>VDFB02193867.1:483091750-483509389 GCA_007258455.2 Sequoia sempervirens | reverse complement strand
ACCATTTTCAAAATAAATTAGTAGTTTAGAAAGTAGACTCGAAGCACTGCGGTCCTTGTTTTTGTTCCATCAAAAATTTTTGAGTGTAGCTATCCTCAATTTCACGTCCAAGGTCAGTATTTCCTGATTTCAGAAAAAAAGTGGCCACTTAAGCCCCTTTTTTGGGAACCATCTTGGTGCACTTACCCTGTAATCTTGTTGTAAGGTTAAATAATACAAGCACTATTGATTCTGGTGGTGGAGTTTTTTCCCAAAAGGGTTTTTCCATTTATATGCTGTGTCACTTCTATCTTCTTATCTTATTCTTCTACAATATTTTGTCTGTTTCTACAATTGGTGAAATTGAATTAATCAGATTAATCACCCACAAAGAATTGTGACAAAGAATATTTAATTTAATCTACAATATCATATGATTACAAGTTTTAAGCTATAATTTCACCTTTAGTTTTCAACATCTGGTATCAGAGCTAATGGTTGGTTAGGGTTTGGGACACCTTTCTCTTAAAATTTTGAAGTTTTTTTGGCTGTAGTGGGAGCTTTTACTATTGTGTTATTTCAAATTTGTAAAAGAGGTGTATCTTCTTGATTTAGACGATGGTTATCATGTTGTCATTAAGAGCTTGGATTCATAGGTTTGGTGTGAGCTTATGATAGTAATGTGGTTTTGATTGTGTGCATTATGATGCCATGGGATTGATTGGTATCATGGTTCAGTGCGAGCATTTGACAATGATGTGGATCCTTGGTTGTAGGTTGGTTTTGTTATTATGTCATGGTATACTATTGATTAGCGGTTTAGAGTTGTGGCATGATACATGTTATGATGATTTTGATCATGAGGAAATGTCTAAAATTCCATATGCTTTTTGATAGTGATGGTTTGATGTTTATCTTATTGCCATGTATAGCTCAGTATCACAATTCAGTGGGAGCTCTGGTAGGATATGGTTATCTTCATGTGATTTGAAGAGGTTTTAACATCTTGTTTAATGGAGGACCCTTAGAGTCTTTGGTAAAGGTGTTATTGTTCGTTCTTTGGAGAGGATGTAGTTTAGTTTGGTTTTGAGTATTAATCATTTGCTTGGAGCTTCATTATTATGCAGGCTGCATTTGAAGTTGGCATGAATTTATTGGTGGGTGCTCATGGATACTAGAGAGACTTGGGTTAGGCTGGATATTTCTTATGTTAAGAGATATGTGTTGTAATGGTTACTTGTTATAAAAGTTTTTCAACAGTAAAGACTAAGGAGACTACACCTGGAAATGGACATGATTCCACCATAGACCTGATGAGAAGGTTGTCTTTATTGAAAGCTTATATTGCTTGGTGTTGTATGCATAGGACAATCTTGTATCCCACTCTTGTTCTACTTGGTAGGTAAATGATCTAGGAGGTGTTTCCCACCTGATTATTAGATGCATTATTTATATGTATCTTGTCTTCTCTTATGCATTGTTGAGAAGTAGATGGATGATTTTATGTATTTCCATTGTTCTCCTTGCAATATTGAACTTGATTTAGTTATGAGGATTTGGGTAGGAGACCTATACGAGAGATAGTTAGTGGATTTGGGAATATTCCCTTATGTTGTGGGAATGTTTGGCTAAGTTTGATCTACTTTCTGTGAGAGGTTTACATCTAAGTTCTGCCATGTTTCATTATAAGTTGAATGGTTAGATGTTGATATCCTTTCAATTTGGGAGTGTTGAAGGAGATCTTACTTTCAATTTGGCACATGTTAGTGTGGTATAAGAACATGTTTTGATTTGTAGGTTCTCTCTTTGTGGGAATGTTGTCTTCTTCTTGAAGGTTCTTATGTTATGAGAGATGTATTCTGCATATCATTGTATGCTTCTTTGACACTATGATAGAGGAGTTAGCTACATCCTCTATGTGAAGTGTTAAAGGAGGACTTGTTAATGTTGTGATCTTGTTTTTAGATTTGGCATTACCTATGCAGTGGGAGTTCTAGAAGGTATATGTGTTCAGTATGAGAGGGGCACCTCTCTTGGATTGGTTACACTTTACTACAATAAGTTACTTAAGAGGTTTTTATCACATGTCTATGTGTGTTATTACCTTGGAGTCTTATTTTGTAGGATGGTGGATATATAGGGACTTGTTTGTAGATTTGGGTTGTTATGTTGATAGCATGTAGTTCTACCTATGATAGTTTTTTTACCCTAGTTTGTGGTATGGATAGTTTTGGATGTGCTAGCAACTTGCTATGGTTGTTATTCCAATTTGGTATGAGTGTGGCAAACACTCAAAGTCTTTTGTTATCGTTTGAATTTGATGCTTGTGTTCATGTATAGATTGGTGCAGGTTTTAGTGACAAAAGACATGGTTATAGAGACTTGGGAAAGGTATTGGTTTTAATTGCAAGCAAATTAGACTTGAATGTGATAGTCAGAGTGCTATTTGTTTAGCCAAAAACCCTATGTATCATGCTCATACTAAGCATTTTGATGTTCAGTATCACTTTGCACAAGAAATGATTGAGAGTGGGAAGGTATTGATTGAGAAAGTTGACACTTTGATCAATGCTTCAGATTATCTTACGAAACCAGTTCCTACAGATAAGTTCTCTTGGTGCAGAAAGGCCATTGGCCTTGAGTCCTGTACTTGATTTATACTAATGATTCTTTGTTTAGAACAATTGTAATGTATAATGTTAGGTGGGAGAATGTTGGGAATAGGATGCCATTTAATTGCAATCCTAAACATATTTTATGTATCTCCTAAGTCCTTGGAAAGTGTTCCCCAACACTAGGATTAGAAACAGATTAAATTCGAATGAAATGAAATGTAAATTGACATTTGTAATTATTCCTAAATGATAGGAACATGTGGAGATGCCCAAGAATAGCTCCTACAAAATAGGAGCACATGGGGTGCCCACATAGAAGGTGGAACCCACTTTGTTTCAGTTAACTATTTGGAGGATTGATAACTCTTATGTAATGCATGCCTTGTTCCTACAAGTTATGGACTAGTATTTACAATGTGTAGAGTGGCATTATCAGTTTAGTATCAGTTCAGTTTAGTTATAGTTTAGTTATCTTTAGTTGCATGTAGTTAGTTTGAGTTGCATGTAGTTGACTTCAATTGACTTGAGTTGCATAGCTAATGTCTTTAGTTGCATTATAGATAACAGGTTGATACTTTCAGTTAAGTGGGGATGATCAATCATGCATGATGTTTGCAAGAATGGTGGAGAGATATGTTTCAGTTAATTTAGATCGACTTGGACCCACCTTGGGTGCCCAAGTTGGCTTCTTTCAGTTAACACCTTTTGCATGAGAAGATATTTACAAGGCTTAGTTAAGTGGGCCCATTCTTGGGCACCAACTTTGAGGTGATGCTTGCAAGATGTCTTCATAATCAACGATTAGTTAAGTCTTTAGTTTGGGGCACCTAAATTAAGGAAGGACTTGGTCTGACTTTGTTTTTCACAGAAGAATTCTACTTGCCCAAGAATGGCATAGATATTTGTGAGGAGCTTTATCCTCTTGTAATTTTCAACTCTTTGGTGTTTACAATGTTCATAATTATCTATTAATTGTAGCAAATTAAAGAAAGCTCTATCAGAGTTTATTTGTAGGTTGTGAAGAAGCAAGTTGAAGGAAAATGACACATACCAATCGAGGATTGATACAGGATTATTGTAATCTTGTTGTAAGGTTAAATAATACAAGCACTATTGATCCTGGTGGTGGAGTTTTTTTCCGAAAGGGTTTCTCCACGTATACGCTGTGTTACTTTTAACTTCTTATCTCATTCTTCTACAATCTCCTATCTCTTTCTACAATTGGTAAAATTAAATTAATCAGATTAATCACCCACAAAGAATTGTGACAAAGAATACTTAATTTAATCTACAATTATCTCCGTCTTCTATCATGTTGAGCCTTCTGATTTAAGATGGGCGGTTGCTGGAAAAGGAAAGTATGTAGATGCCTTCTCCGAGCATTTAAAGAAAGGTAGATACGCCACAGAGCTTGAGCGGTGGAAACAGGCGCTCGATGGGGTTTCATTTTGTCATGGTGAAATTGTCAAAAATACAGATTAAGTACCAAACTACTCTTTACCTGCTCAATCTATTGACGCCTGTTTACACGTATTTAGTCGGAAAGTACTTGTCATCTTTACTTGTTCAGCCTACATTTAATTGTAATTTTAATATATTACTGGTTCGTTTCAAATGAATAGATCTACTTCTCATTTTCTTTCAGTGAATTCGAAGCTATACGGTATGGATGGCAGTAAAATATTCAGCTTTTGATTTGGAAATAGCAGTAAAAAATTGCTTTATATTCAAATCTTCCCTCGATGCTTTTCAGTTCATTTTATTCTTAGTTTTGTCATATATATTTTACGGTGTCGTTCAGGGACGAGCAGAGGGTGATACAAAATATAGTGCATCGTGTATTGAAACAAATGGAGAAGCTGCCGTTTGAGGTTGCTAAATACCCTGTGGGTCTGAATGAAGCTGTACAACGCTTTGACACAATTGCATTTCAATCTACTGGTCCGAATCATGAGAATGTACAGATTGTAGGAATATGGGGTATGGGAGGGTCCGGCAAAACTACCCTCGCAAAGGAAATCTATAACAGAAGATTCTCCACCATTGATAGGTCGAGTTTTCTTTTTGATATTCGAGATGCTGCAGGCAAAGGGCTTCTGGTCGAGAAACAGAAAAAGCTTCTGGATGACCTTGATGTCAAAGGTGTATCTTTTGGCAATATAGACCAAGGCAAAGGGATTCTTAAAAGCCGTTTGAGATCTGTATCTGTGCTAATCATTTTAGATGATGTGGATCATACGGATCAACTTGATGCTCTGTTGCCAGCAATGGAGAGGCTTGGCCATGGAAGTTTGATTGTTGTTACCACACGCCAGTTAGATGTTCTTAAAGCGTGGGACATCTCTGCCATTTATGAAATGAAAGCTCTCAATACCACTCATGCAAATCAGCTCTTCTGTTGGCATGCATTCAAACAATCCTCTCCACAGCCGGGATTCGAGGATCTCGTTGAGGAGTTCTTAAATGCTTGCAATGGGCTACCTTTGTCACTCAAGGTCTTAGGGGAACAGCTCTATGGCAGATCTGACAAAGAATATTGGCAGTCTCAATTACATAAATTGTCCAGAATATTGCCGGATGACATCAAAATGAGGCTGAGAGTCAGCTATGATGCACTTGATGATGAAGAGAAAGAGATGTTCCTGGATATAGCATGTTTCTTCATTGGATGGAGGAAAAGTGTGGTTATTGAAATATGGGAAGGATCGGGGTGGAGTGGTCTTCACGGTTGGGAAAGCCTTTCCAATAAGTGCCTTATTGAGGAGGAGGCTGTTGAGATAACAATGAATGATCATTTCAGGGATTTGGGGATGGAGGTTCGTGGTAAGAAAATAATACATCGTAAGATAAGAATGCATGATCACTTGAGGGATTTGGGAAGAGAAATTGCAAACAGGCAGTCACCCTATCGACTTTGGTTTCCACAGCAGTCTATCCAGATACACCCTCAACAGGTGAAGTCGGTGCATTCTTTCATGGCCTTAATAATCATTGCATAGGAACCAGCTCCCCTTTGCTTTAAAATGTTTCTTATTTTTATTTTTATTTTTGACTATTTAGAAAGCAATACTAATCCGAGGAATGGTAAACGCAATCGGTGACTATTGTTACCCCGAGCAAGGGAAGATCATAATACGCACAAACCAAGGAGAGCGAAGACTCAAGCCCCGGTCGCTTGGATTGAAGATATTTGTTGGTAATGGAGATTTCATTAATCAGGAATATAGCGAACTATCAAGAGAACTGGTCTGCCTTCAGTGTGATGGTTTTAAGCACACAAATATTCCATCGTGGTTTTCATTGAAAAAATTAAGGATTTTACGACTTAGGCAGCCTCACAGCTTACAGGATTTGTGGGAACGTGATGCAGATGTAAGTATCATGCTTTATGGTTCTTTTAAAAATGTTCTTCGGATATGTTTTTAAGTTTATCTTATGTTCATTGTATCAAAAATTGGCTGCAGGCCCCTTTGCAGTTAAGAGAATTATTTATTGAGTTTATTCAAGAATTCAGTTTGCGAGGATTTCCAAAGTCAATAACACATCTCAAGAATTTGAAAAAGATATTAATTTTCAATTGTGCTAGATTGATCAGCGTCCCAGAAGAATTTTGTCTTCTTGAATCGCTGGAACTTGTGGATATAACAGGGTCTGAAAATCTGTCATCCCTGCCGAGTCGTTTCGGCGAGTTAATAAATTTGCAACACCTGGATTTGAAGGGTTGTAAGAAGTTGAAAATGTTGCCAGATTCCTTTAAGAAGCTGAAGCTCCTGGAGTATCTCAATTTAGAGGGTTGTGAAGAGCTCACCATGAAAAAGGAGTTAAACATTTTTGAAAACATGACAAAGCTCAGCTATATGAATCTTAATAATTGCAGGAAATTGGAAGAGTTGGGCTTCCTAAATGGGACTTCATTAACAGAGCTCTATTTAGAAGGAACTAGCTTGAAGGAACTGCCAGCTAACATCTTTCAGCTAACCAAGTTAACCAAGTTGCAGACAGGGAGTAAGTTGTTGACTACATTGCCAACCTCTGTTGGGAATTTGTCCTCTTTAACTACACTTAAAATCAAAGAGTGTAATAAGTTGGAATCTTTACCGGATTCTCTGGTGCATCTTAATTTCTTGACGGATTTAGATATAGGCTATTCAGGAGTGAAGTGTTTACCAAAATCATTTATCAATCTTCAAAATCTGAGAATAGAGCACACGCCAATCAGCGAGGTAAGTTTTGGGCCAGAGTGCATGCTCAAGTCGCTAACTCTTGAGGGCACCAAACTGTCCAAGCTTTCAATTTGTGGAGATAGTTGTCCCTTTCTTCAGACTCTTCATCTTTGTTGGAATAAGGATTTAAAGGAGTTTGAAACCCTGCCAGCAACATTGGAGACCATATATGTTTCTAATTGTGAGGTCCTGAAGGACATGAGAGGTATCCGTGGCCTGAAAAACCTTCAGAAACTGGATATAGATCTTTGTAAGAAGTTAGAAACACTTCCAAATCTTGCAGAATTAACTTCTCTTAAAAGATTTACATTGAAAAGCTCCAACAAATTGGAGAAGATAGAAGGCTTAGAAAGTTTGACATCACTAGAGACCCTGGAGATACGTAACTGTCCAGATTTACATGAGCTGCCAAGTCTTGGAGAATTAACTTCTCTAAGAAGATTTGAATTGCAAGTGAGCCCGAAACTGAACAAGCTAGAAGGTTTAGAATCATTGAGGTCATTGGAGTGGCTGATAGTTGCACCTGGCAACAGATCAGCTGTGCCATTCATCAGTAACATAGAGGTAATAGACAATATTTAAATTAGAAAATATGAAAGTCTGTTGATTATTATAAGTCATCTGACTTTGTCCTGGCTTTGCCTTTTCGAAACAATGTGCAGAAATGGCCAAGGGAAGTGATGATATGCACGAGAGCAGTGTGTGATGTGGGATCGCTGAAAAACTTCTTTGAAGAAATGACAAATGTCTCTGTTCTTGATTACTCCCACGAGAAAGAAGTTGAAGAAGGATTCTTCTTCAAATTGAGGAGGCCGGAGATCTCCGCCAATGCCAATGCCATTTTGATATGTTTTATTGTAGATTGTGTTTATCCGGACGTACGCTTCTTTATAAATGCCGGAAGAGGCGCTTGTTTTAGTACTGGATTGAGTGAAGGAAAATGGGTATGGATAGGCGTCTTCACGCAAGGTTCCACTTGGCTTCAGTCAAAGGGAGAGGATATTACCAAATTAAAGCCGAAGGGAGAGCATATTACCAAATTAAGCAAGGCAGACAGAGTGGAAGTAAAAATGGAAGCAGCATGGTTAGTGATGGGCGAAGAGGAGAGCATTGTAGAGGCTTTCCATCCGCTTTTGGCAAGGGTGACCGGTGCTGAACTAGTCTTAGTTATATAAAATATAATTGTAAATGTTTTCATCAAGAATAATATTAATAAAGATTTTATGTGTTTATAGCCTTTTATATTTTCCAGGGGGTAGTAGGGAGAACCAGGTTGGAATTCCATGGTTTATGGATTTTTAACAATTTTAAAATTTATCAGACTATAATGCGATTTGTTGTATTTTTATATAATTATTTATAATAATATAAATTATTATTAGTAAAATTGTAGTTTTTTTTTATAGGAAACATAATATGTTGTTTTAATATGTCATACAAATTTATTTATTTTGGTTAGTAATTTTTTTTTTTTATAGCTTTCTATTATTCAAATGATGGATCATGGAGCGTGATTGAAAATATTGATGCAAAAAATTCTCACACAATCCAATCCAAAAATATTAATGATCAACATTATGAATTGCAGAAATCTAGTATAATTAATTCTATATAATTCTAATTTTCACTCAAAAATTAAATACTTAAAAATTTCAATTCCTTTTCAATGAATTTGACACGTACACTACTTTTTTTTGATAAAGAGGTGATGATACACTATTCACGAAAAATATGGTGCATAGTAGAAATGCATGCCATTAAATTATAAGTACAATCAAGTCCAAACACAAGATGAAAATAAATAAAGAACAGAGCCCGAATGTGTAGTAGAGTTGGCTTGGGCAGTGGGTTTGCTCCCCATTGGTCTCAGGTTCGACTTTGCTCCTCGGTTTAAGAGGTGGGACTTCTTGTGGGCAGGGGATCTCACCCGCAGGGGACTAGTCTCACCCTAGCTTGCCTCAGGTACCCAAGGTAAGGGCTGCTGGGCTAAATATCAATTAAAAAACTCGAAAAAGAGTTGAATTTCTATTTATCTAAACATTGAAGAGAATTACCACCTTGAAAGAATGTCAAAAAAATAAAATAAAGGCAATATAGGGCTAACTACCTAGCAACATCATATGCATGTGAAAGAGTGAAACAGAAAAGGCTTGAAGGAAATCATATATCCAACTCCATGCATCTTGAGCTTTGGTACATAGCCATAAAAGATCCTTGAGAGACTCCAAGTGTCCAAAAAGGGATAACAAGGGTTGGCAACTACCATGAGAGATGATAACCAATCAAAATACATTGGTAAACAATTCACCATGTCAAATGAACTAATTTAGGCTCAAGAATGACCACCCAAATAGTTTGGAAGTATAAATACAAAGTGTCAAGTGAAGAATGGTTATACCAACTATAGTTTAATTATTTCAATATTGGAAGATGAGGTATGAGCCTCAAATATCCCTTGTAGGGTTGATAATTGTGAGATGGTGTTTTGGGACACCATTTCCAATCTTTCCATCAAGGTCTAAAGGACTTAATCCCAATCATATGAATAATATGGCGAGAAATTGAATTAATAACAATCTAAGAGGTCTTGTAATATTTGTTGGATATCTAATTTTTAAAAATTAGCTTTAATCCAAGAGAGAAAAATCTTGGTGGTTTTTTAGCAAGGAGAATAGGAAGAGTTCTATTTCATCTATTAAATAATTTAAAATCATGAATCAAAGATGATTTAGTAAGAGGATGATCTTCATTGGCTAGAACTAGAGACCACAAAATAGGCTATAAGTTAATTGAGACACAATTGTAGAATTCATTATCATCCTAAAGAAGCTAGGGATTTATGGACTCTCATGACTTCCAAATTCTCTTAATAATAAAAGTGTCTTTAATTTGAATAAGCTCCCTCATGGTGAGAAGAGTATAAATACCAATTATTTTCCAAGCAAGCTATCTAGTAGGAATTCATAAAGAAATATAGTACCTAATGAGATTTTTCTAGGAATTTCGTTCCAACCAAATATTTGATAATCCATTTGGCACAAAGAGAAATACCTTACCTACATATTGAAAGAAGTCCCAAGCCAATAGAATCACAAGGAGACAATAAAAATCCCAAGGAACACATGATGTAAAATTTTAGTCCTATATATGAAATCTTATAGAAGATCCTCGAGGAGCTTCTTGACTTTGAAATAGGAAACCTTAAAAGGGACCCAACAAGAAGAATAATAAACATGGGTATCGACTACAATTTTATAGTAAACCTAGAATTTGATAGCCAAAGGGAGAGGCTTAGTGATCTAATAACATATTTTTTCAATTCTAGTAATAGAAAATTGCCACAAGTTAGCAAGTGAGGCCTAAAAGGAAAAGAGAATTCCTAAAATCAAATTATTTCCCCATATTATCAATCCATTACCATCCAAGAGTATCCATCTAGCTAGGTTTGGGAAGAAAAGACTAAGTACAATATTGAATCTTTTTCCATTGAATACTTGGACCAAAGGCTTGGAAAAATATATGAAGGTGGAAAAGAGTTTGCTTAATATTATTCTCATCCTCAAGACTTGAGTGAGGAAATAATCATTAAAAATAACCATTGACTGACTAAATATATTAATTGGGAAATAAAATATCTTTATCCAACTTTTGATAGACCAAATGGATCAAAATATAGCTAGAGCCCTCAATAAAAAGCTCATAAAAGTGTAGGAGCTAAAGGCCATCCTTGGTGGATGGAAAATGAACTTTTGGAAATATTTGATTTATACCCATTAATGGTGATGCAAGATGAGGGATGGGAGAATAGTATTTGAATGAACTAAATAAAATGGAGTTAAAATCTAAGCACCTAAAGCATGGACATAATAGAAGACCATTAATTATAGTCATAGACCTTAGAAAAATTAAATTTGATGAACACTAGGAAAATTCCATCCCTTACCAAACAAAAATAATGTTGTTGAGGATGTACTATAACTTAGTAAAACTAGTTTTTGTTAGGCTAGAAAACCGAGGGAAGGAATGTCATAAGCTTGAGAGTAAAAGCTTTAGCAACAATATTTTAGGAGACATTCAATAAAGTTATAGGGTGCTATTTCTATCTTTCCTTCAGCTAAACAAATTTAGGAATTAATTTAATATTTCCTTTTTTTATTATGTTTCCCAATGAACTCTTATGAAAGGCTTCCAAATAGACCTTATAAAGGTATTCACCCATAGTATCCATTTTTTTTATACAATTCACACTACAATCCATCCAAGCATAAAAAAAATATCTCACAAATATTCATTTTTTGAGAATTTTATTACAAAGAATGTGTTGAGAAGTAGAAATTTGATAAGGAGATAAATTTAAGCATTTTTGTAGAGAAATAATATGGAGTATATTCTTGAGTAGTAAAAGATTATTCATGATATCAAAACTGTCTTGAATAATATCTGAAATCTAAGTAATGAACTTCTTGCTCTCCTTTATTTTCTTAATGGATTAAGATGTATGATGAGCTCATTGAGCCTAAAAAAGTATTTAGATAACTTGTCTCCAATTTTAAGCCAATGAAGATAAGGTTTGATTTGATAACCATGAGAAGAGTGGTCATATACAAATTAGTTTTTGTGATTGCATGTATGCACTTGAATCTAAACTTCCATGTTGAAAGTATAAAATTCCAAGTCAACACTGCCTTGGTAGAGCTCTAGGGTAGTGGCCTCATAGGAGTAATGATGAAAATAGGAAAATTGAAACCCATAAATGTGGAGGAAATAATCAACAAAATCATTCCACCAAGCTATCCAACCTATCTTATCCATGGAATGTGGTTCCAAATTCTAAAAATGTTGAATATGAGCTAATGTGGCCTTGTGAGTTAGAAATGATATGTTTAGAAAAAAATAGTCTTTATGGATTTAGTTTTGTATGTTTACACTCAATATGGAATTATATTATAAATTGGTCTAAGAGGAAAAGGTTTGAGAAAGGATCCACTAGCAAAGAATAATAGCTATAGATAAAAATAAAAAATAATTGACTAGACAACATGACTCTATTGAGTCATTTAAAGAATTTATTACGAAAAAAAATATTATTGACTAGAAAGCATGGCTCTATCAAGAAAAATGGGGAGTATATTACCAAATTAATCAAGGTGAAGAAAGTGGAAGTAAAAATGGAAGTGGCATGGTTAGTGATGGGTAAAGAAGGGAGCATTGTAGAGGCTTTCCATCCACTTTTGGCAAGGTTAACTATTGCTGAAATAGTCTTAGTTATATAAAAAATGGAGTGATGAAAAATGTATCCCTTTACATTTTCTCACTTCTTTGGGCCCTACTAATTAAAATGGACTTAATTTTTCCCTAATTTAGTGTTGTAAAATGTATTTATTTACATCTTCACACTAAGTTCTTTCCCCTCTTAATTAATTGAGCTTAATTATGCCTTAATTGGCCCTATAATTCATTTACAAGCCTAATAAATTACATTTTATGAAGGGGAAACCTGACAATAATTAATGCCAATACATAACACTTTGCCTTGAGAAATGTGTGTTCTAGGGATAGGGACTTGGGATCCATTCGCCCATGGGAGAATGGGTCCTCCATAGGCCTTTAAACCACATCCTAAATTATGTTTTTGGTAGGATTTTAATGTCTCTATATGAATATTCAGATGTTGAATTTTGATATTTGAATCTTAGGAAATTAAGGATAATACCTATAAATACAAGGTCATTTCACTATGTTTCACCTAGAATTTTTATGTGACTTCAGAAGAGCTAAAGTTTATGATCAAGAGAATTCAAGAGAAAACATATCAACGTTTTATTATAGAAATCAAGATCCAATCATCATGTTAAATTCTTCTTGCATCATGCATGTTTGTGGAGCTAACATTGTGATGTAGGTTTCATGATCCATTCAAGTGTTCAAAGCATTATTTCAAGCAAGATTCAAGATCAAGATCCACATCCATTTGAACCATTTCATTCAAGTTACAAATATAAATTATCAAAGTTCATTCAAGGGCTTGTTGAGTGGTAACATAGATTTGTTCATTCTTCATTCCCTCTTTCATGCATTATTTCAATTCAAGGTTTAACTACCAAAATGAGGTTTGACCAAGGCAAACCACTATTCACCAAAGCAAAAATTCTCTCTTGTGTGTGATTGCAAATTTATATTGAAGAAGGCTTGAAGATATTTTGAAGAGAAAAATTGAAGAAGTTTTCAAAGTTTTCATCTTTTCACAAAAACTTAGATCCCAAAGTAGCTTCAGACCTTTTGACACTGAAACCTAGAGAATCTAGAAGTTTAGAGATAAGACCAGAGGCTCCAAAAAGTTGCACAAAACCCTCACCAGAGACCCATTCACCCTTAGGTGAATGAGTCCTAGGCAAGCTTCTGAAAACACCAATTTGTGATAGGTACACAAGATTATGCCCTTCTCAAATCTAAATTCTATTTTTTGTTTGTATTAGCATTGAGTTTCACTTTCAAGATACAAGTGTTATATTGAAATTTGGTGTTAGTTTACTATTTTTTAGTTTTTCTCCCCAAAGTGCTATTTGACCTTGACCACCGTCCTCAAGCATAAAAAGAAGCAAATAGATTCCCCATTGAATTTAATCACCTAAAAGGGTTGTTAGTCAATTCTTTGTGGGGATCTCATTTCTTGAATGATTTTGGGAAGATAGGTTACCTTATTTTCCATACTTTGAACACTCCTATTTTCCTACCTTATCATTTTGGTGAACTCAACTTTTGAGCATTGTAATTTTTTGATTTTGGTGTCCATTTTCAACCCTAGATCTAGCTCTTGCATTGATTTGCATCTCATTTATGGTTATTAACTTGCATTAGCTTGCATCTCATTTAGGACTTTAGGTTTTCATTTTTGCATTCTTTAAAATTTAGAGAAATAAAAAATTCAATCATTTTTCAAAGCATTTAAATAGTATTTCATGATAAGCACTTTAAAATAGAAAATTTAATCAAAATTGCATTTCAAATGAAGTCTTGTAGTTTTTCATTTAACATCATTTTGCACTTTCATTTAGACTTCATTTTCCAAAAATCTAAAACTATAACCACCTATCTTAGTTCAAAATTTGAAAACATTAGAAATTATCTTAGAAATCTATAAATTCATTTTTAAAAACCTTGAACTAGGACCCATTCTCTAAATGAGTCCCTAGTTAGGGATTTTTCCTACATTTATGGGCATCAAATCTCTATTTTTTTATTTTGTTTTACTTTTTTTACTTTTCTATATTAGTTTTTAGGATTTTTGTTTTCTAAAATTGATCATATTAAGGTTGATTTATCAAAATCAGTGCATTATTTCAATTCCAAATTGTATTTAAAAAACATCATTTTTAGGTTTTTTCATAGTGTAATCAGAACTCATCTTGTTTAGAATTTGAAAATTGCTTTCATTTTACACATTTGCATTGTATTGATTGTTAGTTGCATTCATCTAGTGCCTATCCTCCATTTTGGGTCCACCTAGGTTTGTGAAACTTGTATGAGCTTCACAACTTGGTGTCCTATTGGCAATACTATCATGAGATGTAGTTCTAGACTCATGTCATCCAGTGATACATCAATCACCATTAATCTTGGGCTCTCTAACTCTTTCACGAAGTGTTAACACTAGTCAACCCACTATGTTCATACCTTTGACACTTCATTCCCTATGACCTCCTTACTAACAATCAATGTTACTAATTGAAGGGGTGAATTTTTTTATGGGGTTCTAGGGTTTGGGACCTAGAATAATAATCTTCTAGACACACTCTCATTGAAGGATGACCCTAGAGATCTCAATGCAAAGGAGAAAGAGATCTTGCAATCGGGTTGTCCTAGGGGATGATTACGAACTAATGAGGGGTTCACCACCAAGCTAGGGCTTGGAAAGACCAATAAAATGTAAATCAAAATGATCAAACCTAATATGATGCAATACTTGACTAAATTACCTAAAAGTGCATGAAAATTTAAACAAAGGAGTGGGATCTTAGAAGTGTGCACCTAGAAACCTAAAGAAGGTCAAAATAAGCTCTGAATTGCTGAAAATTCTAAAAAATTGACCTACTAGGACTCATATGCTAAGCTTGGTGAATTAGTCCAAAATTAGGGTTTCTACATAGAAACAAGTTTCTAGAAAAAGGTTATTTGAATCTGCAAAAAATCTTGAAAAATGTCTATAGTGGGACTCATATGCGCCACTTCTGGCATATCAATCTCGTTCCACTTTTTTGGGAATTTAAAGTTCAAATCTGCACTTCAACACCTATTCTTCTCTTCCAAATTAATTTACGGATCTAAATCTATGTAAAGACCTGCAAAACATAATATAGACTTGATTTTCTAATGGGGAGTTTTCCTCGGTCAAACCCCTAGTTTGGTAATTAAACCTTGATAGAAATGTTGAAATGTGCAAGTAAATAGGAATATAAACCCTAACCTTAAGTGTGTATAAGATTAGGAAATTTGAAATGCAGTGCAACCCTATTCTAATGTGTAAGAATGAGATGCATGAATGAAATATGACAATGGATGATTCACTTTGAGGGATCTCTAATCACCCAAATGAGCCCTAATAATGCTTGTACCTTCCTTAGATTGAATGTAGAGTGATAATGGAGGATGGAATCACTTAGGAAACAAGTAATTAGGCTTGGCTTGATGGCTAGTTGCATCTCCCCAACCTAGAACCCAACATGATTCACCATAGACTACCATGATCAACCCTTGAAAATGCTAGATCTTGAATGAAAGTGAGCTTGAAGACATGCAAAAACACTTTAATGTTGCTCCAGGACTTCAACTTTGCTTGCTTTTGAAACTTGAATGCTCTTGTGAAGGAATGCTTGAAGACTTTCAAATGCTTGGATCTTGAAATTGCTTGCTTAGATGAAATAATGACTTCGAAGCTTTCTTATATAGGCATTAACACCTAATTTACCATTATTTAGATCTCAAAAGCCGACATTAATCAAAAAATTGAATTAAAAAGGTGATTTTCTTGCTCAAACCCTAAAAAATCCCCAAATGGGACTCATATGCCACGTCTGGCATATGGGTCCCACCTAGGGGGACTCATGACCCAAGGTGGCATATGAATCCCACCCTAGATTTTTTAGGGTGGGTTTTTGTAATTTTTAATGTTTTTGATGATTTTGATAGGTTTTTAGCTAAAATTGTAGACACCTAAAAATGGTCTGGAGAATCTAATTAATTGAATACAACTTATTTGATTAATTTATCTTAAATTCATCTACTTAGTAAATAAATAGAAATATTTATTTATATTTAAGTTCATTATTAATTCTTCTATTTTCTCTCCTAATTAAATAAACAAAATTAAAAACTTTGTTTTATTTAATTATTATCATTTTCATCATATTACTTCTCTCTTAATTAAATAAACGAAATTAAAAACTTTGTTTTTATCTAATTATTATCATTATTGCTTCTTTTACATTTCTATCATAAATTAAATACACAACTTAAATAATTTGTGTTATTTAATCACCTCATCACATAAATCTTCTTAATTAAATAAAGATAATTCTAAAAATCTTTTATTTAATTATCATTTTTCCTTTTTAATTTAATAAACAAACCCTATGGTTTGATTTATTAAATTATTCAAACCTCTTTTTGCTAAATTTAAATAAATTAAATATTATTTAAATTTATGCATAAATTTTACCACTATTCACTCACCAATAAAATTAAATTTTCAAAATTTAATTAATGGCACTGTCATTTACGGGAAAAGCTTCAGGGACAAACCTGCAGGAAATTCTCTCAACAACCTTCCACCCACCTCCCCTCTTATCTTGCCTGGTGTTTTCATGGGGAGAAACCATCTTCCATGATCAGCTCCATCTTCTCATCCCATGCCCTTCAATTCTCCAGATGGAATCACAGCCCCTCATCCCGTATTCCTGTGTAATTATGCTGCCATGAAAGCTATAAATACAACTCTTTGGCTACAGGAAATGGATCCCAACTTATGCAATCTTACTCTACAAGTTTCCAAAGCATTCAAGCATCCAAGCAATCAAGCATTCAAGCATTCATCCAACATCCATCAAGCAGCAATCAAGCATCCAACATTTGCAGTCATGGCTGCCATTACAATAGATTTGCATATTTAATCACATAGGAATAGAATTAGTTCATTTCTCATTCTCTAAGTGTCATTTCAATAGTTTAATTAGCTTACAAATCTGAGAGCTAAGTAGATTAGAGAAATCTTTAGAGTTAGAGAGCAATAGGATAGATTTCTATAGATTTGTAGTTTAAATTAGTTTAAATTTCTTAATCTTAGATGCAATGTCCTATTTAGAAGCGTAGATGCATTGTTTAACTTGTTTTCCCCATTCTACCGCTTACAGATTGGCGCCCACCGTGGGGCCTAACCCCATATTTTGCTTAATTTTTGAAAATTGTGTGCTATAGGTTTCGGCGTGATAGTTTTCGCGGAAACGTGACTTCTTACAGTGCGCTGGGTTTTTGTTACAACGTGCCGAGTTTCTATTACAGCACGCTGAGTTACTGTTCCAGCACGCCACGTCACTGTTCCAGCGCGCCGGGTTTCTATTTTAGCACATCGAGTCACTGTTTCAGCGCGCCACTTTATTATCTTCAAAATCATTTTTTTTATCTGGGTCTGATGCGTCCGCGACCAGATTCTATTTTTGTCTTTTTTCTTGGTTAAAATTTACCAATCCTAGGATAGAAATGGATAAAATTTATCAATCCTAGGATAGAAATGGATAAAAATTGATCAATCCTAGGATAGAAACTTTACAATTTTCTTTTGGGATTAAAATTGAGCATCATGTTTTTATGGAGCAATATCTCCATATAGATTAGATCATTCATCTTTTGGGTTTTAAAAGTGAACAATTTCTTTGCTGTGATTGGGTGATAGGTTTATGCTCTCCCCTTTACTGGGTGCATCAAAATACCAGACTCACTTTCCTTTATGCATTATAAATCTTTTTAAAACCTTTAGACAGGCCTGCCATAGTGGGAAAAAGTACTCACCCTACGGGAACGACCTGAGTGGGGACAGCCAAAAGCCATGGTATTCCAACCCACTTAAAAATTTATGTGAATTTGGGGAAACCCTCTTTCTATGAAAGTGTGCAGGATAACCATCCCCAAAATATTTGTTCTAAAGATTGGGAGGTCTCTCGAGGGAGTTTATCCATTTTTCACTCTGAACGGAAACCCTATCTAAGAACCTAGAACTAGAAGCATGCTTGTCAGTTTCTAAACATTATAATACTCGGCAGTGTAGGGGCGGGGAAGAATCTACCCTCAAGCACTCACCATATAATTGCCAAGGACTGTTTGCTCAGGGGATCTGGTATCTACTTCCGTCACTCTGAGTACGCACCTGGAAAAGACAAAAACACGGGCACCCTCTAGGGGGTGACATGGCTGTGTGAGTCGATGCAATTCCAAGCTGTGGGCCGTTCGAGTATATAACGATGACCTTTTGTCTCTAGGAGTGAGTCTCTTTGAAGTGTTTTATCTATTATAAACCAGTGAATATAAAAAAGGATCATGCTTGATTCTTAAGAACATACACTATCTGTTTAGATTCTAGGATTTTTAAAAGACAACCATTCTATTCTTGCTTGCTGTGTTTTCTCTCATTAAATTCAGATAAGATCATCAAAATCAAAACACTTGTGGAATTCTCATGATTCGAGATTGGGTATCCACCAAGTTTGTCAAGAAATCTCTTGTCAAACGAATCAGAAAACCAAAGAAAACACTTGCATACAAACAACTTCTGAGAAAGCAACGATTTCTATATCAAAGCAGGAAAGTTCTACTCCAACATAGGACTTTTATTCATAGGTATCACGATTTCTCTAGAGATTATACAGATGACTATGCTGTAGCTCCCTTAGATTCACAAGCATTTTATCAAAGAAGAGCTCTTAGGAAACACCACAATCACAGTCAAAGAATTCACCCATAATACATCCCACAACCAGCCATACAATACGATACCAGACCAAGTGAGTTTCATAGAATAAGATAGTTTCTATCTTGGCACCTCATGGTTCTGTTTTAGCACATCTGGTCTCTATTTTAGTGCGTCAGGTCTCTGTTCCGGCGTGTAAGGTCTCTGTTCCAGCGCTTTGGGTCTCTGTTCCAACACTTCAAGTCTCTGTTCCAGCGTGTAAGGTCTCTGTTCCAGCGCTTTGGGTCTCTGTTCCAGTGCTTTAGGTCTCTATTCCAGCGCGTAGAGTCTCTGTTTTAGCGTGTTGGGTCTCTGTTCCAGCGCGTACCTTCTTTGTTTTAGCGCGTAATGTCTCTGTTTAAGCGCGTCAAAAAGTCAGAAAAATAGAGAGTTGATAAGATATTTTGTCAGTTTACTCATATTGATAACAAGGTTTTCATCAGTCCAGAACATTTTTTTTTACAGTCCAAAACACTTGAGTCATACAAAAGGAAAATTTTACCATTACACTTAGATCTTGAAACATCTTGCAAAGTGTCCTTATCACTAAATCTGAGATTTTCTGTCAAAGTTTCCCTATCAAGGATTTTTATCATCCTTCCATCATGAAACTAGATAAAACTAAATCAGATTTTAAATCAAAAACCTCGACACTTATCCAATCAACAATCCAAGATCAAAGTCTAGAGTAAAACTCTAACGTTTGTATGCCTATTTTCACACGAGCAGCATATTAAAAACAACAACAAGAAGAAAATGAAAGAATAGCAGCCATGGCTGAAGAAAACCCTTGGGGACGATATAGCAACACTGATCCTCTCACTAACTCACATGAGAAAGAAATAATTGTAGAGGAAATCAAGAAAGTTCAACAAGACCCTCATTTCCATAAGTTTATGGAAAAGATGCTAGAGCAAGATATGGAAAAGTATCTTCTATTATTAGCTGACAAAGGTGCTAAGCTTCCTAAAGACTTTGATGTCAATCAACTCAAAGAAACAACCACACCCAAGACAACTAGTATGGAAAACCCAAATCAAATAGATGCTTTGACAAAACAAATCCAACAGTTACAATTACAGTTCCAAAATATCCAACAAAGGCCAACAAAGAGATATTCCTTGCAAGACATTTTCCCTTATCCATTCGATCCAAGCATTAACATGATACCATTTCCATGGTATTGTGAATACCCCATGTACAACAAATACAATGGGAGAACTGATCCATTTGATCACGTACGAGAATTTCGAGCCATGAGCATAGAGTTCGCACACGAGGACTCTTACTTACTACGATTATTTCCAAGAAGCTTAGGAAACACTTGCATGGAGTGGTTTTCTAAATTGGAACCTGGGATTCAATCCTTTGAAGAACTAATCAATAGGTTCATAACACAATTCTCATTCAACATCCAACATGGGGTAACTTTAAAAGAACTTTACAACACCAAACAAGCAAAGGGTGAAAAGTTTCTTTCCTTTCTCCAATGATGGAGAAGGCTATTTGCTAAATACCCTAGATCTATTCCTAAAGAGGAGAAGATAGAGATGTTCATTGATAACTTAGTGGATGACATGAATTACAGATTGGATTTACAATGTCCATCTACATTTGAACAAGTTATCGAAAAGGGACTCAAAATCGAAGAGGCTCTAATCAAAAGAGGAACAATCAAACACTTCATTGAAGGTTCAAACAATAACAATTCCTCTAACAACAACAATGAAAAGCCAAGATTTTGGAAAAAGAACAAGAATACTGATACCATGATCGATATACACACATCTAAACCAGTATTCACCTTGACACCAACCCCTACAAACAAACAAAACAATGGTCTTAATATCAAACAAAGTAATGATCAAGGGAATAATCAAAACAGTGGAGAAACAAAAAACCAATCATTCCAACAACCATCCAATAAATGAAAATTCACGCCATTAGGACAATCATTGGAATCAGTCAAAGAAATTTTAGACGAAAAAATCATTCAAGTACAAGAGGCTAGAAATTGGGACCCTCAAGTCAAACCATCATGGTGGAATGACTTACATTACTGTCACTATCATGAAAATAAAGGCCACATGACTAAAAATTGTTGGCAATTAAAACATGCGGTACAAGATCTCATAGATCAAAAGAAAGTATTTGTAGAAGGACACCAAACAAACAAAGATCATACAACATTCAAAAATCCTCTACCCAATTATCAGAAGGGAGAATCCTCGTCCACAAACACCAAAGGTAAAAACGTTGGTTATGTTTATGACACAACGATCCTTTGTTTTTCCGCTACCAAGGAGGATGAAGAGTTATGCAACCAAATCAATCAGAAAAATGACATTACATCTACCAATTTGGTACAACATATGGATAAATCTGAAAACCAAATTAATGTAATCACACTCAAAGGGAAACAAGAGTACCAACTGGTTAATGCCACAACAAGGGCACAATCCAAATTTATATTGAAAGGAGCATCAATATCATCCCCATCTATGGATCCTCCCTCTAATCAATATAATCTCATCGATCAATTGCAGAAAATACCGGCACAAATATCCATCTTCGAACTTTTAAAAATTTCCCCATCACACAAAGAGGTTCTTGAACAAGCTCTTGTATCAACCACGGTGCCTAACAATTTGGATGTGTGTCAATTCCAAGCTATGGTGGGACATCTATCCGCACCTCATTGCCTTTCATTCTCCAAACATGATGATGTATCACTCACCCATCCACATAATTCCGCTCTTCACATTGAAGTCCTCATCCATAAACACCGTGTAAAGCATGTCCTGATAGATGGAGGGGCTGGTTTAAATATTTGTACCTTAAAGCTGATTCGTGCACTAGGATACTCAGATGAAGCCATTGATACAAGAAGAAAAATCACAATCAAAGCATATGACGAAGAAGAAAGGTCCTCTAAAGGGTTGATCAAATTACCCATTCAAGTAGGGCCTATTGTCCAAAAAGTGGTTTGCCAAGTCTTAGATAGGGAACTGACATACAACATACTGTTGGGATGCCCTTGGATCCATGAAATGCAAGCAGTACCTTCTACCTATCATCAATGCCTGAAATTTCCCGTTAATGGACAGGAGGTAACAATCACAGCAGACTACAATGACACCCAAGCTTGTCATACATTAAAGACATCTCAGGATACATTCATAGCTCACAATAGAGAAGTTAGCACATCAGATGGTGAGCAATAACAGAACTTCATATCAAAGTGGCTTCCAAAACAACAAAAAACACAAGGAATAAGGGTGGTACAATCTAACCCTTCAAATGTTGAAGAACAATTGGCTTCGCTCTCACATCAATTTACCAAAGAAGTACATATAAGTGACAAAGGAATAAGTGAATATGGTGTTGGGCACTCATTTCATCTATCACAAATGTTACCCTCCTTACAAACGTATGGACAACCATCTACAATCACCCAAAATTCAGAACAATCTACAACAACATTAGATGGAAGATTTGTAAAAGTTGGGAACTTAGATGAAGAATCAAAAGATAAGGCCATACTAAATTGGCTTTATAAGGATGAGGAAGCCTCTACTTCTACAAGTAATATCATAGAGACAAATCAATATGGAAAGGGAAAAACTATTCTGGAGAAGATGGGATATTCAGGACAGGCACCTCTTGGGTTAAGGAAACAAGGCATAACAGAACCAATCCAGCCTCTTACGCTCCAACACAAGGATAAAATGGGACTAGGATATGCAGCAGAACAAGGATCTCTTGATTGAGGGGAACGAGGTGTAACATAACCAATCCAAGTCCTCACAATTCAGCAAAATGGCAGAACTGGACTAGGATACACAGAAGAAGCAAGAGCAAAAATCATCAATTAAACTATGGAGCGTATTCTTCAAATGAGAGATAACTTTGAAATGGATTCAAATGAATATGAGTGGGACAACTTATCAGATGTTTCCTATGAAGATATTCAGATTGACATTATCAAAAAGTATACCCCCAAACGTGAGGAGGGTCAAAGCTCGAGTTTTAATCCTATTGTCTTTGCAACAAAAAAATTCGATGACTCAAGTGAAGATGAACGGACATCGATTGAGATAAATGATGTGGAAGAAAATACCTTTGTAGGCCTCGACATAACCACTAACAACCTAGATGACATTTCCGTCCAAGCTTTCACAATCACTGACCTCAACCCATCTAATGATTCGTTGCCTTTACTACATCTCGAGCTTATCGAATGGGAAGCCCAACACCCTATTGATCTCCCTATTTTTGACAATGATTCTGCCATTATTAACTACCTTTGCTGTGAGGAATCCGATACTTGTTCTACCAATACTTCTTTTAACGATGCTTTTAGGCAGGAGGATGCCAAGCCTTCCAGTTGCAAAAATATGAAAGAAAAAAATGGATCTAATGGTGAAAACCATTCTACGGAAGTATTTGATCCTAAAATAGTAAAAACAAAGAACGCATCCAATGGTGAAAACCTCATTGAGGCACCAAAGGATGGAAGGTTTGACATCCTCCCGCAACATTACCATGAAAGATCATCAGTGTTGATAGAACCCACACAGTCTATTAATATTGGCACAACAGAGAAAGCAAGAATCCTACACCTGGCAGCATCCATGACAGATACAGAAAAGCCAGATTTTATCAAATTCTTTGAAGAACGATGCATCAATTTTTCTTGGTCATACTCTGACATGCTAGGCTTAGACACAGATCTCATTATGCATCACTTATCCTTACTAGCTGGCACTAAACCAGTAAAACAGAAGCTGAGAAAAATGCATCCACATGTTGCATTATTAGTAAAAAATGATTTGAAGAAACTACTAGATGCTAGATTTATCAGATCTATTAATTATGCAGAATGGATATCCAACATTGTACCTATTTCAAAGCTAGATAACACCATTAGAATATGTACTGATTTCTGGGATTTAAATAAGGCATGTCCAAAGATGATTTTCCTTTACCAAACATAGACATGATTGTAGGTCTAACAGCTGGCCATCAAATGCTATCACTCATGGATGGATTTTCAGGATACAATCAAATCAAGATAGCTCCTGAAGACCAAGAAAAGACAACATTTACATGTCCATGGGGCACCTTTTGCTGGAACGTCATGCCTTTTGGGTTAAAGAATGCAGGAGCTACATACCAGTGAGCTATGACAACAATCTTCCATGACATGATTCACACCTTCATGGAGGACAATGTGGATGACATCTTAGCCAAAGCTTACACCAGAGAAGGACATCTAGAGATACTAGCCAAAATATTTGACAGGTGGGAAAAATTCAAAGTTAGATTAAATCCTAAGAAATGTGCCTTTGGAGTAACATCAACAAAACTCCTTGGATACATAGTTTCTACAAAAGGAATTGAAGTAGATCTAGCAAAAGTCAACGCCATTATGGAAATGCCACCTCCTAAGAATATCAGTACATTAAGATCTCTACAAGGCCGACTACAGTCGATCAGAAGATTCATCTCTCAACTAGCAGATCGATGTCATCCATTCAACCATCTTTTGCATAAAAATGTGCCTTTTAAATGGGATGAACAGTGTGAGAGTACTTTCAATCAAATCAAGCATTATTTGATGACACCACCAATCTTGGTGCCACCCAGTGAAGACAAGCCATTGTTGCTATATATCGCAACAACAGATATTTCTTTAGGAGCCTTGCTAGCACAAGAGGATAGAGAAGGGAAGGAACAGGCAATATACTATATCAGCAGGACACTTAATGGACATGAAGTAAACTATACCTTCATTGAAAAATCATGCTTAGTAGTAGTATTTGCAACAAAAAAATTGTGACACTATATGCTCACTCACACTATCAAGCTCGTTGCAAAAATTGATCCTCTCAAGTATTTACTGAGCAAAGCAGCTTTAACAGGAAGGTTGGAAAAGTGGGTCATGCTCCTCAGTGAGTTTGACATTCAGTATGTTGAAAGGCGAACTATCAAAGGACAAGTCATCGCCGATTAATTAGTGGAAGCTCCATTATCAGACAGTCATCCTATGACCATGGAATTTCCTGATACAGATATCCTCAACGTTACAACACAACCATGGCAACTCTACTTCAATGGATCCTACACACAACATGGATCAGGGGCTGGAATTTTATTTGTCACACCTCTTGGGCACACAATTTTGCGATCTTACAGGCTTACCTTCCGTTGCACTAACAATGTGGCAGAATATGAAGCTTTGATCCTTGGAATTAAAGTGGCTATTGACTGGAAAATCACAGAACTACAGGTGTATGGAGACTCCCAGTTAATCATCTATCAAGTCAACAATGATTACCAAACTAAGGATGACACACTGATTTTATATAAGAGACTGGTAGATGATCTAAGAAAATATTTCATAGAAATCAAATTTGAGCAGATACCAAGATCAGAGAATAAAGCAGTAGATGCCATGGCCACAATAGCATCTCTTCTACAAATGCCTGAAACGCAAGATCGTTATCGATTTATTGTAGAACAAGTGTCAAATCCTGCATACACAAATCCCAAATCCCAAACCATAAGCCTTTTGGATAGTGCCCAATCTTCCATTTATGGAGACATTTATGCTTATCTAAAAATAATATCTTACTGCTAGATCTTTCTCACAACCAAAAGCGCAACTTCATACGCCAATCCGCCAAACATACCATTATTGCTGACACCCTTTACCGTCGAGGCCTAGATGGTACTCTTTTGCATTGTTTAGAACATAACGAATCCGCTTCCGCTTTACATGAGGTCCATGAAGGAATTTGTGGTACACATTCAAGTGGATTATCTTTAGCCAAGAAACTCCTTCGTTTGGGGTATTACTGGCCACACATGGAGCAAGAATCTTACCAGTTTGTTAAGAGATGCCAAAAATGTCAAATTCATGGCAACCTTATACATGCACCAGCACAGGAGCTCCATCCATTTACAACTACATGGCCTTTCTGCTAGTGGGGATTAGACCTGGTGGGGAAAATTCACCCATCTTCATCTAATGGACACAAGTTCATTATCACAGCAACCGAATATTTTACAAAATGGGTGGAGGCGGTTCCCTTAACCACAATCACTGGGAAGCAAATATCATCTTTTATACTTAATTATCTCATTTGTAGATATGGGATACCCCAGTCAATCATTACAGATAATGGCAGGCCTTTCAAGAACCAAGACGTCCAAGAGCTGTGTGAAAAGTTCCACATCCAACATCGCTTTTCAACCTTGTATTACCCTCAAGGTAATGGATAGGCAGAAGCTTCCAACAAAACAATCCTAAAGATTCTCAAGAAGACTGTGAATGAGGTAGGGTGTGATTGGCACGTTCAGCTTAACCCTGCTCTTTGGGCTTACAGGACTAGCATCAGAACACCAACAGGAGCTACACCATATGCTCTTGTCTATGGATCAGAAGCAATATTACCTATTGAGGTAGAAATTCTATCCCTTCGTGTTTCACTAAAGGGATTCATTTCAGATGAAGATTATAGGATCTCTAGACTTCAAGAATTAGAGCTACTTGATGAATGACAACAACAAGCTGTCAATCATTTGAAAACCTTTCAACAAAGGATGTCTAGGAACTATAATCAGAGGGTTAAGCCTAGAGTCTTCCAGATCAGAGACTTGGTCCTACGGGAAAACCCTAGAAATCAAGCAGACAGAGAAAAGAAGGGAAATTTTGAACCTAACTGGATAGGGCCTTACGTCATTATCTCAGTCTACGGATCAGGAGCATACCGACTGTCTACACCAGAAGGAGACATGTTGGAGGAACCCATGAACAACATTCATCGCAGGCGATTCTACACATGAGGATATCTAGTGCACAGTCAATAAAGTTGTCTTGATGAAAACCTGGCAAACAGGCGTCATGATGACAGAAAAACAACAAAAAAATATATAAAAGGGAAAAATACAAAAGAAAAAGAAAGAGGACACAATAAAAACAAGTGATGAAAACCTGGCAAACAGGCACTACTTGTGATTTTCACCGGCTCTTCTATATATTTAGATACAGTTTTGTCACGATTGTTTCCTCTCGTATCATTTCCATCTATCATTTGGGATAATCACTATCACTATCCATATCATAGCAAGGATATCATGTTTTACCCTAGCTTGGGGGCAACATCCTAGTGTTATTTGGTACAATGGACTTTCAGCTTAAATCGCAAGGCAGTCAAACATGAAAACACCAAATGACGATGCTTGAAAAAAATCCAAAAACATTAGAAAATCAAAAATCCAAAAACATCAGAAAATCAAAATCCAAAAACATCAGAAAATTGAAAACACAAAAATAGAGTCTACATCAATTGAAAGTGGAGTCTGTGTCAGTCGAACTACGTGGTATTTGCATGTATAACGTAGGCAAGACTAATCTTTGATCAGTCCCCGAGACCCCTAGGATAGGTCTAAAGGTTACATCATTTGGTTAAACGTCTGGGAATATCATACAAACATCAAGACACACATTTCAACATTGATGATCTAATCTGAATAATGATTTGAAAATACATTAAGTAGAATTTGAATTGTTGTACTTTTCTTTTTATCATATGCTTATCATTTCTTTGGAGCTACTCGATGATGTATTGAACTAGAGAAGCGAGGAAGGAGAATGATGCTTTTCTTTGTTTGCTGTTTGTGAGTTAGTCATTATTACTTTATGAATTGTCGCGGGAAGTGCTCTACCAAGTATCATGGATGACATTCAAATTCACTTAAGAAAATGATTAATTCTTGTCTATTTACGCAAGAAATGCTTAGGTCATCATTGGTCTATCTCATACCTTGATGCTTGTGTTCACTTGCAATATCAAATATCATGAAAGAAATACTCAGGTCATCATTGGTCTATCTCATATCATTGATGCTTGTATTCGCTTTCAACATTTTAAAAGCTCAGTGATGATACAAAGCAAAATCAAAAGATTGTTGAAATGACACTTAGATTTGCAAGGTAAAATAGATTGCATCCATATTAGTCTTGCATATGCATTTATAGATTGTTTCATAGCTACCAATTTCAATCTCAAAAGCTACATGCATTCCCTCTCTACATCATATCACCATCTCTTCAATATTTCTTAGGATATCATCTCTTTCTAAGTCATTTTCTTTCATTTCCATCATCTCAAATTCCATCCAATCTTAATCTATTATGTCTAGCACAAATCATCTAATTGCATCCTTGGTTTTGTTCCCAACCTTGTTACAGACCTTTATCCAATCATCATCATCATCATCATTGGGATGTATCCTTCCCTATCATTTTTTGTTGTTTCGGGATGTATCCTTCCCTCATCAACAACACTCTTATTATCATCACCAATCAATCTTGGCTTGCAACTTGATCGGGGCAACATCACGTTTATCCTTGAATCCATTTGTGCTTACTTACTTTTCATCTTCTCCTTTCATTATCTCTTCCTCATCCCATCCCCTATTCTATTCATCATTTTGCATCATCAAGTCCTAGTACATTAGTCGATCTTATACTGGGGCATATCAATTAATCAGTGAAGTCAAATCACAAATCAACATCAATCAATAATTCTATCAATCAATCAAATCTAATCAGCTTTGTTCAAATCTTGTGATCATCAATCTATCATTCAACTTCGCCTATCATGAGGTTAATCATTCAATCAATCAATCATTGAACCTCACCTATCATGAGGTTAATCAATCATCAATCTATCATTGATCCTCACCTATCATGAGGTCAATAATCAATCAATCTATCATTGAATCTCACCTATCATGAGATCAATAATCTTCTAATCTATCAAGATCAACAATTAGCTGACGTGATCATCAATCATCATCATAATCAATTGGAGGAATCAATATTTCTTTATCGGGAGATAAATCGTTTCTCTATCATCAAATCATCATCATAATCAATCAAAAATAAATAAATCCAAAATTCATCAATTTATCTCCCGTGGGGGCATATATTGCTATCATTTCAAAATTCAACATCTGGGGCAAATCAGGGGCATATTTTAAACTTTTCGTCAATACTGGCAGCTGAGGCAAAATCATTCTTTGAAGCAATGCGTAAACACATCACTTCAAAGAGGGGCAAAATGTAGACACCTAAAAATGGTCTGGAGAATCTAATTAATTGAATACAACTTATTTGATTAATTTATCTTAAATTCATCTACTTAGTAAATAAATAGAAATATTTATTTATATTTAAGTTCATTATTAATTCTTCTATTTTCTCTCCTAATTAAATAAACAAAATTAAAAACTTTGTTGTATTTAATTATTATCATTTTCATCATATTACTTCTCTCTTAATTAAATAAACAAAATTAAAAACTTTGTTTTTATCTAATTATTATCATTATTGCTTCTTTTACATTTCTATCATAAATTAAATACACAACTTAAATAATTTGTGTTATTTAACTACCTCATCACATTTCTTCTTAATTAAATAAAGATAATTCTAAAAATCTTTTATTTAATTATCATTTTTCCTTTTTAATTTAATAAACAAACCCTATGGTTTGATTTATTAAATTATTCAAACCTCTTTTTGCTAAATTTAAATAAATTAAATATTATTTAAATTTATGCATAAATTTTACCACTATTCACTCACCAATAAAATTAAATTTTCAAAATTTAATTAATGGCACTATCATTCACGGGAAAAGCTTCAGGGACAAACCTGCAAGAAATCCTCTCAACAACCTTCCACCCACCTTCCCTCTTATCTTGCCTGGTGTTTTCATGGGGAGAAACCATCTTCCATGATCAGCTCCATCTTCTCATCCCATGCCCTTCAATTCTCCAGATGGAATCACAGCCCCTCATCCCGTATTCCTGTGCAATTGTGCTACCGTGAAAGCTATAAATACAGCTCTTTGGCTACAGGAAATGGATCCCAACTTATGCAATCTTTTTCTATAGGTTTCCAAAGCATTCAAGCATCCAAGCAATCAAGCATTCAAGCATTCATCCAACATCCATCAAGCAACAATCAAGCATCCAACATTTGCAGTCATGGCTGCCATTATAATAGATTTGCATATTTAATCACATAGGAATAGAATTAGTTCATTTCTCATTCTCTAAGTGTCATTTCAATAGTTTAATTAGCTTACAAATCTGAGAGCTAAGTAGATTAGAGAAATATTTAGAGTTAGAGAGCAATAGGATAGATTTCTGTAGATTTGTAGTTTAAATTAGTTTAAATTTCTTAATCTTAGACGCAATGTCCTATTTAGAAGCGTAGATGCATTGTTTAACTTGTTTTCCCCATTCTACCACTTACAAAAATAAGCCTTGAGATTCAAAACAATTGGTCTTAAGGGCCTATTAATGATGACTTCAATGGATATTTATTGTAAGGGTTCTAAAATAGGTCCAAATTAAGTGTGGAATTGTATCATTTTCAAGAGGGTGAAATTTTCTACACTACATTTAGCACCCACTTTAGCACCTATATGACTCTATGTGCATATGCAAGCTAAAGGACTCAAAAATAGACTATTTCAAAAAAGGATACTCATATAAGTTCATTCACAACATGGGAGAATGAAGCACCCACTATAGCTATCTACAAAACCGTAATGTTAGGAACCATATCCTACAATACGAATTTGTTAGTTGTCTAGAAATACTCTTATCTAACTTGTTCTAGAGATCACATTCAAGGGTAGATGTATGCCCCCCCTTGATTCCACTTGCTTTACATAGGTAGAATCAAGGTAGCAATCTAGCCACATCGAAAAAGGTAAGTCATATCATAGGGTATTTCCAAGTACCATACCACACGATGATAGACATGTCATGAGGACGGGAGTGGAATCATGATTCCAACACAACAAATGGCATAAAAAATGGAGCTCTCTAGCACCCATCATGGTAATTTGAATGAAAGACACCTTTTAACCCTAATATAGTAAAAACCCTAATTTTTAACATATATGAGTAAAAAGTGAAGTAATTTCTAACTATTTTGTCATTTACCTTTGTGTAGCTTGACTTTAATGGAGGCTGATCGAAGATGCTAAGCTGATGACAGTATGAGCCTCTGAGGTTGGATGCCTTGTGAGAGCAGATAGCCCGCAATGAGTATCATTATTAGGTGAGTTGATTTTTCTACCTTAGCTTTGTCATTACACATTTATTTATGTTTTGTACAAATTTCTAGGTTGATTTAGGGACTTGGAGAAATTTTTTGCAAAGCACCCCTTTTTCTCACAAAGTGTCCCTTTTTGTCACGAAGTGTCCCTTTTTGTCGCGAAGTGTCCCACTTTGTTGTAAGGTGTCCTGTTTCTTTGCGAAGTGTCCCTTTTTTTTGGTAAAGTATCCCATTTCTTCGTGAAGTGTCCCAAAAGGGTTCTAAAGTGTCTAGGACCCTTAGAAGAGTACACTATAACAAATTTAGTACACTTTTTATTTATTTATTATTGATGTATATATTTAAGATGTTAGATGTTAGAATGCTTATAGGACAATTTTTATTTTTTGTTAGATTCTTTTGTGTTCACAGTAGCATCTTAGTGGCATATAGATCTATTGCCTCCAAGACCTAGCCCTGACACTTTTAGCAGAGGATACAAAGATATTATAGACTAAAATATCATTTTAGGTGTACCTCATGCCACTAATGAGGTACCATGATATGATGCTTATGTACTGGCAGAGTAGTAGGATGTAGACACATGCATGTTTCATCTTCCCACAAGCGAGATGACAATCATATTAGAGGATGTCCATCACATACTTTGAGTTTTGATTTGGGGTGAGAGGGTAGATTTTCTAGTAGATCGATCATTCTAGGAGATAAAATATAATATGCAGTATTGCCTTGGTGGTCTAATTCATGATGACATGATGCGACCATGGATCGATCTAGCCATGTTACTATATTCGTAGGCCCCACTTGTTGCACATATTATGATGTTCACTATAACACTAGTACTCATTCTTATTGGTCAGGGAGTACATTTAGAGGGAGGACTAGCACATATGATACAGGGGATGGTAGAGTAGGGGAATGTGTATTCTTGGGGGCATAAGATCCTTATGCACTTATATTATGATCTAGGGCGATTTTCATTTCATGATGTCAATAGTATAGTACACTATATGCTACTATAGTTGTGGTGCTTGGAGCATATCATGTGCATGGGGCTAACAAGATTTCCATGTACATCAGCCCTAGGGTATCCTCACACATTCAACTATCCATTGAGGCGACTATGGAAGTATGAGGATTTGTATTTTTAGAGAGTTCAATTTGACTGATTGGACGAGGAGGAGATCATATGGAGACCTTACTAGTTTATACCATAGTCACAAAATGAGACTCGTTATATGAGGAGATTATAGATGGACAAATTTCTGATAGGCAGACATGATTACATAGTATGACCCTTCTACTATGATCATGTCATGTGATAGTTTGGACTAGTCTAGATACCACTCATGGCATGGCCCTTTTTTAGGATATCAGTACAAAGTTCCCAGAGGCCCAACTATATTAGTGTAGACACATAAAAATGACCTAGGCCTGCAAGCTTCAATTGTACCACTTTCATCCTAGCATAATTATGACATTTAATTATGTCCTTCGCCCACATTCAACTATTGATTAAATAATTCATAATTATTTAATTAATTCATGTCTATTGTATTCTTCATGATTGTTAAATAAATAAATTTTATTTATTTATTCAATACGTCTTTAATTGTCTAAAGTATTCATTTAATTAAATAAATTTGTTAATTTATTTAATTACCCTTCATTTATTTCTTCCTGATTATTAAATAAATGAATTTCATTTATTTATTTAATATGGCACTAATTGTCATAATTTAATTTATTTAATTATTAGTCATATCTCCTAAATTAAATAATTATATTTAATTATTTAATTATCAAAATTAATATTCCTCTCATTTTAAATAAATAAAATTATCTAAAATGTCATCACATTCTTAACTACAGTCCATTTTGGTAAATAATCTAAAAAAGATTATTTATTATCTCACAAAATAATTATTTTGAATTAATTTAATTCAAAATGGCAAATATTCTTCTAAAAATCAAATAATCAGGCAGATTATTGATTTGTCAAATCTGATCTTTAGTTCAACTCTTATCTTCTTTATTTTTTTTGAATCTCACAAATCAGGCAGTCTTTATCCTCTTGATTTTTGAAAATCTTTATTTTCAAAAATATTTATCTCATTTATTCTCCACCACCGATTTGATCTTCTTAGATGAAATCTTGACTGCTCACTTAAGGATTTTACCCTAACCCTGATTAGGGATTGTCAAATTTAATTTGGCCCTCTGATTTTAGGCTTTTGTCGAAAGTCGATCTTGTTCGTCTATTCAAAATGGCATTTTCTATAAAATGCTATTTTCCTCTCATTTTTGGATTATAAACTAACATGTTGAAGCACTAGCATACTTAGATTATTGCATTTGATGTCACATTTCATTTAAATTTTTGAGATATTTAGACAGACATTTTAGAAATTTTCAATCATAGTCATAGGCATAGATATTTTCTCAAATCCTTCAAAGCTTGGTGTAGGACTTAGACTAGTATTTTTAGATTGTTCCCATGATGAATCTAAGGGAAAAATGTCAACCAGCAAGCCAGAAGGTGTTACAAAAGTGAACCATGGAGGTCTTGGCGATTTACAGGTATAATCTTTCTTTTGTTTACTTCCCTTGTGTTTTGTAATTGCTTTGGGTTTGTTGTCTTCTATTGATTTTCTAACCTCAAATTCTAACCTAAAAATAACCCTTAGTTACATTGGTGAACTCGAACTTTTTTTTTTCTCCCGTATGATTTTGCATGTTTCTGTCAATTTGCAGGTATAGGTACGAAGCGATGCAACTATTTTTTTTAAAATCATGACGCATCTAATGTGTCACGACACATTTTCTGAATATAACACTGCAATTGCTCTATCATGCTGCATTCGAAGCTTGCAAAGCCGCATTTGTCTAACCATGACACATTTGACCCATAGAGCGACGCATTCGCTCTATCACAATGCATCTGACTGGTAATATTTTCTGCTTAATTACTTTTGGGCTTTTGTTGTTTTCCTTATTATTTTTATTCTGGTTTTTCTGTATTTTTTCTAGCTAGGATTTGTGGTACTAATGGTCATTTGTAGCATGTGGCATTGGAGTTCTTCATGGGTCAAAGGCAAAAATTGAAACTACTAATGTGTAGTCTTGCAGGTTCAAACGTCAAAGAATAAACATTGAAACATTGTGCTTGTTTTTCTTAGATTAGTACACACTTACTTTTAGTGCAATTAAAAAGAACATGTCTTCTAATGTTTTTGAGTGTGTTTGCAAAATGGTAGGTGAGTATGCTCTCATCTTGTGAAAACTCGGTGATCAGAAAACTAGACCAGGTTTTATATGTTATTACCCTCATGATTTTGTTAGAAAACCAAGATCACCTGCATGGAAGATGGATACCTGTCACATGCAAAAGATATGAAGAACAAAAAACAATGTTCTCTGAACCTCAAAGTAAAAATGCATTAAGAGAATCGATTATTACAAAGTGATCAATCCTTATGAAGGAGATCAAGAAACCCTAAAAGGGAAACCCTAAATGAAACCCTAGTGTGCACACTTAATAATTAATTAATTAATTAATTATTAATGTGCCTAAGTTTAGCTTAAGTAACAAAGAGGAATAAGTGACTTAATTAATTAATCAAATTAATTAAGCATAATAACTTATTACTCTAACACCCCCCCTTAAGATGAACTTAGGAAGAAGCTAAAACACTAGAATAAGATGCATAGAATCAAAGATGGGTCCTGACAACTAGGCTTGATCATGTACCCATTTAAAAATGTAAGAATGAGTAAGAGAAGGAAAAACCCAGTGGGACAAAACCCCCCTTACAATGAGATGTCATGCTGTAGAGAAGCACTGGAAGAACTCTGTAGAGTAACACTAGAACCGAAATCTAGCAAGCAAGGAAAGATATTTATGTCTACTACTGAAACTGGATGAGAGTCACTGATTGACTCAAGGAATCATGAAAAAAGCGACAACAGATCTAATGCCTCAGAACACTCGAAAACTCCAAACGAGAACAACCCTGGAATCTATGAAGCAACAAGAAATTATTAAATGATGTATTACTGAAAATGAAGTGCAAAGATGCAAGATGCACTCTCCCAACTGCCAAAACATCCAAGTAATCACCAAACAACCCATCGGGCCAAATTTGGACTAAGTGATAAACTTGGGACAGATACAAAAAAAGTGCATGGACAGTAACATGGAGCTCCTCAATACCTTTTTGACGCTTCAAATGAGGCAAAAAATGAAGATTGTGGCAAAAAGTTATGAGCTCAGAAGCATAAAAAATACATCTGACTTCAAACAGCAATAAATGTAGTAAAATGAAAAAATACTATAAAATAAACTACACCAAATGAAAGTGCTCAAAACCAGCTTTCCGGCGATATCTCGTTTGCCTGATTTTGATACCGTATGCCCAAGTTATGACCAAAAGAAAAAAATAGCTCCTTTAGGGAAAATTAGGGCTAGGAAGGGACAAAGAGGGCCGGCCATATGGATGATGTCAGCAGAAGGCAAGCATAAATTTGACAGCCTTCTGGCCGTTGGAGAAAAAAAAAGCCTCCCTCGCGAATTTTTTTTTTGGCCTTCGGTATATTCGTAAAGGGCCCAAATTATGCTCTGACATGTCAGAATATTCGCTGCACAGTTGGCAGAATATTCTCAGTGTAGGAAATATTCTGCAGTGGTGGTTGAACTGGGCACTGGCCCCCAGATCTACGTATAACTGGGGCCTGGTAAGTGGAGCCCACGGTGGCTGATTGGGGTTGAGCGGTGGGCGGGTGGAGGAGCCTGGCGGCGGTGGCGGGCCGGTGGCCGCTTGGTGGCTACCGGGCGGCGAGATCGTTTAACACTGGGAGCACCAGTGCGAAGTCCAAGAAAGACCATCTTTCAATTTTTTTTTAATTTTTGTGCATCGATTTGCATGTTGGGGAGGCCGTACGACCCCTTAGACAATTTTTTTTCCTTCCGAACCAACTCAGAAATTGACGAAACGAAGGGCGATCTTAGGGTTGTGGGCTACTGCGAACGCAATGGTGACCTCCGTTTCTACTCAAAGCACCCCAAAAAATAGGCTACCCCAAAATCTTGCAGAAAAGATTCCTGTGGAAACCCTTGCACTTGAAACTCACGAGAGGCCATATCTTCAGATCACAAACAAGTAGCTGCAGGTCTGGAGCTCTGATACCATGTTAGAAAACCAAGATCACCTACATGCAAGATGGATACCTGTCACATGAAAAAGATATGAAGAACCAAAAACAATGTTCTCTGAACCTCAAAGTAAAAATGCATTAAGAGAATCGATTATTACAAAGTGATCAATCCTTATGAAGGAGATCAAGAAACCCTAAAAGGGAAACCCTAAATGAAACCCTAGTGTGCACACTTAATAATTAATCAATCAATTAATTATTAATGTGCCTAAGTTTAGCTTAAGTAACAAAGAGGAATAAGTGACTTAATTAATTAATCAAATTAATTAAGCATAATAACTTATTACTCTAATAGATTTGGTATATCGGATTATCCTCTCCCCTTGTGCACTCGTGTAATCCTGGGTGCAAGAGAAACAGTTACCAACTCTAGAACTTGGGCCTGTTCTGGTGGGAAAAAGTACTCACCCTAGGATGACTCAGACCGGTAGCACCCTGAACCCAAGGGACTTCCAACTGGTATATAAAAGTGGATTCTTGAGGAAATCCCAAGAATCATGTGTGTGGTTCTGACGAGATGGATCCGAAAGGGGACTCTTGCTGCATGAATCATGCTCCACAAACGGAATGCTCAAATTAAATCCCTCTTATTTATAGTGCCCAACTGTTCTTTGGCCGTTGCTTGGTATAGTGCAGGGTATAGTATCATGCTTGAAGACACTCACTACTGATCCCCTTAAGTAGAGATAGCAGTTTTTGGGAAGTCACTACCCAAGAATTCAAATTTGGTGTGCTCGAATGACATTAATGAGCTGTGGAGGGGAGCCAATGCCACCAAAATTCTAAGCTATCCACTCTCGAGAAGGAAAGGTGTTTATCACCAATTCGGGGTATATCAGTGGGCTATACCAAGTATACAAACCCTTGGCCTATTAGCCTTCTAGGATTATACTTGTTTTATGTGCGCTTGCTTACACCCAAAACACTGTGCTTGTCAAGTGCTTGCTGGACTACTGAAACATTATCCACCATATTCACATTTCTAAACAAAATGTTTACCATTAGATAGATCAAATTTGCCATCAAAATGACAACATACTCAATTTTCATAAACTGTGTCGCATCTGTTGAGCTACATTCACATTACTGAGATGCAATCACTCTGATAAACCACATTTTCATGTGTTGCAACACATCTGAGCTTTACAGAGCCGCATTTGCATAACTGAGTCGTATTTGTAAGTCCTAGAGCCGCATTCGCTAAAAATGAGCCGCATTCGCAAAACCGTGACGCATTCGAATCCTAAAACGAGGCATTTTCCTATCACAAGTAAAATCTTCATACAAAGTTAAATATGAAGTCTACACCTTGTCAATCATTTGTCAAACATTGTTTCCAAGGAGATTTTTTCAGAAACCAAGTCTAAAATTGCTCAATTTTTTGACCATTAGTTTGCATTCTTGACCATAGGTTTCATCCTTCATTTTGGTTCCTTGCATACATTAGGTTTTAGCTTCTCCCTAGGTTTTCCATCTTGCATACTTTGGATTAGACAAATCTCAGCACAATTAGCAATGTCATTGCTTTCGAAACTAGGTGCTCTTGGACTTTATTGTCAATCCCTTTTTCAGTCATTGTCCCTTTTGTGAGATTTTTCCAACTCAACAGTCTAGTTAGGAAAACTCACAAGTCATTTTGACCTTGTCCTTGTCCTTTTCAACAAAGTCCTTTAGTAACCAAAATCAAAAACAAAGATTGAGCTTAGAAGTGCTTAGGTATCCTTGTCTTAAATTACATTATAAGTTAGACATTGCATATTTCATTCTCAAAAATCCAGAAAAAAAAATTATTCATCCTAGTCATTATTTTAAACTTAGACCTTGCATAGTGTAATCATTTCATTTAGTTGTCATTTGCCCTTGAGCAATCTCATTTTATGGTGGAAACTAGACTCCAAAAATAGAAACGACAAATGGAAAATTTTGGACAAAACCCCACTTCCACTATCAACAACCCCACGTACGACCCAAATTGGACATTTGATGACCCATTTGGCAACACAAACAATCAAACTCTCACATCCTCATCAAATAGTCCCTTTGAACCTTTCTTACACAAAGATGAATACAGATAGATACTTGAGGAGAACCTAGAGGTCGTGGCACAAGATCCAGAGGCCTCTCAATTTGTGGAACAAATGGTCCTATACGACAGAGACAGACACTTAGCCATAGTCTTAAGTCAAGGAGCCAATTTACCACATAGATTTGACATTTACATGTTGAGACCAATATCTTCTAACCCCAATGACACCAACACACATAACATGTCACATAGTGGTCAGCCGCAAAACACTAGGAGCAATACTTTCTTTGACACTATAGCAACAGTGCATGCTACTCCCAACGTCCCAAACACCTCCAACACAATAAAGGCTACATCTATTGGAGGATCACAATCTTCCACAATGCCCACAATATTGTCACAATCAGTTGGAACCACCTTTGGATCCTTGACAAAGTGGGAAAGTTATTTAAGCCCTCTCTTTACCACGACAATAAATGCCATAGGGACATCATTAAGTCTTAACAATCCCCCCTTGACAGCCACATCTATTACCATGAGCACACCTTTGACATATCCGCTCATTGGTATTTCAAAAAATTCTTTGGGAGGTGGAAAAAGATGTATCTTTATCCAAGGACAACAACAAAACACTAACCCGACAACACAGTCACATGTCATCATCTCCCAAGGACAAAATTATACAAACATTCCCCTTGTACAAAACCAACAATTTGGACAAGGTGGCCAAATAACACAACCCATGGCATCAATTGTACATCACAATGTTCATGGTCACCATGTCCCCGAAATAACAACACAAATGGCTGGGGGACACATCCCAACCTATTCATCTCACGTTCATACTCACCAACATACATCTAATCCAATTTTTCAACACCAAAAACATGCCAATCCAAACACAACATATATGTCACAACAATCCATACTGCCACAATACACCAATATTCATGCACAACAAACAGGGACCTATGGTGTACCAAGTAATCCAATGTATGGGACCACAAATGACCCTGTTATGGATGCCTTTCAAACAAGATTGATGGGTTTAGAGAAAACTATCCAAAAGATATACATCTCAGCCAAAAAATTAGAAATATCATATGTTCTAAATGTATACCCATTCGACATGAGCTTATACATGCCTCCATTTCCTCCGGGATATGTGTCACCCAATTTCACAAAATATAAAGGAAAGACAAACCCCATTGAACATGTTCGCAAATTTGCAACCATTTGTATGGATGTCACCTACGAACAAACATACTTGATGAGACTCTTTTCCAAAAGTCTCGCAGGTCTTTCCCTTGAGTGGTTCTCCACTCAAAAAGATATCCAAACATGGGATGAGCTAAAACAAAAGTTCATAAAAAATTATGCATACAACATCGACATGGAAACCTTTATTATGAGCTTGTGCAATCTCACGCAAGAAGATGCCAGTGAGACATTCATCCCATTCTTTCAAAAATGGAGAAGCCTCGCTAGTTGGTGTCACATTGACATACCCAAAAGGGAAAAGGTGGACATGTTTGTTCAAACACTTTTGGGTCCCCTAAAATATGCATTGCAAGTACATTGTTGCACAACATTCACGGACCTAGTCGAAAAAGGGGTCCAGATTGAGCAAGCCCTTATCACCAAGGGAGAACTAAGATACAGGTCTAAAAACACAAGCGCCAATCCTCCTATAGACAAAAATAAATTTTGGGTAAAAAATAAACATGTCACAAATGATGGTGTTGTTGACGCCAAGGTCGCAAACATTGTGGGTCCTGTACTGGCCCTAAAAGGAGTTCAACAATAGAACAAACCAACAATGACATTTATACCCCCTACCAATGTCCCTTCAAACAACCAAAACAGTCAACACAATCAAGGACAATACCATCACATGAGACAATTCCCTAGGGGTTGCACATACACTTCTTTGGGTGAATCCATTGAAGAGGTCCTCAAGAAATGCCTCCAGAATGGTGTCATCACACTTCCAGAAATAAAATCATACGACCAAAGGCAATTCAAACCAGCATGGTGGGATGATAATTTATTTTGTGATTATCATCGGGAAAAAGGACATAAAACTTCTAACTGCCGACAACTGAAAAACCTAGTGCAAGATCTTATTGAAAGTCATATCATTGAGGTAGGTGGACTGCAATTTGCCTCCAATTCAGACCATAATATTCATAAGAATCCATTGCAGGACCATGATTCTCATAATGCCTCCACATCAGGTCCACAAATGAACAATAATCAAGCTAACTTCGCTAGAGCTAAGTACAATTATTCTGGTGGACCTATTATAAATAATGTCTGAACTGATGACAAATACATCAATACTGTTACAGTCAAGAGAGCACCACAATGCAATGCTACTACTCAAAGTGGAAAAGTAACCATAGCTGGACCGCCTCCTGCTAGACAACCCAAAATCACCATACCTGGCCCATCCACTAAACAACCAAAATCTATCTTGACCACAAAGCAGTGGCAACCCAAAAGCTAGTTCAACCTTATCGACCAACTAGGCAAGACTCCTGCGCAAATCTCTATACTTGAGCTACTTCGTATCTCTCCTGCACATAAGGATATACTAGATAAAACCCTACTAGAGTCGTCGGTTGCCAAGGACATTGATGTTAATTAGTTTGAGACCATGGTGCGATACCTCACCGTGTCACCTTCTCGGATCAAGACTACTCATCACCCAAGACCAATCACAATGATGCATTGCACAAAGTTAGATGTGTTTTATTAGATGGCAGAGCAAGATTGAATATATGCTCCCTCAAATTGGTTAAGGCTCTATGATTCTCTGATGCATGCGTAGACCTAACACAAAGAGTATAGTATCAAAGCATATGATGATGAAGAACGCTCTTCACATGGTGTTATCTCTCTCCCTATTACAGTGGGACCATTCATTGTGGACATAACCTACCAGGTCCTAGATTCAAAACTACCATATAACATCTTGCTCGACTATCCATGGATTCATGCCTTAAAAGCCATCCAATCCACATATCACCAATGCCTAAAGTTTCCATTTGATGGCACGAAAATAACCATATATGGAGACCCTGACCCTTTCCAATATTGTACCAACCTAAGGGGAATTTCTAAAAACTAAGTGCCTATTAATCAAGAAGCACCTGGCTCCTCATCATCTAGATATATTGACCCATCCACACTCACATAATCTTCCACATCCGCTCCATCCATGTCTTCCACCACATCACCACCTTCCGCAAAACCTAAGGCTGAATCCACTGTCAAGATCTAGGACATTAGATGTGGGGAGTTCAAACTACATACAACATACATCATAACAACAATACCCAAGCCTCCAAAGGTATATGGTTGGCCATATTTTAGAATGGAACCCAAGGAAACTTTCAAAGTTCCACCAAAAATAATTTTTATCAAATGGGGAGACATGAATAACGGGGACCTTACTGATATCACAGGATGGATCTATAAGGATACTGTCGCACTACCCCCATTACCAGCTCAAAAATATGGCAAGGGTTATGAAATAATGAAGGCTAAGGGCTACAATGGTACTAGTGGCCTAGGGAAAAATAAAACTGGACAAAGAGAACCCATAAAACCTTTCCAAATTCCAAAGTATCTTGGATTAGGGTTTGGATCACCCAATAATGATGATCGATGTACCATTGGATTTTCAAGTGAGTGAGTACATGCTTTGTAAAGTGTCAAGACCACTAAGGAAACCCTCATCGAAACTAACTCCCAAGAGTGGGAATTTGGCTCAGAACGATCTTTAAGTGACTGTTGCCTTGATGATTTATTTGTCAAAACATGGGAATTAACCTCTCTACAAAGATTTTGGAAATTTTTTAAAATTGAATAGGCACCAAATATTCAAAGTCCCATTACCACTCCCCATGACCTACAAGACCTATCATCTGAAGTACCAGATGACACTGACAACTAGGACTCTAAGTCCTTCAACCCTTATTTTTCCAATGAATATGAGACTAGTGAAGGGGAATATTGGATAGAGTCCAATGTCGAGTTGGATGATGATAATCTCATTTACAACATCACTAAATCTATCTGCATGCTTTTTGCATCCTCCCCTCAATTCACCAACACTGACGATGGCATTTCCCTAGTTTATCCTCAGCTAGTCGATTGGGACCAACAAGGCCTACTAGTTCTGGATACATTTCATAATGATGAGGCAATTGTAGAATTTACAGGATTACATGAGGGCATACCCAGGGGTGATCATAAGTCAGAATTCACTATTGATTTAGATTTCACAACATACTTCAGGGAGACTACTCTATCCTTTAGTCACAAAAGTAAAAATAAAAAATAAAATAAAAAATGAAACATCTCTAGGTGAAAACCGCAAGGCACCTTTTGACAAGAAAAAAGTAAAAAAAAGGACATATCTGAGGGTGAAAACATTTTTGAGGCGCCTAAAGATAGAGGACTGGACTTTCTTCCTGTGCAGCAAGAGAAATCAGCTATGCTTATCGAAGATACTATAGAAGACAATATAGCCACTGCAGAAGATCCTAAAATACTCTTCTTTACTATATCATTGACTGAAGAAGAGAGATCAGAATTTCACAAATTATTTGTAGAACGTAAGGTCAACTTTGCATGGTCCTATGCGGATATACCAGGATTAGATTCAGAACTGGTTTTGCACCATCTACCACTATTGCCCAATGCCAAACTAGTTAAACAAAAGTTACCAAAAATGCACACCCAGGTTACTCTATTGGTCAAGGCAGAGTTGAAGAAGCTTTTGGATGCTGGATTCATACGGTCTATCAATTATGCTTGTGAGATGGGGTTAGACATTAAAATAGCATAGATAAAGTGACAAACAACACTACTAAGCTATTAAACCACATCCAACAAGAGAAAACAAATAATGGAGAGAATAAAAAATGCAAAACATAAAAAAAAACACTCCCCATTATGGTTGATTCTTTCTCTTGCTCTCCTTGTTATGCAACTTTTCCCTCAGATTTGTTGAAACTCTTGTGCAAAACCTGCAAATGGTAGCAAGAAAGTTGGAGATAATTAGCTGTTAAAATGAAAATGGAGAAGGAAGGTTGCTTTTATAGACAACCATTCGAATGGACGGTTGAGATTAATCTTCTAGAAAGGTTCCAAGATCAATGGATGAGAATGCATGAGAGAGATGTTACGAAATAAATGGTTGAGATTAAGTCTCAGAAAAGATGCCAAGATCAACGGTCCAAAATTGATGCACCAAAAATATGCCATGCATGGAAAATCTATGACACTGAAGGCTATGACGCCTGATAGCTATGACAGACATGCAAGACATGCAGGCTATGACAAAAATGAATGTTATGATAGGGGATTATGACAGAGCATCTTTGACTAGGTGGAGGTGCATAAATAATCTATTTTAAATTATTTATTGAAAATGGAGGAAAATGACAAGTGGCAAATAAATAATTTATCCAAATTATTTATTTAGAGAAAATGACAAAAGGAGCATTTAATTAAATTAATCAATTTAATTAAATGGGGAGGTGGAAATTAGACCTGGATAATTAATTTGAATTATTTATCCAAAAGAGAGGAATGAAACACAATTAAATAATTTTGACAATTATTTAATTATAAAAGAATAAAAGGTCAAATAAAAAATGATTTATTTAATTATTGAAGAAAGGGATATATTAGTGACACAATTAAATAACTTTAATTGACTAGGATAGAATAAAGATGAGAAGGTGAATTAATTAAATAATTAAAAATTATTTAATTAATAGAGGAATGCAGTCAAACCTAATTGAATAATTAAAGTTATTCAATTATGGAAGGACAATGACCAAGAAAAATGATGCTCGCAGACTTAGGACATTTTTCAGTGTCTACATTTTTCCCCTCTTTGAGACAATGCAGCTTGTCACATTGTTTCAAAGAAAAAGATTGATCAATGATACATGCCCCAAAGATATCTTGGTAAGGATTATAATAAGAATGATATGGCCCCTTGAGAGATTGATCAAACAGATTGTAAGAAGATTAATCTCTCGATAGATGTCTAGAAAGTGATTAGATACCTAATATTGTGCAAGTGATAAAGCAGTGATGTACATTTTGATGAAAATGCAAAGTTGATGGACATAACTGAACAATTGATGGAAATGATTAGTATAGCCAAGTTGATGAGTTGATGAAGTTGATTGAGCTAATTAAGTTGATCGAGAATTATGCTTACACAAGACAAGGTGCTACAATGATGGATTGACTGATTGATTAAGGGGACATGAAATTTCAAGAAGCAGGTTGATTGATTTGAGATTTGATTCAAGAGACATATATCAATGAGTTAAGCAATTGATTGATTTCTTCATGACAAGAAAGATGAAGAAAATGAAATGCAAGATGGAAGATAATAAAGGTTATGAAGCTTCTTGTACCATTTAAGTGCTTTTATCATCATCAGGCTTATTATGTCACAAATTAGTATAAGCGTCTAGATAACATGAACATCTAGACGACTTGAATACAGTTTGCATTTTTATTTAGTAATGAAGTATAAGCATCTAGGTATAAGAACCTTAGATGAATTGAATACTTATTGCATGGAAGACACTATCAGACAAGGAATGCTCTCATCCACATTAGACTCATAGGTCCTCGATGGTTTTAGACAACCATGTCCTAAGACGAGTCATCCTGTGAATAAGAAACAATCCACAAACAACAAACAAATGAACATGCCCCATCCTTGCCTCTCTAGTCAAAGAGATCTTGAAGAAGCTAAAAGACATGTCACCAAAGATAGAATCATAAAATAAGCAAAGATCAACAAACAAATAGGGGTTCTGCTTCGATGTAAAAAATGATTCTCGTTATAGTTGATGTGTTTGGTTGGATTTGTAAGATGGGTTGATATATATGTTATAATGTTTGTTTGATTGTCAAAACTTGCATGTTTTGATTTTGTTGAAGTTCAAATATGTGTGGGGATCTGAAAGTATCACTGTTTTTGAAATTTTTGTTTTTTTTTGGGATTTTTGGAATATTTGATTTTTTTGGATTTTTGCGATTTTTTTTTTGGATTATTTCAGGACATTTTATGATTTTTTTGGATTATTTTTAGGACATTTTATGATTTTTTTTTTTTTTAGAGTTTTAAAGATGGAGTGAAATGAAATGTTTTATGACTGATTGAAGGAATAAGATCTTTCATAGTATAGGTAATGCAACCATGGATAAATGATAGATCAAAATGAAAGATTCACTACAAAACATGTCACACAAGCAACATATCCTTTGTCAAAAGATGATAATGGTTCGTTGATTGGATGCCAGGAATGATCGATTCCTTAAGGCATGATGATGATAAGTACTTAGGTTCACTGATTCCTCTAAGTATGATAAGATTGATGATTGTTGATGATCAATTGACAAAACAAACATGAGGATTGGATAATGTTTTATAGCTAGGCTCAAATATGATTCACATGATAAGATTCAAGGTTGCAAAGGGACATCATGACCAACATTGGAGGTAGTTTAATCATGGATAAATGATAAGGATGTGAACTATGATGGAATAGTAGAACATAAGGATATGAAAGGGAATCCAAAGCATGCGTTTGTAATTTTTCCCTTAATCTCATCAAGAACAAAGGAAGGAAATGGGACATGGATTTTGATAAGCTAGGAGATATGGAATGGAAGAATGAAAAGATAAGGATAATGAATAGGATGATCAAGATCAATAAGATATGGAAACAATTCCTAAGTATTTTTCTCCTATTCCTCATCAAGACCAAGGAAGGGAAGAAAGGATGCATTAAGATAGGATGGTGGAATATGGATATGGTGAAGGATATGGTACGAAAGATATGGATAAAGTGTATAGGATAAGATATACGATGTTCAAGAAGATTCTTAACCTTGTCAAGATCAAAGGTGGAAAGGTAAAGGATGAATGTAAAAAGGATAATGGATATGAATAAAAGGATGGATGAAACTTGCCCCCAAGTGTAGAGTAGAAGAGGAATATGAAAGACAGGATATGGATATGGAAGGTAATATATGCATGATAGGGAGATGGAGGGAGGAATAAAGCATCAAGTTTCATAGCTAATATACCTTTAATATGTGCTCTAATAAACCATGGAAAGAAGGATTAGACTCATAAACGTTGGTAGGTTAATGGTGTGATGGAAGAAGCTAAGGACTTATGCAAAGGTTTGGATTAAAGGAGGATAATGGGGGATGGATGTTGGAAGGCTTGTTGATGGATAAATGAAAAGGATGGAAAGGATGGAAAGATCAACATCGGCACACACCTTGAAGGGTCATGGAGTGATGGAAGAAAAATGAATTTGGAAGGTGATAGGTTTTTAGATGGATGATAGGAGGAAGCTTTTGGATTAGCAAATTTGGATGCCAATTTAGATTTTATTTCTTCTATGAGACTTTTAGGAATCCACATAGCTTTTGACTTTGATTTTTGATTCATGGGCCTTTGTGGCTTTTGAGATTCTTCTTTTTGCTTTATGGGCCTTTGTGGGCTTTGAAAATTTTCTTCTTGATTTATGGGCCTTTGTGGCCTTTGAATTTTTTTCTTTTGACTTGATGGGCCTTTGTGGCCTTTTGGATTTTTATTTTGACTTGATGGGCCTTTGTGGCCTTTTGGATTTTTCTTTTGACTTGATGGGCCTTTGTGGCCTTTTGGATTTTTATTTTTACTTGGGATCAAATTTTCTTTTATTTTTGCATGGTTCTTCAAGGAGACATGTTGATCCTTTGATACATGTGGATTTTGATATGGAAGATTTTGAAGTTTGGCACCCAAATTGCTTCCAAGAGAAATGGGATGGGTGGATGGAGATGAAGATATGGAGGTCTTATGGATGGGTTAATGTTGGTATAATTTTGAGATGGAATCAAGGGTGTGTGCCTTTGTTGTTCTTGATGAATAGGAGATGGAGGGATGTAGGGCCCCAATATGGATGGAAGGGTTGATGAACTAGGGTTTGGATGATAAGGTCCAAGGATAAATGGAAGGTTTGATGAAATAGGATAAGGACCTAGGATAGATGGAAGGTTTTATGGACTAGGATAAGTAGGTTTATTTTGATGGAATATAAGCTTACGATGTATACCAATGTCTTGAGCATGAGGTGTATAACCAAGGCCATGATAGTATGTTTTTTCTTGGATATAAAGGGGTTCTAGGATACCTTGTTCATGAATGCCTAATTCTTTTCATTTGTAGTTCATACTTTGACACATTCGTTTTCCAATGGGATATATATTGTTTATGAAACAAGATGCAAGTCCATCGTGAGGTAGTTGTGATATGGAAGGAATAACAAGATCTTTGAGTAAACCACCTTGGATAAAAGTGAGACAACCCATTTGATAGGTAAGAGGTTCATGGATAGTTTTAACAGGGGTGATAGACTCTTGTGGAGGATTGTGGTCATGAGGGGAATTAGGATGTGTGATAGGATCTTGATATGGGGATAAGGGGTTACTTTGATCTTGACTTGGAAAAGGATCAAGAGGTGTAGGAGATGGAGTAGCTTTCTCTTTATTAGATATGGAATCATCATGAAGTGGTATGAAAGGCATATCTTGATCATGAGAAGGATGGACTTCATCATGAAATGAAAGGGTATCCTTGAATGGAGGTATATCTTGATCTTGACGAGGAAGGGAATCCTGATATTTTGTGGAAAGCATATCTTGATCATTGGATATGATGGAATCATTAGATGAGGTGGAAGGAGGACTTGGAAGGATACTTTTCTCTTGAGATGGAAGGGAATCGTATTGAATGAAACAAAAAGAGATAAGGGGATCATCGTGAGGTTCTTGAATGATGGGATCTTGGTCAAAGATTGGAAGGGGTTGTGGAATTTTGGTATCATTGGATGGAATGGAAAGAATGCTTTGATCTTGATGTGCAAGGGAGTTTATGCTAGCATGCTTTGGACTAAGAGATTGACATGAATCATTGGATGGAGATGGTATGATGAGAGAGGATGGTTGAATAGATTCGTTAACTTGGGTGAAAGACTCATGAGGTTTATTTTGACTTATGGGGGATGAAGATAGATGCATGACATGGTAGGATTGCACAATATCATTTGTGTTTGAGGATTTAGATTTGGGTTTCTCATTTAGCCTTTGTAGAAAATAATGTACATTAAACTTGGATGATGTAGTTTTGGATGAGGATAAAGGCTTATGATATGATTGCATCACTTCATTCAAATGTTTGGATTCAAGTTGTTTTTCAAGCTCTTTCAAACAATGGTCAAGATATTCAATCCTTTGGTTTTGTTCATAGGTCATGGATGAATATGGAGCATAGCAGTTAGACGTGTTTGGTTGATGTTTTTGGAAATGTTTTGAGGTGTTGCAAATTACTAGGAGTGATGTTTGTTTGAGGTTGATTATTTGTGTTCAAATTTGTGAATGTGGTGTATATTGTTTAAAAATTTGACAAACATGATGTTTTGGTGTATGCAAACACACATGAGACAAGCACAATCCTAATAGGCCAGGGGTTTGTATACTTGATATAGCCCACTGATATACCCTGGATTGGTGCTAAACACCTTTCCTTCTCGAGACCAGATAGCTCAGAAGTTTGGTGGCATTGGCTCCCATCCACAGCTCATTAACGTCATTTGAGCACACCAACTTTAGATTCTTAGGTAATCACTTCCCAAGAACTGCTATCTCTACTCAAGGGAGTCAGTAGTGAGTATCTTTGGGCATGATACTGTACCCTGCACTATATGAAGCAATGACTAAAAATGGTTGGCTTCTAAAACAAAAGGTGTTTAGTACGGGCATTTCGTTCGTAGGGCATGATCCATGCGGTGAGATTCCCCTTTCGGATCCATCTCGTTAGAACCATACGCATGATTCTTGGGCTTTCCCTAAGAATCCACTTTTATATACCGGTTGGAAGTCCCTCGAGTTCAGGGTGCTACCGGTCTGAGTCGTCCTGGGGTGAGTACTTTTTCCCACCAGAATAGGCCCAAGTTCTAGAGTTAGTAACCATTTCTCTTACACCCAAGATCACTTGAATGTGCAAGGGAGAGGATACTTCGATTACTAAGTCTTGAGGGTGACAAAAAATAAGGTGGGTTTAGTTTTCTGAACACCTAGTTTTCACAAGGTGAGAGCATAATCACCTACCACCTTCAAGCACTGTCAAACAAAATCAAGCACATGTTCATTTTAATGCACCAAAAGAAGTGTTCCTAAACTAGAAATCGCAAACAATTTTTTTAAGAAATGAGTCTTCGACTAACGGAGCTACAAAACCACAAATTAGTAGTTTCATAAATGTCTTGGACCAACGAGAAAGCTGCAAAAAACTAAGTTAGAGCAAGAGATTAAAAACCAAACTAAAACTTAAAAGTCAGTAAATAACTGAACTAGAAAATGGAGAGACTAAACTAAACTAAGAAAATAAAATTAAAGAAAACTAAAAACTAAGAGCTCAATTTCTTTGTTGCTCCAAAAGAAGCAATTTTTGGGAGCCCCATTCCAAAGCCACACACTACAAACAAAAGATTAGGAAACCATGAAAAAGCTTGAATGAAAATAAAAAATTAAAATAGTGATAACTTTCACAAAACTAAACAAAATTTTAAATTGTAAATATCTATGGAAAGCTAAGACATAGACCTTCAAAACCCATATTTTTTTGGAAAACTCCTACACAACAAAAGTATTATAAACAAAAGAAAAATCAGATTTTAACAACTAAATCTTAAAAAATTGCTATCAATAAAATGGCCATAACTTTCTCAAATATTAACGAAATTTAAAACCATTTAAAGTTCTTGAAAGCTGAGAATGAGGTCTACAAAACCCATAAAATGTTTTAAAATATTTGATGCGTCCATTTTTCTGTGCTCAAAAGAAGATGACATGATTTTGTAGGACTTCTTGGAGTTATCCTACAAAACAATGAAAACAAACCAATTTCTCTACAAAATTATAAGATTCACATCGGGTTCACCAAATGTGAGATGGGGTTAGACATTAAAATAGCATAGATAAAGTGACAACCAACACTAATAAGCTATTAAACCACATCCAACAAGAGAAAACAAATAATGGAGAGAATAAAAAATGCAAAACATAAAAGCAATCACTCTCCATTATGGTTGATTCTTTCTCTTGCTCTCCTTCTTGTTATGCAAATTTGCCCTAAGATTTGTTGAAACACTTGTGCAAAACCTGCAAATGGTAACAAGAAAGTTGGAGATAATTAGCTGTTAAAATGAAAATGGAGAAGGAAGGTTGCTTTTATAGACAACCATTTAAATGGACGGTTGAGATTAATCTTCTAGAAAGATTCCAAGATCAATGGATGAGAATGCATGAGAGAGATGTTATGAAATAAATGGTTGAGATTAAGTCTCAGAAAAGATGCCAAGATCAATGGTCCAAAATTGATGCACCAAAATATGCCATGCATGGAAAATCTATGACACTGACGGCTATGACACCTGATAGCTATGCCAGACATGCAAGACATGTAGGCTATGATAGAAATGAATGTTATGATAGGGGATTATGACAGAGCATCTTTGACAAGGTGGAGGTGCATAAATAATTTATTTTAAATTATTTATTCAAAATGGAGGAAAATGACAAGTGGCAAATAAATAATTTATCCAAATTATTTATTTAGAGAAAATGACAAAAGAAGCATTTAATTAAATTAATCAATTTAATTAAATGGGGAGGTGGAAATTAGACCTAGATAATTGATTTGAATTATTCATCCAAAAGAGAGGAATGAAACACAATTAAATAATTTTCACAATTATTTAATTATAGAAGAATAAAAGATCAAATAAAAAATGATTTATTTAATTATTGAAGAAAGGGATATATTAGTGACACAATTAAATAACTTTAATTGATAATGATAGAATAAAGACGAGAAGGTGAATTAATTAAATAATTAAAAATTATTTAATTAATAGAGGAATGCAGTCAAACCTAATTGAATAATTAAAGTTATTCAATTATGGAAGGACAATGACAAAGAAAAATTTAGAAATTAAAATAGCATAGATAAAGTGACAACCAACACTACTAAGCTATTAAACCACATCCAACAAGAGAAAAAAAATAATGGAGAGAATAAAAAATGCAAAACATAAAAAAAACACTCCCCATTATGGTTGATTCTTTCTCTTGCTCTCCTTCTTGTTATGAAAGTTTTCCCTCAGATTTGTTCAAACTCTTGTGCAAAACCTGCAAATGGTAGCAAGAAGGTTGGAGAAGAACAGTTGTTAAGCTAAAAATGGAGAAGGGAGGTTTTTTTTTATAGACAACCATTCGAGTGGATGGTTGAGATTAATCTTCTAGAAAGATTCCAAGATCAATGGATGAGAATTGATGCACCAAAAATATGCCATGCATGAAAAATCTATGATGCTGATGGCTATGACACCTAACAGCTATGAAAAACATGCAAGACATGTAGGCTATGACAAAAATGAATGTTATGATAGGGGATTATGATAGAGCATCTTTGACTAAGTGGAGGTGCATAAATAATTTATTCAAAATGGAGGAAAATGACAAGTGGCAAATAAATAATTTATCCAAATTATATATTTGGAGAAAATGAAAAGAGGAGCATTTAATTAAATTAATCAATTTAATTAAATGGGGAGGTAGAAATTAGACATGGATAATTAATTTGAATTATTTATCCAAAAGAGAGGAATGAAACACAATTAAATAATTTTGACAATTATTTAATTATAGAAGAATAAAAGGTCAAATTAAAAAAATAATTTATTTAATTATTGAAGAAAGGGATATACGAGTGACACAATTAAATAACTTTAATTGATCAGGATAAAATAAAGATGAGAAGGCGAATTAATTAAATAATTAAAAATTATTTAATTAATAGAGGAAGGTGGTCAAACCTAATTGAATAATTAAAGTTATTCAATTATGGAAGGAAAATGACCAAGAAAAATGATGCTCACGGACTTAGGACATTTTTTAGTGTCTACAATGCTAAATGGATATCTTACTTGGTGCCCCTTACAAAGCCAAATGGAATGATCCGAGTCTGCACAGTTTTTAGAGACCTAAATAAAGCATGCCTAAAAGATAACTTTCCTTTACCCAACATTGACATCATAGTTGACCTCACTACAGGATATGAGATGCTATTCCTCATGGATGGTTTCTCCAGCTATAATTATATTCGTATTGCCCGAAGACTAGCACAAAATGACATTTACTTGCCCCTGGGGTACATACTGTTGGAATGTCATGCCATTCAGTGTAAAAAATGTAGGTGCCACATATCAAAGGGCTATGACCACAATCTTCCATGACATGATGCATAAAATAATGGAATATTATGTAGATGTCCTATTGGCTAAATCAGTAACCAGGAAAGATCATCTCAGGATTTTAGATATAATTTTCAAGAGACTGGAAGAATACAAAGTCCAACTAAATCCTAAGAAATGTGTCTTTGGTGTCATAGCAAGTAAACTCTTGGGATACAAAGTTTCTCGAAGAGGCATTGAGGTTGATCCAACAAAATTCAAAGCCATCATAGATATGCCTTCACCTAGAGGAATAAGTGAGCTCAGAACTCTACAAGGCAGGGTACAATCTATTCAGTGTTTCATAGCCTAATTGGCTGACAAATGTCACCCATTCCAATATCTGTTGCACAAGGGTATTCCCTTTGTGTGGATAGATAAATGTCAAGAATCCTTCCAACAAATCAAAGATTATCTACTATCAACGCTAGTCCTCATGCCTCCCATTCATGGAAAGCCATTGATCCTATACATTTCAGAAACTAATTCAACACTGGGGGCATTGTTAGCGCAGAATGACCACGAAGAAAAAGAAAGAGCCCTTTACTACATCAGTTGGACATTGGTCGGGTATGAACTAAACTACATATCAATTGAACGAGCTTGTCTAGCCGTGGTCTTTGCAGCTCAGAAGCTAGGACATTACATGCTAAGCCATCAAACACAACTAGTAGCAAAGATTGACCCACTCAAATATTTGTTAAGTCGGGCAACACTAATAGGAGGTCTAGAAAAATGGGTCATAATTCTGAGTGAATATGATATTCAATATATAGAAAGGAAGGCCATAAAAGGACAAGTCATAGTTAATCAACTGACAGATGCACCTTTATAAAGTGATCACCCGTTAGTGGCAGATTTTCCAGATGAGTCGATATTCCATACGGAACCAAAGGCACCTTGATGACTCTACTTTGATAGATCACACACAAATCATGGCTCGGGGGCAAGAATCTTGTTCATCACCCCTCAAGGAGACTCCATTCCTAAGTCTTTTTGCATTGCCTTTCCATGTACAAACAATGTGGCAGAATACGAGGCACTAGTTACTAGACTAAGGATGGTGATAAAATGGAAAATCAGAACATTGCATGTCTATGGGGACTCTCAACTTGTCATCAACCAAGTTAATGATGATTATGACACAAAAGATGAAAAGATGTTGCCCTACAAGCGAATGGTTGATAGTTTCCAAACATACTTTCATATGGTAACTTTTGAACAAGTGCCCAAAACACAAAACAAGGCAACGTATGCAATGATTACAATAGGCTCCCTCCTTAACAGTCCAAGCAATATGCCTCAGCTAGAATTCCTAATCAAATAGTTGCTGGTCCCTACCTATGATATCCCAGAGTCAGAAATGGTCTGCGAACTTGTTGGTCCTGATTATCCCTGGTACCAGGATATCTATGATTACCTTAAATCCCAGACCCTTCCACCTAACTTGTCCAATAACCAGAGGAATTCCTTCATCTGAAAAGCTACAAGGTATGCCATCATCAACAACACCCTTTACCACTGTAGCTTTGACGATACCCTCCTTATATGTCTTGACACTAACAAAGCACGTACAACCTTACGCGAAGTACATGATGGTATATGTGGATCTCATTCGAGTGGTCTTACTCTAGCCAAGAAAGTAATGAGACTTGGGTACTATTGGCTGACAGTTGAAAAGGATGCAATAGAATATGTCAGGACTTGTCACAAATGCTAGATTCATAGTGATTTGATCCATGCTCCAACACAGGAACTTCAGACGATCACCTCTCCTTGGCCCTTCGCTCAATGGGGACTCAACCTCGTGGGCAAGATTTATCTGACCTCGTCCAATGGCCACAAATTCATCATCACCGCCACTGAGTATTTTACGAAGTGGATTGAAGCCATCCCACTGACATACATAACCAACAAAAAAATATCCAAGTTCATCCTTAACTACATCATTTGCCGATATGGCCTTCGATAATCCATCATCACTGACAATAGACGTCTATTTAAAAACCAAGATGTTTGTGAGTTATGTGAGTGCTTTCATATCCAAAATCATTTTTCATCTCCATATTACCCCCAAGGAAATGGTCAAGTGTAGGCGTCAAATAAAATTATTGTCAAAATTCTCAAAAAGACTGTCAATGAAGTTGGCTGTGACTGGCATGTCCAACTCAACTCTGCTCTGTGGGCCTACTGCACTAGCATTCGTATGCCTACGGGAGCTACTCCATTTACCATGGTCTTTGGAGCTGAGGCCATCTTGCCCATTTAGGTTGAAATTCCTTCTTTACAAGTCTCCCTGAAGGGTCTAACAGATGATGAAGAATATAGACAGCCACGCCTGCGTGAGCTAGAAATGTTAGAAGAAAGAAGGAAAATTTCTCTAAACCATCTCCAAGTGTATCAGAATTGTCTTTGTCGTAGTTACAACAAGAAGGTTATGATCAGGAAATTTGACATTGGTGACTTAGTCCTCATGTAGAACCCTAAGAACCAGGCTAACAGAGAAAAGCTGAGAAAGTTAGAACCGAACTAGTTGGGTCCTTACATAATGGTATCTTCTTTTGGTTCTGGAGCCTATCAACTGGCAACTCCAGATGGGGAACAACTGATAGATCCTATCAATAGTTTACATCTCTGAAAGTTCTACGCATAGCATCAGGAGATCAAACTAAAAACCGTAAAATACAAAAAAATTGAAAAATTAAAAAATTGTTGCCTTGATGAAAACTTGGAAAATAGGCACCTTGGTGACACCAAAAATATATCAAAAATAGTAAAGAGAAATAATTCGTCCAATAGTGAAACCCTGGCAAACAGGCGCTTTGGATAAGTACCATGGTGAAAACTTGGCAAATAGGTGCCATGTGTAATCAATCATCGCTCTACCATCTACTGTTACTTTGTCTACCTTTTCCTAGGATGAAATATATCTCCCGTCACTATCACATCAATCACCATACCCTTTCTCTCCTGGTTCATAAAGGTTGACATCAAGTCCTAATGACTGTCCCTCTAGTACACTGGCAACATCCCTTTCATGTCTTTTAGGAATTGGCTAAGTCTTGGACCTGACTGGGGTAAATTTTTTTATCATGTAACTGCAGTGGATGTCACACATGGTTTTGACAATTGGCATAAAAGGTCCTTAAAAAAGACAAAAACATCATAAAAGTCTTGAAAAAAGACAAAAACATCATAAAAAGTCCTGAAAAGACAAACATCATAAAAAGTCCTGAAAAAAGATAAAAAAATATAAAAAGTCCTAAAAGAAAGATAAAAACATCATAAAATGTCCTGAAGAAAGACCAAAAACATCACAAAATGTCCTGAAGAAAGACCAAAAATATCGCAAAATGTCCTGAAGAAAGACCAAAAACATCGCGCTTAAGCTGGAGCAATACTGGGATGGGTGACCTCCCGGGACGACCCAGTGCTTCACCTCTGTGAGCATCACCTAGATGCAATGAGTGCTAAGTGGACCATTCATTATCATGACAGATGGGTTCTTGTGAACCACTACTCATGAAACATGGGTCAACGAGTTTGACTCGAAAACTACACGGTTGAATCCTAATAGCAATATCATAATTTGACACGCTGTGGAAAAATACCTCCTACTTATCAATTGATGAGCTAAAGGGGCTCTATAATGAATGGTTCATAAGGCACAACACTTGCTGAAGGTTTTGCAAATGAGGTTGCAAGCTAACTGGGCTTAACCTTGGAGAAAACTCTGTGGTTAAGCGCGCTTGAGCTGGAGCAATACTGGGATGGGTGACCTCTCAGGATGACCAAGTGCTTCACCTCTGTGAGCACCACCTAGATGCAATGAGTGCTGAGTGGACCATTCATTATCATGAGAGATGGGTTCTTGTGAATCACTACTCATGAAACATGGGTCAATGAGTTTGACTCGAAAACTACATGGTTGAATCTGGATAGCAATATCATAATCGCAAAATGTCCTGAAGAAAGACCAAAAACATCACAAAATGTTATGAAGAAATACCTAAAAATTGAAACATGTCAAAAACACAAAAACCTCCAAATTAATGTCAAAATCCTAAAAAGGGAGTCAAAGTCAATCATGTTAGTTAGTCCATGTCATTGTCAAACTACGTTGTCTCTGCGCATTTGCTACATAGGCAAGACTCACTTTTTGAGTCCTTGAGACATTCAGTTAGTCCTTTTAAAATCATGATTCAATCCTGGGTCATCAAGACAAAGTCATTGGTCATGTCAAACTATGAGGTCTCTGAGTGCATGACGTAGGCAAGGCCATCTATCGATGAGCCCTCGAGGCCTCACTAGGTCAATCCATTAGGGTCAACGACATTACACTGGCACACACATCAAAATGTATTCAAGATGAAGTGAATTGTTCCCAAGTGGAAAAAATCCTAAAAGAAAATTATGGAAATCATTTATTTCAATATGACAATATCATTAGCATGTCAATCTTATCATCATGACAATATTGACATATAGTCAAACATAGGTCAAACTTGGTCAAAACCAAATCAAATGATCATAATTGGTCAAACTGTCAACTCTTGGTTCGCTTTCAGATGTGTCCTTCTGAAAGATAACCTCTGTCATTCATGCCTTAGGATGTGTCCTTCCTAGGCATCGTCATTGTCACTGTCATTTGACATTTTGAGGGATCCTCTTGATATCAGTATTCTTTAGATGTGTCCTAAAGAACCAACTCTATCATTAATGCCTTAGGATGTGTCCTTCCGAGGCATTGTCATCGCCACTATCACATGGCATTTTGAGGGACCCCTTTTGAAATTTAGGGATAAATCCTCTTGACATCAACATTATTCAGGATGTGTCCTTGAAATTCGGCAATTTTCGACATTTTTCATCTGAGCATCGTCAAAACTTTGACACCTAGCATCTAGACATCATCAAACCTGACATCTTGAAATTAGAACAATGGATATCCAAAAGCACTTGGAAAACACTTGGCACTTGTCTTTTGGGATTTTTGTCATGTTATTAGTTTTTCAGTGAGATCCCAATAACAATATTTAGAAAAGTAGCGACGTATCATGACGATTGACATGCATGATTACTAGTTTCTCAGTGAGGTCCTAATGTAGGGATTTAGAAAAATGACAATGTATCATGATAAGTGCTCTACTATATATTTTGGAAATCATGTTGCTAGTTTCTCAAGGATGTCCTAAAAATAGGATTTAGAGAAGCAACAACGTTTCATGGATTGTCCTTATCTTTTTTTGTTTGTGGTTGATTATGACAAAAAAATTGGGGCAATTACACTCTAGTTTGAGTCATGATCATCCTTGTTTGTGACTGCGTGTCTTAGGTGATGGTACGACCTTGCACACCTTGATCTATGTCATATCATGGTGTTTGTTGGCCATCACAATAGTTTTCCCAATGATGATTAAGAGCAATAAGATATTAAAGTCCTATGGTAAAGTTTCGAAGGATTTGGTCTAGGAACTAACATGCATCTCATTCGATTTGGTCATCTTCTCTCATCCATCTCATGATGATATCTTGGGACATACTAAAACATGAATGCATACATGATCATATAAACATTGCATTAGGCCCATACACACATCATCAATAGCATTAAATCATATACATATCATTGCACATTGCATTAACATAATCATAAACATGGTATCAACATAATCATCAACATTGCATCCATTTCATAAATACATTAGGCATACTATTATCATCATCATCACATATAAATAAGCATGGCATCAACATAGCATCATAATTATAAATAAGCATCATAGGACATACATGATACATCATAAATCAATATCATACATCACATATATCATAATGCATAAATCAAAGAACATCACATAACACACATATAGGCCGCATCAAAACTGCATCATCATATAATATCTCAAAAGTGTGCAATTTCATAGGATAAAGTCACAAGATATCCCAAAAATGGAGCTCGTAGGCTCAATAATATATACATGAATGTGTCATAATAACAAAAATGCCCCAAGGGTAGAATCTCATCATCCCCTCATGGTGAAGACTGTGTCAGCAAAAGCCTTGTAACTAGCACTAAAGCAAGGGGTGGACCTATAGGAACAATCTGTGCACTCGGTGGAACTGACACTAGTGGCATATGTGACGTCAATACAGCCTGACTCTGAGAAGTAGATGGATCTGCCACTACTGGCTACCTCTATCCTAACCTCTGCATTGAACCTGTGGACCCATGACTGTGGCTCGAGTGATGACTCTAGGCATGCCTATGAGAGTGGTGGGACCTGTGCCCTTAGATGTGCCCTGATGAGGTAGACCCTTCTGCACTCGTGTGACTCCTACTGCTGCTCCCACTTCATGATCGGTGGCCACTGCCTGTCCTCATCTAGGATTGTGACAATGTAGGATCTCATTGCTTAGGAGGCACCTCCTACTCGTACAATGTCTTGTACTATCCCAATCTCGTGCTCATCCTGGCCAGCTCACGAGCAATATCCCGAGAAGGCCTTGTGCATAATGTTGCAAACTCGACACACCACCGAGCTAACTCTTGCTATCGGATCACTACCTGATCCTGCTCTACCTGAGCCACCTCTAGCTCTGACTGTAGTGATTGGATTTGTGCACCACTCTCATCCAATCTCCTCTAAAGATCTACCACCCTCTGGTCGGTCGTCACATCATGGGGTAGAATTGAGTTGGAGGGTATCTCCTCATCTCCCTCCACCATCTGCCATCTAAGTAGTCTCTCTGCCTCATCCATAGCATCATCCTCATCATCCTCCTCCTCCTATTTGACCCTCTCCTCCTTTGCCACATCCTCCTGCCTCAGCCTCTCCTCCTCTACCACATCCTCTTGCCTCAACCTCTCCTCCTCTGCCACATCCTCCTCTTGTCTCTCCACCTCCACCTCCTCCTGCTATCTCTCCACCTCCACCTCCTCCTCCCATCTCTCCTCACCCTCTCTCTCCTATCTAGGCTCCTCCTCCTCTCTCTCTCCCTCACCAAACTCTGGAATAGTATCTAAGGCTACCCTCGCCACATGTGGGTGCACCCTCCGGCCCTGCCTCTGACCATCTCATCATCATCTCTAGCCGTCTCTGCCATCATCTCCACCCCTACCTCTATCTTTTCCTCTATCTCCACCCTTTCCTATGTCTCTACCTCCATCTCCACCCCTACCTCCATCCTTATCTCTCCCCTGCCTCTTTCCCTACCTCCATCCCTGCCCCAGCCTCTACCTCTGTCACTGCCTGTGCCTCCCTGCTTGACCCTCAACACATGAGGTATCACTGACCGTCTATCCATAGGCGCTGGCCCATTGGGATATGTCAAGGACACTAGTTTCTGAGCTTGCCACCATAGATCATAATCTACTATGGTCCCAGGATCTGCAACTCCACCTCTCCATCCCCATGGCTGGGCTCCTAGCCCATCAATTTGCTACTCAACGAAGGCTACTGGAATGGTTGGCCCCCAAGCATGCTCTCTGGAAGACCGTGTGTACTCAGCTATCCCTGTAGGTACACCTTGTTGCTCTCTAAACTGCCTTAGGACATGTTGCAGAAAATACATTTCAATAATAAGTTGGCTCTGCATAGTCTTTCCGATCAAATACTGATACTGTCAGCATAGGCTCAGATGGTCCGCCTCATCGTCCCACTATTCACAGTCCCTATATGGTCACTAGATAAAGGAGACTATCGTGTCAATCCTATGATGCCACCAACCAGTCTCACCCATCTGTGTCTACTATAGTGCACTGGAGCATAGTAGTATGCATAAGGCATCCCCTTGGCCAAATGCGGTCTCTCAATGGGAGGTCAAAATATGGCTATGTGCTCCCACGCCCAAATCATCATCAATGTGGTGCCGCATGAGATACTCTCTGCTTGTCTGTACACAACCTCATGCAGCTGATGGTATAATGTCCCCAGTAAACATGGGCCCCAACATAAACTATCTTATCATGTCTCATACCAACCAAGACATCTCCCCAACCAATAGGGAATCCATGTCCCCAAAGGTCAAGAATCAAAATACCTCCAATCAAGGTCATAAGGAATGCATCAAATCGAGCATAGTGCTCTACCATCAACTCCCATCGGATCTTGTAGCCCTGGATACCTAGTCTAGTGCCCTCATCATGATAATAGGCCTTGAAAGTTTGCTCACCATGGCGAGGGTCGTAGATGATCCACTTGCCTTGGATTGACACTCGTAAAATCTAGTAGACATCCTCCAAGGTAATAGTAGCCTCACTTGTCGGCAGGTGAAAGGAATAGGTCTCTAAGTGCCACCACTCACATAACGTAGTTAGAAGTCCCCTATTAGCCCAAATAGAAGGCATATAGGTGACATAGTACAAACCTAACCACATCAATCATTGCCTCTCTCATGGGATCAACTGGTTAGCAAACCTGAAGGTCATTGGTTTGCTCTCTCGTGTGTATATCAGGGCAAGCTGCCTTTGCATAAAGCCAAATAAGGGGTCAGTACCTTTGCACAAGCTATCAGTATTATCAAAAGCATTTAAGGTTTCACAAACATCAAAATTAGCCCTAGTCAAAGTCAAAGTCAAATGCATCGCGTTGACTGCAAATGTGTCATTTCGTACTTCAAATGCATCGCAATATTACAAGTACATCGTTTGGCTGATCAAATACGTCCCATTAGAGTGTTTGCATCACAAATTTTGGAATTTGTGTCATTTCATACAAATGCATCGCTTAAACAGTCAATTGCGTCATACACTCTTCAAATGCGACTCAAAATGATGAGTGCGTCGCAGTTTTTGACAAATGCGATTCAAAACATTGGTCCCTCCTAATTGACCATTGTAGTTGCATCATGACGCATCAAATGCATTGAATGCGAAAGTGAATGCGGTTTATGTGAATGCATATGCATCACGACGCATTCATTCTTTTCCCTATAAACCTAATTTTGGCACGCAAAACAAAAAAATTACAAAGAAACGTGGGGCTACATATCGCTGGCTTTGAGCCCTCTAGTCACCTGAAAATCCATACGAGCTCATCGTGATGCTCTGTCACTGGAATCACCATCCTCGCTGCTGTGCTTTTCGCTCTGAACTCTTGAAATTTACAAGGTGAATAGTGAAAGTGAATTTACTTTTACCCCTTTGTCAACCTATTTATAAAGTCAAAATGGCATTTGTCAACCAAGTTATTATTGGAAGCCCATTTGACCAAGTTTGACCACCTCGTGACTTCCTTAAACATGTAAGAATCCAAAACCGACTGCGCCATCATTTTTCTAGTCATCAAGTTGACTTATCGGGACCCTTTCCAAATTTTTCTGCCGCCGACCCAAAAGTTAAAAAATTTCTCGAGGGGGCAGTGATACTCCATACTTTCACTGGGGCATGACTTTGATTTATTTTCTTTGTCACTATGCGACATGCTACATTATGACAAAGAGGGGCAAAATGTAGACACATAAAAATGACCTGGCCTGCAAGCTTCATTTGTACCACTTTCGTCCTAGCATAATTATGACATTTAATTATGTCCTTCGCCCACATTCGACTATTGATTAAATAATTCATAATTATTTAATTAATTCATGTCTATTATATTCTTCATGATTATTAAATAAATAAATTTTATTTATTTATTTAATACGTCTTTAATTTTCTAAAGTCTTCATTTAATTAAATAAAATTGTTAATTTATTCAATTACCCTTCTTCATTTATTTCTTCCTGATTATTAAATAAATGATTTTCATTTATTTATTTAATATGTCACGAATTGTCATAATTTAATTTATTTAATTATTAGTCATATCTCCTAAATTAAATAATTATATTTAATTATTTAATTATCAAAATTAATATTCCTCTCATTTTAAATAAATAAAATCATTTAAAATGTCATCACATTCTTAACTGACAGTCCATTTTGGTAAATAATCTGAAAAAGATTATTTATTATCTCACAAAATCATTATTTTGAATTAATTTAATTCAAAATGGAAAATATTCTTCTAGAAATCAAATAATCAGGCAGATTATTGATTTTTCAAATATGATCTTTAGTTCAACTCTTATCTTGATTTTTTTCAAATCTCACAAATTAGGCAGTCTTTATCCTCTTGATTTTTGAAAATCTTTATTTTTGAAATTAATTATCTCATTTATTCTCCACCGCCGATTCGATCTTCTTAGATGAAATCTTGACCGCTCACTTAAGGATTTTACCCTAAACCTGATTAGGGATTGTCAAATTTAATTTGGGCCTCTGATTTTAGGCTTTTGTCGAAAGTCGATCTTGTCCATCCATTCAAAATGGCATTTTCTATAAAATGCTATTTTCCTCTCATTTTTGGATTACACACAGACATGCTGAAGCACTGGCATACTTAGATTATTGCATTTGATGTCACATTTCATTTAAATTTTTGAGATATTTAGCTATAGACATTTTAGAAATTTTCAATCATAGTCATAGGCATAGACATTTTCTCAAATCCTTCAAAGCTTGGTGTAGGACTTAGATTAGTATTTTCAGATTGCTCACACAACGAATCTGAGGGAAAAATATCAACCAACAAGCCAGAAGGTGTTACAAAAGTGAACCATGTAGGTCTCGGTGATTTACAGGTATAATCATTCTTTTGTTTACTTCCCTTGTGTTTTGTAATTGCTTTGGGTTTATTGTCTTCTATTGATTTGCTAACCTCAAATTCTAACCTAAAAATAACCCTTAGTTACAATTAGATGGTTTATTGTTGATGATGTCATCTCCAGTGATGCCTATGAGGAGTGGTGGGAAACAACATGGTTGAATCTTGTATTCTTGATGGATCGGCTAATAGGTGATGCAGGGCCACTCCCAGATCAAATAGATGAGGAGGAGCATAAAGCTGAGGAGATATGATGTCAGGGTTGTAGACATATTCATAGGTGTGATTGATGAGGAGTATGATGAGGCTATAGATCTTGACAATGATGGCTAGGAGGAGTATGAGGAGGAGGACAAGGAGGAGGATGAGGAGGTGGAGTAGCTGATGAGTGAGGGTGATGAAGCAGTAGATGAGAATCCAATAGGCCATGAGTGGGGAGAGCTAACTCCTACTCGTGTGACTAGATCAAGATCAATAGCTACAGCAAGCACTAACACCTACAGTCATGGAGAGGCTAGCACATCCTCCATACCCCTACACATGACAAGGCTATATTTACACAACCAACCAAAGAGCTAGGTGATGATATTTTATTTACTGTTATGCTTTATGTTTTAATTTTATCTTCATATATATATATTGTGATGTGTACTAATTATATTTATGATTTCTATCCTATAGGAGCTATGAGAGAGCTTCATGATCTCTATCGTCAGGTGGTTGCTAAGATAGTTCCCCCATTAGTCTACGAGGAGGCTATTGATACAGACTATGTACTACCACCCATCATGGAGTGGGATCCAAAGTTGTTTGAGCCATATGTCAGATTGCATGAAATATATGAGAGTATCAAGAGGTGCACCCATCGAGCTGAGGCTACCTAGGATGCTCAACCATCTTGAACCCCACCAGAGGTTGAGAGACTTCAGTTAGAGGTAGCCAAACTACAGGAAGAGAGAGATTATCTAGTGAAGGATCATTGGGAGGCCCTTAGACAAGTATAGGGTTTATAGTATGCTATGAATGTACTTGGTGGATCACAATCACAATCGTATACCACCATCTCACAATGGACTGCCTCTAGACAGATGCGAGCACTAGATCTTGAGGAATCTAGTAGTCACAGACCTCAAATTAGCATTGTATATATATTGATGACATGTACACAAAAAATTTATATATATATGACCATTTTTATGTTTGGTTATTTATGTTTATGTGTTAAATGTTAAATGGCAATGTGATTGATTAAATAATATATGTAAGACTATTTAATAAATCTCTCCATGATTTAACATATTTTATGTGATCTAATTAAAACTTACTCTAGTTTCTCTTAGATGTGACATTGTGATTAAGTATGTTATGTTAAATTAAATGTACCTATGATCTAATTAAAGAACATTAAATGCATATAAGGATCTAATCTAACATAACATATAAGATTATCTTGAACAGTACAAAATATAATGTGACCATCTAAAAGTTAATTTAAATAATTACTTTAGTATTTAAGACACAAATAATTGTTTTTCAAGAATGAAGCAATGCAAGAGCACATAGAATTGCATCTACTAACTCTAACATCACTACTTTATTATTTACACTATTCAAGAATGTTAGAAATAGTACTGGCACAAATGTGCAACATTTATAGGTTCTTTAAGAGGTGTACCATCCATTTTTGTTAACGTATATGCTCTGGAGCCATATAACTTTCCTTAATTAAATAAAGTCCTAACCAAGTAGGACTAAATTTTTCTTTTTTAGTTGGATCGATATTAATGTTATGTTGATTTTTGAATAACACCAAATAACCTTTGTTGAATATAAGAGGGATGACATCATCACTGTAACTACACTGCAATTTTTTGGAATAAGTTTGAAGATGTTGGCGAGCATTAATGCACAATTCATCAAGCATCTCAAGCTGATGCAATCGTTGTTCTTTATGTGTTGTCATCAATAAGTCCTTTAAGAGAAATCCTTTGTTGGATATTACTGATATGTTGTTGTCATTGATGTCAATTCTATTGGCATTAATGTCTTTAAGGCTGTATATGTCAAGGATATTAAGAAAATGGTAATAAAATAAGTTGCAGGTTGTCAGTGGTGCAGTGAAGTTCAACATAGTGGCTAGCTCAATATATTGATGATAAGAGGTTGTGGATCAAAGGGTTTGTTGACAAGTATATCTAGTTTATCCACATGAATTTTCAAAGGTTCACATGAAGATTTGATCGAGTTATGATTAATTGTGTTCTGAATTTAGCTAGTATTCCTGAAAGAAGATGATGTGATTCTAGTAATTGGAGTTGTTGCGAATGCTTTTGTGGTGATTCATGATGCTTGTGGATGTTTCTAGATAATGCTGTATTTGAGTTGTTGGTTCACATCGATCATTGTGTTCATGATTGGTGATTTTCTTTTATGAGTTCATGTTTTTCATGATCATGGTTGATAGGGTGATTATAGCATGTTGCGGATCTTTGAGGCATAATTTTTGAAGGCGTTTTTATTTGAGGATGTTATTTTGGATCCTTCCTATGTTTTGGCCAACAATGTTTGGTGCACATTGATAATTTTTTATTGATTTAGGCCAACAATTTTTACACATTTTATATTTTGTTGGGCCAACATATAGTTGATGTTATCCTTAGTTTTGGATATATATGATTGATTCTTTACACAATTTGAAGGAAGTGGTGTGCGATGTATGCTTTGTGCTAAGTGCAAATAATTTTTTAAGCTTTTGAAGGCATAAGTAAAGTGTGAAGAAGAGTGAGTAGAAGAAATTTTTTATGTGCTTAACCAAAACTATAATTAAGCATTAGAGGATGCTATTTTCTTAGTTCAAAATCTTTTGGATGTAATCTGAATGTAAATGTAAGACAATAAGTCTTCCTTTGGGTACTAAGCCTTTGTATTTGAGTAGTGATCTCTAGGAAGTGTGTCTAAATTCATGTGCATTCCCCAAATTTTATAATAATTTTATACTTTTAATAGAGTATATAATTTGTTGGATTAACCTCCACCATGAATTTTCCCCTAACAGGGTTTCCATGTAAAAAATCTTGGTGTTATGCGTGTTTTTGATGTGGTGATGGTTTATGCTTTCATGTTTATTTATCAGGTCTGAGAATAAGTTTAATAAGTATAATTTTTGTGACAACTAATTCACCCCCCCTCTCAGTTGTATGTCCTTGTGTTGCCAACAATTGGTATCAGATCCTAGTTCCTCAAAAGAAGTTTAATAGCTTGAGGTGATCTAGGATGGTGACATATAAGAAGGATAGTTTCTGATTTGATGGAACTAATTATTCTCTATGGAACACTCAAATGGAGTGTCATCTGAGATGTATTGGTGAACCTTATTGTACAATTACAAAGAATACGTATATCATCCCACATAATGGTCCTTCTACTACAAGTGAGATTAAGGAAGCCAAGTACAATATCAGGGCTAAGGAAGCATTGTTGAATGCTTTGAATAATTCTAAGATGACAAATGTAATGGAGATGAAGAATGCTTATGAGATCTAGAAAAAGTTGGAAACTTTGTATGAAGGTGATGCCCATGTGAAGATTGCTAAGTTGCAAAGCTTGAAAGGGAAATATGAAATGTTGAGAATGGGTGAAGATGAGAACATCACTTCTTTTATGCAGCGAGTGAATGAAATTGTGTGTAGTATCAAATGTGCTAGTGAAGCATTAGAAGAATCAGATATTGTTGCTAAAATTCTCAGATCCTTGCCTACTGCATACAAACACAAAGCTAATGCTATTGAGGAGATTTGGAATGTGACAAATGTAACTAGAGACATGTTGATTGGTAAGCTTACTAATTTTGTGTTAAGTGAGTTTGGTGAATCTCTTCCTAAGATAAAATTTGCATTCAAAGCTACTATCTCTAGAAAAGATAAGTAGAGATATGATCTAGGAGAAAGTTCTAGAAAAATGTCTAAGTATGAGCAATAAATGAGAGAGATTGAAGAAGAGAGGAAACTAGATGAGCTTGAAGCACTTATTGTCAAGAGGGTACGTAGAGGAGAAGGTAAGTATAAAGGGAAATTTCCTCTTAACTGTTTTTCTTGTAATAAGATAGATCATTTTTCGTCAAAGTGTCTAGAAAGAATTCCTAATCCAAGACCTAACAAGCCTAGATACCAAAGAAAGTGTTATTATCTATTGATGAAGGTGTGACAGATGATGAATCTGATAAAGGGAATTTAAGTGAGGATGAATAGGTTTTATTGCTATCAAGGAAAATGATCATGTACCTATTGAATCTATTAGTTGCACAAATGTGGAAAACGCTCTAGCTTCCAGAGTTGAAGAAAGAGATGAATGGGTGATTGGTAGTGGATGCTTTCATCACATAACAGGTGATAAAAGTAAATTTGTGAGCTTGGAAAAGTACATGATGGTGGTGTTGTAAGATTTGGTGAAGAAAAATCTGGTATAATCTATGGCAAAGGATCCATTTCTCTTGATGGTAAGTGTTGATGCCAAAATTTGACAAGGTAACAGTGTCTTATGGGAAACTTAGTTTATGGGGGACCTTTTGCGCTAAACTAAGTGACCTCCAGGTTTTTAGAGAAGCCAACTTATTCTATAATAGGGTTTTGGAAAGGGAAAAGGAAACATATATAATAAAATAAACTCTAACCTAAGGAAATGCACTGAGACTTAATGATAGGCATGATAAATCATAGATCTAAGAGCCCAATTTGTATTTTTAGTGTTCTAGAAAGGTAGAAACTGAAGATTAAAGTATAGATAATCCATTCATTGACATAAAATAAAATTTCATACATTCCTACTTCCAAGAAGAGTCATTAGACATGATCTAGATCAAAAAAATTATATTCAATATATATAGAAGTTCTCAAATGAAATATCCAGACAATAGTATCATAGTTTAAAATTTAATCAAATAGCATGAAAGAACAAAAAGGCCGAACAATTGGCACAGTTTGAAATTATTTTACAATAAGATAAAATAGTAATAAAGGCCTGGTGTCTTTTCCTAAAATTAGTGTTCCTTCAAAATCTAGACCCTTCACTCAAAACAAAGAGAAGTATATATAGCAAAAAACTCCCACCACCTTGAAGAGTAGTAATAGAAAAAAATTTGAAATCTCTGACAATGATGTAGAAATGAGTATATTCCCCAAGCCATTGCAATAGAAAATATTCAAAACCAAGCATCTAGTTATTCAAGGCTTAGGTGCATCCCCTGAAAATGATGGCGGTGGTCCCAAAAGGGTTAAACAGACAAGTGTCATCATCCCGTGAAGTAATTATGACATGCGGTGGCCAGTCACAACATTTGGTTCACTTGATTCATCGCTTGAATATAAGACCTGCCAAAGAGACACGTGGTAGCATAGTGCTGCCCATGTGAATCTTTATCTTTCACCATTGAAGACCTATGCCAAGGTGACATGTGTCGCATGGGTGGAGCTCTATCCAAAAGTGGAGGAAAGCGATCATTGGTTATGCACAAAAGAGATGTGTGGGAACATTTTGTTGCCTGCGGTCGTTATTTCATCCTTTTGTTGAAAGATTTCATAGAGTAGACACGTAGTAAAAGTCATTGCAGAAACCAATCATGGGGCCCACCAAATTTCTTTGGGAATGAGGGCTACGTGGCAATCAAGTGGGGCATGATGAGGAAGTAAAAAAGAATGATCAAAATGGCCTGCAACCACGACACATGGAAGCATAGTGGGGATTCCCGAGATGCCAAGGAAAGGAAAAATCTAGGGTGAGCAGAGTAGACATGTGGAGGGGACAAAAAAATTTGAAAAAAGGCCGAGTGAATTCTTTGTGATGCATGAGCTAATACTTAGAGAAAGAATATACCCGAAGGGAGCTTGTTGAATATTTATTTATAGCTTTTTGTGACTACCAGGGGTGTTTCACTTGAGGAATAGAGAACCCAAAATTTCTCTGGTTTCATAGACCAAAATTCCATTCACTAGGTGATGGAGTCAGAGCCTAGAAAGAGTCACCTGTAGTGGTGACCAATTGTTCTCGGGTGGCCTTCCTATGTTTCACAAATTCTTTTGCGCTCTACCTAGGTCAATTGTTTCTTTATGAGGTAGCACATCAAGTAAACTAGACCCTGCTTCACAATGGAACAAGAACTGTACAAGAGGATGAATAAATCCCTCAATGTCAGTTGTGGTTGGAGGATGACATAAATCCCTAAAAGCATCCAGATCATTCTCCTATTCCTCATCTTTTTTGCAATTTGCTTGGTCGTAGAAATAGAACCATCTTCAAGGAACAAAGATAGCAGACCCATCTCATTTAGCTTTGAGAAAATCTCCTGCATGTTGTCCATTGTCTTATTCAAATTAGCTACAACTATTTTAGTGTGTTGGAAGGCAGGGTGGCAATGAATAAACCTATTTTCCATCTGGGCAGCAACATTCCGATCTTCAATTCCCACCTTGGCAAGGTCTTCATTAGAGATCAAATATAACTTGGTTAGCAGATATTTTGATTCTAGAACCCTTTCCAAGAAAATTGTGGGAATTTCTCAATTGTACCATGAGCCTCCTGGCTTAGTCTTGATGGTTTGGTGATGAACTAGAGCACGGGTTGCAATACTGGGAATTTTTTTTTGATCTTTTCCCAATGAGAAACATACAACTTCCTAATTAATGGACTAATATCCAGCTGCGCAGGGGAGGATAGGAGAGAGCTTTTAAGAGAAGCAATCTTTGCATCCTTTGAGTTAATGGCCTCAACCAACTTTGTACTTTTTTTTTTTAGACATGAGTTGCTGCACAAAGCTTCTCATCTCTTTATTCCAGTTTTCCTTAGCTTGGGAGTGATTTGCTAAATGCATGTCAAGAGAGGACTTTGTCTCTTGAAGTTCTTTTTATAATTGAGCCTTTAGGCCCTCAAATTCAGTCTCTTTTTCTTATAACTTCTGATCATATTGATCTTCCTAGTGCTCCAAAGCCTCATTCTTCTATGCTCTCCCTTGATTATATTCAATGCGAAGCTACTCTAGCTCCTCATTCTTTAGTTGCAAATTCTACTTTTCCTCCTGATCCTTAGTACACAACTCATTAACCATAGCAGGGTTAATAGTCTGAACCTTCACAAGTTCATCCTAAAGTTTCTTTCTTTCATTAACTATTGCTAGCACCCTTTCTATCAAATGTGCAACATCTAATTCTAGGGATTTCTCATTTTTCTCCAAAAAACTAGCCTTTTCCTTTACTAATTTAAGCTACTCATCTCTTTTCTTCAGCTGGTGACTAGTTTTAAGGAAGTTGGAGGTGACCACCCATTGTGTCTCCTCCATAAGCTCAACCTTATCTTGTGGTTGGGCCACCTTCATGTCAAGCCCTATCGTATATATTTCATAGTCTTTTGGGTGCATCTCCCTCTGTGGCTTGGTTACCATTGGGTACATGGTTACAAACTTCAACTCTTGTCAAGTCTCATCATAGAGAGTTTGTATTTTTAGCTTAGAAAAAGTACTATCATCCTTTTCCTTGCACTTTTGCATTCTATTTCTATGTGCTTCCTTTCCTCAGTCAATCTGCACCATAAATTGGGTTGGAGACGAGACTAGCCCACCTATGGAAGGAGCACTAGAAAGTAGGACATATGGATAGGTAATTTTGATAGGCTCGAGAATTTTCTTTTTCTGGAGAGTGGTAGTTTGAAAGAAGGGGGCACATTCCAAAGCTTGGTTTGAGAACCAACAGAAGGGATTTCCACTTGCCATGGCTGAATTGGTGAACTGGCAGGAGGACTCATGGGATGAAATGGTGAAGGAGTTGTCATCATGGAGTTGGCCTACCATGAGTGAAGAGGATTTGTAGAAATAGTGGAAGTAGGGGTATCTGCAGAGGGAACACCTTTAGAAAGTGAGGCAAGGAGGGGTTGAGCAGCAACAACTAGCATAAAGGTTTGTGGAGTAAAGGTAGGTGGCGTGATCTATGAGAACTGGGTGAAACCTCCTACATGTGTTGGATCAAAGGTGGGAAATGGAGGGTCAGTAATCATGGTAGGGATTTCCATGGAGACAGTAGATGATACCAAGGATTGGAAAGCAAGAGGAGTGAAATTTACCTATTGACTAGTCGATGCTGGCTCCAGAATCGTTAGCAACTCTTCCTCATCTTTAGGCTCCTAGCTAGCTGCAAGCACCTGTCTTATGATGGGTTCTTGCAAACTCTCTCTGATAATGGTCTTTGTACACTGCCATTTTGCAGGTGGGGTTTTCCCAGCCTCGGTAGTTACTACTGACTATTGCCATGGTACTCTAGCTACCCCAAAGGCCCAAGTGAGTGTATGCAAAGCCCTTGATACATTAAACCACACATTTTTAGCTACATAGGTGGGATGTCTAGAGCTTCTCTCTAGTGGTGAAAAGGATGCATAAGTCACCACTTCTTCTTCTTGTTCTTTGGATTCACCTTCCTAGTCATTTCCTTTATTGGTGCTATAGTCAGGGCTAGGATGCCCCTTATCCCACCATTTTTCAAATTCTTTGTCATCCTTCAAGCTTTCATAAGGGGCATCCAATTGCCCTGTCTCTTGGTGATATTTCTAGAAAGCTTCTATCTTCTCATTAGTCCATTCCTCATTCTTCCATAGTTGGTTGTACATGGAACATTCCATCTAGACACTATCCTTAGCCACCACCACAAACAAGTAAAACTTGTGCCATGGCTCTCTATTATCTTGTGTGGGAACACACACTAGTTCAACAAAAAATTCATCCTTTTCTACCTACGGGTTGTGCCTCTTTTCCCAGTAGGCTCAAGGAACATGAGTAACCTTCATGTGTGGCTCTGGAAAGTAATTGAAAGGGTTGTAATCCCATTTATCACATACCAAAACCAACCTTGAATGAGCTAGTTTATCTTGCAATAGCTGATTTGATTGCTTCTTTAATAGAGTCACTGTTTTGAAATTCTTCAAACAAGTGAAGAATTCTTTTCTCTTAACACTTGGGCTGCTATAAAAGTTATAATCAATGATGAACACTTGCCTATACATTTCATGCATGGGAACCCTATTTGTGATGTAGGCTAGGAGTAGGAAAGGTTGACCGATGAAGCCCCACATCCAGAGAATTATGAAATCCACTTTGAAGAACCAGTCATAGGTGGGAGTGAAACTTTGCATATATCCAGTTTGATCTATGTTAGGCCAGATTGTGTCACCTCCTCCTTGTAAATCTTGCAAGACTGGAGTTATGAAATAATTTGAAAATGCATAGTAATCATATGTTATGGAAAGAAAGTGTGTCCATGTCGATACTGGCTTCCTCTTCTGCTCATAAAAAATTGATAATTCAAAATATATCTACCAAAGAAATCAGGGTTTTGATGTAGGAACATGTGAATCAGGAAGGAAAGAAATCTAAACCTTCCTTCCATTGGGTAATTTTTTTATTTTCCATATCATTTCCTCCACTAGGAATTTGGCGAAATCATAAAAAAAGATAGTGTTATTTGTGGAATTGGAAAGCTGACCCTACTTGAAAGGTTTCCACCATCTCGTCGGAGTCCCAACCACACACAATTGCTAGCATTGACAAGGCATCTTGCATGTCTTCGTAAAATGAACCGCACAACAACAAGAAACTTGATAGCTTAGCGCCTGGGATTCCCTTCCTACAAATTTCCTCCATTAGGAAATTTGAGCTCGTTTTCATCGCCTTCCATGTTTTTCTCCTTTAGCAAGAGAGAAGGACTCAATTTTCTCCTTTCTTTTACTTGGTTCCAGGATACATAGCATATGCCAAATGCTTGTGGGTTGATGTGAACACTTAAGGTTTGACCCTCAATGTAGCTAGTGCTAGGGTTATAATGCTAAATGGTGGCATCAACTATCTATGGTCCCAATATTGCCCCATTTCTCCTCGACCCTTTTTTGGTTTATGTAATATTTAGGCCTATCTAGCTATATCATATTTGACCTCTTCAGCTTTCTTGGTATACCAACCATAACATATGATAAATGTTATTAGATATACACATCTTTTGATGACTGTATAACATTAAGCAAATCCTGGCCAATCTTCTCTTGAATTTGCTATGATGAACTCTCCAACATTTTTCCTTCAGATGAATGCTTCTATAGGTTTTGAATTCTTTGTAATTTTACTTGGCTCTAGGTATGTTGAAAACTTCTCTTCACTTGACTTGGCATATTTCAAAAGACATTAAGCATTACAATCTTTTTCATGCAGTATTTAGCTATCTTTCCTCAAGGTGGTAGAAGAAAGTGGGATTTTTGTATTTAATTCAACACTTACCGTTAATTCCTTGGCTCGTGCAAAAATGAATTACTTTCCATTTCAAAGTGGCAAGAATTCATTATTGCATTTGGAAACTATGTGATATGTTGTGATTTCTTTGAAAGTTGAGCTGACAATTTTCCTTCTAACCTTGTGTTAGTATGTGCTAGCAATTAATATCCCAGATGAAATGATTAAGCCAAAGCAAATGACCACTGCCTAAAAATATATGAATTTTTCCTTGGGTTTTGGGAAATGCCTATGAGGTGATACAATAGCCTACGAACTGTGCAGCTTACTGTCGATGAGTGCCACCATTTTAAAGCTAATTAATTAGCTCTTATTAACTTAGCACACATTGAGCCGTACTTTTATAGATGCAATCAATCAGGACATGTGAGCAAATGTAGACATGCCTTTCAAGTTGGAACTTGGTTATCATCACATTTTCTCAAAATGGATTAGCATACTTTTTTCTCATTTTTTCTATAAATAGGCCACTAAGTAGTGAGGAAATCACACTTAGCATTTGAGAAAATTTTTGCAATAGGTTATTGGTGCAATATTTAGCTTCAATAATTGAGTTTTCTCATAGGCTAGGTGGTAGGAAAGTTTTAGTAGTTCAAAGGTAGTAGCATTGTGTTAGTACCATGGACACTCCCATTAGGTTAGTTTCTTACAAGTCACAAATAGCTTTCCTTAGAGATATTTCAACTAGGTGTTTGAAAAGGATGACCAAAAATAAAATATCCTTGGTTTTGATAGTGATAAAATGGGTTTTGGGTAGGGACTACATAGAGTATGAGGACAAATACCGTGTAAACACCTATATCTGCTCAAACTTTGTTGCATCAATGTTAGACATTGGTATCCCTAGGCCTCTAATTCTGAAGTTGGTTAAGGAATTTTTTTTGAAAAAGTACCTAAATGGTCTAGGTGAGGTCGTTGCTCATGCTACATATGAGGTAGGCCTGCCAACAACCAATGACCTCCGATGCTACATTGAGGAAGAAGCGGTCATTGTATGGCTATTTTTTCTCAATGGATTTTTCCTCTAGATATGCAACGAGCATTAGTAGAGGGTTACCCAGACCTTGCACTTTCTGTTCTACAGCTACAACATAGTGCCATTCTACAACATTGATTTGGTACACTGACTTCAGGAACCTAGTGTTCCCTTCGCCAATGGGGATTGTTCCAAATGATTCTGCTTCTACTGCTGAAGTACCTACTGATGAAGATGCGGTAGGCACTACCATTAATGTTTCAATTACTACTACCTGTGCTCTTGGATAAAATGCCTCCTTGTTTCTTTATTTTCTACTATTAAGAATACACCACCCGTTTACAGTTTTTGTATATAAATCTAAAAAAGGCCATAGATATAGCATATATGAAAAGAATAGCTTGTATAATCATATACTTTTTGAATTATGGCTCTTTCTTATCAATTTTTTTCCATGTAAAACAAAAGAATATATTATATATAATAACATATATCTTTATAAAACCTACGACTCTCTCTTCTTTTTGCATATCTATTGTATGTGTTCTTTTTATTAGCATATTTGCTCATTTCCTTTGCATATGGGTGTATTTTCTTGATTATTTCTGTAAATTTATTTTACAGCTCTACTCTCTACAATGATGGGTTTCTTTTTGCCAAAACATGAATAAATTTCTGAAAAGACTGGCCAACACAAAGGGAAAGAAAAATAAAAGCATTATTCACATATTTACAATAATAAAATTTGGAACTTAATGGAACAACTTAAGATGAATCTCATTGACCAGGATTCCCAAGGGTTCCTATTCCATGATTTCTATCTCAAAAGCATTATGTTCTTTGAACTGAATGATTTTAAAGGGGCCCTCCCATAGACTATCAAATTTTCCATGTTGACCTAGCTTAGTAGCCCTTTCATTACATTTCAACACTAAGTCTCCACACTTTAGGCCTTGTTCGAAAGCCTTCTTGTCAAACCATTGCTTGATCACTTGTTGGCAGTTTGTCATGGCTATTAGGGAATTATCCCTTTTTTCTTGTACTTCTAATAGTTTGGCAAGGCGAACCTCCATGGCACCATTTTGGTCTATCTCAAGGGATTTCAACAGTTGAGGTGCAAGAATCTCCATAGATATAGGCAATAGTGCCTCTTTCCCATATACCAACTCATAAGGTGAAGTCTTAAGGACTTTCTTAGGAGTTATGTGGTCTACCCAAAGTGTCACTCAAAGGTTTTTGTGCCATTTTCTCTAGTGCTTTGACCTAATTCTTTTAAGGAGTTAGACTAGGTTCTTTTTTGTTGACTCCGCTAGGCCATTTACCTACGGATAATAATTTGATGATGTCTTAAGGAATATTCCATTTTTTAATGCAAAGTGACATACTTTTGTGCCTAGGAAAGCTCTAGCATTATTAAAAATGATACTCTTTAGAGGACCAAACCTTGTCACCAGTTCTTCGAGGAAATCCACTATCTCTGCCTCTGTTGCATTTTTAAGCATAACGAACTTTGTCCATCTTGTGAAGTAATATGTGGTGGTTAGAATCCACTTGTGCTTGGCATTGGAAGAGGGATTAATCATCTCGATGAAGTCTAGGACCCATTGTACAAATGGTTCATCTGCCACTATAGGATTGAGAGGCATCGTGGAATTCTTCCTTCTTCTTGTAAAAAGCTGGAATTCCTTGCAAGATTTCACCAAAGAGTGAGAGTTATTGAAAAGTGCAGGCCAATAGTAACCTGTGCACATGATCTTAATGGTGGTGGTCTTATCAGAGAAGTGTCCGTCTGCAGTGCTATTGTGGAAAGTGTTGAGGATTCTCTTTGCTTGCTCTGTAGTAACACATCGTAGGAGGAGACTATTGAAATTCCTTTTGAAAAGAACCCCTTCCACTAGCACATATCCCCAATTCTGCAGTCGATAGTATCTCCTCTTTTGGGAGGAAGTACCTGGTAGATACTTTCTTGTTTGCATAAACTTGACTCTTTGTTAGCCAACAACCCTCAAACTTTGGCTCACTTATCAGAAAAAGCTCTGGTTGCTCTTCCTCAATGGGTATCTCTTCATCATTCGCCATGTATTCACATAATCCTCTTCCTTAGTCAGTTTTAGTGGGTTTGACCTCAATGTCATATTCAAGGATCTTGGTGATCCAATTAGCTCTTTTTTATGTGATTTCTCCCTCCATGATATATTCACACACACTAGAATGTGCGACATAGACAATCACTTTGTTGTAGGAAAGTAGATGGTGAAACATTTTAAGTCCCTTCACTATTGCAAAGGCTTTCCTTTTGATGAAATTATAGTTCATCTCATATTCCTTCAGGGTCTAGGAGTAGAATGCCACCAGATGTTCTCCTTTTCCTTCATTATCCTTTTGAGTTAAGATAGTAGCAATACTGGGCTTGCTATTGAGTGCATACATTATAAAATCCTTAGATAAGTCTAGATTAACTAGTACCAAAGCTGTGGAAATGAAATTCTTAACTTTTTAAAGGCTTCCCGGGCTTCCTTTGTCCACTTGAATGCTTGATCCTTTTTAAGCATTAGGGCGATCGACTTAATTATTCCTATAAAGTCAAAAATAAACTTGATAACAAAATTTACCTTTCCCAAGAAGGATTGAATGCCTTTCTTGTTAACTAGTATGAGAATTTCTTTCATGGATTTCACCCTCTCGAGGTTGATTGAAACTCCTTTGGACACCACATGTCCTAACAAATTTCCTTGTGGCACTTTTTATACACATTTTTTTAGATTTAGGGAAACCCCAAAATCCTAGCATTTATGAAAAACCATTTCTAAGTGATCAAAATAATCACCCTTAGACTTAGAAAACACAATAAGATCATTGAAATAAATTAGGATAATCTTATTGATCAACTCTCTTAAAGTGACGTTCATTGTCTGCTGGAATGTTGCCCCTGTATTGGATAAAGCAAACAACATTTTAGCATAGGAAAATGTTCCCCACTTTGTGGTGAATGTGGTATTGTGTTGATCCTCCTCTTTAACTTAGATTTGATTATAACTAGAAAAGCCATCATGTAGGGAAAACATTTATGATCCTGCCACTATTTATTGGATTGTCTCCATAGAAGGCAACAAATAGTGATCTTTTAGGGATGCTCTGTTTAGGTCTCAGAAGTCCACACATAAGAAAATATCTCTATTCTTTTTTTAACCAAGACCAAATTTGATACCCACATGCTATGCTTGATAGAGAAGACAATCCTTGACTTGATTAGCTTTGTTAGCTCTTGTGCCATTAGTGCTTCAATTTTGGGGTTTACTAGAATCTACTTTTGTCAGAATAGTTTTACACCCTCTATTAGTTTGATGGTGTGTTGGATGACATTGGGATTGTATCCCTTTAGGTCATCATAAGACCAAGCCACTACCCCTTTATATTTCTCACAGAAATTGATGAGCCTCTATTTATCATGATGTGGGACATCTTTTCCAATTTGAAGGTTTTTGCCGTCTGAGACATTAAGGTCTATGTAGTTGATCTTTTCTGCCACGAACTTGTACCTATCATTTCTTGCATCATTAAAATCAAAAAGGTTTTCAAGAGTAACCAATCCTTTTGAAAGCTTGTTAGATTTGACCTGCATGATTTGTCCTTCATAAGCCTATGCAATCTTCAGTTGGATCTGATCCATGAAATCTCTTGATTGCTGAATGAACGAAGCAATGTGTTCATCACTTTCAAACACCTACCGGATTTGATCATTATCAGGAACTATTGGTTGGATTATTACTCATACAAAGTGTTTGTTATGTATTAGGTCAGAGGCAGGATCAAACTAGGATCCGATTGCTACCATGTGATCTACATCTTGATTCTGGTCTCAGGAAATGGTTTGAATGTTCAATGCTTCAAAACCATCAACTAGGTCCCAGACACGATGCAAATAGGATCTCATGTGGACATTCCTTGCTATGGAAATTCCCCATACTTGGTTGACCACTAGTTTGGAATCTTTGAACACCATTAATTGCTTAATACCCATTCACTCCACAAGGATTAAACCTTGAACTAATCCTTCATATTTGACTTCATTATTCGAACGAGTGAACTAGAAGTGAAAAGACCTTAGTATTTTTTCATTTTGTAGGGATATCAAACATATCCCTACTCTAATGCCTACTTTGCATCTTGCTCCGTCAAAGTACAATGTCCATAGCTCAAGTTCTTGGTCACCTTCAAAATCTTTGGCAACCTTCAAGAGCACTTGGTCTTCATCATAGATTACACAGGTGTTGAATCCTATAGAGAATCTTCTTGATCATTCCAGTCTCTGGTCACCTTTTCTTCCTCTATTAATTCAATGCAATACATTTCTTTCTTGGTGATAGAGGTATGCACAGATTCAAAATTGATCATGGCTTCATCTGATACATGCTTAGAATGTAATGCTTTTGATTCTATCTTCATTTTTGTGTTGTGCTTGGTTCTAAGAATCGGATGTGACCAATCTAGGGATAGGTATCCACCCACCTTTGAAGTAAATTCTTGGCATATTAGACCAAGGCCGAACATGGGAGGAACATCTATGATCATAGTGTCCTATGACACAATGATACTAGGGAAAGCATTTAATAGAGTTCAATGAAGTTCTTTGATCATACCTATAGTTTCAATTTTTTTTCCATCAAGTTGCATTACTCCCCTTTTCATGGGTTCATAGATTAGTCTTAAAGCTTTAGCTATTTTTTTAGACATAACCATAGTGTTGGCACCAAAATCAATCATAACATTGTGCAATAACTTCTTCCCTATAATGAGTTAAGAAGAAGGGTTGAGGCTTTAACTTATCTCTAAATTTGATGGGGGATTCTTTTGTGTTGTTTGTAAGGAATTTGATAGGAGATGTTGATCAACATCCTTTGCATTGGCTAATTGCTCCATTGGTGTTGCCCTGATCTTTGCTTGAAGTGCCTTCTGTAATAGTGTCTTCTACTCTGGGATAGCTAGAATATCCCATAGAGACACATTAGCAGATGATTTGTTTAATTGTTCTACCATGTTAAAAGGTGGAAAACTTGGAGGTTTTTGCTCCTTTTCTCTTGTTATGATAATTTCCTTCCATGGTTGATATTGTAGCGATGCAGTGGAAGTGCTCGGTATTTGATCAAAAACACCTTTAGGTTGTGGATTGGCTAATTGTGGAGCAACTGATTCACCAGTAAATATCCTCTTTGAGTGGGTGTTATAGTCAGATTGCACTTTGGTGTTTTGGATTCAGACATATCATTAAGGTATGTGCAGGATCATCATGGAAAAAATAGGCCCTTAAGTGGAAAAAAATTCAAAAAAATTATAGACAACTTGACATAAAAATTTGAATAAGTTATCTATATTATTTAAAAAATATGTAAGAATAGAATCTATAGAAAATTGAATGTATTTTCTAAAATACTAGGTTTGTTTAAAAAAAAAATCTATTTGGTGAAAATTTGAAATTTCAATGCAATAGTACTTAAATTTCAGGGAAAAAATAAGAAGTAGGTGTCTGTCTGACCATCCTAACCACAATTTAAAATGATAATAATTTTTTATAATATTCTAGATATAAGTAGAGGATTCATGTCTCGATGTGATGCATTAATTTTTGTAAGTTTTTTCCAAGTAAATAATTAATTATGATTTTTTTATTACAACTTTTAAAAAATATAAAAAACTCATATGTCTAACCACCTTAACTTGGTAAAAAATTCATGTTCAATTTTTATTTTTTTAATCCTATAATATGTGAAGCATAGAATATTACACATATTTTGGATTCAAAAAATGTGATAATGTTTGAAAGCTATAAATATTTTTCAAGTATCAATTAGGACTTTAGTGGGAATTTGAATAGAAAATGAATAATAATTACATATTAAATTCAAAGTAAAAAATAATTTATATTAGTGGAAAGTTGAGAATCTCTTTTAAAGACCCTTTTCATTTCATCAATTTTGGGTTAAAAAAAATTGTCAGCCACATACCCATCATATTGCCACTTTTTGGCCCATCATGATCCTTCACATAGCCATTAGCAAACATCGCTTCTTTTTCTTCCATCCATGAGAAGAGTGTGTGATCAGGAGTGATGTCATATTATTTTTCTAGAGACATCCCTTGTATTTGCGTGGTAAGAACCACATTCTCCATCTGTGGCGAGGCATATACATATAATCCCTAGTCTAATGTCACACCTTGGTTGTGCTGCTCCACCACCTTTTGTTGTAAGTTGCCATATAGACAGTTCTGGGGTATATGCACATCACTACAAGGGAAGCACCATAGATTGATATCATCAATGAGGTTATTTTTTCCCACAATCAATTCCCTACTTGAGCTCGATGAAGTGCTCGTCAGTGGAGTAGGTAGCAACACCATTTGGTTGGTTGTCAGAGCTGGTGGATTAGTGCGGGAACTACCTTAGTACTGATTTTGTTGATATGAGGACCATCTGCCTTGATAGTTTTGATAGGTAGGATTTGGAAGCATTTATTAGTTCTACTTGAGGGTGGTTATATCAATTTCCATTGTCCACAACATTTCTTTAAGATTGCTCATTTCATTCTTGGAAGAACTGGATGTAGAGGTGATATTTTGTGGCACTACCGCATATGTGTACATTGATTGGGGAGTCGTATGCATGCTAGTTGACATGACTTCTTTTGCGAGCATTGACATTTCAAGAAATATCAGCATGATGGGCCGAGGAGGAAACTTTCTGCAATCTATCAAATTATTCTTAGCTTTGATGGTAACACTGTAAGCATTTGGTAGAGTAGCTCTTCCCAAAGACTTGATCATCAATATAGAAATGTCAGGGTTGATGGAATTCAGATAAAATATGAACACTAACTTAGGAGTCAGGTGTATAGAAATAGGGATCCTCTACCAATTTGTGTGGAATTAGGCATTGAAGTCTGCCATAGCCTCTTGGGGAGCTCATTTTATGATAGTTGATGGTACAGTGAAGAGCGATCTCTATCATTTGAAAATATCTCATAAAAGAGATCTTTGAGCTCATCCTAGGTGTGGATAGTGCTAGGTGTCAATGTTTAGTACCAATCTAGTGCCTTGCCTTTGAAAGATGCGGCGAGGAGCCTTAGATCTATGTTTTGCACAGTGATCTTGTGCACCAGACACATCCACCACATCTTGCAGATGTTCTGTGGGTGTTCTTGAGCCATCTATGGTAAACTTGGGTATAGATTTCATAGCTAAGATTGGGATAGAACCCTAGATAGTAGGTGCTACTAGAGCTGCTAGGGGACTTCTGAAATCCCATGCAATGTAATTTCTATTGGTGGTTGGAAACATGTTTAGAGGAATGGTTGGTGGGAGCAGAAAAATTACCAACTGATTTGTGGCCTACATTTTTCCTAGTGGTGGTACTAGTAAACTAGGGTTGCTTGCAGTTTGGGATCTAGTTACAGGTCAATGGCTCATACACCCTTCTAAAGTGAAAATTCATTTAAGCTTGGTCCCACTGGGTGTGCCAGAAAAATAAAAAACTATTGATGCCAAAATTTGACAAGGTAACAATGTCTTATGGGAAACTCAGTTTATGGGGGACCTTTTTCACTAAATTGGGTGACCTCCAGGTTTTTAGAGAAGCTGACTTCTTCTATAATGGGGTTTTGGAAAGGGAAAATTAACCAAATATAATAAAATAAAGTATAACCTAAGGCCATGTGCCAAGACTTAATGATAGGCACGATAAATCATAGATCTAAAGGCTCAATTGGTATTTGTAGTGTTCCAGAAAGGTAGAAATTGAAGATTAAAGTATAGATAATCCATTCATTGACATAAAATAAAATTGCATGCATTCCCATTACTAAGAAGAGTCATTAGACATGATCTAGATCAACAAACTTGCATTCAATATATATAGAAGTTCTCAAATGAAATATCCAGACAATAGCAACATAGTTTAAAATTTAATCAAATTGCATGAAAGAATAGAAATGTCAAACAATTGGCATAGTCTAAATTTTTTTTTCAATAAAATAAAATAGTAATAAAGGTCTGGTGTCTTTTCCTAAAATCAACATTCCTTCAAAATCTTTACCCTTCACTCAAAACAGAGAGAAGTATATCTAGCAGAAAACTCCCACCACCTTAGAGAGCAGTAAAAAAAAAGATTTTGCAATCTCCGGCAATGATGTAGAAATGAGTATATTCCCCAAGCCATTGCAATAAAAAATATTCAAAACCAAACATCTGGTTATTCTAGAATCAGGTGCATCCCTTGAAAATGATGGTAGTGGTCCCAACAAGGTTAAACAGACAAGTGTCATCATCCTATGAAGTAATTATGACATGCGGTGGCTAGTCATAACATTTGGTTTGCTTGATTCATCACCTGAATATGAGACCCACATGGAAGCATAGTGCTACCCTTGTTAATCTTTATCTTTCACCATTGAAGACCTACGCCAAGGTGACATGTGTTGCATGGGCATAGCTCTATCCAAAAGTGGAGGAAAGCGATCATCGGTTGTGCACAAAAGAGATGTGTGGTAGCATTTCACTACCGACAATTGTTATTTCATCCTTTCACTAAAATATTGCATAGAGTATAAATGTAGCAAAAGTCATTGCAGATGCCGATCATGGGGCCCACCAAATTTCTCTAGGAATGAGAGCTACATGGAACTCGAGTGGGGCCCAATGAGGAAGTAAAAAGGAATGATCAAAATGACCCATAGCCACGACACGTGGAAGCATAGTGGGGATTCTCAAGATGCAAAGGAAAAGAAACCTCCAGGGTGTGTAGACCAGACACATGGAGGGGGTACCAGACTTTGACAAAAGGCCAAGTGGATTCCTTGTGATTCACGGGCCAATACTTAGAGAAAAAATATACTCGAAGGGAGCTTGTTGAATATTTATTCACAGTAAGCATAATATTGATGATGTTCTATATGTGGAAGGTTTGAAGCATAATTTCTTAAGTGTTGGAAAGATGGTTGACAAGGGATACAATCTTCAATTCAAGAATGGAAAGTGTAGAATATTGGGGAGTTTTGGAAATATGATTGCATCTAGTACAAAAACAAAAGGTAATATCTTTCACCTAAATGCTACAAGTAAAAGTTGTCTAATTGCTGAAGTTGATAAAATTTGGTTGTGGCATAGGAGAATGTGTCATGTAAAATTTGATAATATTATTAAGATAAGTTCTACTCGAGCAGTGAGAGATCCTCCTAAATTGATAAAACCTACTAATACTATATGCGGGGAATATCAGTTAGGGAAGCAAACTAGAATTTCATTCTGGAGAAAATTAAGTGTTGGAGCTTGTGCATATTGACTTGTGTGGTCCTTCTAAAGTTAGAAGTTTACAAGGAGACATGTATTTCATGTTACTTATTGATGATTATTCTAGATTGATGTGGGTTACTTAAGAGAAAAAATTGAAGCCCTAGAGAAATTCAATATTTTAAAGGCTATGGTTGAGATAGAGACATGTCTGAAGATTAAATGTCTGAGATCAGATAGATCTGGTGAATTCACTTCCAATGAGTTTAATTCTTTTTGTGAAGAGCATGGGATAAAGAGACAATTATCTACCCCATGAACCCATCAGTAAAATGCAGTTGTGGAAAGAAAGAATAGGACTATTCAAGAAGCTTCTATGACCATGATGCTAGAAGGAAATGTTTTGCATATCTACTAGATCGAAGCTATGAGTACTACCATTTACACTCTCAACCAGGTACATGTCAAAGGTGATAATGGTAAGATTCCTTATGAGTTATGGTATGGTCAGAAGCCTACTATTAGATACTTCAAAATATTTGGGAGTAAATGCTATATCAAAAGAGATGAAGATATAGGAAAGTTTGATGCTAGAAGTGATGAAGGAATCTTTCTTGGTTATTCTACTAAAAGTAAAGCCTACTAGTGCTACAATAAGAGATTGAGGAAATTAATTGAAAGTGCTAATGTCAAGGTTGATGAAGACACAATTAGATCATCTAGAACCTATGGATATGATTTTGATGATTAGAATGATAGTTTAGATAAAGGAAAGAAAGTTCAAACTCCAAATCAAGTTCAACTCATTTCAATGAATCAGGAAAATCAAGAGGAAGGAACTAGTGAAAATACAGAAGTGAGATCATAAGATCCTAAAGTTCAAGAACACCATAAGACTCCAAGTTATGTAAGACTAAATCATTCAGAAGATCAGATTATTGGTGAGATGAACAAAGGTGTTCAAACTAGGAGAAGAACTACAAAAGAATACTATTTGATCTGAAAGACTGAGCCTAATAATGTCAATGAAGCATGCAAAGATGAACATTGGGTGGAAGAAATGAAAGAAGTACTACTATAAATTGAGAAGAATGATACATGGATTCTTTTTCCTAGACCTAAGGACAAAAATGTAATTAGAACTAAATGGTTCTTTCAAAACAAACTAAATGAGCAAGGTGAAGTTGTTAGAAACAAAGCAAGACTTGTGTGTAAAAGATATTCTCAGATGGAAAGAATTGAGTTTGAAGAAAATTTTTCTCCTATTGCTAGGATTGAAGCTGTGAGACTATTTCTTGCTTATGTTGCTTACAAAAACTACAAGGTTTATTAGATGGATGTCAAGTTAGCATTTCTAAATGGTGAACTGGAAGAAGTGTATATTGAGCAACCTGATGGATTTTAATTGACTAATCAGGCAGATATGGTTTTCTGGTTGAAGAAAGCATTGTATGGACTTAAGCAAGCCCCCAGAGCATGGTATGGCAGATTGGACAAGTATTTGTTGAAGCTTGTATTTAATAAAGGTACTGCTAATAGTAATTTTTATTTCAAGATTGATCATGATAAATATTTGATTGTTGAAGTCTTTGTTGATGATATCATTTTTTGAGGAGATGATAGTTTGTCCATGAAGTTTCCTGATGAGATGTAAAGTGAGTTTGAGATGTCTATGATTAGAGAAATGAAATTCCTTTTGGGATTACAAATTACTCAACTAGATAGAGGGAACTTTATATCTTAGTCCAAGTATGTGAAAGGATTGCTAGAGAAGTTTTGTATGGACGATTCAAAGCCAATTGGTACACCTATGGTGATTGGATGTAAGTTAACACAAGATGATGATTCTCCTAAAACAAATCGAACTAGTTACAGATCCATGATTGGTGGATTTCTCTATTTACTCAATCTAGACCTGATATCATGAATTTTGTATGTATTGTTGCAATATTTCAAAATGATCCTAAGGAATCTCATGTGACATTTGTGAAGAGGATTTTTTTGTAATTGAAGGGGACAAGTGATTTTGGCCTATGGTATCCTAGAGAAGATGACATTTCTTTGAGTGCTTTTACTAATGTTGATTGGGAAGGAGATGTGAATGATAGAAAGAGTACTAGTGGTGGTGTAGTTTTCTTAGGAAAGAAGCTAATTTTATGGTTAAGTAAGGAGTAGAATGACAATTCTTTATCTACTATAGAGGCAGAATACATTGCTGCTGCTAAAAATTATACTCAAGCATTGTGGATGAAGTAGATGTTGAAAGATATCAGAGTTGTGTATGATGAACTTATTGCTATATTCTATGATAATTCAAGTGCAATTAACATTCCTAATAATTCAGTTCTACATTAAAAAACCAAGCATATATCTATCAATTTCCACTTTTTGAGAGAGAAGGTGAGTGACAAGGAAGTTAGATTGGAGTATTTGCCCACTTAGGAATATATTGTAGATATCTTTACCAAGCCCTTGCCTAAGGATAATTTTGAGTATCTTATAGGGAAGCTAGGGGTGATTACCCCTCCTAATTAGAATTAAGATGCATTGACTTGCATCAGTCTGTGCATTTCATAGTCATATCTTGTGATTCATATTTATCTTGTGGTGGTTGCTACTTAGGGGGAGTAGTCAGATGTTACAAAATGTGGTTTAGAGCTTGTGTGGAGAAAGATAATGTGTATCTTTTTCATTGATTTCAAAGGGGGAGAAGAGTCATGTAAAAAATTGTGAAAGAGTTAATGAGAAAAGATAAAATCTATAGGGGAGAAAGTGATAAGAGAAAGTTGCATTGATGGAGTTTTTCACATCGTGTGTTGCCATAAATGCCAAAGGGGGATATTGTTAGATATTTCTGATATGTGGCTATCATTGATGTCAACACTACTCGAATTAATGTCTTTAAGGCTGTATATGTCAAGGATATTGAGAAAATTGTAATAAAATAAGTTGTAGGTTTTCGGTGGTGTAGTGAATTTCAGCATGGTGGCTAGCTCAATATATTGATGATAAGAGGTTATGGATCAAAGGGTTTATTGAAAAGTATATTTAGTTTATCCATATGAAGTTTCAAAGGTTTGCATGAAGATTTGATCAAGTTATGAGTATCTATGTTCTGCTAGTTGTTTTGTTGCTTTAGCTGGTGTTCCTAAAAGAAGATGATGTGATTATAGTAATTCGAGTTGCTGCGGATGATTCCATGGTGATTCATGATGCTTGTAGATGTTTATAGATCATGCTTTATTTGTGTTGTTGGTCCACATTGATCATTGTGCTCATGATTGGTGATTTTTTTTGTGAGTTCATGTTTTTCATGATCATGGTTGACAGGGTGATTGTAGCATGTTACTGATCTTTGAGGCATAATTTTTGAAGGTGTTTCATATTTTAGGATGTCTTTTTGGGTCCTTACTATGTTTTGGATGACATTTTTTTGTGCACATTGATAATTGTTTATTGATTTGGGCCGATAGTTTGTACACATTTTATATTTTGTTGGGCCAACATATAGTTGATGTTATCCTTAGTTGTAGATATATATGACCAATTTTTTATACCATTTGAAGGTAGTGGTGTGCGATTTATGCTCTATGATAAGTGTGAATAATTTTCTAATATTTCAAAGGTAGAAGTAAATTGTTAAGAAGAAAGTGTTTATGTGCTTAACTGAAACTATAATTAGGTATTAGAAGATGCTATTTTCTCAGTTCAAAATCTTCTGGATTTAATCCAAATGTGATTGCAAGATAGTGAGTCTTCCTTTGGGAAGTAAGCCTTTTGTATTTAAGTAGTGAGCTCTAGGCAGTGTTCTTGAATGCATGTGCATTCCCCATTTATAATACATATATACTTCTAACAGAGTATAATCTTGTGGATTAATCTCCACCATGGTTTTTCCCCTAATAGGGTTTCCATGTAAAAAATCTTGGTGTTATGCATGTTTTTGATGTGGTGATGGTTTATGCTTTCATGTTTATTTATCAAATCTAAGAATAAGTTTAATAAGTATAATTTTTGTGACAACTGATTCACCCCCCCTCTTAGTTGTCTACCCTTGTGTTGCCAACATCAGACTTAACATAGAGATTTCTAACTCCAAGGGCATAATCGCCTTGGTACCATAGACAAGGTTACAAGGATTTTTCAAATTTTTTGATACTAGTGCGGTAAGCCCATAATGTGTACATCAAATATGTGTGCTAATCCTTATTGTGTTTGTTTACTCTCTTTATTAGTATTTTTTCAAGAGTCTTATTAGTTGATTCAACTTGACCATTAGATTTTAGGTAGTAAGGTGTTGAAAAGTGATGTTGGATGTTAAATGTTTCTAGTAATTTCTTCACATCATTACTCTTAAATGGTGTACTATTTTCTAAAATCAATGCAAAAGGAATTACAAAGTGAGTAATAATGTGTTCCAATATGAAATGACATATTACATCAATAGTTGTTGACTGAAGAGGAATAACTTCTACCCATTTTGTAAAATAATTTTTCATGGTAATTATAAAAGTATGTCTAGTGGAGGAGGGTGGTCATATTTTTCCCATTAGATCTAGTCTCCACATTGAGAATGGCCAAATAGGAATTTGGGCCCGAAGCTCAAAAGTGGGAGCATGAATCAAATTGCTATATTCCTAACATTTGTGACATATCTTAACATACTTGAAGCAATCTTTTTCCATATGTCTCTAGTAGTATCCCATGCAAATGAGTTTTTCAACTAATGATCTTTCTAGAAAATGACCTCCATAGGCACTTGCATGAGCCTCTTCAAGTTCTATGGGGATTTCAAATTCTCGAAGGAATCTAACTAAAATACCATTAAAGGATCTTTGGTATAACATATCGATGAGAATTATACACTTAGTTTCAAGTTTTCAAAGATGATATCAAGTATTCTTAGTTGTTGGCTCAGGAAAGGTACCTTCTTTTAAATAATTAAATATTAATGTATACCATTCACTAGATCTTTCCATAGTTGTTGATAATACTTCTTTGGGTTTGTGTTCGATTGATGGTTTCATAATTGTATGGATAATAATTGTGAAATCCTTTGAAGGATCTTGAGGAGATATAAGAGAAGCCACACTTTCCATTGCATCTGCATGCCAATTATCCTTTCACATGATGTTATCAATGGTAAATGATTCAAACTTCTCTACAAAATCATTGTGAGATCCTTGTTTTTCAATAATTTTTCATGCTTTTATTGATATGTCCCATTTATTTTCTTAATCACTAAATGTAAATCACCAAATATCTTAATATTTCAAACTCCCAAAGCTAAAATATCATGCAAACTAATAATTAATGCTTCATATTCCACCTTGTTGTTGGTGCATAGGTGTGTCATAGAAAAATGGACCCTTTGCTTGACATAGGACTAATTCATGATAAAATGGACTTAATAAGGCCTTAATCTAGTGTTGTGAGGCATTTTATGCATCCAGACTAGGTCTTGGACCCTTACAAATCGAATAACATGCTTTTAATGATATCTTGTAAATGTGTTGTAAAGTCTTGTAAAGGACTTTCATGCTTTTCTAGACTTAATTAACCTATTTATCCCTAATTAAACTTTATAAAATGTGTTTAATAGCATTATTACATCAATATAGAAGGTTATTAATTTAAACTTAATGATAAACTAGTGTTAAAATGTGTTTTGCACATTCACATTGGTTCTTGTGAATTCCTAGGCTATGTGGACCTCATTTTAGTGTTGTAAAGTGTATTTAATCACACTTTCACATTGATTTTTGTGTCCCAAGCCATATTTGACACTTACATCAGCACCAATAGGCCCCTATTAATCCATATTATGCATCTCGAGGTTCAAATTGATCAAACACCCAATAAGGTTGCATTTTAGACCTTATTTCCTTATTCCTTGGCATATGAGTTCCCAAAATAGCCCTTGTGAGACCCATTCACCATGCATGGCGAATCAGTGCCATCCAGATGGGACCCATTTTCCATGTGTGGTGAATGAGTCCCATTTGACACAATTTTGACCTTTGAGTGGGAAAAAAATGAAATTTGAGTCTAATTTTGCTTCATGTCATCTTGTGATGAGGTATTAATGGGTTACTAAGGCACATGTGTGTATAAATATGTAATTTTCTCCTCATTTCACATCTCTTATTCATCTCTTATCTCTCATCATTGATTCACCCACAAATCTTCTCTTTCAAGTCAAGCAATTTAGGGTTTTAACATTACAAGTCATTCAAGTTCAATTTTAAGAATTTCAAGGGAAAATTCTACATGTTATGTTGTAGAATTTCAAGATCAATCATCATGTAAAGGTAATATATTCCATTATTGTATGTTTCATTCCATTCTTTCATCATTTTGGTTTAATTACCTAAACGTGGTGAATTAGTTGTCACATAAATTTAAACTTATTAGACTTTACTTAATCTTAGATTTGATGAATAAGCAATTAACCATAAACAATTAACACATCAGAGACATAAAGAACACCAATATTTTTACCTGGAAAACCTATTAGGGGAAAAACCATAGTGGATGTTGGTCCACAATATTATACCTTGTTAAAATTATAATGAAAATGATGAGGGGAATGCACATGCATTTAGGCACACTTCCTAGAGCTCACTACTCAAATATGAAAGGGCCTCACTACCCAACAATACAAAATATAATTAAATCCATAGGGTATGAATTGAGAAAATAGCTTTTGTATAAGCCTGATTACAGTTCCAATTAAGCACAAAAAACTCCTTCACTCTTCACTCTGCACTTGAATGAATAGATCAATGTTCACACACTTGCACTCTCTCTAGATTTTCTTATACACACACACTCTTGTACATACTCTCACTTACTTCACTCAAAAAATTGCTCATATATATCTGCATCATGGATTACATCAACAACTTAGTTGGCCAGAAAAATATAAAACACATTTATAATGTCGACCCAAATTTACAAATGAATTTTCAATGTGGATCTAAACACCGTTAGACAAAAATTATGTGACCCAAAACAATATTCATGAGTGTGCCAAATATTCAAATTTTTCTCTCCAAGGATCCGCAACATGTTACCACCATCATGTTGGCTGGGAACATGAAAACACGAACATGCACAAGAAAAATCTTTGACTATGAGCACACCGATCAATGTGGACGTACTAGAATAATAGATAATGATATAGAAGCATCCAATAATACTAGGAACTAATAGAGAAGCATCCACAACAATTGAGATCACCAGAATCACACAAAATTCACTTAGGAACATTGACAAAGACCACAAAAACACTGCCAGACCATAACACGATCAAATCTTTATGCAGACCTCTAAAACTTCTAGTAGATGATCTAGATACTCTCACTAATAAAACCTTTAGTCCATAGTAGCTGATCTTTAATGTACAAAAAAAATGTCTTCATGACCTATGCAGTTCTACTAGCAACAAGCAACTCGGTAACTCTCCCTTCAACAATTTTCTCACTATCCTTGACATATACAACCTTCAATAAAATGATGCTAATAGTGTTGACATAAATGAAAACCACATATAAACAACACATCCACAACATCCAACAATCTCCCCCTTTTGAATTGATGGAAACACTTAGTGAAAAATGACTAAGTGTCAAAACCAAAAATTAAAACTTCAAAACTCATAAAGACACTACTCCCCCTTTGGATGTCGAGGAATTTTTCACTGCATTCTTTCCCCCCTTGACATCAATAACAATTTTTTTGCTGCTTTCTTTCCTACTACACTCTCTCCCTCTTTTGACGAAGCAAGAAAATCATGAAATTATTTTATACTTATCTTTCATCTTCAAAAGAAATTTCTTCCAAGCATCCACTACAATCCAAATAACTATTATCAGACTATTGTTTTCTGATGTCCTATTGATGGCATGGACAAGGGATTCAGGAATGGAAATGGCTTCTTCCAACTTTTCTCCTTTCTTCAGAACTTGAATCATTTGCTCTAGTCTACATTTAGTTTGATCCTTCACTTTCTAGAAGGTATCCATAAGAGTGTTTCAGGAAAAGTGAACCTTTGCATGCTCAACATGAAACTCATGAATCTTTTTCTTAACTGCTTCATTATAGTCTTGAAACATATTGTAATCCTGACCAATTCTGATCAACTCATTCTTAATTTGTTCTAGTTTGTCCTTGTATTTACCAACCACATGAGGCCAACAAAGATAGTAATTGAAGATATTATTTGTTGAGTCAATGCATTGTCTTAACACATTCATTTTCTTTTTTAGTTTAGTGAGAGATAGCCTAAACTGCTCCTTCATATGTAGAATTTCTTCTTCTTATTTCTTGTCCTGAGGTATAGAGGCCATATCATCCCTGATACATTCAATCAATTGTTTTGGAAGTACATTTTACAAACTCTCCAATTCAATGTTATTGTTAACAAAGTATATTCCTAGAGTTTCCTTAATGAAATCTTGTTCATATGATGGTCCATTTATCTAGATGTCAACTATCTTTTGCATTCCATCTTCCTGAACAATCTATAGTATCTTTTCTTTGAATAAAACACCTACTTCATCACTTTCTTTTGCTATTTTCACATCTGGTTCAACTGGTTTTATTTCATCTCTTGGTGTGTATTTATCAAAATCTTCATCCATTATATCCACAACTATCTTCTCTTTACCTTTTCCCTCAACTTTTATTGACTTAGGTGCCAGAGGAGTTACTAGAGGGAGCTCCCAATATTGTCTTATCACCCTCATCAGATCCACTCTTCTTTACCCACATTTTCTTCATATGATCTCTTATCTCTTCCACATATGCTTTTCCTTTTGCTTTATCACCTTTCTATGAATTTATTCCTTGATATACTAGACCTCTTTTTTCCATATTTCTATTCTTTCAAAATATTGCAATGTGACCGAATTTGTTACAGTTGTAGCATATTGGAATTCTTTGTCTAGACCATTCATTCCATTGGTTTCCCCTTGATCTACATTGATTAGAAACATGCACAAGTCTTCTACAAGTATAGTATTTTACATTATTTGTACTGACATACATGCTTCTGCATTCTAATAACTTATGACCAAACTTATTGCAATCAAAACACTAATAGGAAAATGATGGACTACTAGAATTTACCTTACTTCTACACTAAGAAGCAATATGTCCAAATTTATTACAAATAAAGGACTATCCATTAAATTTATAAGCATTGGGTTGCCTTACTGAATATCTTTAGCCTTTCTTCTTCTGAGTTTTCTGTTCAGAGTCCTTTTCAAATCCAGAGTTTTCACCTTTCTCATAGCCAAGTCCTTGTTTTCCATTTTCATTCTTTTGTCCTTTAGTCATCTCATTAAGCTTAGTAGAAGTCATCTTAAAATTCTTGTATTCATTTTCTATAGCAACTTCATCTTTGAGAATAACTATTTGTCTCTCAAGCTCCTGTTCATTGTTTTTGGATTGTTGCATTTCAATCTCCAACTGAATGAATCCACTATTAACTCTGCTGCATTCTTCAAAATTTTCCTTCAAGGATTGAGCCAAATTATCCTCATTCTTCTTTCTTTCTTCAATCTCTTTAGTTAACTTCATTGCCACATATTCCATCTCAAGCTTTGAGGAGCATTGTTTCTAGCGATATTTTTTTCACTCTTTAGTTATTTTTTTTTTTATGGTTTGATTTAGATGAACATCTTCTGGACCCTTGCTTTCCTTTTGCTTCAACTGAGAACATAGTTCATTCCTCTTTTCCCTTGATGCATTTATTTTATCTTTCAATGATTGAATGCATTTTTCAGGAAATACAAGATTTTCTTTTAATTCCATGACTTCTTCCTTAGACTGATCAATATCATCAAGTGCCACCATAAACTATTGTTGAAGACCACTAGAGTCTATTATAATCCTTGATCCACCTCAAGCTGTTAGACTTTTGAAGAGGAACTTGCTTTGATACAAATTTTTGGACTCTAGGAACACTGAGAGGGGGGGTGAATTAGTGTTCCACAATATTTAAATTTCAATCCAAACAATCTTCAACAATATTTAACCTTCAACATTATCTACTGTATATAAATTGAAACAAGCATGAAAGAAAATTAACAGATAATGTGAACACCATAACACCAAAATTTTTACATGGAAAAACCTCTTAGGGGAAAAACCACGGTGGAGATTAATCCAAAATTCATACTTTGTTAAAAGTATGAACAAAAGGGAATGCACATGCATTTAGGCACACTAACTAGATCTCATTGCTCAAAATAAGAAAGGATCACTGCCTTACAAAATATTTGAGATTACAAAAAAAAGGTTGAACTGAGAAATTAGAATCTCCACATGCCTAGATTCAGTTCCAATGAAGCTTAGATAAAATGATCTTCAACCCTTCTGGTTGACTCTATATCTCTACTATGTTTTTATTTTCTCTTCTCTAATTTTTTCCCTTTTAAAACTGTGCATATATCACTTCAATCACCCTTCACACACATCTACTTTTCTTTTCACTTCTTCTCTCTTTTTTTTTATCACACACAAAATGAATTACCAATCTCATATATACATCTGCTAACAAGATTTCATTTCTATATGTCAAGTTCAAACAAAATATAATATTCTTCCATATGTCAGCTCAAATCACCAATTAAAATTAATGCCTACCCACACAAGTTAGCTAGACTGCAGCTGGGACCCAAAACAAAATTCCCAACATGATAAATAATTAAGCAACTACTCCTTATACATCCGTGACACACTATGTACACAAGGTTGGCCATAATGAGAAGATAAATAGAGAAACATTCTCCTAGATCTCCAAGATCATACATTGATTAACATAGCATTACAAAACTTACCAATAAGCTACCATACATGCTTGACAAGCTTCCCTAGGGATCCACAACACAAAATAATGATCCAGTGAAATATACAGACCAACTTACCAACTAGATGCTCTATTCATCATGCTTTCTGCTAGTACTAATCTATTTTCTACTTTACTTTCCAATATGGGCTACTTCTAAATTTTAGACTACACTATTGACTCCAATTTTCATCAATGACAACACTAGCAACCAAAAAAAGAACTTACCAAGCCATATGCCAACATGACCAAGGGAAACTCCCATGCCCTAACAATCAACATTTCTTCTTTTCTTCTTGTGTGTTTGTAGATTTAGGTCTCTTGGAAGCTTGGAAATCATTAAAGATCAAATTGCTAGGTTGTTAAAGTCCTCTCTTCATTCAAAAAGTCAAAGAATCAACCAAAAGTCACTTTCAAAGTCGAATCTGACAATTTCAGAAGTGAACACCTATAGGAAGGAAAAGTACAAATCTAGCTATACAAAATCTACTCCTAAATTTGTTGATTCCTATAGGTGGACTAACTCACCACCCATGGTGAATGAGTCCCATCTGTAGGCCTAACAAGTGGTTTTATCAAAATTCAACTCCAACGAGTCAAAAACCTATTTCTAGGATTTTTCATCAGAAGTAGGATTGATTCACCATGCATGGTGAATTAGTCCTAGTGGCCATTAACAGTGAGTTATGGGACATTCTAGAACATTCCAACAACAATAATCTACCTCCAGACACACTCTGCTTAGTTTCATCAATTTCTATTTTCATTTGTTTATGTTTCTAGTTCACATTTGCAATAAAAATTGTGTTTTCCATCATCTTGCATTAGATTAGTTTATATTCACTTATTGTCATTTGTAAATATTCAAGCACATCTACAAACACTTCACATCAATATCCCATCCATCCTTACATTAATCTTGAGTGAAACATTGTGCATTTTGGTCCATATTCTTTCCCCTTTTAAGTGAAAAACACTAAGAGATCAAGGAAGGAATTTGGGTACCAAAATCCTTCATTTCATTTTGGTGAACCTACTATTTGAATCCTCTATTTTCTGATTTTGAAGTCCTTTAATCATTCTATATTTTCTTGCATTAGTTAGCTCACATTCTAGAATTTATTTTTGCATGAGTAAAAGTGCATAATAGGTTGCCTTTTTGCATCTTTAATCATTGAAATGTTCTAAAATTATGCATTTTTCACTTAGGTCTACATCTTAGTATTTGGAATTCATAAAAAAAATCAGTCACACATTTGTAAATTTTTTGAAAAAGGTTTATACTAGGACTAATTCACCACTTTGGGTGAATCGGTCCCTTCTAACCCCTAAAACAACATTTTACAAAACTCAAAAATCTATTTTTTAGCTTTTGTTTGGTGCCTTAACCTACCTATATTAGTTAGTGCATTTCTGTAGCATGCATTTCACTAGATCTTAAATAAAATAGCTCATTTCATGCATTGTTTAATTTCAAATTTACATCTTCCACATTTCATTTTTTAGATTATTGCATACTGTAATTAGAAATTTCCTTTGTTTTACATTTGAAAATTACATTGTACTTTATTTAATTTTTCATAACATGTTCTTTAAATGTGCCTTTGATTTGATTAAACATGAATTTTATAAGCATAACACCCTCTCTTCTGAGTTTTATTTTGATTACCACTGAGGAACATAGTGTAGACCAAAATATTACATTACCCATTGGTGTGAATGGAGGTGTAGACAATCATAACACACACACTTGTTCTTCTCCCAATACCTTTCCTATTAGTGATGAAGGTATCTTGGTGAAGGAAGTTACAAGCATTACGAGTCTTGATTGTCCCTTTTCTTATTCCCCTGTGGATGATGTTAGCAAACAAGATGATGAAAACATAGACACATTCCATAATAGCCCCTCACCTAATCCCCATAACCATGACAATCAAACTTTTCCATCTCCTAATATCCCTCCTCGATGTCAAGAGGATAGGTAGATATCATAAGACATCCCTCTTAAGAGTCATGAGAATCTTGACACCTCCTTCCCTAATGCTCCTCCCCTTTGGGATAATTTATTTGAAAACCATAGTTATCCCTCTCTTGATGCCTCCCTCACTTGTGATGAAGCTATTTTACACACTTCAAATTTGGATGAACACATTACAAGCTCTCCTAGTTGTGTAGAAAACATAACACAAGAGAATGAGATTTTGACAACAATCAACATTAAACTAACACCTTCTCATAATCATCCCCCTCTTGACACTCCCATCATTGATCATTCCCCTATTAGTGATGAAGTCATTTTGGAAGAACCTATCCCTACTTGTCAAAAACATGTGGCTTTTTCTTCTTCTAAGTGCTCTCCTTCTAGGGAGAATATCATGGTGCTAGAAAATGACAACAATAATCATGTCTCTTCCTTAGAAAAAATGGTGATTCTCAATTGTCCTTCCTTAGCACTACATAAAACCAAGACCATTGAGGTTATGAATGCACAAGTATCCATTAGATCCCCTTCAATCAATGAACCACATACATACCCTATGGGCCATCTGAAAAATCCCCTAATTCTTTACCCATCATCACACAATCAACATACTCAAGAAAACCTCAATTCATCCTCTACCCACCTGATAATATTGTATCATAACAATCAAGTTATAATACTATTGCTCATACATATAATACCCAAAACAATCCAAAAACGCCACAACCAACATCACCCTCCTTACCTTTATCCAATCTTCCTAGCACCCCTCGTTTCATCCCACACACAAAGGAGTATGATCTTGTTGAACAATTAAATAATACTCCTGCAAAAATTTCCCTTTGGGATTTACTTGAAAAATTACCAAATTACAACACTATTCTTCAATCAACCTTACAAAAAATTGTAGTTTCTCCTAGTACAACTCCAAATAATGTGGTAGCTTTAATCCATAACACACATTTGAACATCACTTTCGATCAACATGAGCTCCCCTCTTTGGATGTGAAAAAAAAATGAAGCTTTCATGATCATCGCTCAATACAAAACAAAAGGCATAAAGAGAACTCTTATAGATGATGGCTTTTCCCTTAATGTGTGTAGTGTGAGTATGTTGGATAGGCTTGGCATTCATAGATCCACCATTCAACTTGATTCTCTATCTATTAAGGGATTTGACAATTCCAACAAGAAACCACTCAAGGTAATCGCTATGCCTCTTAAGGTTGGAGTGGTCACGTTAAATACATCAATTCATGTCATGCCTTATGAACTTTCATGCAATATTATCTTAGGTAGATGATGGATTCATGCCATGAATGGTGTGCCCTCCACTCTTCATCACAAAATGAAATACATTTACAACAAGACAGTATATACCCTTGACACTGACCTTGAACCTTATATTGCCTTACAAATTGACAACACCAAAGAGAACCCCTTGAACACATTAACACCAACCACACAAGTGGAACCTACAAAAACAAATGAAAACATTGAACATCACACAACATTATTAGAAGATGATTGGGGTTCCTTGGATTTTGAGCTTAACTTCATGGGAAAATAAAAAATCATCCACAAAGATTCAAAAAAGGGAAAATACACAAAAATCATGTCAACACCAACTTTGGAAGACCTTTCAAAGGTATCTACCTCAACCACTTTAGACAAAGAAGAAAACTACACAACAACCTTTGATGAACACAATAACAAACAACCACCCAATCCAAAAGCCATGAAAAATCTTTATTGAAAATTTTATGAGCTTACGAAAGAACAAGGATATAGTGGAAAAGGATGTGGTGCTCACGAACAAGGTATATACAACCCTATTGACCCTCTCACACATCAATCAACTCATGTCCTTGGTTATTGTCCTATAATTGAGATCGCCAAACCTTCACTCAACATCAACAATCTCACAAAACACATTCCTATATCATCCTTAACAACTAGTAGTATTAAACATCATCCTTTGATTACATCTTCACTTAATGCCAATGTCATCTCGCAAAATGTTCATGATTTTAATTCATTAGATTATACCTTCATATAATGGGAAGAATAAAATATCTTAATCTAGACACACTTGTGAAATTATGACATATACTACCAAGCAAGATGTATCCTCGAAACAAACCACAAGTCCACTTTCTCCTCTTGATCAATAGGGTATCTTGTCGTGACTTCTCCATGATAACTTGATCACTCTCCCTCCTAGAACTCAAAATAAATTCTACTCCAAGACTTCATTTTGTGCATATCATAGAGTTCATGGTCACACCGCTAATGAATGTAATGCCTTGAGTCATAAAATACAACATTTTCAAGAATTTGGTATGCTTCCCTATGTGGAGGTGATGCAGACCCAGGAGGCTCAAACTCACTCAAAGTGGTAACCTTCCTTTTAGAGGAATATAACAAGATTAAAATGGCCTATTAGAGAAATTCCAACAATCCTCAAAGTTTGACAACAATTAGAATCATAATTTCTCACTTTCACCCATGTATCCTAGTAGTAGTGCAAACATAGTTTTTGGACCTTAATTCCAACACTTTACAAAAACACATAACAAATAAAAAGTGGATTTAGATACCCATTTCAGAGTTGTACAACATATCTCTTAACTATATTTAAGTACTTTGGACCAATCCCTTGAAATCACCACTCCTACACTGACCTAATTAGGTTGATTAGGCCTAAATTACAAAGCAACAAACCTTCAAACTTATCACATACATCTAAAACCTTGAGGAAACATTTCCCATTCAATAAAACCTCTAAATTCATAATTAAATCCTAGGGTTGACCCCTTTAACATAGCAAACTTTAAAACCCTTGATTTCTAGCCAAATCAAGAGGATTTATTAAAAGTCCCACTTGCACAACCTCCTAGACCATGCCACAAAATTAGAAACTTTTATTTTGACCCCAATATGCTTAAAAGTTGAAGAAAATTCCCTACTCACATTGATTTCATCAAACCCTAGACTAAGGGCTCTATTTTCATGTGTTCTTAACAAAAATCAATAGGACAAAAGGCTTATCTCTCTTATTCCTTCTCCACCACTCTAGTTATGTAACCTAATTTCTATTCCAACTCCCAAGGTCCCATTACACTTGTTATAGTAGATACAATTGGTTTAAGGGCCCTTAAAACATGCTTTTGGTTACAAAACCCTCAAACAGGGTGTCTTTGGTCTACTGCAAGAAAACATAGATATCTAACACCAAACTCTACTAAATTCTTTCATAACTAATGCAAAAGAGTGCTAAAATAGGCCTTTACAAAATATGAATCATTACACAACAAAATATGGCTGTATGGGTCCACACAAGTCTACACAATGTAAAAGAACTCAAAAAATGAATGAAGAAAACAAATATTTCTTATTACCAGTCCTCCAAATCTTCAAGCCAACATTAAAAACAATGTTCTGATACCTTCTTAAAGGTTTCTCCATCTCCAACCAATTACCAATTTCCTTACAACTAATTTTTAAACCTCTAATGACTGTTGGAGGCCATAATTACACCCTTTACATAATTTGGTAACAACACCATTGCATACTTTGCAATGTTTACATTTCTTTGACCCTCTCAATTATCCAAATATTACAAATGGTCTAATGAGACCTTATTCACCTAAAAACCATGAATTACTCAAGCAAACAACATTCTACACATCTTGACACCCCTTATCAACTTTGACAATTCTTTCCACATGATTTGTGCTTCTTACAAAATGAATACATAAGCCCTTGAAAGTTGATCAATTACATTAGAATGGTCATTTTGGACCTTATTAGGACTCATAACCTTAAATTCAAACATCCTAGCACACAATACCTAAAATACAGTTAATGAAAAATATAGAAAAGATTGGTGCTCTTGCACCATACACACCACCATTAAAAGACTAATGTCTCATGAGTAAGGGTCTATCTTGCTCGAACCTGCTCTCTACAAAGCTAATGCTGACTTGTACCTCCTCTTATTTGACTTGAACAATGGAAACTTGCAATCCACTCTACCTTCTAGCCTCTATATGCATGTAGTCTTGTCCCCTCCTCTGAAATTAGATCAGTAGGTGGTCTATCCTCTTCCCTTAGATGAAAACAAGTGAACTTATTTATATTCATGCCTCTAAACCATCCTTTACCCATTCCTACCTTGTCTTTTCCTACCATTTCTGATTGGTACTTACCCTTGATCTCTTTTCATTTCATAGTTGATGTACCACCTATTCCAATCATATTTTTCCCTATCCAAGTAGGATATCCTTCTTCAAGGCTCTATCCCTTATTGTGCACTTGTTCCACTCCATTCTAACCTTTGGAATCAGACATCAAACCTACTTCCCTTGTTTGTGCAATCCCATACACCATTGTGTTTTCAGTTTTTAGAGCATTTTACCTACCTAAATGTGACAATCCTTCCACTCCATGGGCTGTTATAGGACATACCATTGTCCCAATCAAGATCTCTTCCATCCTCCTAATCCCTTCTTACTTTGTTATCAACAACTTACCATGAACCTTTCTTAGACTAGTCTTCTCCATGGGCTTTACATTAGTTTTCTCCTCCAATTGAGCATCAACCTTCTTAGATCCTTTTTCCATCTTCTCAATAGATTTACCATCCTTCAATACCACTACCTTAGCACCATTTATAGGTGTCTTTGTTGCTATCCCAATGCCATAACCCTACTCTAAATCAAAAAATATGTTATTTTCAAGCTTTATAGGCTCCCTTTTTCCAAAAATACCACCTTAGACTTACCTTTATCCTTCTCTTTTCCCTGTAAAGGAGTTAGTTTGAAACTCTGATCATCCTTCCAAATTGTATAGGTTTTTTCCCAACCATCATACATGGAATTTCTATCAAATTTACATGGTATTACCAAGAGAAAATGACAACAATCCATTGGCAATACATAACATAAGAGTCTATCCTTATACTCCCCAATCTGGAAATCCACATAGGCTTGCTCATTCACCACGAAGGTTTGACTATCATTCACCCAAGAAAATTTGTAAGGTGCTACATGAGGTATCTTGTCTAGATTCAACTTATCTACCATCTCTCTAGACACCATGTTATCTTGAGAACCAGAATCAATAACAACTTGGCACACTTTACCTTTGCATTTGAATGAGGTTCTAAAGAGACTCCTTCTTTGGTTGATATCTTCTTCCTTAGGTGCTTGTAACAAGGTACTTCTGATCATGAGTGATTCCCCTACCCATGGATTTGCAGGTCTGCTTGAACTTTCACACTCTTCTTCTTGGATCAACTGCATTCTTCTTTCACTCCTATCACCACTTGAACTTGGACTTTGATTATGAGGGAACTTGAAAATTGGGTGTCCAAATTCATTGCACCTATAACACCTACTTGGAAAATCATTAATTCATGCTTTTCTAGACTTAATTAACCTATGTCTCCTTAATTCACCATTATAAAATGTGTTTAGTAAAATTATTATATCAATCTAGAAGTTTCTTAATTTAAACATAATGATAAACTAGTGTTGTAATGTGTCTTGCAAATTCACATTGGTTCTTGTGAATTCCTAGGCTATGTGGACCTCATTTTAGTGTTGTAAAGTGTGTTTAATCACACTTTCACATTGATTTTTGTGTCTCAAGCCCTATTTGACATTTACATCATCACTAATAGGCCCCTATTAACCCATATTGTGCATCTCAAGGTTCAAATTGATCAAACAACTAACAAGGTTGCATTTTGGACTTTATTTCCTTATTTCTTGGCATATGAGCTGTCAAAATAACCCTTATGGTACCCATTCACCATGCATGGTGAATTAGTCCAATCCAGGTGGGACCCATTTTCCATGTGTGGTGAATAAGTCCCATTTGGCCCAATTTTGACCTTTGAGCGAGAAAAAAAATGAAATTTGAGTTTAATTTTGCTTCATGTCAACCTATGATGAGGTATTAACGGGTTAATAAGGCACATGTGTGTATAAATATGTATTTTTCTCCTCATTCCATGTCTCTTATTCATCTCTTATCTCTCATAATTCATTCACCCACAAATCTTCTCTTTCAAGTCAAGCAATTTAGGGTTTTAACATTACAAGTCATTCAAGCACAATTTTTAGAATTTCAAGGGAAAATTCTACATGTTATATTGTATAATTTCAAGATCAATCATCATGGTAAGGAAATATATTCCATTATTGCATGATTCATTCCATTCTTTCATCATTTTGGTTTAATTACCTAAACGGGGTTTGACCAAGGCAAACCCCCATGCCCTAACAATCAACATTTGTTCTTTTCTTGTTTTTTGTTTGTAGATTTAGGTCTCTTGGAAGCTTGGAAATCATTGAAGATAAAATTGATAGGTTGTTAAAGTCCTCTCTTCATTCAACAAGTCAAATAAACAACAAAAAGTCACTTTCATAGCCAAATCCAACAATTTCAGAAGTGGACACTTATAGGAAGTAGAAGTACAGATCTAGCTACATAGAATCTACTCTTGAATTTTTTGATTCCTATAGGTGAACTAATTCACCACCCATGGCTAATGAGTGCCATCTATAGGCCTAAAAAGTGGTTTTATTAGAATTTAGCTCTCAGCAATCAAAAACCTGTTTTTGGGATTTTTCATTAGAAGTAAGACTAATTCGCCATGCATGGTGAATCAGTCCCAATGGCCATTAACAATGAATTCTAGGACATTCTATAACCTTCTATCAATAGTAATCTTCCTCTAGGTTTACTCTATTTAGTTTCATCAATTTCTGTTTTCCTTTGTTTAAGTTTCTAGTTCACATTTGCAATCAACATTGTGTTTTCCAGCATCTTGCATTAGATTAAATTACATTCACTTATTTGGATTTGTAATCATTTAAACACATCTACACACACTTCACATCAATATCCCATCCATCCTTACATTAATCTTGAGTGAAACATTGTACATTTTGGTCCATCTTTCCCCTTTTAGGTGAAAAACCCTAAGAGAACAAGGAAGGATTTTGGGTACCAAAATCCTTCATTTCAATAGGAAGTTTAAGCAATAGGATAAGGGAATAAGCTTCCTTGTGGGTAGAAATATTATAACCTCAACACTGGTGCCTCTACACTTTGATCTATCAAAATATAACTCTTGTGCTTCATCTTTCTGAATAGTCCACACATTCTCATCAGGGAATGTTTCTACATTGGGTAACGCTAGGGCTGAGGGAGTGTCCGCTAAGTGGCCAGTTAAGGCTTGTCCTTTATTGCTTTTTGTGAAACAAACTTAAGTTCAAACTAAGTTAACAACATAACCCTTTTATCTAAGCATCCTAATAAATCTATTTTACTTAAAAAGATGTTTTAGAGGTGATAGAGCTCCCAACACTTTTGGGAAATTCTGAGAAATCTTGACTTGGGTCATGATCTTTAAGCTCTATAACCAAGGATGGGCTAAATTTTTGGTTGTAAACCCTAACTTCATAAATGTTCTATCCTTAAACCCTTTAGTGTTCTAATTTTGTGGTGACTTGTTCTCATTGGTTGTTAGTTGAGTAAGTTGTCATTTAAGCCTTTAAATGCATCTGTTAACCAACCCCTTTTGTTGGGAAAGATAGTCACCACACTTATATCCCATGCCAAATTTTTCTAAAGTTGGGAAAAATATTTTTAAGGGAATTGAGTCATTATCCTTGGGTATGTGCAGGATCATGATGGGCCAAACAGTGGCAATATGATGGGTATGTGGTTGATGACTATGTTTTTACCCAAAATTGATGAAATGAAAAGGGTTTTTAAAGGATATTCTCACTTTCCATGATATAAATTATGCTTTACTTTGAATTTAATAAGTAATTATTATTCATTTTCTATTCAAATTAACTAAAGTCCTGATTGATAGGCTGATTGAAAAACATCTATAGCTTTCAAACGGTATCACATTTTTTGAATCCAAAACATGCATCACATTCTATGCTTCACATACTATAGGATTAGAAAAATAAAAATGGAATTTCATTAAGTTTTGACCAAGTGGTCAGACATACAAGTTTTATATTTTTAAAAAGTTGTAATAAAAATTCATAATTAATTATTTACTTGGAAAAAATTACAAAAAGATATGTATCACATTGGGGCATGATTCATCTACTTATATCTAAAATCTTATGAAAAAATATTATCATTTTATTTTGGTTAGGGTGGTCAAATAGAAAACTACTTCTTATTTTTTCCCTAAAATTTAAGTACCACTACATTGAAATTTCAAATTTTCACCAAATAGAGTTTTTTTTTTAAACAAGCCTAGTAGTTTAGAAACTACATTCAATTTGATATAGATTCTATTCTTACATATTTTTGAAATAATATTGATAACTTATTCAAATTTTTATGTCAAGTTTCCTAACTCTTTTTTTTGAATTTTTTTCCACTTAAGGGCCTATTTTGTCCATGATGATCTTGCACATACCCCCTTAAGGGTCTTATTACTGTTGGCCTAGTCATGGCCCCACCTTAAAACTAACATGTGGCATGTGTAGGAATGTGGTCCATCGAATTCAAAGATCTAATCCCAACTGCTCATTGCACACCATGTGACCATTTATGGGTAGTCATTGAACAACATGTGAGGTTTGCGATATTATGATGTGTGTCCTTGGTGTTTTGGGCATGAACCTTGTACGAGTGCCTAGTGACCAAAAAAGGGAAGATCAAAAACTATGATGATGAATTAAGATTTAATTGGAGCCATTCATCAGACACAGGTTGTGGTACTTAATTAATTCCTATCAGACAACTTGCTCAAGGTATGCGAAAAGGTGACCCATGGAGTTTCTCAACCACCGTACAAAGTATGGCGAAGCCCATGGAATGAATGACCTGGCTCCTAGTTAACATTTTCTCATTGGGCACAAGATGAAAAGTTTTGGTATTGGGTTTTCAAACCCAATTTGACCACATCTTTGCTGCTCAATCTTCCATCTCATTCTGACATCAATGATCTATTTTTAAAATAAAAAACATGCATGTGTTAGCCATTTTTGTTCTACAACCAGTGAGCATTAATGGCGTGCTCTCTTTAGGAGTTATCATATTGAGTCCTTGTGCATGCAAGAAATTAATTTTTAATATTTATGAGGAATGATAAAAAAATCTCAAAGTACCTAGGTGATTAATGATGAGGAAATTGATGCTAGTGATTAATTGCTTCCTCAAGTGTGTGACACCAAAATTGATGAGAAAAAACCATTAGAATTGTTCAATAGATATAGATGGAGTGATTTCCATTTTCACCATTGTATTCAATAGTTAGCATCTTTTTGAATTTTTGTAGAGTGAAGAGTGTTCAATTATGAACTTGAGAAGCTACAAGGCAACAAGAATGAGTAAGCCAATCACTTCCGTAGTACCATTTGTGAGGTTTCCTTGACTTAACATGTACAAGCCTTAGGGAAATGTTTCTATACATAAATATAAAGCACCTAAACATGTTCAATTTGTAGAAGAGAAGGCCCATGTCAAGAATCCTTCATGTGCTCCCAATAGGTGTAGTAGAAGGCTATGACACCAAGGTATTGCCACCAAGAAGGCGAAAGAAAAAGGGAAGGAGCCTGCATCATTTGCACCAGGAGTACATAGGAAGATAAAGTATGGACACAAATCTTATGGAAGATAAAACTCCCTGATTGCTATCACGGATAGCCCTTTAGAAAGTGCAATGGAGATGGAATCAAGTTACCAACAATACCTCATGATGTTGAATCAAGTTGCAGCCCAAGGAAAAGAGGTGTTATCAGTACCATAGATATATGTCAAGACTCCAAGTGGGCGTGATGGCTTTATGCTAGGAAAAGATAAAGATTAGGAGGGAGCTGAAGTTTCTTCTCTACCTCCTACAAGGATGTGAAGTGGGAGCGTGTACTGTGGGATGAGTTCTAGTGTTATTCATACTTCTGGTTGAGAAAGAATTAGTGTGTGGTTGAAAACTTTGTGTTTGTTGATAAGGTTGTTGTTGTTTGTGCTTCTATTCCTCCTGTTTGACGTTTGTTTTTGGGTTTTTATGCTGATGCGGGCTTTCAAGATGACATGAATGTGGGATGCGAGGCTTAGCTAATGGTTAAAGAGAAATTTTGGTGGTATTTGCATTTCCCTTTTGATGATGGTTATGAATTTTGCCTCCCCATTTTCAACAAATGATTGCAGATCACCATGTGGGGGAATTTTGAAATGAAATCCAAATTGATTCTGAAATGAAATATCTAAAATTTAATTACATTTGAGCCAGATGCTTGTTTCTCCCTTGCATTATAAAATGGATTTCATGGCTCATTTTCAAAGGTTCTTGCATCATAGAAAAATGGTCCCTTGTCATTTTCATGGTCTTTTAGGCCTTTCTTCATGATACTTGGCCCATTTTTCTTTGATTTAATGTTGCAATGTGGCTTGAACATTCACATTAAGTCCTTAAAATTCAAATTATGGTGTCTTGTGAAGGTGTTGTGAAAAATTTGTACACTTTTCTAGACTCTATTTATTTAAATTCACCTAAAAATAACCTTTTCATCACTTATCAAGTCCTATTTTGAACTATTGTAAAGTTTTGTAACAATATTTCATGCTTTTCTAGGCGCAATTTCACTATTTACACCTTTTTATGCTTTATTTGACCCCTTTATGCCCTTATGAGGCTTAAGTAAGTGTGTTTTTTAATGTAAACTCAACAAACAACATTAAATGTGACTTAAATTTTGACACCGCATTCAAGTCCGAGGTGGGACCCATTCTCCATGGGTGGAAAATGAGTCCCTCTTGGCTCAAAATTCAAAATATTTCAAAATTTCTTTCCAGTTTTTATTTAAAACCACCTTATGTTAGCGTATGATGAGGTATCTTTAGGTTACTAAGGCACAATTGTGTATAAATAAGTTTTTTTATTCTCATTTTAACCTCCATTCATCAAGTTCACTTATTGACACATTCATTCAAGTATTCAAGCACTTTGCATCATTCAATTAAGCTTTAATCAAGTAGTTTGGAGTAGCCATTGTTGTATCTTTAGATTTTATTCAACAAGGGTTTGGTAAGTTGATAACATTTGCATGTTATTTGTTTATCATTCTCTTCCATTCCATTTCTTCATTAAGGTTTTGATTACCAAAGTGGGATTTGACCAAGGCAAATCCCTATAACCTAACCCTTAACCATTTCCCCCCTTTTTCATGTGTGTTTGTAGACTTGTGTATGTAGATTTGACAAGTTATTAGGTGTTGAAAAGTGGACTAGAAGTCAATAAAGTGTTTCAAGTCAACACCAACCTATTTCAAGCTTGGAGAAGACATTTTGTCCATTTTCCATAGAATTAACTCTGTCAACCCAACAAGCAGTCAACCTCAGATCTGGTGCTATAGGATTGGTCCCTCATTTCTCAAAATTTTGGGAGGACTAATTCACCATCAATGAAAAATGAGTTCCACCTTAAGGCTAGAAATCTATATTTTTTTCAGATTCCAGATCTCAACACTCAGAAACCAATTTTCAATAGTTTTCATTAGAAGTAGGACTAATTCACCATTAGTGTTGAATGAGTCCCATTGCTGATTTTTAGTGATCTCTATCAACATTTAAAATATTCCAGAATCTTCATTAGACCTCTAGGTACACTTTGATTCAACTATCTTCCTCTCTGTTTTGCATTTGTTCATACTTAGTTCATGTTTGCATATAACATTGTGTTTTCCAACATTGCATAATTCTTAGGTTTTTCACTCATAATCTCTCAATTTCATAGTTTAATTACACTTAGATCATTCCATTTTGTCAAAATAACATCATACATTGCATAATTTGAGTGAACTAGCTAGATATTTTGAGTAGGGTTTATCTTTCTCCTTTTAGGTGAAAGATCCTAAGAGTGCAAGAGTAGCCTATAAGCCCTACGCAAAAATCTACAGTTCATTTTGGTGAACTTGAATTTTGAGCACTTTACATTTTTGTTTTCCATTGTATCTTGCATCCTAGACTTCGTTTTCTTTAACATTCAATTAGGTTTTTTTTTTGCATCCTAGGGTTTATACACTTTTATTAGTGAAAGACTCATTGAGACTTCATTTTTGTACGCAATATCATTGAAAAATTTGACAATTTGTATCTGCATCCTTAATTGGCATCTGAAAATCATTTAAATCACTTTAAATTTTTTGAAAAACACAAAAAATCTCATAGTTGGACTCATTCGCCACCCTAGGCGAATCAGTCCACTTGCACATTTTTCACAACATTTTAAAGGATTTTCTAGGTATTTCTTGCATTTCTATCTTCTGTAATTGCTTTGTATTTTACTTTCCAGATTCTCTTTCTGCTTCTATTTCTTGCATCTTAGTTTACTTGCATTCATTTTCATCATGACATTTTCTTGTAATAATTTTTGGAATTCATTAAAATCCTTGCTAGACATGTCCAATTGTGCCTTTGGCTATGATCCTAATGGCCTTGAGCTTCCTTATGATCCTTCAACTCCTCAGGATTGTCCTCCTCATGATGTAGACATCACTAGAAAATATGATGATATCATGAACAAGTTCTTCAATGAATTCCTTGATAACCTAGAAGCCAATGCAACCTTTTACCCATCCATGAAGCCACAAGATCTTCCTACTATTGTACCTCCTGATCATTTTGCATATTTACATCCTGAAATCAATAAAGGACCTAAATTTCCTACATCAAGTGGACCTAGTTCCTCTCAACAAACACATCCTCACCCATTTTATGATCACAAAGTCACAAATACTCCCATAAAACTTGAAGAAACATATGTTAGAGGCTTTACTATCCTCAGTAAACAAGGATGTGACACAACAAATGAACATGACATTCACCAACTTCTTGAACAAAAACCAACAGAAGAAAATACCATAGGATTAGGATATCAAGATCCCCCTCATCCTGATAGAACTCATTTTGAATATTGGAAACTTCGAGATGATGGTACAATAATCTTTGATTCTCCTCTTGACTTAAACATTCTCCTTCCATGTGAACAACCATTACCTACTTCTAATGACAAGGATGATAGGCTCCCCATGGGTCCTCTTTCCCCAATCTATGAAAAAGGAGAGTCTAGCAAACAAAAATGACCTTACAAATTAAAGAAACTCAAGTTTCCTACACATACTCCACTTGAATGTGAAATGAGACTTCAAATAATTCTAAACAAAGGTCTTATAATTTTTTCACCTATGAATAGGTTGGTCATTCGTCCCAAAGATTCTAACATACCATTTTTCAAATATCATTGTGTTCTTGGACATTGAACCAAAGAAGGTCGAACATTGAAGGGCATACTAGATAAGTATCACTTCACTAACATTGATTGCTTTCCTATTATCCCATAAACACTAAATCCCTTTATCATGCCATATTTGAAGTCCCTATTCTCACTAGTGCATGATCCTTTCACATCACCCACATCAGCTCATTCTTTCCCTAAACTTTGTTGGGGGGGGGGGGGAAGACATTGTTAGCCTTTCCCTTGTAATGCAATTGTCTTTGTCTCTTAACTATGTTATTCATTTTCTACAAGTAACTACCTAAGATTGAGAAACCAATAACTTAGTTAATGGTTGAATTAATTTTACATTACTAAATCCTTTTCACATTTTTCTTTTATGTGCATATCATGTTCCCTCATATTGTGTGTTTGATGTTCTCTCTCTTTGTACACTTCTTCTATTCATACCTCTATTCTTCTATATGCTGTACATTTTTCATTTTCTTTTTCACTTTTTTTTTGTGTTCTCCTTTTGGGGATGATGCAAAGCATTGAGACACCCTATGTCTCCTCCATGTTGACCCAAAAGTTCCTTTTTCCTTTTTTTCTTTTGTGTTTTCCTTTTGGGGATGATACAAGGCATCGAGACCGAAATGTCTCCTTCATGTTGACCCAAAAAAATTTCCTTTTATTTCACCTTTTCATTTTCTTTTCACTTGTTTTTTCCTTTTGGGGACAATACAAAGTGTTGAGACCACAATGTATCTTCCATGTTGACCCAAAATAGACTTTGTTTTCCTTTTTTTTTCACTCTCTTTGTGTCATTCTTCCAATTCTATGTGATTTGGGGAATGGTGATAGTTTTGAGCTCTCTCATAAAATCATTGCAACAATGAATATACTGACCCCAAATCCATAGATCCCTTATATGTTTGGTGTGTTATTTTATGGGGGGAAACTCCCTTTTCTTTTGTTTTATTTTTCATTTGCATGACGTAGCCTTCCTCAAAAACATATGACTTGGCATAGGGGCTTTCCAAGTTGGCTATCATGTCTTGTTTTATTTTTTCATTTTTCCTTTGCTACTTTAAAGTAATTACTCATAGAACAACGTGTATCATTTCCTTTAAAGTGGGGGGCATACATTGGTATCATTTCATTTTCATTCTTGGTTCTTAGTGTAGCATTGTCACTTCATATGATGTGTTTGTCACTTTGTGGATGACATTGGGTATGATGTCCTTCATAAGTGCGATCTATCTTAGCATATTACATTCCCCTCAGTGGCCTGATGCAACACACTACATCCCCTAAGTTGTGAATGTTTTATTCTTTGATTGGTACTCTCTTGGAGACATTAGACAAAATGTTCCCTAAGTGAAAAACCTTGCATGAACCTAACAAGAGTCCTTTGAGCATCTTTTCCATTTTTTTTGTTACCTTTACATTTTACACTTCATACTTTTTATGAGCTTGCATAACACAACTTGCATACCTATGGTACCTTTATCTTTGTTCATGGGTTCTAAGCATACAAAGCTTTTCTTGTCTCATGGAGCATGAACTGACACATTCCTTTATGGCACCTTGTTAAAGTTATCAGGAAGTATAACTTTAATATGGTTCAGCAGGAAGCCCATTCAGTGACACAACTTTCCCCATAGCCTCCTTTGTGTTTGTGAGTGCATACCAACTAGCATATGTTTCTCACCTTTTTGGGTCTTCTCACTTGATGTACCACCATGAGTTCTATCACCCCAAAGTGAGTATGCAATTTATTTTTCAAAATAGCCTAGATCTAATCCACAACTAGTTGGAGAGATGATTGAAGCTCAATTCAATTTTTCTTTCACATGTCTGTTCCTTTTGTCCTTATATCTAGTTTTCCATGGAATCTTCATCCTGGGGGCTTGATCATCCCTCTTGATCTTTGTTGTTCCATCTTGCTAGTGTAAGTGCATTGGGACCTCCTCAATATTCATGGCTACTTTAGTGTGAGTTTGAAGTAAGTTCATCCTCTCACTAAAGTGGGGGCTAAATGCATCGTAGAAAAATGGTCCCTTGTCATTTTCATGGTATTTTAGGCCTTTCTTCATGATACTTGGTCCATTTTTCTTTGATTTAATGTTGCAATGTGGCTTAAAAGTTCACATTAAGTCCTTAAAATTAAAATTATGGCATCTTGTGAAGGTGTTGTGAAGTGTTGTAAAACATTTCTACACTTTTCTAGACTCTATTTATTACAATTCACCTAAAAATGACCTTTTCATCACTTACCAAGTCCTATTTTGAAGTGTTGTAAAGTCTTGTAACAAGATTTCATGCTTTTCTAGGCATAATTTCACTATTTACACCTTTCTTATGCTTTATTTGACCCCTTTATGCCCTCATGAGGCTTAATTAAGTGTATTTTTGAATGTAAACCCAACAAAAAACATTAAATGTGACTTAATTCTTGACACCCACATTCAAGTCCAAGGTGGGATCCATTCGCCATGGGTGGTGAATGAGTCCCTCTTGGCTCAAAATTCAAAATATTTCAAATTTTCTTTCGGGTTTTTATTTAAAATCACCTTATATTGGCCTGTGATGAGGTATCTTTAGGTTAGTAAGGCACAATTGTGTATAAATAATTTTTTTCTTCTTATTCATCAAGTTCACTTATTCACACATTTATTCAAGTATTCAAGCACTTTGCATCATTCAATCAAGCTTTAATCTAGTACTTTGGAGAAGCCATTGTTGTATCTTCAGATTTTCTTCAACAAGAGTTTGGTAAGTTGATAGAATTTGCATGTTATTTGTTTATCATTCTCTTCCATTCCATTTCTTCATTAAGGTTTTGATTACCAAAGTGGGATTTGACCAAGGAAAATCCTTATAACCTAACCCTTAACCATTTTTACCCTTTTGCATTTGTGTTTGCACACTTATGTATGTAGATTTTACAAGTTACTAGGTGTTGAAAAGTGGACAAGAAGTCAATAAAGTGTTTCGAGTAAAAGCCAACCTATTTCAAGCTTGGAGAAGACATTTTGTCCATTTTATGCAAAATTAACTTTCTTTAACTTGACAAGCAATCAACCTCAGATCTAGTGCTATAGGATTGGTTCATGATTTCTTAGAATTTTGGGAGAGGAAAAATTCACCATCAGTAGCGAATGAGTCTCAACTTAAGGCTGTAAATCCATATTTTGTTAGATTTTGGATCTCAACACTTAGAAACTAGCTTTCAACAGTTTTTGTCAAAAGCAGGACTGATTCATCATCAGTGGCAAATGAGTCCCACTGATGATTTTTAGTGATCTCTATTAGTAGTCAAAATATTCCAAAATCTTCATTAGACCTGTAGGTGCACTCTGATTCAACCTTCTCCCTCTTTGTTTTGCATTTGTTCATACTTATTTCATGTTTGCATATCACTTTATGTTTTCCAACATTGCATAATTCTTAGGTTTTGCACTCATAGTCTCTCAATTTCTTAGTTTAATTGTACTTAGATCATTCCATTTAGTTAAAATAACATCATACATTTCATAATTTGAATGAACTAGCTATATCTTTTGAGTAGGGTTTATCTCTCTCCTTTCAGGTGAAACTCCTAAGAGTGCAAGAGTAGCCTAGAAGCCCCACCAAAAAATCTATGGTTCCATTTTGATTGCTGAAATTTTGAGTCCTGTATATGTTTAGGGTAGGAATTAGGTATAGAAAGGATTCCAAGAAATAGAATGGTTGAATTGTCTTGGTTTTGAGTCGTATATGTGTTAATCTTAAAATAGTTTTGTAGAAATAACTGATATTGAAACAAATCTTATATATAAAACATCTACTCTTCTATAAATTTTTGCAAATAATTGTTAAAAAATGAGGTGTTTTCTTGGCTTAATATTCTGTAAAACTTTAATATTGCTGATCTAAGTAAGCTTTGTCTTTGTTACATATAGTCTTTGTGGGTGATTATCTTGATTAATCCATTTTACTATTGGTGAAGGCAGAAGAAGCATTCTTAAGAAAGAATTGGAGCTATTGTAATTCAGAGATTGAATAATAGAATAATTTTTGGTGGATTTTTTATTGAAAGGGTTTCCCCATGGTACATCTTGTGTAATCTTTCTAATATCCTATCTAGTTCTTCTATCAACTTCTGTCTACATTCTACAATAGTAAAATGGATTAATTAAGATAATCACCCACAAAGAATATATGTAACAAAGAAAAGGCTTACTTAGATTAGCAATATCAAAGTTTTACAGAGTATTAAGCTAAGAAAATGCCTCATTTTTTAACATTTGGTATCAGAGATGAGACTGGGTAGAGTATTGGGATGCCTTTCTCTAAAAGATTGGAGGTTTTTTGGGCTTAGTGGGAGATTTTATTTCTGATTTAAAAAAAATAAGCTTGTTACAAAGGTCATTGAGAGCTTGGATTCACAGGTTTGGTGTGAACATATGACATAAATGGGGTTTTGATTATGTGCATCTTGTTGCCATGTATAGCTCGGTATCATAGTTTAGTGGGAGCTTTGGTAAGGTATAGTGATCTTCATGAAGAGGATGGTAGTCATGATGCCATGTGTGACTCGGTACCATAGTTCAGTGGGAGTTGTTGGTAGTGACTTGGATGCCTCATTGGTAAGGTTATCTCCATGTGATTGGAGATATGGTTTCTTGGTTTAGAGTATATTTGTTAATGATGTCATGGTTTACTCTTGATATGCATTTAGAGTTTGGCATATTACATGGTTCTCTTGAGAATAGGATGTATAAGTATGTTATGATGCATGTGATCTCCTAAGAGGAGATGGTTAGATCATGGATGTCATGTTTATGTTCAAGATTGGAGCTTTGACATTGATCTTGTGTAAGTTCTCTTAAATTTTGGGTACATTGATCATTTTCTTGATTACTTTATGAAAGTGTTGTGTTGCATATGGAGTTTGGCATGGATTGGCTAGTTACAGGTCCTCATGGATACTTGGAGAAATAGGTGAGGCTAGAATTCTCTTATGGTAAGAGACATTTGTTGGAATGGTTACTTGTGAGAAAAGTTTTTTAACAGAAAAGAACAAGGAGCCTACACCTTGGTTGAATGTGAATTCAACACACTTGGTGGTTTAGCATACCTCTAAAGAGGTGGTTTGGATATAGAGACTTTGGAAAGGTATTGGTTTGGTTGATAATGGGAAGGTATTAATTGAGAAAGTTAACACTTAAATTAATGTTACAGATTATCTTATGAAACCATACAGATAAGTTCTCTTGGTTTTAATCATTTGCTTCAAAGCTTCATGGTTATGCAGGTTGCATTTGAAGTTAGCATGGTTTGATTAGTTGGTACAAGAAGGCCATTAGACTTGAGTCTTGTACTTGTTTTATTATTCCTTGTTTAGAGTAATTGCAATGTATAATGTCAAGTGGGAGAATGTTGGAAATAGGATGCCATTTAATTGAAAATCCTAAACATTAATTATTTCATGCATCTCCTAAGTTCTTGGAATGTGTTCAACAACACTAAGATTAGGATGAGATTAATTATTTGGATGAAACAAATCATGAAATTGACAATTGTAGTTATTCCTAAATAATAGGAGCATGTGGGTGCACACATGGTAAGGTGAAAGTCACCTTGTGTTTAGTTAACTATTTAGAGTAAGAGTTAACACTTCTGAATGCTTGCAAAGATCCTAGGAGTTAGGATTTTATGTTTGCATGTTTGAAGTTCAGTTCAGTTCAGTTCAAATCAATTCAATTCAGTTCAGTTCAGTTCAAAATCAATTTAGTTTAGTTTAGTTTAGTTTAGTTATGGTTCGGTTATCTTCAGTTGCATGCATGTTGGTTATTTTGAGTTGCATGTAGTTAGCTTCAGTTAACTTGGAATGCATGGCTAATAACATTGAGTTGTATGAAAGATAACAAGGACTACCTCCAGTTAACAGGGGATGACCATTCTTGCATGAATGGTGTTGAGTAAATGTTTCAGTTAACTATAAATCACTTGGAGCCAACTTGGGTTCCCAAGATGCTTTATTGGATTTACCACTCATGCATGATAAGATATTTTTGAAGGCTCAGTTAAGTAGGATTACTTAAGGCACCAACTTTGAGGAAGAGCTTTGGATTTATCACCAAAGTGAAGGATGAGTTGTAGCTTTAGTTTGGGATGCCCAAATGGATGAAGCACATGTTTTAGCATTGTTATTCACAAGATAACTCTATTTGCACATGAGAGGTAAATCCAACAAAGCATCTTGGGTGCCCAAGTTGGCTCCAAGTGATTTATAGTTAACTGAAACATTTACTCAACACCATTCATGCAAGAATGGTCATCCCTTGTTAATTGGAGGTAGTCCTTGTTATCTGTCATACAACTAAATGTTATTAGCCATGCATTCAAAGTTAACTAGAGCTAACTACATGCAACTCAAAATAACCAACATGCATGCAACATGCACTTGCATGCAATTGAAGATAACTGAACCATAACTGAACTGAACTGAACTAAACTAAACTGATTCTAAGCTGAATTGAACTAAACTGAATTGATCTAAACTAAACTAAACTGAACTTCAAACATGCAAACATCAAATCCTAACTCCTAGGATCTTTACATGCATTCAAAAGTGTTAACTCTTACTCTGAATAGTTAACTGAACACAAGGTGATTTTCACCTTACCATGTGTGCACCTATGTGCTCCTATTATTTAGGAATAACTACAAATTCCAATTTCATGGTTTATTTCATCCAAATAATTAATCTCATCCTAATCTTAGTGTTGTTGAACACATTCCAAGAAATTAGGAGATACATGAAATAATTAATGTTTAGGATTTGCAATCAAATGGCATCCTATTTCCAACAATAATGAAAGAAATATCAAAGGTATCTTTGTTCATCTTCAAATGCTTGTTTGAATGTGTGTCCTTTTTTCTACCCTAACTCAAAGAGTCAATTAAATGCTTGAATTAGTTCATAGATTTGTGTTAATTTACAAGGATATGATAAGAAGTAATAATTTAGGATTTGTGATTTTTCATAATGTAAGGCATTATGAAAATAGTCCATTATTTTTAGAGTTAAAGAATTTCTGTATTACTAATTATCATATGTTTGACTCCATTTCCCAATCGATGAGACACTAGTCTATTTGCTAAAGATTTTTACATTTGAAAGATAATGATGGTTTACTTGATCATGGAATCGGGATTAGAACATAATTCATTTAAAATTTGCTAGCCATGAGGCATGTAATTCAATTACTTTCTTGTTCCTAGTAAATAAATGATTATTTACTCAAAGATCAACCAATCTTTTAGTGGATTATGTTCATTTGCCCTTCATAGGAACTAATCTATGAGTTGATGTGTTCTTTATTGAATAAATAAAAATGAACACAATTAGGAACACCCTCCTAGGTCCCATAGAGCCTAAAGTGAAGGGATGGAGTCTTTAAAGTTATTCAGTCATTAAGTTGGCCATTTATCTTAAGGATTCTTGATTATAGGAGTTGGCTACTCTTTAGCAATTTCTAAGGGTGTATTGGAAAAAGCACCAAAAGAATGGTGACTCTGTTGGGGATAATTCTCATTCTCCAGATGTAGATCTTTGCATCATAGAGTCAAATGGTGAGATAATTATGAACATCTTGTTCAAATATTGATAAATTCTTGAACTTGGTAGAAGATTTGATTGCAACAAAGTTTGAAGAACATAATGGTGATTCCACTATGGAAGCCAACTCAAAGCCTGCATTATTTTTGAACAAATTCATCTAATTTGAAGTTTAATCCTCTATGATGGGAAGTGGAAAATCTAACAAAATAACCCGATAAAGTATACTTTAAATCTCTAGATCTGTATATTTGAAGACAAAGGATAGGAGGTTGCTACAAAATTCCAGGTATTCTCATAGAATTGATGATGATTTGATCATGTTATGAGAAAATTATGATCATTTTTCTATGATCAAAATATAATTGACTCCCGATTAAGTGAATTAGCACTAGAGTAGGGAATAATGGTGAAAATTTAGCACACCTTTTTAATGTAAATTGAAATTAGTTCATTATCATAGATAATCATGTTGTATTGTAAGATATTAAGCAAAATTCCTAGGAGATGTGCATTGTAAAGGCTTAGGGTAGTAATAGTTGAAAAGAATTGTTATAGCATTGTGTAATTGCAAAGAAAAATTTATAATTCTCTTTCAAGGAGTGAAAATGCATAGTCAAGCTACACATTCTAGTGTAGACATACGTGTAACCATGCATGATGGAAAACCTTTGTTTTATCAAAGGAGTTTCAGTATTGAGAGATGTAGAACCCTTTGTTTTGACATCATTTGTGGTTATCCAAATGTTGTCCCACCTAAGATCAGGATAAGATACCAAAGTTCAATGGTGCAAAAGCTTAATCAATAGGCAAACATCTACAAGAGTTTTTTGACATGATGGGAGATTATGAAATGGAGTTTGAAGATGTTATGAAATTATTTGTTCAATCCTTGAGAGGAGATGCAAGAGACCGTTATTTACTAGCTTCCTCCATACATTCATGGGAGGACTTTAAAGTATTGTTCATGGAACAGTTTAGAGAAAGGATTGATCCCATCTTAATTGGACAAAAGTTCATGAGCATGGAAAAGGAAGAGGATGAGTTGGTTCCTGCTTTCAATCTCCAATTTTCAAAAGTACTCAGAGAAATCCCTACAAGCATAAGACCAAATGATGTTGAATGTTTGGTGGTGTACTTGGGTGCATTCGAAAAAAGATGAGTTACCTTCTGAGAGACAAAGAGCCTACTACATTGCACCAAGCATACCAAATGGCCATAAACATTGAAAATAATTTGAAGTATTCAATGATGAAGGGATGTGCAACCACCAATACTGGTCACCTTAGTCCATTTCATGCAGATACAAATAGTTGATCAATTGGTAGAGGTTTGAGTCAAAAGGACAAGGATTCTATTGTTCCATTTTCTCCATCGCCACAATGTGAGAATTATGGTAAGGATCAAGTGAAAAGCTTACAGGATCAAGGTAAATTTGATCAAGTATTCTTAGCCAATAATTTACATGAAATGAAAAGGTAGTAAGGGGAATCTCCCTATGATTTGTTCTCTAGGTTTGTGGACACCTTATTAGATATACCTAAAGATGTTAGACTACAAGAATCCATGTGTATTGATCTATTTTGTGACTTGTATCAATTAGGATTAAGCACCTTACCAATAGAATTAAAGCCTCATGATTTGATCCAAGTAGTTGATTGGATAAGGGTTTTAGAGGAGGCTAAGAATGATCATACACAACAAGTGTTACCTCAGAGTACTGCCAATGATTATCATGATGAGGAGAATCAAAGGTTAGTTTCAATAGGTCAAGAGAATGCATATGAATGTGAACAACTTGTTGATGATTGTTGTCATTTTACTAGTACCATAGATGCAAATGTTGGAAAAATGAGTAATGTTATCTATTTTTTTCATTGATGTAACCATGTTGGTAGTATGGTGATAGTTGGGTCTAGTACTCTTATACTGGTGCTTATCCTATTCAGTTGCTGATTTGGTATTTTTGGTTGCCCATCTGGTATTCGAGTCTGTACTTCTCCATAGTTGACTATTTCTAGTTGCGGTTTTGGGAAAATACTAATGGATGATAAAGGCATGCATGATTAGGTTATTTTTTGTTCTCGTGCTCATACAATAAAGTGACATTATTTTGTTGGTTGCGTTGAAGACCATTCCTGACTGACTTGTTAAGATAATTTTGATATGATATGAAAACATATGTGTGATCTACTTCTTGGTCTGAGCTTACATGATATAATGCATTAATAGTTAAAGCATTTTGAAAACACTTTGTGGAGATGATAGTTGATATCCTTTATAAATGAATTGCATCTAATTAGGCTGACCTAATTCTTGCTTGCAATGGAGATTGGATATATATATATAAGTATATTACGATAAGTTTTAGAGATAGATGTGTGCAAATCTATGTGTGTGTGAGTGTATGTGTGGAAGTGTAGTGAGTCTATAGGAAAGTGAGATAAGAAATAGTGAAGAAGCAATGAATGTGAAGGTGTGATAAAAAAGGTAGTATTTCTAAGCATATCTAGAACTATATCAACACATAATAGGTGCATCTTTCTAGTTCATCTTGGGTTGTAAAGCCTTACTTTGTTTTGTATAATCATTTTGTAGGCAGTGAGCCTCTTGTTGGATAGTGAGTCCCTTTTGTAGGAAGTGAGCCTTTGTACTTGGATAGTGAGTCCTTCTTTTGGCAGTGAACCTCTTTTAAAATACTATGTAGTGTGAGTTAACCCTCACAGTGGTTTTTCCCTTAATGGGTTTTCCACATAAGAATTTGGTGTTCATTGTGTTGATTCATTTTCTATTATCTATGTTTCATGTTCATATTTAATAATAGAATAGTGTGGTTGAAGATTTGATAAGTGATAAAGTTTAAAGTTTGAATTTTTGTGACAACTAATTCACCCCCCATCTCAGTTGTCCTACACTTTTTTAACAATAGATCCATGTAGCAATGATGAGGATGGAAATACATAATATGAGGAAAAAGAAATGGTGCATGATTTTCACCCTTGTGATGTCCTAGATTATGAACAAGCACAAGGGATGCAAGGGGAAGTCCCACATCCTAATTTAATTAGGAATGATGATGCACAAATTAGTGACCAAAGCAATGAAATTGAATTGGGTTTGTCCTTTGTTGATTATAATTCTTCTTATGAAATTGAAGTAGAGTCTCTTGCTTCAAGTGGGGGACAAATTGACAACCTTGAAAGGGTACATTTGCTTGGAAGTGAACTATTTTCTTCATGTGAAGGGTTCTTAGAATGTGGATTGATAATTTTGAGCACAAATGATGAAGAGGATGCTGAAAATGTTTCTCTTTACTCTTCTAGTGATTACACTGATTTTGAATGTGATGGAACATGCAAAATTTGTATGTTCCATCTCAAGTCCTTGTTTCATATGAATGTTGGGCTAAAATCTAAGGGATTAGGTTTCTACTTGTATCACTGTTGAAAGGTTATTGTATTGGCTTGGAGTCCTTTCTTATGAAACCCTTTGCTCCAAATATTTGAAAAATAATCTATTTCATTAATGACATCATATTTCCCATTGTTGTTCACTTAAAAACATCTTATGCCATTCACTATCATCGGGTGACTGGTCCCTCACACCTAGGTCTAAATGTCTTAATTTTTATAAGGTTAAGTAAAGAGCCTTTTTGGCCTTTACATACTTTGCATTATTATGACTTAGGAATTTTGAGTCCTTTCTATCGTATCATCCTAGAGGGTCCCCTTCATTAGAAAAACTTTTGAGCACATGTTCAAAGGTTTTCACTTAAGTCTCTTCAGCCTTTTATCCTTATCACTCATCACTGATTGCTTCAAAAGTGCATGTTTTGAACTGGAAATGAGCGATGAAGTGGTATTTCTTTAATATCGCTCATTGTGAATAGCTGTTGGAGCTCTTAATTTAAATGTGCGATGAGATGTTCTTTGTATTATTGAGGAATCACTTACTGCTAATGGATTTTTAGCCTTGAGTATTGTAATAGCGATAAGCGATACCCCCCGACCTTATGTTCTTATTTTCATCACTCATTGCAAATATGTTATGAAATGATAAATTTCAATTAGAGATTAGTGATAGCATGGGTTTCCCTTCCATCACATATCATGGATGTGTTTTAAGTGCTAAGTTCTATATTAGCGATACATAATATATAATGTCACTATGAAGATCTCTCATCACTAATTGCTCACAAACTATATGAGGAGAATTAGTGATAAGCAATGGCCTAATATTTTTGTACCTCATCACTCATTGCGGATCCATTCCATAGCTTAAGTTCCAAAACAAAGATGACCGATCAAATTATCTAAAAGGTTTCTTTTGCTAATTTAAAAAGATCTTATGTGTGATGTCTTTTGTACCATTTGTTTTCATGCAGGTGTATATTTTTCAATATAGTCTCTTCATTATATCTCCCATCACTAATAGGATTCAACATGCAAGGTGTGAATTAGCGACGTACAATGGGAATGAATGTGATCAAAGGATGAGCCACAGATCCAAGGGCTGAGATTTCATCACATGAATGCTTATATCGCTCATAGAGCTAGTTAAGGATGAGGTATATTAATGATAGGTGACAACCATTGCATGAAGAGGCTATGTGGCAGAATCTTGTGGACATCGTATAAAGAAAAAATGAGAGTAGTGTGAGGGATGGAGAATTGTTGATCTGGTTTTAAGACAAGGTGATCCAATGGACCGAGATTTCATTGTGATAATATTCTCATTGCTGATTATACCCTAAAATTTTGGTGAAGCCAGTGATGAGCGATGAAGAAGATGAGGAACTATTCTCTTCAAAATGCTAATCATATGTACTTCACAAATATTAATGAAGGAGCACAAATTATGTTGGTGATGCATGTTAATTGTTAGATTGTGTATCATTAATTAGGATTAAGGGAGGATGTGGTAGCATTTGAGGTGGCATCACTATTTTCTAGGAACAAGTTACTAATGGTTGAAAAATGATGCTCATGATCACCATAGATGAAGTTTTAAATTCTTTAAGATCGACAACCCAGATTCAAAGTTGGGCTGCTAAGTTATCAATTCGCTTGTGCGAGGAGTTCTTGAATTATTAATTTCTACATGCTCCAAAATTTCTATTGAATGTAGATTGTCCACTATTCATTTTCACTATCTTTTTAAGTTTGCTGTGGATGTGAGGTGTGGGTTAGTGAAAAGTGTGAAGGTGTTGATTCTCGCTGTGTTGAATAGTGAATGTTTATGTTCTAGGTGAGTTAGTTTTCAATTGGGCTCTCTATTGATTATGCTCTAGTCTATTAGGATTTCCTTTTTCTGGGACTGGTTGCAATTGTCTGGGTTTGTGGGTGTATTTCCTTGCAACTTTGATTTATAGTCTTTTGAATTATTGACTTCGGTTTGTTTTGGAGATGGGAAAGATGGGTGTGCCAATTCAACCTGTTAGGAGGTCTAGATGGTTGAATGTGTTCGAGTGCTATGAGGACATGTCTGTAACTGAGAAATCAAACCAACCTTCCCATGAGGTTTAAAAGGGTAAGAGGAGGGCTCAAGGGTAAGAAAAGAAATAAATTATGTAGAGTACATACAATTTGAGAAACATGACCATCCCAGAAGAGATGGTGAATTTTAAAGGCAAGGAGCTAGCTCAGCCAATGGAAAAGGACAAGAAAAAAGACAAGGGTCATAGGGATTTCTTGGGAAAGCATAATCCTTCTATTGTTCTCTTTGTTATCCATTTGGATGATGAAGGTGACACTAACTCAATATATGGATAGTATCTTCTCTCTTTGGTGCCATATGGGAACTCTGATGATGATGCGATGATGGTTCCTCTAATTTCATTGAGAACAAAGAGTGGTCAAGCATACTTTGATGCTGACAACTCTAAATAGGGTCTTCTCCTTTTTTTTAAAAATTTTTGATGACACCATGGTCTTTGCATAGGAGGTATTTGTTTCAATATGTTTGTGGTTTGTCTTTTACTCTTCCATGTTGATGTGGAGGTCCTCTGGCTAATATGATACAAAATATTTTTTGTTCAAGCATGAACATGGTGGCAGTGACTAATATCTTGCACATGTGGTTTGTTTTTTTTCCTCCCTTTCTCTCAAATTATTGCATGAAACCACACAAGGAGTTCTTCAAGGATGAGTTGAAATTAGGTTGTCTAAATGAAATGAAAATTGTAACCCAACCGAATGCTTGTTGCTCCTTTGTTTATAAAGGGGATTTCATGTTTGAGGTCAAGGTGAATTCTATGCTCTTGGAGAAAATATAATGTAAATAGATAAATTAGCAAATATATCCTAGAAGCTAGTCTAGGGGAAAAGTTATACTGTATGAAGATCTTAAATATAGTTTTACAAAGAAATATCAGTAATGAAGGAGAATATTAGTTCTAAAATGTTGCTCTCCTATATATTTTTTTCCAAATTATGATTGAAGTTGTTAATTATAATTTCATTCATCTTCTATCATTTGCACCAAATGAATGGGTTTGTTTTTTCTTTAGTTCAATGAGTTGATTAAATGCTAGAATGAGGCCATTAGTTTGTGGGAAAGGGATATAGGATTTGGTAAGGAAGCAATATTTTAAAACACGGTGAGTTAGATGCTACAAAGTGGCATGTTGATAGTCCATCAATTTATGATATTTAATCATAATTGTATTACTAATTGATTACAAGTTATGACTCCATTATTCCATATAGGGCACTGGTTGTTTTATTAGTTTATCTCATGGATGACTGAGCTAGTAATGAATTTGGTCAGGGATTTAAAATGTAAGTGAATTCTTCATATACTTTAAATTACATTGCACCAACCTTAAAATATTAGCGTATTCCCTGAAACAAATAACAACTTCATAAGAGTCTGCCAATCCTTAGATGATGCTGGTTTCTTGAGGAGTATATCTATGTGAGGAAATGATCTTGATCAAGTTGAGATATTCTAAGCATAAGTAGGACTACCCTCTTGGGTTTCACAGAGCCCAAAGATAATAAGTGAGGTTCTAAATAACTCACTTAAGTGTTGGCCAATCCTCAACCTTGTTGATAATTGAGTTCTGGAAGATTCATAGGTAAGGACTGAGATTAAGTTTTGTTCTTAAAAAAATACCAACAAAATGTACTAATGATCCTAGAGATTCAGACCCTCATATTGAAAAGGTAGGGTTATATGTGACAACAATGAAGATGTGGCACAATCCCTTATTTGATGAACCTTCACTAGAAGATGAGGTTATAATGATAACCCTTATTGGTGTAGGAGCAATCCACTCTTTGTGGAAAATACTAATGAGTTTTTGGTAAGTACCACTTGTGAAAATGTTGGAGATGGTACAAGTGAGATAGTAAGGACTAGGATGGCATTGAGGTTTGTGACTCTATCTTTGAAGATCGTGACCTTGAATCAACACCTCCTTAGTCATGTGCAAGATGTAGTGAAACAAGTGTTGGTGAATTAATTGGTTCACAAGTGGATAAGAAAATTGTATTTGAAAAGAACATAGAATGTAATTTAGGTCTATTGACAATTCAATGTGATAGTTGTTTACAGGATGGAGAATTTGAAGACAAGGATGGCATCATCTATGATCACAGTCTTGAATATGGCTTAGGTATTGAGAGGGATGTAGATGAATATGCCCATGCTCATGTGATACATGATTGTGTATTTGAAACAGAGGTTGAGTTGTCAGCCACACATGGTAATGGAAATGAAATACACATGGATGAAGGGAGAGACATGCTATTGAATAACCAATTTGTTCATTCAAATAGATACATTATTTCTAAAGTAGGACTACTGCTTGTTAATGAGAAGAGATAATTGGTTGAGAATTTAGCTTATGTCAACATTGTAGGATGGTTTGATCCATGTGGAGATAAAATTAGGGATGTAGATGGCATGAGATGCAGTGTATCTAATCAATATGAGTGTGCACTAATTTATTTTATAGATGCCCCATATCTTTTGGACCTCATTATGGAATTGTTTCCATCTAGTGAGGAAAACATTCATGTCCAACATAATGAGAGTACTGTTGAGCATGAATCTTTCCATTTTGATACTCTAAAAGATTGGCCCAACTTACAACAAAATTCCTATGAAGGGTTTTCATTTGAGGTACAAGATGGATATGAAGGTAAAATGCATGATTAGATTGAGTATGAGTGTTTCACTTTTCCATTTCAACTTGAAAGTCTATGGTAGGAAAAATGGATGAATATGATAGTTTCATAGCCTGTGGTGTTGATGACATCTTACAAGACTAGTTTCTTAGAAGTGTCTAATATACATGCTTATCCACTACAATCAGAACAAGACAAAGTATTTGAAAAAGGAAAGAATTGTCCTTGAGTTTTTGGGGGCCAGGGGCCTCCAATTTGAGGATCAAAGCCAATTTTATGCAAGAGGCTTCTACATAGGTTTGGTTGGTGTGTTCCTTTCTAGTTGTGTTTTCTTTCTTGGTCTAAGAAAGCTCCTAGGTTTTTGTTTTCTACCCTGGTTTGCTTCAACTTAAGATTTGGATTATTGCTATACCCACTAGGGGTATACATCCTTATGCATAAGCCACTAATAGAGCTCTCAATTTTTTGTGAAATTATGGGAAATCTTGACTTGGGTCATGATCTTTAAGCTTTGTAACCAAGGATGGGCTAAAGGTTTGGTTGTAAACCCTAACTTCATAAATGTTCTATCCTTAAACCCTTAAATGTTATAATTTTGTGATGACTTGTTCTTGTCAGTTTCTGGTTGAGTAAGTTTTCATTTAAGCCTTTAAATGCATCCGTTAGCCATCCCCTTCTGTTAGGAAAGATGGTCACCCTGCGTATTATCTCATGCCAATTTTTTTTAAATTTGGGCAAAATATTTAAGGGACTTAAGTCATTGTCCTCAAGGGTCTTATTACCATCAGCCTAGTCATGGCCACACCTTAAAACTAACATGTGGCATGTGCAAGAATGTGGTCCATTAGATTCAAAGATCTAATCCCTGCTACCCATTGCACACCATGAGGGCATTTATGAATAGTAGTTGGACAACATGCAAGGTCTGTGATATCATGATGTGTCCTTGCCATTTGGGGCCTGACCCTTGTACGAGTGCCCAGTGACTGAAAAAGGGAAGATTAACAGTTGTGATGTTGGATTAAGATTTAATCCAAGCCACTCATCGCATACCTCATAGTACTTAATTAATGCTTGTCATAGCTTGTGAGGTATGAGAAAAGGTGACACGTGGTGTTTCTCAACCACTGTGCAGAGCGTGGTAGAGCCCATGGAATGAATGACCTAGCTCCCAATCTTTTTTTCTCATCAACTAGGGGATGATGAACTATGGTATTGTGTTTTCAAACCCGATTTGACTGCATCTTGGTTGCTCGATCTTCTATCTCATTATGACATCAACGACTAATATTGAAAATAAAAAAAACCCATGCGTTGCCCATTTTTCTTTGCAACCAGTAAGCATTAATGGCATGCTCTCTTCAGGAGTGATCAAATTGTGTCCTTGTGCATGTGAGAAATTAATTTCTAGCTATTATGAGGAATGATACACAATCTCCAACTACCTAGGTGATTAACGATGAGAAAATTGATGCCAAGGATTAATTGCTTTCTCAAGCATGTGACACCAAAATTGATGAGAAAATAGCATAAAAATTGCTCAAAAAATATAGATGGCGTGATTACCATTTCACCATTACATTCAATAGTTAACATCTTTTTGAATTTTTGCAAAGTGAAGAGTGTTTAATTGTGAGCTTGAGATGCTATAAGGCAATGAGAAAATAAGGCGCCTTGACTTAATGTGCAAAAGACTTAGGGTGACATTTCTATACATCAAAATAAGGTACTTGAATGTGTTTCATCTATAGAAGAGAAGGCCCCTATTGAGAAGCCTTTGTGTGCTCTCACTAGGTGCAATAGAAGGCTATGACACCAAGGTATTTCCACCAAGAAGGCAGAAGAAAAAGGAAAGGATCCTGCATCGTTTGCACTGAAAGTATGCAGGAAGATAAGGTATGGATGTGGATATTATGGAAGATAAAAAACCCCAATTTCTATCATAGATAAGCCTTAAGAAAGTGCAACGAAGATGGACTTAGGTTACTAGCAATACTTCATGATGCTTAATCAAGTTGCAGCCCTGTGGATGGAGGTGCTATTAGTACCATTGATATCTGTCAAGACTCCAAGTGGGCATGATGGATTTGTGTTGGGAAAACATAAAGATGAAGAGGGAGTTGAAGTTTCTTCTTTGCCTCCTGTAAGAACGTGAAGTAGGTGTGTGTACCATGGGTTGGGTTCTGGTGTTAGTCATACTTCTAGTTGAGAAAGAATTGGTTTGTGGGTTTAGAAATTTTGTGTTGGTTGATAAGGTTGCCCTAGTTATTGCTTCTATTCCTTGTGTGTGATGCTAGTTTTTGGGTTTTTATGTTGACTGTGGGATTTGAAGGTGATGTGGATGTGGGATGCAAGGCTTAGTTGGTGATTAAAGGAAAATTTTGGTTGTATTTGCATTTCCATTTTGATGATGGTTACAAATTTTTCCTCCCCATTTTCAGCAAATGATTGCAGATCACCATGTGGGGGAATTTTGAAATGAAATTCAAATTAATTCTAAAATTAAATATCTAAAAAGTAATTGCATTTGAGCCAAATTCTTTTTTCTTTCTTCAATTATAAAATGGATTTCATGGCTCATTTGCAAAGGTTCTGATTGCTGAAATTTTGAGTCTTGTATACATTGAGGGTAGGAATTAGGTATATAGAAAGGATTCCAATGAATAGAATAGCTGAATTTTCTTGGTTTTGAGTCGTATATGTGTTAATATTAAAATAGTTTTATAGAAATTACTGATATTGAAACAAATCTTATGTCTAAAACATCTACTCTCCTTCTATAAAGTTTTGCAAATTATGAAAGAAATATCAATGATATCTTTTTTCATCTTCAAATGTTGGTTTGAATGTGTGTCCTTGTTTCTGCCTTGACTCAAATATTTAATTAAATTCTTGAATGAGGTCATAGATTTGTGTTAATTTACAAAGGATCTAATAAGAAGTAATTTTTTACGAGTTGGAGCTTTCATAATGTAATGCATTGTGAAAATAGTCTAATATTGTTAGAGTTAAAGAATTTATGTATTACTAATTATCATATGTTTGACTCCATTGCTCAATTGATGAGACACTAGTCTATTTGCTAAAGATGTTTAGATTTGAAAGATAATGATGGTTTACCCAAATCATAGACTCAAGATCAAAACATAACTCATTTAAAAAAATTTAACCACAAGGCATGTACTTGAATTAATTTCTTGTTCCTAGTAAATAAATGATTATTTACTCAAAGATCAACCAATCTTTTAGTGGATTATGGTCATTTAACCTTCATAGGAATTGATCTATGAGTTTATGTGTTCTTTACTGAATAAATCAAAATAAAAACAATTAGGAACACCCTCCTAGGTCCCATAGAGCCTAAAGTGAAGTGTTGAAGTCTTTAAATTTATTCACTCATTAAGTTGGCCATTCATCTTAAGAATTCTTGATTATAGGAGTTGTCTACTCTTTAGCAAGTTCTAAGTGTGTACTAGATAAAGCATCAACGAGAGGATTGAATTTCGTTCACATGTATTTCAACATTCAGTAAGTAAATTTAGTTTAATTGTATTGAATACAAGAGACAAATATTGTTCTTCTATCATTGTGTATCATTTCTCATAATCAATAAAAGTTTGGCTAATGTAATAAACATGATGCTCTTTAACATTTTCATCTTTTTGCACGAGCAATGCTACAAGAGCATGGGCTAATGCTGCCATGTAGAGGATGAGCAGTTTTTTTTGGATAGCAACTTGTAAAAAAAGTGGAGTTGAAATAAATCCATCAAACTCTCAAAATCTTGTTTACAATCCTCATTCCAATCAAAACAATGGATAGCTTGAATTCTTCCTTGTAAGGTGCATAACTGAGAGATGTTTCTAGGAGGTGGAATGTTAAATTTAACATTAATTTTCTTTGTGTCCACCTTGATGCCTCTATGAGATAAAATAAAACCTAAAGGCTTTCCACTATCTACACTAAAGAAACTTTTTTGGATTCAATCTCATGTTGTATTTTTCCATTTCCTCAAAGATCTTGCAGAGGATATTCACATTGCCTTGTCTAGTTACAAATCTAGCTAGAATATCATCAATATAATCTTACAAGATCTTGTGTATGCAATCATGGAATATTAATGTTGATTATCTTGTTGATATGTTTCTCCTACATTCTTCAATCCAAAAGGTATCATTACCCAACAAAATGTTCCCCAAATAGTTGTAAATGCTTTTTTGTATTGATCTTGAGGCTTGATAAAGATTTTATTGTATTAGAAAATCCATCCATGAATGAAAAAAATCATGTATCACAGTCAAATCTACTATCATGTCAATATTAGGAAGTGGAAATTCATCTTTTAAAGATGTTTTATTCAAATCCCAAAAACCTATACACATCTTAACACGATTGTCAAGTTTTGTGACTGTGACAATGTTTGAGATCCAAGGAGAATAATCTATAAGTCTTATGAAACTAGACTCAAGGAGTTTTTCAATTTATCCCTTAACTAGCAAGGCTATCTCAAGATTCATCTTTCGTATCTTTTGTCTAACCAGTTTAGCATTTTAAACAGGGACTATGTTGTGTGTCACTATCTTAGCATCAATTCCTATCATAATTGAATAATTCCAAGCAAAAAGTTCAGGAAAGTCATGGAGTGAAATTGTGTGATCTTCTTGTTCTATATCATCAAGGCACTTTCCTATCCTAATTACTTTATCCTTACCATTGGTCTCCATTGGTATGTCAATTGTATCTCCTAGACGAATTTCATTTGGTCTTGGAAATTTAGGGATGTATTCTCCTTTACACATGTCCATCTCACTACTTCCTTTTACTCCATCTTTTTTTTGGTGTTAATCATAGCACATGTAACCTTTTTCTTTTGAGGAGGAGTAGATTGTTTATCATAAAATCCTACCATTTTCTTCAAGACTTCATCATCTTCAAAGTATTCCCATGATGGTTCAAAATTCATGTTACGAAATTTAGGGTATATCAAGGAGAGATTGATTTTAAGTTTACACATAATGTTGTTGATGTTTAATGAAGGACTTTTGTTTTCTTGTGTTACATATTAGGACAATATCCCAAACCACTTTTTGTTTCTTGTGTGTTTGGTTCCATAGGAGCACGAATTCCTTGCTCTTTCTTTCTACATCCTTTTCCAATATAACCCAATTGCTTCATAAGTTCATAACATCTCCCATAAAGTCTTTCCATTTCTTTCAGGTTTGGTGGTTGCTGATAATCTATCTCATCAAATTTTATTGTGTAAATTGTGTCTTCTTCAAGGGTAGATGAGGTAGATGCTTGTGAATTTTCTTTTGAGTTTTGGGTAGACATAACCATTGGTTTCTTTTTTTTTCATCTTCTTTTCTTGTGATTATGTATTCTCCCATAAATGAAGGTGTGGACTCTAAGGAACCACAATCATCATCTAATAAATTTGACATTATTTATGTTTCTTGTTTTTCTTCTTCCATAGGTTCTATGTTCAATGTTGTAATCAATGTGTTTAGAGGATTTTTTGTTCCTTTTCCAACTTGTAGACGACTTTCAAGCTTGAGGTATATTTCAATTTGATATACCTTATTGTTGTAGCCATACTTCATTATACGATGAAGGGTTGAAGGAGCTGCTATGCTTTTCATGAATCCAAGGTTGCCCTAAAAGAAGATTATATGAAAGATTATCAGGAATTACATGAACAAGGGTTTGTAAGGTAGCTTTTCCAATTGTAATAGGTAAAGTAATCAGATACAATAGTTGTTTTCTTACATTATCCAATCCACAAATCAACAAGGAATTAACTTGAATTTTTTATTTATCCACACCAAGTTTATCCAAAGTGTGACACAACACACATTAAGAATGGGACCATCATCAACAAGGGTTCTTTTTATTACTAATCTTTTGTAGATGGCAATTATCATGAAGGAATCTTTCTTGTTTTTCAATTCCAAAGGAGGTAGCTCATGTTGATGAAAGGTAATTTCTACATTAACTATATTCATTCCTTATATTAGAGCTGCCACATCGTTTGGACTTATACCAAGGAGAACCACTACTTGTTGTAAAGTTGTTTGAAGAATAGTGTGATAATTAGGTGAATTATAAATTAGGTCCCATAGGGATATCTTTGCAGGAGTGTTTCTAATTTTTTCAACAAGATCATACTCCTTCCCACTATGTGAGGTTAAACAAGGAGCACTAGGAAAAATGGGATTAGGGAAAGTTAAGGTTGTTGGAGTTGGGTTTTTGGTTGCAAATTGTTTCAAGTGTTGTATGTATGAGAAATGGTATTATTACTTGATTGCTGGAAAAAATTGTTCTTAGGTGGATAAAGAGTAAATTCAGGCTTGTTTTTAGGTTGAGTTTTGTGTGAAGGTGGGTAAAGGATGAGTTGAGGTTGAATCACATTAACTTCTCATAGTTTCAGTTTATCATAACAAAACTTAGTGGATGAATCTTGTGAGATGAATTTATCAAGGGATTCATCTAACATGTCAAAGTCATCACTACTAAAAGGCTTGAGGGTTAGGTTAACTTGGAAAAGGAGATTTGACATAGTCAAATAACTATACTTTATCCAAGTGGTTCATTAGTTTAGAGGTGTTTTTGTTTTTGTTATCTAATGTATGCCAAATGTAATCTAATCTAATTGAAATATGAACTAATACTAAAAATGAAAAATGCAAAAATCTATTTCTACCCAAAATTTCAATGAATGTAAAGTACATGCTAAATCTAATGATTTTAATGTAACATAAGCTATGCAAATTGAAACTAAAAGATTGTAACAACAAACAAAAGCCTAAAATCAGGGTTTTAAATTCTAAAAAATGTAGTGCAAAATCTACACTAGGATTGATTCACCTAGAGGGGCATATGAGTCCCAGTGAGGATTTTTTTAGAAAATTTCAATTTATTTTGATGCTTTTTATGTTTTTTGATCTGTAACCTAAGTGAAAATACAAATTTTGTATGAATTTCAATGATTTGAGATGCTAAAATGCAAGCTATATTCACTTTCACTAATGAAAAATTAGAAACCCTAGAATTCCAATTAACTAATGCAAAACCTAATGCAATGATAATGAAAGCAATATCTAGGATGATGATGCAATCCAAATCATAATTTTGATGTTCTAAATGTAGGTTCACCAAAATGAAGGGGTGAATTTTTTTTATGGGATTCTAGGGTTTGCAACCTAGAATAACAATCTTCCATACTCTCATTCAAGGATGACCCTAGATATCTCAATGTAAAGGAGAAATATATCTTGAAATATGGTTGTCCTAGGGACTAATTATGAACTAATGATGGGTTCACCACCAAGCTAGGGCTTGAAAAGACCAATGTAATATAAATTAAAATGCTTAACCCTAATATGATGCAATACTTGACTAAATGACATAAAAGTGCATAATAAAATAGAATAGAGGAGGGGGATCTCTGAAGCATGCACCTGGAAACATGAAGAAGGATAAATTGAGCTTTAAATTACTAGAAATTCTAAAATTTTGACCTACTAGGACTCATATACCAGGCTAGGTGAATCAGTCCCAGATTAGGGCTTTTGTATAGAAATAGGTTTTTGAAAAAGGGTATCTGAATCTACAAAAATCTTGAAAAATTCCTATAGTGGGACTCATACGCCACTTCTAGCATATTATTCTCATTCTACTTTTTTGAAAATTCAAAGTTCAAATTTGCACTTCAACACATATTCTTCTCTTCCAAATTGATTTTTGGATCCAAATTTGTGAAAAGGCATACCAAAAAAAATATAGTATTTATTTTCTTATGGGGTGTTTGCCTTGTTCAAACCCATAGTTTGGTAATTAAAGCTTGATAGAAATGATGAAATGCGTAGGTAAATAGGAATATAAACCCTAACCTTAAGTGTGTCTAAGATTAGGAAATTTGAAATGCAATGCAATGCAACCCTATTCTAATCTGTAAGAATGAGATGCATGAATGAAATATGAAAATATATGACTCTCTTTGAGGGATATATAATCACCCAAATGATCCCTAATAATGCTTATACCTTCCTTAGGCTGAATATAGAGTAATAATGGAGGATGGAATAACTTAGGAAATAAGTCATTAGGCTTGGTTTGATGGCAAGTTGCATCTCCCCAACCTAGAATCCATCATGATTCACCATAGACAACTATGATCAACCCTTGAAAATGCTAGATATTGAACGAAAGTGAGCTTGAAGACCTACAAAACACTTTAATGCTGCTCCCAGACTTCAACTTTGATTTATTTTGAAAATTGAATGCTCTTGTGAAGGAATTCTTGAAGACTTTTGAATGCTTGGATCTTAAAATTTCTCTTGAGAATGCTTGCTTAGATGAAATAATGAATTATAAGCTTCCTTATATAGGAATTAACACCTAATTTATAGTTATTCAGATCTCAAAAGATGACATCAACTAAAAATTTAAATTAGAAAGGTCATTTTCTTGCTCAAACCCTAAAAAAATCCTAAATGGGACTCATATTGTACCTCTAGCGTATGGGTCCCACCTAGGGGGACTCATACATCCAAGGTGGTGTATGAGTCCCACCCTAGATTTTTGGGGTGGGTTTTTGGAATTTTTGATGATTTTGTTGAACTTTTAGCTGAAATAAGCTCGAGATTCAAAATAATGGGTCTTAGGGGCCTATTAATGATGACTTAAGGGATATTTAATGCAAGGGTGCTAAAATAGGTTGAAATTAAGTATGAAATTCCATTGCTTTCAAGAGCATACAATTTTATACACTAAAATAATGTTGAAACAGTGATTGCTAATGTACCTCAAGAGAACCTTAGAAGAATAGATGAAGAATTAAAGAAATTGTAAAATTTTGTGAGTTTTGATTACATGGATGGTACTATGATTCATGTAATAGATAACATGAGAAAAATTCTTGAAAATGAAGATGGAATAGAGATTATTCATAGTCTATCCCACATTGCTAATAAACATGTCACTATGATGAATGATTGTGCTCAAGCTTTGGGATATACTCAAAGTCAAGGTGGAAATTCAATTCCTCCTTCCATAACTATGACCTCTATTCCTACATACACTAATCCAACTATTACTGAACCATACAACCAAATAGAAATTTCCAAACTACCTTAGGTATTTCCATTGGAAATTCTATTGAACTAGAGGAAATAGGGTAGTGCCCACCTTTTAGGAGATGGACAACTTAGGGGACTCTATTTCACTCTATTTTATTCAAGGAAACCCTAGAGATATCAATCTAATGGTTCAACTAAGAGAATGGGTTTGCTATAAGGTCTCCTTGGGTGTGATTAAAGAGGGGTTCACAACTAAGAAAATTCTTAGAAAGAAGAAAATGAATGCAATATGCAAATATAGCTATATGACCTAGAGAATGGAATTTGAAAGCATGTGATTAGATTGATAAACAAAATAAAATAGAGAAGTACCTGGAGAAATGAAGATGACTAAGTAAGGCCTAAAAACATTGAAATCTACTACTTTTGATGTGTACTAGGACTCATACACCAAACTAGGAAATTTAGTCCCAATATAGGGTTTTTGGGCAAGAATAGGAATCTCTTAGTGATTGATCTGAATTGTTTGAAAACTGGTAAAAGGGTGGTACTAGGATTCATATGTGGGAAGACTATTTCAAAGTGTCCCAGAAGTAGAATTTTGAAAAAAAACTTTGTGAGCCTATGAATATGGATTAAATAAGCACTTTCCCATTGGTTTCATGTAAATAGGTTGGATATCTTGCTCTAGATTTGAGTTTCTGTGAACCTTGACAAAATTTTTATGACAACTTTTTCAAATTTTGCAAATTTTTCATATTGGCACTTTTGAAGGCTTCAAATCCATTTTTTTTTCAAACTATAAACCTGCAATCACACATCAAAGAAGAGAAAAATGTTATTTTGTTAGGGAATGGGGGTTTTCCTTTATCAAATTCTATTTTTCTAATCAAACCTTAATGAGAAATGAAGCATAAATGAAATGAAACATGAAACATATAAGATGAAACAATAGAACCTTGTTTGAAACCTCTTAGACCTGCGGAAAAGCATGGAGTAGCCTCAATGGATGTAGATCTTGATCATGATTCTTTATGAAAGATAATTCCTTTGAACATTTGAATTGATCTTGAATAATATGTATAACAATAATAGCTTCAAACCACATGCATGATGCATCAATCCTTTGACATGATAATGGATCTTGAATTTTTGCAATAATCTTCTTCAAATATTTCTTTGAATTCTCTTGAATGATCTTGATCATAAATTTTTCTATAGGAATGCTTGCTTAGGTGAAATAATGATTTGAAACCTTAGTTATATGGACACTCCATCTAATTTACTGTTTATGAGATCCCAAATGCTGACATTCACAAAATTTGAATTGAAAACCTTGAGTTCTCAATCCATAAAAATTCCCCAAGTGGGACTCATAGGCCCAAGGTGGTGTATGTTTCCTACCTAGGGGACTCATACACCCAAAGTGGCATATGAGTCCCACCCTTGATTTTTCGAGATGAGAGAATGTCGGGTGGTTAAAATATTAAGTGTATTGATTGAATATGTGAGGATTTGAGTTGAAATAAGCCTTGGGATGCATAATAAAGTGTCTTAAGGGCTTATTAAGGATGATTTTAAGGTAATTAATGCAAGAGGGCCCAAAAATTAGTATGAAGATGTAAATAAATACAATTTACAATGCTAAATTAAGGAAAAAATAGGTCTATTTAGTTAAAAAGGGCCATAAACTTAATGTGAATGTGTAAAAAACATTTCAACACTAAATCAAGGCTTCTCATAATACTAACCATACCAAATCTATCCCTATGATTACTTCAATAGGGTGCCACAAAATGAAACTTTGAGCTTCAAAAGGCCTAACAAGCTATGTTAAGCACTTATGAACATTTATGCATGCAAAGGATTTGTCAAAGGGATCTTTGCTTAATTCATGTAAGGTCTCTTCTTAGGGAACATTGTGCTTAATGTATTCAAGAGAGCACAAATCAAAGAAATATCATGCTCTCAATGGAAATCAAACCTAATGACACCACAAAGAAAAAGATGCATCATAAGAAGAAAATTTCACAATGAAACATGAGTGTCGATGTATGCCCCCACTTTAAAGTGGTTGCTAACACCATTGTTGTGAGCAATTGATTTAAAGTAGAAGAATACATGAGAGATTATTTGGAAAGCCCTATTCCAAGTCATATATTCCTAAATGAAACTACATAATGAATAAGGGGTTTCCCCCAAAATGTAATGCTAAACATAGAAAGAAAAGTACATCACATGTGATCCAACTTAATGCATGTCGTCCACATCCCAAGCTTGCTCTTATATATATACATGGAAGGCGATCAACTAGCCAAAAGAGACAATGACAAGTGCCATACGAGGACAAGGCTACTAACCCCTTGCCTCCAACTAGTGTAAGACAAGGATGAGCCTAGATGATTGATGAGAAATTTGAAAATCAATATCATTTAGAGGAAATAAGTGCTTAAACACAAGGAAGAGTACCACAATCCTAAAGGTGTTAAATTTCATTACTCAAATCCTTACATTAATTAGTAGAATGACAATGAATTCTATGATATGCACAAAATGAACTCTTATAGTAAAATTTCTTTCATGTTCTTGGGGGAGAGATATCAAATGATCTTGGAGGAGTCTCAACAAGATACCCTCTTGATCAATAGTAGAAGGTGTTCCTTTATTTTGTAACAAAGATATCTCTTTCTTAGTAAGGTGTCATACTTATGCAAGACTCTTTAGATTGTGAGATTTTGCAATCTCCTTTATAGGAGCGTGTAAAATCTATAAAATTTGAATCATTAGTGTTTTGCATGATGACATTGATATTAAGCAAAGAATTCTTTGTCTCTTTCATTTCTTTAAAAATAAAATAACCAAGAGCACTAGTGTCTCTCAGTTCTGGATGCACTAATGTTAAAGTTGGTGTAGTGTCAAAAAATGTCATCAGTGAAATTGTCACACTTGTTTGGTCCCTCCTTGAAAAATTGGGCTTAATGATGCCTTGACTTAGTGTTGTAATGTGTTTAACACACTCACATTAGGTCTTGGGACCTTGTAAATTAAATAAAATTAATTATACCTTATTTGGAGTGTTGTAAAGTGTTGTACCATACTTTCACACTTTTCTATGGTTTTCATTAATAATTGGGATTCTTTATGCTTTAATTATCCTTTTTTGCATCCACAAGCCTCATTTAATGCATCTTTTCAAGGATGATCTTGACATAAATAAAAAAGCTAATAATAATTTAGGTATTTTTTAGGTCATGTGGCCTAGATTTAGTGATATGGGACTCATATGCCACCTTGGGTGTATGGGTCCAACCTAGCTCTTTGGGTCTTGATCTTGGTTTCACACCTTTCTAAGCATTTTTGAAAATGGTCCCATAAATTATGCCTAATGGGACTCATATGCCACCTTGGGAATATGAGTCTTGTGTGGCCTAAAATCAAAATTAATTCAAATTCTTTGTAGGATTTTATCCTCCTAGATTTGATGCCGACTTGTAGTGTTGTAATTTCAAGAATTCTTGAATAATTAAGTATAAATACATGTTTCTTTCACTCATTTTACACCTAACAATTTGAATGAGCATTCATATAGAAAAGTTGAGTTTACAAGAGTATTCAATCATTTACAAGAGAATTCAAGAGTCTTCAAAAGTATATTATCAAGCATTCTATAGCATTACTCAAGCATCAAGCATCATGTCAAAGTCTTCAATGCATCATGTTTCTTTTTGAGATAATAATTATGATGTAGGGTTTCATGATTCAAGCTAGAATTCCATTCAAGATCTACATCCATTAGAGTCATCTCATACATGTTTACAACACTTCATTGCTAGGGTTTGGTGAGTTGAAACATTATATTTTGTTCATTCATCATTCTCCATGCTTATTTCATTTCATTTTAAGGTTTGATTACCAAAATGGTTCTTGACCATGGAAATCCCATTTCCACTAACAAAACAACTTTCCCTCTCTCTAATGTGTGATTTATAGGTTTAGGTTCAAGACACATTGAAGAGAAATTTTGGAGAAAGTTGTCAAAGTTTTCACCTTGCATTAGAGATACTTGGAAGGCTTCTACAGGTTGCAAATCCAAAAATCAATTAGGAAGCATAAAGAAAACCTTGAAGGCTAGATTCAGACTTTAAACCTTTAGAAAACCCTAACTAATATGATTCACCAATTCTAGCGTATGAGTCCCAACTTGGGTCAATTTTCAGGTTTTTATAGATTCTTATACTCATTTTCCAGATTCCTATTTCTGCACAAAAACCTAGATCTAAGACTATTTCGCCCAACATGGCGTATGAGTCCCAACCAACATTAAAGTCAAAAATTTATACCATTTTAGATCCCCATCCAATCATATTTAGATTTCTAGGTACATACATTCCATCTTCCAGCTTTCTATTTTATTTACATATATTTCTAGGTCATTTAGTGAAAGATTAAATCACATTAGGTTTAAGAATTTCATCATGCATTACATTTATCTTTCCAAGTCATAACTTGGTGGTGAACCCCTCATTATTTTACAGTCATATCCTAGGAAAAACCTATTTCAAGATATCTTTCTCCTTTGCATTGAGATCTCTAGGATCATCCTCGAATGAGAGTGCATGAAAGATTGCTATTCTAGGTTCCAAACCCTAGAGCCCTATAACAAGAATCTTACCTCTTCATTTTGGTGAACTTGGATTTAGAACATCATAATTCTAATTTGGAGTGCATCATCATCCTAGATCTTGCTTGAATTAACATTATATTAGGGTTTGCATTAGTTAATTGACATTCTAGGGTTTCTAAATTTTGCATTAGTTAAAGTACATATAGCTTGCGTCTTTGCATATGAAATCATTGAAATCCATACAAAATATAATTTTACATTGAGGTTACAGATCATAAAACATAAAAAAGAATAAAAATCAACTGATTTTTTTTGAAATTTTTGAAAAAAACCATCACTGGGACTCATACTACCCTTTGGGTGAATCAATCCCAGTGTATATTTTGCACTACATTTTTCAAAATTTAAAGATCTATTTCTATGCTCTTGTCTGCTATTTATACCTTTCTATTTTAATTTATAGAGTTTTTGTAACAATCATTTCATTGTTCTTAGTTTATATTGCATTTGCATTCATCTTGCATCAAGTACCCCTTGCATGAGTATTTGGTGTCATATTGCGAATACTGTAGTGAGACAAAGTTTGAGACTCATGTCATCATGTAATAGCACAAATGTCATGGATCTTGGGTTGTCTAGCTCTTTCACTCCTAGTATTGACACTAGTACACTAGGTATGGACCATACCCTTAACAACTCCTTGCCTTCAAGTAGTGTAATGCATGCTAAAATAAGGATTGATAGTGTTCCACAAGAAAACATAATTCAAATTCATGAACATTTAGAAAACCTAAAACATCAAGTACAAAATGATAACATTTCAACTACTACCATCCCTACTATAGAAAACATTCACCACATGCTTGAAAGTGAAGATGGGCTTGACCTTGTGAAAAAAATAGTTCAAATATTTTGAAAACATCTCACCTTAACCACTAGTTGTCCTTTACCTACAAGAAATTTCACAAGCCAAGGATGAATTCAAATTCCTCCTCCCACAAAATTTCCTCTATTCAAACCTATACCAACCCTCAAGACACAATAATAATGCAACCAACTAGTAATATGATTCCTTCCTTGGGTATTTATGCTAGCATCCTTAGTACCTTTTTTGCATCACACATTATATCCCCTACCACTTTACCACCTATAAGCATTCCATTCACTTGTCCCTCAAACACTTACACCCCTCCACCCTTTTCACCTCCATCTCATAATACAAACAATGACCCCATCATAAATCAACTCTTCCAAACCATTTCATCCCTTGAAAAAAAAAAATTACATCAACTAAAATCAAAATGGACCACCTACATATTATGTTAAAAGCAACCCTATCCTTGGAGATATTGCGAATAGTGATGCCACAAGTTGTAGAGGTGCCTAGATTCGAGAAATATGGGGGAAAGGGAGATCCTTATAACCATGTTAATGCTTATATCACCTTATGTAGTGACTTTTTCCTTGATGATAAAATCTTGGCTAAGCTTTTCCCTAGGTCCTTGAAAGATACTGCCTTGGAATGGTTCTCTTCATTACTAAACAACTCCATTCATTCATTGGTGCCTCTCACAATTTTCTAGCCAAATTGGTATATTTTTATAGTAATTTTTTAAATATTTGGATTAGAATTTCATGAAAAGTAACATCCCAATAGCCAAAAATATTTATTTACAAATATTACATAAAAATGATGTAGTAAAATGGGATCTAGCACCTACACCAAAATTCTTCCTATATCACAATGGAAATGACTAAAATTATCTCAAACAACCAGTTGATACTATAAATGGAAGATCCAAAATGGTGGATCAGGGTTTTATACCTTTTGAATGTTGAAGTTGATGATAATTAATTGATCATTAATTAAATTAATTTGATAATGTAAAGATGCACCTATGTTAACTATGAAAATGTATCAAACTATTATGATTTTTGAAAAATATAGAATTGAAATATGAAATTATTTTTTAGAAGAGCAGAGAAGAGATATAGAGGAACCTATCATATAAATCTGAACTTGAAATGGCTAGATAAAGGTGTAGTCGCCCTATACCTAGGAGTGCATATACTTAGAAAAAAATTTCATATTTTGGTGTTCCTTTCCTACAACTTCTTCTCCTCTAGACTAAGTGTCAAAACTAAATTTGTCACTAATAAAATTCATTTTTTTCTACTTTGTTGACTTGTAGTAATTGAATTATTGAATGAACAATTAGGTCTTCAATCCTCTCCCAAATTTTAATTCAAATTTATAACCTACTCACAAGAACAAGGGGAAAGGGTTGTGTTGTATAAGGGCTTGCCTAATTCAAACCCTATTTTGACATTTCTACCTCTACATTGTCTATGATTATGTAAAAGAGAGCTTACCCTCGATCAAGAAAAGGGTAAATGATAAACAAGTTACAAATTGGAAATTGTTGCAGCTTACCACTCAAATCTACATTCTTTAATGGACTGGAGTCATAATGATAATCACCTTCAAGGATAATTAAATTCTTGATTTGAATTCTTGCAAGTGTCAATGCTCACACAGTAAATAGACATGACACAAAAACTATTGACATACAATCTTGATGCATTGCTAACATGCTAATTGATTGAAAAAATATTTCTATAATTCTGCTAATTCTACTCTTGACTACTTCTAGGATACTCAATTTTCTTCTCAAAAATTTTAGGACTACTTAGTTCAAATGTTGTGTCTTTAAAGTAGTGAGAAAGAGTTATATTTATATGCAATTCTTTAATTTCTGACTAATCAATTACTGATAGCCAAAAAGTAAGTTTAAATTTCTAAATGTTAAAATTTGGACACTAACATAAGTTTAAATTTCTAAATGTTAAAATTTGGACACTAACATACTTGAATTGGGGAAAATAGGCTGAACAATCCTATTGTAGATGCCTTGGTCTAGACCTATTTTGGGGCCATAAGAATCAATAAATAAACATTAAATCTATATTCATATTTAAACTTGTAATTATTTGAATATTATTACAAACTAAGAAAATTAAATGCATAATTGGGTCCAACTGCATAGTGGGAATTAAACCTAGTGTGAAATTGTCAAGTGTCATAATTTACAATGCTACATTTTAAAATATGATGTAGGAAAAAGGGATCTAGGGAATAAACCACACTTATTCCTATAAATTACAAGGGAATAAATTAAAATTAATCTCAAACACCCACTTAGCTAATAACCTGAATGGAAAAGCCAAAGTTATGGATTAGGGTTTTAGTCCTTTTGGATGTAGAATGAGATAATGATTAATTGATTATTAATTAACTTTATTTGATGATTTAAAGGCATGCACCTAGGTTAACAATTAAAATGTGATAAATTATTTTTGATTTTTGAAAAAAATAGAACTAAAAGGAAAAAACATAATTCAAAAGAGTAGAGAGCAGACACAAAGGAACCTATCATACAAATTTGAGCTTAAATGGATATAAAAGGGAATTTTCACCTTAGACTTGGAAGTTCATATGCCTAGAATCAAATTTTATGTCTTTTTTGGTCCTTGCATGTAGATTCTTCTCCCTTGGACTAAGTTTCAAAACTTCATTTTTCAAGTTAATAAAATCCACATTCACTAATTTGTTGACTTGTAGGATTGGAATGCTTGAATAAATAATTAGGTCTTCAATCATCTCCCATTGTTTTTTTTAATTTTGTAATCTAGACACAATAAAGAGGGGAAAGGGTTTCTTTTAGGGGCTTGTCCAAGTCAAGGAACATTCTGGTATTTTTTCCTATGTTGAACATCTAGAATACTAAGAGGGAGGGTGAATTAGTATTCTATAAAACCATAATAAAATCCACTTAAACATTATCACAATTCTAACTAAATCAACAAGAGAGAACATAGGAACAAGTCAATGCAACCATAAATACATGAGCACAATGATTTTTACATGGAAAATCCAAAAAGGGAAAAACCATGATGAGGGTTAACTCAATATATTATATCCAAATACAAAATATTACAAAGCTCATTGCTAGGACAAATTTCCCTTAAAAGGCTCACTACCTAAGTAAAAAATATGGCTAACTGCCAACATAAAATGATAGTGGCTCATTGCCAAAAGATTGAACTAATAGGATATACCTTCAATATGCAGGGTTTAGTTCCATTGAAGCTCAGAATAAGAAGTACTACCTCACATAGTAGTTGCTCAACAAAACTATACTGGTCCATAGCTGATAAAGCATTTAGGCTTGGACCTTTCTTCCACACACTTTTCTTCTCCACACTTTCTTCTCCTTCTTCCCTCTCTCATCTCATTCCTCAAAAAATCTTATATATATATACAAGTACATCTTATTCATTGAATTAGGTTGACCTAATTAGATGAATAAAAAAAAATCAAAACCTTCTTTGTCAAAACCATATAATATTAATTTTTTTTATCCATGTAGTGCATTATACCAATTCAACTAACATCCATAAAACATAACTAGTTTTTATAATATATTGCATACACTGAGTCGGCCAAGACTAGAATGAACTCTCCAAATTAACAAATAATCCTCAAATAAAATACCTTTTGGATCTGGGAACACATTAATTTCCCATCATAATACCCACACAAAGACTATCAACTAAACTGCAAAATAAGAATGTTCACCTTAGTAGAATACAAAGACTCCCACATAGTATGCTACACACAGACAATAATAGGATATAGAGTTAAACTATGTTAGAGATAACTTTCTACTCACAACAAAAGACATTTGAATATCTAGGGTATAGCTTTCTAAATGAGTCAAGAAAATATGGTTAAGATATTAGATTCATATCCGATCTTGTGGTGAATTCTGGACTCAAATACCAACACACTAATCCATCACAAAAGGGTATTACCAATAGATAACAAATTTTGGTAAACTAAGCAGAATCCCCATATAGTTATCACCATGCTGAAATCAATGAAAACATAGGAACAACCAATACAACTATCCATACATCATGCTCATGTTGCAAGGTTTCAAAAAATCTCCCCCTTTGGAATTGATGTCAACATGCATGACAAAAATATTTTTGAGTATACCACAACTAAATACTCTACATACTCCCCCTATCAAAACTGTTCTTCACAATTTTTTTTCCCTTTGTCTCTCTATTTCTCCATCTCTTTATCTCTCTATCTCTCCCACTTTGACATCAATGACAAAGGAAGGGGTCTAGTATATATGTATATATGCATCAAAGTGTAACCAAAAAGATATGAACAAAAACTTGAATTAACTTGAAGAAGAACCTCTAAGACTCTCTAGGATAGCCTTCCATGACCCTTTAACTTCTTCCCACGAACCTTTTGCACTTACAAGAGTCTTGTAAAATATCTCAAGATTAGTTAAGGACTCTACACCATATATTAAAGTATTCGAACTAAGATCAATCTTTGATAATTCACCAATACAACCAAGAGCACTAGAAACCAAAGTATGTCTGAGTTTAATCATGTCTCTAAGTGCCACAAACTTCTTGATAACATCTATCCTTTGATCCTGTAGAGAAAAAAAATTATCTTGAAGTTGCACAATGTAGGATCACCTTAGATTATCTTTATCTTTTTCTAACTTGTATGTATCTACCTGAGTGCTCAACTAGGACTCACTCATCCTTATCCCATTTCTCATATCTAGTGTATTGCTAGACCAATATAGGAAAAAAGTAAGTAGTTCTTGTGCCTCTTCTTCATAACCCTAAACACTCTCCAATTCCTCCATCACTCGCTTGTGTGCATTCACACATTTTCATTTGATATCTTCCAAATTTCTTTCATCAAACCCGATTCTAGCAGAAACTTCAAGTTTGGAGATGTAGACCTTCAAAGAATTAATCATGCCATGAAGATTCTCCACAATAGAAATAAATGAATCAAAATTAGCATTGGGAATAACCTTATGGAATTCTTCCAAAAATATCCAAATATTTATTCTTTCATGCTCATGTTCAAGCTCAATTCCTTCTACAACTTCTTTCTTAACAAAACTCTTCCTTTTCTTCTATGTTCTAGTCACGTTGTACTGGAGGTACCTTCTACATTGAGATTCTTAGGGATTTCCAAAAGAATTTTAGCATAATTATCAACTTCAGCCTTTGAAACTTCATAATCCAATTCAAATATCTAAAATAACCTTGATTCAACTACATCTATCTGACAAAAATATGCAAACACAAGAAAATTTATGCTTCTAGAGTACCTTTCGACAACACTTATTGGAATCCTAAACCTTTTGGTCACCCTCATCTAAAATGTTCCAAAGAATGCAACAAGGGAAGTCTCTTGTGCATCTAAACTACCAAGATTTATCATGAAGTTCTTGATTTGATAGGCAATATGCTATGAATTTGATCATTATATCCTTCCTATTACTAGTAATTCTCTCAAAAAGTAAAACAGAAAAAAAACAACCAAATTATCATACTTGAATGTATTCTTCTTACTCTTCTTGATCTCCTTTAAATTCTACCAGATCAAAAATTGATCTCAAATCAATCTCTTTCCCTCTAGAATTCACATTGGTAACCTCAATTATTTCTTACTCATCCATAGCTTTCAGTTTGGGAACTAGTCCGAAGGAACAAAAACCAGTTACATCTCTAATAACTTCTCTAGAAATCAAATGTGCCTCATCTATCCACAAAGATTCATCATGAATTATGCTCAAAACTATTTGAATATACTTCTCAAATCCAAACAAGGGAAATTTCCTCCAAACATCCAACTTTTTCTTAACTAATACTCTGTATGCATCATGGTGAACTCTTTCAATTCACTTTCCCAAAGCATGCTCTACTAAGCTAACGACATATCTTATATCTTACTGTAAAAAAATGCATAGATATCTTTTTTAGGAAATAATCTCGGAGGGATGCAAGAGAATGCACCAATAGACTCTTTCGACATATTCCTCAAATATCTCTTCAACCTAACTTTATCCACACAATTCACAACCTTTGAATTATCCATAGCAATAAAAGTGAAAGATTGTGCAAATAGGAATACCCTAAAAATGCCAACAAGAAATGTGTAGATATCCTTCTTTCAAAGCTCACTTCAAATCCATCTGATATCTTCTTCAAACCCTAAAAATATCAATTTACTTCTGAAATTCCTTTGCATGCTTCTCCAAAAATACATAATCCTTTAAAATTAATTGAATTTATTCCTTCCATTCTGAATGATTTTGCAGTAAATGCTTCAACTTGCAATTAGATTGCCTCGAGAATTACATATGCCTTCATTGTTTCAAATTCTGGAGACTTCATCCTTCACATATGCAACTAAGAAAAATACCTTAGTATTGTTATGACATTAAATATACTCCTATCATGATATGACACAAGTACTAATGAGGGGGTTTATTAGGCTTTCTGATGATTGCTCCCCCTTAACCACTACTTTTATTTAGAAATTCACAAGAGTATTTACACTGGAGGTCAACACAGATAAGACTAATGATTCCTTTCTCCAAATCCTTTTCATTTCCTTTCTTGCTTCTTCTGGATCAATGATTTGGTCTTTCTTCTTCACCGAATAGATATTTTTCTTTCTTCTATTGTTACTACCAGGGTGTTCTAGATTGCTGCACTTATAATAAACAACATTTTTCTTTCCATTTTCCCTTTTATCCAATAGACTAACTTTATATCCATTCTTCATGCTCTTAGAATATTTTTTGGACAATGATAAAGAATCATTCACTTTACTTTTGTAGTCCTTTGTCTTATTGTGATATAGGGCGATTCACTACTCATGAGTTCTCTTCGTTCAGAGAACCTCATGGGGTGAACTGCCCTATATCACCTTAATGGAACAATAGCCAAAGTTTCAAATTCCAAAAGAGCATGTCATAGAGATTTTCTAGACAAACTATCAAGCTCTTAGCCAAAGGATGTCAACACAAAAAGCAGACAACACAATGTGCTAGTGTCCTAGAGGTGTGCTGGCATCTCGTAGGGACCAAAAAGTAAGTTTATCTTAGAAAAAAACTAAGTGATTACTTCTATCTGATTTATAAGAACTTATAGGATATATGAAAATGACAGAATGTGATAAAGTAGAAGAATTGACAAAGATAAGAAGAAGAAAGAAGGAGATACTCACAACCATGTGGATGATGAATCTTCCACCAAACAAATGTCTTCAAAACCTGCACACAAGAGGAAGAGAATGTTTGGGGATGTATAGGGGCCTGCCTCAGTTAGACCCCATTTTGGTGTTCCCACCTCCATAGACAGCTAGATAGAAAAGTAGAAATGGAGTAAAGAGCACTAAAGCACTCCAAAATAGTGTTATGTTACTCAACCAAGTAATAGAGGAGAGGAGTGAAAGCTTACCACCTCCACCAAGAGCACTTAAGGATGCATGAGGGAGAAAATGAGAGGAACTCAAGCCTCTACTGCAATGGTGTTTTGTTCCACACTTGCTCTACTGATGTGGTGGAGTGTTGATGTAGCTACTATGAAGTGTAAAGTGTTTGCTAAAATTCTTAGATCTACCAAGAGTGAGCTTAATGTTTGAAAGAAGATTGTCGGTGAAGTCCAAAAGTGGTGAAGAGATCTTTCCACCTCCAAAATGTAAGTCCAAGGAATGAATATGAAGGAATGAGGAAGAAAATGACCATATTCAGGTCGGTCGGCCAAGGAGGATGTTACAAATTGACCCCCAATGGGAAATGTAACACCTCTATAGGCTCTAGACATAGGAATATGTTAGAGACATAAGTGTGCCGCATGGACATCTACATGCCGCACGAGCATCCTCGAAAGAAACACCTCCACCGATGCTCAAAACAGGCACCAAGTGTGATGCAAGGAGCAGGCTTAGGTAGAATTAAGCCTCCAAACTTGGTTTTCTAAAGTGGACAAGGGAAAAAAGGGATTTACATATGGGGTACAAATTCACTCTTATACACTTATGACCAATTTTTTTGTAGGAATAAAAAACACCATTGAATGATAAATACCTTTTAAAATCATGTCGTTTGACAACAAATTTTTATAAATTGCTTCTTAGCTCCTTGATTTGTCTATTTTTATAGCACATCTTCTTACTAGTGGATTTATTCACTTTAGAACTCTGACCTTCCTCAAACCCTAAACCAGTCTTATCCATTTTTGATCTTTGAGAGATAATCAATTCATCAAGCATCACCGAGCTTATCTTAAATTTTTATTCAAAACTTCTTTCCTTTCCTAGATCATATCTCAAGATTTCTACTTCTTCTATCTTTATGCATTCATCCATCTTCCTATGAAAATTTCAATTTCATGACATTCTTTAGTTATTTTCTTCTCATCCAATTGCTATAGTAGGCTAGAGATGATTTCTTCTCCTTCAACCAATAGATCACATGCTTCAACACTTTTACTTTACAAATTTTTAACGTACTCATTTACTTTCATCATCCTGTCCTTCAAATCTTCCATTTCTTCTAAATATTCGGTAAAGACTACTTTTGAAGGGAAAAAATTCTCATACTAAAATTTTGGGATGTTCCTCAAAATGTTAGGCTTCTTTTGAGGAACCAAGCTCTGATACCAATTGTTGAACGTCCAAAATACTAAGAGAGGGGGGGTGAATCAGTATTCTATAAAACCATAGTAAAATCCACTGAAACATTATCACAATTTTGACTGAATAAGCAAGAGAGAACATAGAAACAAGTCAATGTAACCATACACATTAACACCAAGATTTTTACATGGAAAAACCAAAATGGGAAAAAGCACAGTGAGGGTTAAATCACAATATATTATATCCATATAAAAATATTATGGGGTTCACTACTGGGACTCACTATCCTTAAAAGGATCACTACCTGAGTACAAAAGATGGTTAACTACCAAGATACAATGATAGTGGCTCATTTCCAAAAGATTGAACTGATAGGATACACCTTCAATGCGCAAGGTTTAGTTCCACTGAAGCTCCGAATAAGTACTACCTCACATAGCAATCGCTCAACAAAATTGTACTAATCCACAATTGATAAAGCATTCAGGCTTGGACATCTTGTGTGTGTGTATACACACACACACATAAATATATATATATATATATATATATATATATATATATATATATATATATCCAAGTACATCTTATTCATCAATTAGGTCAACCTAATTAGATGGACACAAAATAATCAAAAATTTCTTCTTCGGTACCATATAAGATTTAAACATTTTATCCATGTAGAGCATTATACCAAGTTGACTAACATCCATTAAACATAACTAGTCTTCATAATATATTCCATATGTTGAGTTGGCCAAGACTAGAACACAACTCTCCAAACCAAAAAATAATCCTCAAAGCAAACACCTTCCAAATTTGAGAACACATTAATTTCCCATCATACTACCAATATAGAGACTATCAACAAAATTGTAGCATAAGAATGTTCACCTTAGTAGAATGAGGAGTCTCCCACATAGTATGCCACACATAGAACAATAGTTGGATATAGAGTTAAACTTTGTCAGAGATAACTTTCCACTCACAACAAAAGACATTGTAATGCCCAAAATTAATGTTAGGGAAAAACATAAATAACAATTTTTTTTTTTGAACAATAATACAAAAATGCCAACATTTAATTCCCATGCATGTGCATTAATAATGAATTTCACAAGTCTCTTGCACAACGTCATCTACGACATGTTGCTCTAGAGTAGGGTAAGGAAATGAATACGGTTCAGGGTTGACTCTAAACATAGCGTTTACTAGGACAGTTGATGTTCACCTTTACATAATAGCTAATGTCCATGTTAGACTCTCATATGAGAAGAGCATGTAAAAATCATCAATTTGATTTACGATTGATCCTATGGATTAATTGATGGAACATTATTTGTCTTGTTCGCTCTACCCATTTTAAACCACTTAGACAAAATTGCTAAAACCTATATTAACATTTATTATCAAAATCCAAGTATGAAAATAACTAAGATATTTATAATTTACTTTAAATTTAAAATATTAAAATTTATTTTTAATTACTCTTAATTTATTTATTCACTTAACCTTTTATACATATAATAAGAAATTTTATTTTATTTTGTCAAAAAAAAATATTAGAGAAATAGCATATAAAAATGATCATATATATTAATTCCTTGCATTAACTTATTATTAGTTAGATTTAAGTAAAGAAGGGTGGGGACCACGAATAAAGAGGAGTTTGTTAGTTCCTGCCGACAGGCAGGATACTTATGCATCCATTCAATTCAATTTTTTTGTCTTGACATTGACAATGTCACCAATGAAAAACTGGAATTTAAATGTTGATCACTGAATCTATATAGTCTATATTAAATTGTTAGGTTTTCAAAAAATACAATATGCTTTTATCTTTTTTCCTACTAGTTGGTGTTGTGAATAGTCAGTGATAAAAATAGAGTTTTAATTTTACTAAAAATCACACAAAAATTAGCTGTCTCGTCAACTGTCAATATCCACACAACGTATCGACTCTTGCCTTTCACGGAAAGTCTGAGATAAACTTTGACGGAAAAATATTTAAAGCTAACGGGACCAAAAAATTTACGCAAATCCCATTACGTGCATCAGCGATCCTGTACACATGAACGGAAAACGACAAAGTTAAGCACATTCAGCGGTGTGAAAGGCAGAAATCAGTTGAAACAATTTATGTAAAAGCACAAATTTTCAACTTGTAAACCCTAATTAAAAAAAAAAAAAAAACTTGTAAACCCTAGAAATTAAATTCAACGGAACTTAATGGGAAAGAAAAATAATAATAATATATACCGCCATTGTCTGAAAGTACATTCTGCGATAAGAATTTTCTTCTTTTCCCCTACTACTTTTTGGTTAATGTGAAAGCTAGAACGAGAGTAATGAAAAAATGGTTTAAAAATCTTTTGTTACCTGTGAGCGTGAGGATTCGAACCCCGGTCCCACGAGGGCCTCCAGTCTTTTCCGACTTTGAGAAATTTGCGCCAATCGGGTCCGCTGCTACCGGCAAGTAGACGGTCACGTTGTCAATTTTACCTGCCCGTTACCACCAGCTGTATTACTTATATTTAATATTACTTATATTTTGATCAATAATTTTTTTGTCTTGACATTGACAATGCCACCAATGAAAAACTGGAATTTAAATGTTGATCACTGAATCTATATAGTCTATATTAAATTGTTAGGTTTTCAAAAAATACAATATGCTTTTATCTTTTTTCCTACTAGTTGGTGTTGTGAATAGTCAGTGATAAAAATAGAGTTTTAATTTTACAAAAAAATTAAAGCTTATTATTAATTACATGAACCAAACCCAACAACCAAACCCAAATTACCAATCGGCAGGAATGTGACGCAACTGCGTCTCTTGTTAGTTCCTGCCGACAGGCAGGATACTTATGCATCCATTCAATTCAATTTTTTTGTCTTGACATTGACAATTTCACCAATGAAAAACTGGAATTTAAATGTTGATCACTGAATCTATATAGTCTATATTAAATTGTTAGGTTTTCAAAAAATACAATATGCTTTTATCTTTTTTCCTACTGGTTGGTGTTGTGAATAGTCAGTGATAAAAATAGAGTTTTAATTTTACTAAAAATCACACAAAAATTAGCTGTCTCGTCAACTGTCAATATCCACACAACGTACCGACTCTTGCCTTTCGCGGAAAGTCTGAGATAAACTTTGACAGAAAAATACTTAAAGCTAACGGGACCAAAAAATTTACGCAAATCCCGTTACGTGCATCAGCGATCCCGTACACATGAACGGCAAACGGAAAAGTTAAGCACATTCAGCGGTATGAAAGGCAGAAATCAGTCGAAATGATTTACGTAAAAGCACAAATTTTCAACTTGTAAACCCTAATTAAAAACAAAAAAACAATACTTGTAAACCCTAGAAATTAAATTCAACGGAACTTAATGGGAAAGAAAAATAATAATAATATATACCGCCATTGTCTGAAAGTACATTCTGCGATAAGAATTTTCTTCTTTTCCCATACTACTTTTTGGTTGATGTGAAAGCTAGAACGAGAGTAATGAAAAAACGGTTTAAAAATCTTTTGTTACCTGTGAGCGTGAGGATTCGAACCCCGGTCCCACGAGGGCCTCTAGTCTTTTCCAACTTTGAGAAATTTGTGCCACTGGGGTCCGCTGCTACCGGCAGTAGACGGTCACGTTGTCAATTTTACCTGCCCGTTACCACCAGCTGTATTACTTATATTTAATATTACTTATATTTTGATCAATAATTTTTTTGTCTTGACATTGACAATGCCACCAATGAAAAACTGGAATTTAAATGTTGATCACTGAATCTATATAGTCTATATTAAATTGTTAGGTTTTCAAAAAATACAATATGCTTTTATCTTTTTTCCTACTGGTTGGTGTTGTGAATAGTCAGTGATAAAAATAGAGTTTTAATTTTACAAAAAAATTAAAGCTTATTATTAATTACATGAACCAAACCCAACAACCAAACCCAAATTACCAATCGGCAGGAACGTGATGCAACTGCGTCTCTTGTTTAAAATAGAAATCTCCTCTTAACAAAAGTATGGTGGAATAGACTAAATCTTAACCTTTATGGGTACTCCTATTTTTAAATTAGCTTAATCTTTATCTAAGGAAGTGGGGATATAAATTCGTGTCTCCTTTATTTAGAGATCATTCAAATCAATGGCTAAGGTTGATGATCTCGTGAGAGCTAAAGTAAATGGGGTTGTTGTGGCTCAAAATGAGAATTATCCACACCCCGCCTATCACGTTATTATTATCAGCAACTTTCTTCATGATGTTGTCTTTGTTTAGTTAATTTGTCATTATCTCGTAAACAACTGAGACAAAAATTCAGATAAAAATATATTATTATGGTGAATTTCCCAAGTCCCGTTATACACTTCAAAATTTACTAATCATTATTTTCTTTTGATGCACGTGCCTTTAATAATTGTTAATACCAAAACCTAGGGAATACAAATCTGCCATATAGTGGAGTTTTGGAACTATCAAAATTTTCAAACTTAAGTTATGGACCGCAATTAATACCATGCATCAAAATAAATTTTTAGATTGATGTCCATTTTTAAACAAATTACGGTGAACGGCAAGGATAAAAATATAATAATAAGGTTTTAGCATTGACTAAGCCAGCGAGCAACATTTAATCAAGTTTAGAATATTTTTGGCGTCCATTTTGAATGAATTTCACCAATCCTAAATTCTTTATCAAATCTTATTTTTCTCTCTCTTTCTCTTTACTATGCAGGGTGGCACAACTGCCGTAGCCCAAAAGGAAATCCATCAATGGCACATTGGTGTTAATTTTTTTAGTCTACACTTCCAAATTTGCGTTTAAGATAGGTGTCTATTGTTTCAGATTCGTTGTCATAAGTTTGATCTCCCTTTCTTTTCTTTCAAGGTGTAAATGCAGTCCAACTTGATTAACATCAGAACCACAACTGCTCATACAACTGGGCGCCAAAGTAGTTACACTCATTCTATTTAATTTCCTCTATTAATCTTAAGTAATATTACTATTTATTTATTTATTTATTTATTTTTCCACAGAGCAATATCCAAATCCTGTTATCTATTTTAGAGGATAATTTTGTCATCCGTATACTTTGTTCTAAATCAAAATTGTAGTATAACATTCGATGAACATTTAACTATTATTATAATAATATATTAACCTAATGGCTAATTTCTACTTCTCCTTTGCTGCAGCTATTATCTTCGCTTATCATTTTGATTTATTAAAAGGGCTCCATATCAGAGATTTAACTACTCCAACAAAATCTAAATAGCCGTCTATTCACCATTACATCTTATAGGTAGAATAGTCCAAATACCACCATGCAACCTCATTCGGTGTCTATTCCTTACTATACTTCATTTACCTGACCCGAATACAGATGAATCTTTATAAGTACAAGAGACTCGCTGCTCCAGTGCATTATCACATCAACATTTTTTATATGTAAGCATTTTCCTATGTGTAATTGCGTGGAGGTCAAAACACAACTCTATGTGCAGATGGTCTTCTCATGACCAATGCAAACTATGGCAAGGTAAACAACGGTTAGATAACCTACTCAGTAGCCCACACACTATATTTCCTGAAAGTTTTTTATGATTTACCTCATGAAATGGTACAGTATATGCTGGCAGCCACTACGAACTGTATGCAAGAAGCTATGCTATTATAGTAGCATCCTATGCTTTTAGAGTAGCCTCCTACAAAGAAGGACGTGAAGATGGGGACTACACAGGGTAGTAAGCCATGCCTCTCAACCAAAATAAATTCTCGCATAGCTTCGAACCACAGTTATAGGTTCATTTCCTCGTATTTTCATCTACTCTTCATGCTCAGTTAGGTAAGACTCTCTTTTATTTATACCTACAAGTTAACCCTCTCTTTTGCAACATATTATTTGAAAATATTTATGATGAGTAGTAGTATATAGTCATTGTTCTTTCTCTTCTCTACTATTGACATTAGGTTGCAGGAAGTTGACAGAGCTGAGGGTATTGGGTAAGGAATCCTCTTCTCATTCATCACATGGAGCTTCAGGTATGTTTGCGATCTTGCCCATGAAGGTGGAAACCACTATGGAAAAGACATTTACAACAATGAAATCTACAGGCAACAACTCAACCTAACGTTGCTTGGAAAAGTGTTGCTATATATATATATCTTGTTAAATTTGTTTACAAATTTCTCCTTTGCAAGAAACTTACAAATACATTGTCTTTCTACAAAAATCTGAATAGCACTGGAATCTTCTGCATATTATGGTATGTTATAAAATGAAACTCTTTTTTTTTCCTTTATACATCTTAACACCCAAATTGTAAAAGACCAATATATTTTTTTCTTTTATTTGCTTCACAAGGATATTCTAGCGAAATATTTTAATATTTTATAGCGGCTCAGATTAACTCAATCACATTTATTAATGTTATATTTAGGAACAAGAAACCAAAGGCAAATCTAAGGCATAGTACCCCTCTGTATTTCACCAACAAAGAGCATAATTGTTTCACCCTATATTATATTTCATTTTCTTATATAATAAAATAATGCTTTAATTGATATTTCATTAATTCATACTAAGTGAATATAAGAAGTTGAATACACATTTTCATTTCAATAGTAGAGCAACATCAATTCATAATGTAGAAAAGAACATCCTTGAACTTCCAAGAAAGTGAGTCAATTAGCTCAACAACAAAATAATAGATTTATAAATGCAGTTTCTTTCTATTGTAACATTTACTATTCTTCAACATGAAACCTACCAAGTTACTCATATATGTTTCACAATAGAATATATCATTCTCCTTAAACCAACAAATGAAATATATAAATTTATTTTCAAACTAAAAATTATTCTTTCAAAATGAAATACATATTATTTTAAATGAGAGGATAACTAAATTGATTGAACAAGTGTTCCTTTTCACCCCTAGTTATAGAGTTACAACATCATGCAAATATACACCACTTTCACACATATACACTTTTCTCTCACCCCTACCAATAAGGGTAGTTACATTTTAGTGAGGTTATCTTCCCCTCATAGACATAATGATATAACAAAAGATGACCTTTCCAAAGCTTGTAAGATCCTCATATTGTCACCAACCTACACAAAACACAAACATATTTTCCATAGCCAAGGTAGTGCTCACCTCCTAACCTTTGGTTAACCAACCACCCCCGAGCTAGGAGGCAACCAAGGGAACCGGGTACAAACAAAACCAAGTAAAACAATATTTACATACACATGATACACACAAGATTATTTTCACGCCCACCCAAGGGATTTTCACATAACTTTAGGATTCCATCAAGAATCCAAAGTGGGGGATGGGGGTGGACTACGCACTCCATATGGGGACTTATAATAATAGCAACAAGAACAATTCAATATCATACTCCCATCATTTCACATGCTATCCTTCTTTAATATCTTCTCTTTCTTTGAAACCCATACCACCAAAACCATTTCTACCATTTCACAATTACATATGGGTACTCATACCCTTTTTGAGCCTCTCCTCTTAAGGAGGGATTAAACTTCCCCATGGAGGTTCCTACACCATACCATCCCCAACAAGGGATGCTCTTCCCAACTTGGGTGAGCCTATCCGTGCACAACCCTTTTTCCCATAACAAATAATACATCAAAAACACAAGAGATATGCTCCAAGAGAAATTTGAAATAAACATACAAATCAAACACAATAGATAAAATTTCAAGCACATCTTTTCACCTACACATATAATCTTTCAAATACAAACATGAAGAAGTAGAAAAGAAAAGTGGTGAATCTACCTTAAAACCAAGCTCAAGGAAAGATGGGTTGAGGATCCACACAACTCTTCTTCTTCCAAGATTTTTCTTTGAACTCCTCCCTCCCCCAAAATTCAACCAAAATCAAGAATGCAAAAGAATCCCCTAACCCTTGTTTTGAGTTTTCTTTATAGAAACTCAAGTTTTAATTCCTTTGAATAGGGAGCTAACATTTGTCAACCTTCCATTCACCCTCCCAGGCACACCCACCCATGTGTTCTCACACATGTGTGAGGACTTGGGAGACTTCCAAGACAACATGGAGAAGTGGGATTGGAAAAGGACTAGTTCCCATCCCACTTCCCAAACCTTATTTTCGTCAAACCTCTTTAAGGTCTCAAAAAGAGTGCCCTATCTTAAGATTGACCCATGATTTTGAGCTAAAAAGGTACTTAACCCATAGGTACCTGCCATAGGGACCTTAAACCCATAAAAACACTTAACAAAATATCACTTTTCAATCCCCAAAAGTGCTTTCAAATCCGAGTTTTTCCACTTGGTAGACAACTCACCTCCTGGATGGACTGACATGGCAATAAAAACCAAATTAAAAACATTCATAAATAACATCAATAATTACATGATGGAACTATAGTCCCTTCATATGGACTTTAGCTCGGTTGCATTGGTTAATTTACATAGGGTTCCCAAGAGTTGCCTCCAATTTCCATTGGCCATGGAAAATGTACCCGCACACTCAATACACACGTTAATCCATCCAAGTAAATCATATTCATATAATAATCAAATAATTTGAATCACAATTGCATTCACACATGTTTCATAATTTGTATAGCATAAAGATCCTATAACATAATTGAAAAATCATTAGCCACCTATCTTATCTCATTTTCATTAACATTAATTTTCATACTCATCTAATTGCAACATGATTGGTTCACACTGGTCACTTGTTTCATTCCTTCATCATTAAGTTTTCAGATTCAAATTCAACAAACTCAATAACCAACATAAAATTAGATCAATCATCATAGTTAGCTAGCATATCTCATAATCAAAATCAAATAATCATATTAAATTAAATACATGTTCAAATATCCTGTCATCAATGATATCAATAGGGATAGACAATAACCAAACTCAAAATAATCCAAGTGCTAGATGTAGCATAGTCATAATCAAACCATCACATGAACACAAATGTCTAAATCTCCTATCATCTATAGTATCATCAGGCATAATCAATAATTAAACTTAAAATAGTTCACTTACTGGATGTGGCATAGAGGTGGGCCTCACCATCTCAAGATCTAGGATATAGTTGTCTAAATGAGTCAAGAAAACATGGTTAAGAGATTAGAGTCATATTAGATCTTGCGGTCAATTTTGGTCTCAAATACGAACACACTGATCCATTGCAAAGGGTATTACCGGTAGAGAATAACTTCTCATAAACCAAGAAGACTTCCCATATAGTCATCACCATGTTGACATCAATGACAACATAGGAACAACGAATACAACCATCCATACTTCATCCTCATGTTGCAAGGTTTCCAACAACCTATACAACAACTATGATGATGTAAAAGAGAGCTTGCCCTTGGTTGGGTAGAGGATAAATTAACAATTTCTACAACTTACCACTCAACTCTGCATTCCTTGGTGGACTAAAGTAATTGTAGGGTAATCCCACAATACTGGTTTACATTTTTTGGCCAAACTGGACACTAAAATGATTTTTTTAAACTAAATCTTCACTTTCAGTCACCTATAGTGGCTAAACCATGAGGAATTTGAAGATGATGCAAGCTAGTGATTTGTGAATTTTTTTTTTGTAGATTCTAAATAATTTTATTTATTTATTTTTGAATCATATTGTATTTCTTTTTCCATCTCCTTTGAAAACTAGTTTTTATTAGTAAACACCATTTCTAAGGAGTGATGATCACCATATACAACATAAAAAAATTTCTATGAAGGATAAAATTCTATTTTTTTCAAATTTAGATTTGTGATTATAATATCTAAAAAGTTTATTTAGTTTCATAGTGTTTATTGAATATTTTTACTTTAATCAAGTTTCTAAGTCAAACCAATTACAATTCAGACATAGGCGAACCGTATACAACATAACTTTTTTTTAATGTATCAAAATTCTTTTTTTTTTCTTGGATCAAGGACATCAATACCTAGCCTGAACATATTTTTCAAAACTTTATTTTGATAATATACTATTTTTCCACATGTGCAAAACAAAAAAACTTGATTTTTCATGAAAAACCTATGTTTAATCAGACTAAAAAAAATACATAATAAAACCAAAATATATATTAAAATTATATTCTATGGATAGCTCATTCTAAGGACTACCATCATTTAGTTGGGTCTTTGAAGTTTCCTCCATTTTCATGCTCAACTCGAGTTTCAAAAGTCAAAATTTTGCAAAAAAATAGTAGCAAATGGGGAGAAAGGGAGTAAAGGGCATTCGATCAAACCTATGTTCGCTCCGAACCCCCTAAACCCATTCGCTCGAATGTTGGTTCGAGTGAATATAGGTTCAATCAACACCTTTAAAATAATGTTAAAAAATGTTGGTCAGGTTGGTTCGATTGGACTCTTGGCCATTGTCCGCTTGAACCCTTGGTCAACGAATGCATTTTAATTTTATTCCCCCACATCCCCCCTCATATGCATATAAATATAGGCTTATTTTTCATTATTCAGTATCATTGCAAGATTAGTTGCAAGATTAGTTCACATTTATATCAAGGAGAGAATATTTTGGAGAAGAGATTTTTGCATTTTTATCAAGGAGGAAATTTTTGTAGAAGATATTTTAGCATTTTTAGTATATTTTGGAGAAGATTATTTGCATTTTTATCAAGGAGGAAAATTTTGGAGAAGAGATTTTAGCATTTTTAGCAAATTTTAGAGAATATATTTTAGAATTTTTATCAAGGAGGCATATTTTGGATCTAAGAGATTTTATCATTTTTATCAAGGAGGGAAAATTTTGAAGAGAACTTTGCATTGTTATCAATCAAGGCAAATATTGGAGAAGACAACTTTGGATTTTTATAAATCAAGGAAAATTTTGGAGGAGAATTTATAGTTTGGTAAAGGATTTGTTTTGAGTCATCTTTAACTTGGAGAAGAAAATGGGAGAACAAGGAAAAAGGAAAAATAAGGGTCGACGAAATTTTTAAAAAGAACAAGAACAAATGAGCCGTGAACAAAACTTGGAAAATTATCATAGAAGGAAACAAGGTACATGCTTATTTATTCTCTCTCTCTCTCTCTCTATCTCATGTGTGTTTAGGAATTTTATTAACACCTCAATATTTTCCTTATAAATCTATTTCCAATTATGAAAACCATGTTAGAGAACTTGGAAACTTTAATACAAAAAGATAGTCATCTTGCATAGACATTACCATAACTTGAAACCTCATTGTTCCATGGAATTCTTAAGTTCAAGAATATTTGATTTTATTTGTTCAAATCCACTTAAATAGCTCATCATCTCTCACTTTCTTTGCTTGCATGTAAATTCATGTATCCAATTTACAAAACCTAGTGACTCTGAAAATTCATTTTTCCATTTCCTTAAATTGAATCCATTTCCAGTTGTATTTATTCCATGAAATTATTAAACTTTCAAGAATATTTGATTTCATTTGAACTCAACTCCACTTATAGAATCATAGATCTCACTTTTTAAATTCTTTCATGTATGTAAACTCATATACAATACTTGTTTAACTTAGTGAAGTTTTTAAACACATTCTTCCTAAATTCCTTATCATCTATTTCCAATTGCATTTGTTTCATGGAGTTCTTAAGTTAAATAATCTTTGATATCATAATATTCAACTCTGGAACTTAAATAGCTCAAGCTAAATAACAGATGGACCTTGAAGATAGGGAGGAGGCCCAAGTTAAAATAATGAATGTTGAAGAGGGGTCAAGATCACTTCCTTCTACTAGTATGGATGAGCATATAAAACTTGCTAGAAAGGTGAAGAAACAAATTTCTTATAGAAATTTAGATCATTTACTTGAAATGGATATGGAGAAACTAAAATGTTATGCCAACCAACCTACAAGCAGGAGTAAGAGGTCAGTGACTAAATCTATAAATGGAATAATCAATGATTATTTCAATCATCTTAAAACACTTGAAAAAACCCATTTTTTATCACATTTACTTCTTCATAATGAGTTGAAAGAGTCATTACAATTGTTGGGTGTACATTCAACATCCAATAAGAAGAAACACATGAGATTATAGAAAGATATTGTTGAAAATGTTAAAAATAGTTTGATTCCATTGTAAAAGGATCTTGATTATTGGATAAGGCCATTACAAGAAGGATAATGCTGAAATCTATTTTAAATCAAGATATATTAAGAAAAAGAAAAATGTCTACAATTTTAGCTAAAATTGGTTATAGTAGAACCACACTAATAAAATATGAGAAAAAGAGAAAGGTTTTGGATGATAGTTCCAAAGGAAATTGGGAAATTATGTGTAGAGCTCCCTATTTTTATAGGATTGAAAATGTTGTTAGGAACTTTATCTCAAGTTTTTGGAATGAAGAGACCCATCCATCATCAAATACTAGAGATGTTATGAGACAAGAGATTGGGCCCAACATTTATGAAAATTGTATTAAACATTGGCTAGACATAACACAACTTGAGATGTATATGAAATTTTGTGATCAGTATTCTCATATAAAGGTTGGGAAAAAAATGTTTGAAAGGTTTAATCCATATTATGTGAAGATAAAAAAGTTTTTTGAAACTTTTTGTTGTCATTATCATATTAAATTTGACCTATACTATCAAGTGTTTCAAAAGATGAGAGAATAAAGTTATGGTTTTCAAAATGCATCTCCTAAATAGGTAAGTTTGTTCAAAAAGGATATGTTATGTGATCATTAAAATGGACTTCAAATAAGCTACATAAAAGGACTTTGTGAAACATGTGGAAATTTGGCTAAATTTCCTTCAAGAAACAAATTAACTGACCTAACAAAGACACTAAATTGCAAGAGTTACAAGTATGTAAAGTTTCAAACAAAATTTTGGAAAGAATCTAGAAGGTTAAACTATGTAAAAGAGGAGATTTCTATTGGAAAATTTATGGAAGATTTTCAAAAATTGATACAACCATACATACAACATTCCTTTTTTGCTAAGTGGCAAGCACAACAATTTCAAAAATTAAAAGATAACTTTTTAACTTGGAATAGTTCTATTAGTAGTTGAATTTGTAGAAAATTACTCTTTTGTACATCAAAAAGAGATTCAATTAGAATATTACTTTTCAAAGCAAGTCACTATTATGGTTCATGTGTTATCAACATGCACAATCAGAGTTGGATGGTGTTGAGAGTACAAATGAACAACGATCCATTAAGAAAGAATATCACTTTTATATTAGTGATGATAGAGAGCATGACACACTTTTTGTACAACATTGCTTTACAATTTTTTTTAAGAATTTGAGAAGCAGGGATGTAAAATTTGAAATGAATTTTGTATGGTCAGTTGGATGTGTGGCACAATTCAAATCATCATGGCCATTTTATGCACTATCTATATATCATAAAATTTACAAAATACCACATGCTTGGAGTTTCTTTGAGAGTGGGCATGGAAAGGGTGAGCATGATGGTGAAAGAGCTTGCATCAAATGTGCTTTAAGAAAGAATCAAATGAGTTATTTGAGAGATTGTATAGATAATGCACATGATGTTGTTGAATGGTGTAAGAAACACTTTGCATCAAATGAGGTTGGAACATCTTCAAGAACAAACCAAAACATTCACATAGAGTGTTTTGGGAGATATCAGGTATGTATAAATTACATTTTCAAAAATTTGAATTTATTTAAATTTAATTTTTTTATATATAAGTATGTTTGTTCACATAAATTTGTTTTTGTACACATATCTAGGTGTGGATAGAAGATCAATGCACAGATGCAAGAGGGTAGACAAAACAAGATCTTTGCATTGTGTTATGAGTTCAGATAGTTTCCCTGGATGTACATTATACATGAGGGATTACTCTTGTTTTTGCACTAAGTGCATTACGGAAAACTATGATGCATGCATCAACTAAGAACTTGGATATGTTAGTAAATGGGATATGGTGCCACTATTCATTTCAGACACATTTGACAAAAATGAGGATGAAAGATTTCAAGATATTCCTTTGATTTCAATTGATTATGACCATATTTCAGGATAGGTTAGAAAAGGTACATGTGTAATTTTTCAATAATTTAAATATTATATAAATTTAATGATCTTTAAATTCTATCTAGACAATTCTAATTTTTTAGAATTTTTTTGTGTAAATTTGGTGTGTACAAGAGATATTTTTGTAGTCATAGTAGAGCCTAGAAACATAGTAGGTGTTAGCTATTATTTATTGTGTTGCACAAAATAGAGGAATAAGCTAACAAAACATAAAACAAGAGATTGAATGTTATTTCCCATAGTTGAGTTTGAATTTAAAATATATCTATATATATATATATTATGTACATGTACATTACCTTAAAACCATTAAATATATATTGTAAAAAACTTGAGCATGAAAATGTTGTATACGTGCACATGTCTTACCTCAGGTTCATGTTTACTATGTAGATTTTGTTGTAGTGTAAGAGATATATCTAAAAAAATTCAAAAGTTGTTCAACATGGGATTCATTTTGTTGACTATCAACCTAATAACAAGGCATATCAATATGGTCACCTAATAATTTCTACCACCCTACATCTTCATGCAATTCCACATGCATGTGGACGAAAAAAATGGAGACTAGATAGTGATGATCATCAAAAAATTTCACATGTTATTGAAGAGTGGGTTGAACTAGAATGTTTGTGTTAGATTATATCCATGATTTTCAAGTTCACTTGTACATTTACATACATGTTCAAGTGAGAACTTATAGTAACTTGTTTGAACTTTGGATTGTTTTAGTTACTTATAATATATGTTGATGACAAATATTTTAAATTTGGTTGGACATAAATTAGTGGTTGAAACACATTGGGACCCTTAAATTGATTATACATTTTCAATTACATATTTGTTCCATGGAATTCTTACTTGTTCAAGAATCTTTAATTTCATTTGAAAGCTCAATTCCACTTATAGGTCATATATATGCCAAGTTCAATGCCACTTATAGCATCATCTCTCATTTTTTTTGCTTGCATGTAAAATCTTATATATATATATATATATATATATATATATATATATGCTTTCAATTTACTTGTTTAATTTACCTAGTGAAGTTTTTAAAAATCAAATTCTTAAGTTAAAGAATCTTTGATTTCATTTGAAATTTCAACTCCACTTATAACATCATATCTCACTTTTTTTGCTTGCATGTAAAATCATATATATGTTTTGAATACTTGCTTGAAGCCTAACTTGAAGTTTTTTAAAATCATTTTTCCAAAAATCAAATTATACATGTATATTTTTTCCATGGAATTCTTAAGTTCAAGAATATTTGATTTCATTTTATGAACAACTCCACTTATAGCATCATCTCTCACTTTTTTTTCTTGCATGTAAACTCATATATATATATATTCTTTCAATACTTTTTTGAAACCTAGTGAAGTTTTTTAAAATCATTTTTCCTAAATTCCAATTAGATACATGTATATGCGTTCCATGGAATTATGAGGTTCAAGAATCTTTGATTTCATTTGAAAAATTTCAACTCCACTTATAGCATCATCTCTCACTTTTTTTGCTTGCATGTAAACTCATATATATGCTTTCAATACTTGTTTGAAACCTAGTGAAATTTTTTAAAATCATTTTCCCTAAAGTACAATTATATTATTACATGAAATTAAATTGAACATTACATATTTAATTACTTGTGGCTTTAAAGGTACATATATAGATAGAAAATTTCTTATAAATTCATTCAAGAATTCAATGCTTAATTTATGTTATGTACATAATGTGCAAACCTTGTTACAACAATTGAAAATTTTATATCTATTTAATATGACTATCTAAATTTAAAGTTGAAAAGATTATTATTTTCCTTTATATAGAAATTAAATAGAACCTTTAAAGAATCTAGTTCTTTTGTACTTGTATTGCTTTTGATGGGGTAAATATTAGGTCTTGTAGCTTACTTGAAGTACTTTTGATTAGGGCCTCATCTTACTATTTAAAACTCTTATCTCATCCATGTCTTATTATGTTAAGAGAATATTTTTAAAAGTACTATATTCTAATGATATTCCACTTGACAAATACATGAAATTATTCAAATCCTTAGTGTGCATTTACCAAACATATAGGTACGAGTGTATTCCCATTTGTAACCATCATTGTAGGGTTTAAGTGTGATATATTTGATTTATTTATTTACACACACATTTAGTGTATTTAATGCATATTTAACATTATATAAATCATAAATATGTGAGAGCATGAGTTCACTAAATATAGATTTAAAATTTATATAAACAAGTTCTTGAGTGTAAAAATGTACATGAACACATGTATCTATTAACATAAACATTTAAACATAAGCAAACACATTTACATGTAGATAGATTTAATGTATAAACATAAACATGTTATAAGAAAAGAGGTACATACACATAGATTGAATAAAAATAAACATATAAACATAGATTGTATAAATACTCTTCAGTGTACTAAACATGCACATGTACACATGTAGATTAATGTATAAACATTTAAATATAAGAAAACACATGTACATGTAGATAGATGAACATAAACATAAACATTATAATCAAACCTAGGTACATGCATGTACAAATTGAATGAAAATAAACATATAAACATAAGAAACTGTGCATGTATATCATATAGGAAAATGTACTAGAGATCATGAAATGTACCTACATAATTTAATGTATAAAAAATCTAACAAATGTACTATAGATAGATCATCAAATGAAAGTAATAATGTTTCAAAAACCTAACAAACATGTACTAGAGATCATCAAACATGTATCCTATGTCATATATAATGTTAAAAAACTCATAAATATAGTGAAACCTAATATGAATTTCAACTCCTAGTTGAATGATCATTTGAATGAGAACCCTGCCCTGATGGATGTGTGGAGCCTTGGAGATAAAATTGTGTAAACAATGTGTTAAATACATATAATATATATTATAAATTTTATTAAATTTATTTAGGAATGTACATGTATTTTTAAATATCTATCTAGATCTATACATGTATGCATGTACATATACAGGTATATCTATAAAAAATTAAAACTCACATGTCCCTTGGCAACAAAATCATCCACAAAGTCATGCCAACGTACATGATTTGAACCAAGGCTGGGAGTAGCATGAGGTATGTCAATCTACAATATATATATATATATACATATATATAACATGAATATCTAGTTAAAACTAACATTTAAATAATAATAAAAAAGAATTGAATATACACATGCACATCAAGTGGTATCAGATGATCTAAGTCCTCTGCAATGTCTGTCTCCAAAAAATAAACCAAATGCTCAGTTGACATGTCAAGATCTACATGCATCTGAGCCATTGCATGTCATGCCAGAAATGATGAGTGAAGGGGACTATGTAGCTGAGATGGCATCAGCGTTGAATCAAGAAAAATCAACATATACACAAAACCCATAGAAGTTTGCATCCTTTGAGAGTCAACTAAAGGATCAATAGTTTGTGTAGCAACCGAATGATCTGTAGGTGGATCCTGATGTGCACTAGTGTTGGGTTGAGAGTGATGTGAATGATGGGATTCTAGATGTGAATGAGCTCCTAAAGCCAAACAACCTTTGAACTAGTCTATAGAGATCCCATAGTATGATGTGATGAAGGAATATGCCTCCAAGAGGTCCTCATCCAAACAATGCATATTCCTCCATGCCATATCTCCTATAATTCCATCGAGCTATGTGGGTGTAGGGATTCCCGCTGCTATAAAAAGATCCATGTTGTTGTGCTATGTTGCAAATGGAACTGTGGATCATGAACATCTAGACATCGAATACTAACCCACATGATCAATAGATATCCTACTAGTCACAGCTGCCATATTGCTTACACTCTCAATTGATTCCTTTTGGGAAGCTATGACAACTTGATCTACTAAGGGCGCTAGAGATGGGGTGAGAGAAAGAGACCTACCATCAACCAATACCCTAAGCATCGGGGATGGTCTACCTACTCGATGATAGGTGGGCCTATCAACAATCCTTCCACGCCCCTAACCAACATATGGTGGAATGTCTAGGTAGTTGACATTGAGGCCCAAATGGATCTCAACATAAAAGTACTAAACAAATATAATGGAAGTTGGTCATTGTTTGGATATTGATGATGTGCTGCAAAAAATCATGAGTAGATCTATGCAGCTATAGCAGGATCCACATGTATTTAGTGACTTGGTGTCCCCTCACCTTACGTTTCTTTTCATAGAATGGAAAATATCATTTTTTAATCATATATTTGGTAACTACATGATCTTTTATTTGAGAGTAGGGAACCTCACCACATACTTCTTCCCACATGTGGGAAAGAATAACAACTACCCTATTAGGAGCAAATGCACTAGTATCCCCAAGTTTATCTCTTATTTGTTCCAGGCTTTGTAATATGGCATGAAACTGTCCACATATATGCCTGCATTTGTACCATTAGTTAATGCATCTCTCAATTTATTAATCTCACTAGTAGTATTTACAAATAGTTCTTGCAGATGTGGAATAGGTGCATTTTCCATGATATGTATGTACCTAAAGGAGAAATGAGACCTTGGTTTAATATATCTAGATCTAGAGAATAAAAATATAAAATAGTTCTAGATAAATTTACAAGTGTGCACATGATATAGAATGTATTAAACATGAACACTTGATATCTAGATAATAGTTCTAAAGTGCATACATACATTCAATAAATTTAATGTAACTTAGATACAAATTACTAAACAATTGTGAAACAAGTAAATCAATTTGAAATATTAATAAATCTTTAAATTTACATAATTCATTTAGTCATGCATGAACTCATTTCACCAAAATGTAGAAACCTCTAACTATACATTTAAATATATAAAATGATCTTAAATATATGATCCATATGAGTAAATCACAAGGGCCAACAAGTGTTAAATTAGCTTGAGATTTGAAAACACACATAGATTAGAGATAAGGTCTAATGAACTATTTAATAAAATATATTTCACATTTCTTATATAGAAGTTTCAAGATAACATGTATGTACAAATGGCAACTATCTATGTTCAACAAAACTATATTTAAACTTCATAAAATCAAGAGGCATATCAAAATTGGATAAGAAATTTATCAAATACCAAACTTTCATGTTGACCTTACTTAAGAGTTATTGGTCAATTCACACTAGAGTTTCAACAAAACTTCCTATACTGGAGGTGAGGAGGGGTCCATTTCTTTGGAACTAAATGTGAACTTAAATAAGTGCATGAAAAGTAACATTATTTAATTATGCCATTAAAGAGGTTTGGTGCAATGGAATGAAATTTGTGATGGTTTAATTATGAGGTGAAGATAGAAAATATGCTTAGATTAAGAGAAGAATGGTGCATAAAATGATTGACATGTATTTATAAAAAGTTGTGTCTTATAGTAAGGCATGAAAATGATGTGAAAATATAATTCATGATAAGGCTCATATAATGTGTGTAGTAGTTAACATAAGGATGAGCTTGAGCATGCACAAAATACTATATGAAATCTAAAGCAAGAAGTTGTGCTATGTCACAAGTTCAAAAGAAAAAATGAGTAAGAAAATAAATACCAAATGTGTCACCTATTGAGCATGTTTTTTCACCTAGCATGAATAAATATTAAGAATAAAGACATTGTAATTGAAAAATAAGTAAAGAAGAACAAAAATAAGGTAAATTTGATGATAAAATCTAGAAGAATAATGATCTAATGGATAGATGAAAGCTAGTGGTTCCATAAGTGGTACCTAAGAATAATTTTGTTTAATGATTTATGAGAACTAATATTGTGTATATTCATATATACTTATAGGATAGATCTAATTTGTGCTCTCCTTTTTTATTTTATGAAAACTAGTATTTTGATTATATATTATTTGATGGGATTTCCCCAATTTTATTTCACCTTCTATATATTTCTTTTACATGATCATCCTCCCCAAATAGGAGACCATTTTTGGTTTCCTCTTCTTTCTTTGAACCATTTTCCTACGCCTTAATTTTTTTTTTACCTTTCTTTTCACTCTCCCACTAGGGAAACTCACTTACTTGCTTCTAGAATCATTTCTCCCATGTTTATGTTTACATTGAATTTATTATTTTATATTACATTGTCTCTTTATAAATATATGTTATGGTTTGGCCTAAATTAAACTCATAGTGTTGTATCATGCTCTCTAGTGGTTATATAATAATTCTACTTTGACTCCATGCATTATGCATTTCTATTACATTGATATATCATTCTTATTATAGTGTATAATTCTATCTTTTGCTACATAATTTATTTTGTAGATCTTACACATTGACCGTATGGTGGTACATCATACCTTTCAATATCTCATAAGTTATGTTCTCTTATTTATATATCTTTTATACTTAAATATTTTGTACATTAGGGAGCTTCAATGATTTCCCTTCCAATATATTGCACATTTATATTTACTTCTCTACATTGAGGGGGAATCATGCTTCCTCCTCATTTATATCTTGCACTATGGCTTACCAAATAGCTTTGGCTTCATACCATCATTTAAATTCTTTATCACCACTAGGAAATTATTGCTTTACCTAAACCTTTGTGTTCTCATTCTTTTGAATGCTATATTGGAGGCATACGCTATAGAGGAGTGTAATTATAGAGGTTTTTTATTTGGTTTTTGAGGGCCACATCACTATTTTACATTGCCCATGCTTTAAGAAACTTTACTTACTTTGTGCTATATGTAACACATATGTGTTTATCATATGATATTAAAATACTAACTAAAATGATAATATATACAATAGATATAAGTAATAATAGGTTTGACATAAATTTATTAAGGTGAACCCCTAAAAGGAAAATAATAGTATGAAATTTATGATAAGGTATTATTGTTTCTGATGTAAATGAAAAGTAATACTAGAAGCTTAGAGTTTTGGTAGAAGCAACAATGTAAGAGTAAGATTAATGGGATGTAATTATGAAATGAGTAACATGTGATGGAGTGGAAAGTAAAAGGGACAAATTGGGGGATGAAGTTTCAGAATGAGTAATGCACATGAGTACATACTTGTAAATTCATGATAAAATACATGATGAGTATTTGTTGAAACAAAGTGTAGAATTTTTTTAATTTCTAAGCAATTTCATCCTATATGAATGCATTAGTAACAATGCTGTTTAGTTTTCTATTCCCCTCTTTATTGTAGGCAATTTCATCTACACTTACATTTGCTTCTTATTATTTTCAAATCATCTCCACACCTAAAAAATTAGAACCTCCATTTAATCCACACATTTATGCTACTAAACTTAAAATATAGCATTTGATATTCACCACGTTAAATGTTCTATTTGTCAATGTCTAGTAAAAACCATAAATATTATTTGTGAAAATGAAAACAATGAGAATTCAATACCCATCCTAGATCGAATACTCACAACAATTGGCTGGTTTCTCCCCTTCTTTGATGGAGTACAATACTACCACTTTTTATTAAGATATTTGATAAAAGGGTTTATGATTTTGTAATTGTTTAAAAATTCCTAATTATTTTGTTCACTATTATAGCCATTCAGAAATCTATTCATTTCACCCTTTTAAATTTAGAGTACAAAAAAAATGCTATGCATGCAACACACATTTTTCATTTTTAGAACTGTTTGTAAGGAGTGGGACACTGAATAGGAAATACATTATTTAGGGTTCATTTTGTGTTCTCTAAGTTTCTGAAACTATTGTATAGAAGAGTATAAAATCAGCCCTTATATAATCTGCAAATGTTAAACATTTAGTATTAGTGCAGTTACAAGATGTGCTGCACAAATTGCAACCATATGAGGTTACTTTCAGGTTGTTATTGATGATAGAAAAATTAACCTTCACCCCCAACTATCTTGCCCCCCTCCCATACCATTTTCAAACCCTCCCTCTCTTCTTTAGGAATTTTAAAGCCTAACTGTAGCAAGACTACAAAGTCAAAAAGGAGAAATTGGCTGTGGAAATGTTGTAAGAGACACAGAAGGGGTTCTCATTAAAGGACATGTGCTACACTTGGGAGAGAAATGAATTTTTAGGAAGATACGAAAGTAATTTTAGGGAGCCTCATTCTCATCCTCAAGTTGGCTTTTAATAGCATAATAGTCGAAAGTACCAAACAAGGCAATTTATTTGATCATAAGTGTTAAATCTAGAATCAAATGCAAAAGTATTGAAAATTTGTTTTTACAAACAAGATAAGATAAGGTTCTACATTCTTTAGGGTTTATTACAGTGAACTCCACCATGATTGAAATATATGCAAAAAATGTATTTGTTGAAAATGATTTAGAAACTTTCAATCAAATACAATTCACCAACCTAGAGGTCAATGCAGTGGAGGGTGACAATCTTTGCTAAAGGTGGTGAGGTCATCACTGAAGGTGGTGGGGTCATCGCCAAAGATGACCTGGAGGAGGTTTGGATGTGGGTTTTCCACTGAGAAAATGATAGTTGAAACTGAACAACAGAGAAATATTTTAGATTAAAAAAACCCTAATTCATGGGTTCAAGCGAACATATCTTCGACCAAACCCTATTTTTTTAATTGAAAAATAAACAACATTCAAGGGTTCACTCGAACTTCGGGGTTCGATCGAACTAGAGGTTTGAGCGAACCCTTAAAGATGTTCATTCGAACCCTTAAGTTCGAGTGAACCCCCTAAAATAGTTTACATACCAAAAATGGCTTTTTCCTTCCTATATCAAATTATAAGCCACTTTTGTGGGTTCAACCTGTACTTATCACCTTCAAGGGTAATTGGATGCTTGATTTAAAGTCCCGCAAGTTTTAGTACTCATAAAAAAAGTTGACATGAACCATAAGCAAACACACATGAAAATTTGATGCATTGCTAACATAATGATTGCTTGAAATAATATTACTAGAATTTTTCTAATTTTTCTTTTCATTACTCTTAGGATGCTCAATTTCCTTGTCAACAAATGCTAGGATCACTTAGTTCAAATGATTTGGAATTTTTAAATGTTATAGTGTTCACATTAACATACTTGAATTGGGGCCAAAATAGGCTAGAAAAGGGTTTGGGCTTTCAAGTCTGGACCTTATGGTGGCAATAAGAATTGGTAAATAAACATTAAATCTATATTCCCAATTCAACTTTTGAATTTCCAAATATTATTACAGAATAGGAAAATTTAATGCACAATTGGGTCCAAGCACATAGGGGGCATCTAAAACTACTATGAAGTTGTCTAGGGTAACAATTTACGATGATAGAATAAATTGGATCTTAAATTCGAGTATAAATTTGTAAGAATTTTTTGATTTGTTGATGATGGTTTAAAGGAGAAAATAAGTCTTTATTGATTATGTAATGCAATGAGACAAATACCAGAACATCACAAATAAGATTTTAAATTTTAGAAGTATCCAAAAAAAGAGATGATACACCTTGCAATGTGTATACTATAGAAATACAATTCTAAGAAATTTGAAAGAGTACAAAAAAATATAATATTTTTTTTTAATTTTAAAAAAATGAATTTTAAAAACTAGTAACATCCAAAAGTCATATGAAATTACCAATAGACATAATTTATAATAAAATTATTAACCAAATACTTCACATTCCCATAAAATCAGTAATTTAATTCATCTTAAACAAAATATAAATATAAAATATTAACTACAGTACTTTAATACTTTAATATAAATAAGAATTCTAAAATAAATATAAATCACTTATTAAAATAAATTAATATGTACATTGAGGAACATCACCTCTAGGACCTCCAAAAAATATGAGATCCCCCCAATAGTTATCATCTGTAAAAAATCCTTTTACATCATAACAATTTTGTTTACTTGCAAAATAAAACCTATTTTTTTTGATAAAATTATAGCACCACCTTTAGCAGTAAACAATTGTATATTCCTGATATAAGCTGCTTTCTTAAAACCACCTTAATGGAAGCGTCCACTGCCCATGTCTGTCTTTGAGAATGGAGTTCCTGGACTTCTTGAAACCACTGCTACTTCTCCTCCAAAATCAACACGATTAGGAGATAATGTTAAGTCCTTAAAAGTCACTGCAGGCCAGTGACCCACTGAACTGTCTTGTAAATATACTGCCCACACTATATTGTTACCCCTAGTTTCCTAAAACAATAGACCAAAGTTAGAGTCAATCACCTTATAAATATGATTAAAATAATAGAATTGGTTTGTCTTTTAAAAACTATATAAGAATATTAAATAACAGAACAGAATGGAATTAATTTATATATTTAAAAGATATTTTGGTTCGTAAATAATGTGGTTTTCTAAACCTTCCCATTAAGAAAAGTAAAGAAATATTAAACCTTCCCATTAAGAAAAGTAAAGAAATATTAAATGTAAAAAATTATGTGCTTACTCTTTTTATACTTATGCGGATCTCTACTTGATTTCCATCATATACAGAAGCACCATTCAATGGCATTCATGGATAATATTTTTCTTCTTAAATAAATCCTTCACAATCCAAGTCCTGGCAACTATTTGCATAGGTATCTTGCTGCACATATACAATTTTAGAGTAAACATAAACAACTACAAAAATATAACAAAACAAAAATTATAAAAAATATTTATGATAAATATTTAATTATCTATTATTCAATTCAATTCTTACCGCATAAAAAATAAAAAATCTAACAAGTGGATTCCCATGGCGCTTGGGGCAAACCTGCAGGCCATATAGACACTTTAGTATCATATTATTATGATGTATTGTTTCTACTAATTCTTAGGACTCAGTAGTTGAGCATATTTCAATAATTGTGATAGTAGTTGTTTATATAATGTCCAATAGTTGTGACTTGACTAGCCATTATTAATCAAAATGTATTCTGTTGATCTAAAAAGCAACCAATCATGTGATGCGGGATCGGCATTCAACTATCCATGATGTGAATGTACAAGTATTGGTCTCACTTTTTTTGGGGCCTTTTAGGACACCTTGAAAAAAAGCATGTTGATGTGGCATCATATTTGATGATGCGGCCCTGAAATGAAAGTTATCAACATGGGACTAAATCGCTATAAAAAATTGAGAGTGGTTTGAAATTTCCACGTAGGATAATTAAAAGCACGAAGTCAAGGTGCACAACTACTGAATCCTCTCTCCTGGTTCTAAGAAAATTCACCGCCACTGATGGAAAATTCACCATCAACAATTCACCCCCAAAAATTCATGCAATTAATATTTTGTGCCATAAATTATCATGACAGTGAATTGTTTATGGTAAATTTTTCTGTCGGTGAATTGCCGGGTGCCCCCTCTCCTATTCATTTATACCTACAAACCAGCTTCCATTGATTATGTTAATGTACCATTAGGATCCTCATGCAAAAGCCATATTTGACTGTTACTGAGAAAATCATCAGACTGCACGAAAGTATGCCATGCATCGAAGGCTGCTTTGCCTTCATGGACTCCCTGTTGTGCTCTGATTTCTACCACTGCCCACTACAAAATACAGATAAAAGTAGGTCACGCAAGAAAACCTTCATTCATTCCATTTAACATTGTTATTATTATAGTTTAAAATGAAGATTTCCATACAACTATATAATTCATAATTATTTTTTCGAAGGTACTAAATTTTTTATTAAACAAAAATTAGATGAGTAGCACCAGACCTCATGATTACTATTATCTCCTAGGACTCCATCTGGGACAACACTTGATCTTCTGTTTAAGTATTGTCTGACAGATCCTGCTCTTTTAACACGTTCACGTGTGATCTCCAAGATTGGCACAGTTCCCTCTGGGCACTCTTCAAAGAAAAGGTGAAGGCTCCAAAAGCATACGCTAATGCGCTCCGATCGAAGGGATATCTGGTCCTCGTATTTTACACAGGACGCTCTCTCCAATGCCCTTCTAAAATCAAACAAGACAAAACAATGTAAAAATAAAATTTAATGGAGAAAACAAATGAATTTTTTAATTTTGAATAAAAATGAAACCTGAAATTTATGCACCGCAGGGGGATTGATGTAATTTATAATATACTCATCAATGGTCATAGTTTGCAACTTAGACAACTCATTGATTGCAATATCAGCTGCCAATATCAATGGCATACATATTAATGAAATAAAAATTGAAAAATTATTGTCAGAAGCCATAGTTGAAGAAGAGAAAAGAGAAGAATAAGAGAACAAGAGATTTATATCGAGAAACCAATCTTGAATAGTTTAGATATTTATACAATGTCTTTGATTCATATTACATATTTTTACACAGGTTTGTAAGATTTATAGGAGATTAGTTTCTAAGTTTTGGGAAGGAAAAGTCATCATTGTTTAAAGTTTCATCTAAGCGGATCGAGTTGCCAAGCTATTAGTAGCAAATGCATGTCAAGTTGCAGTTCTATTGTTAATTTGTTAGAGAAAGATCAAGATTCATTCTAGTTAGTTAGTAGTTTAGACTTTTATTTTATGGAGAGGTTTTAGGAACTATTTTTAAGGAGCAGGTTTCCTAACATTAAAAACTAGCAATTCCACTTTGGTGTGCAATGGGTATGCCAAAGAGGTGTGGAAGGTTAATTAGAGAAAATTTGGTCTATTTTTTTTATACATTTGTGTTGTACATGAGGTCAATTGATAGGTCATTTATCTAATGATGTGTTTGTGCAACAAAGGTCTCAATAGAGAAATGATAAGTTCAAACTAACTATGCATCCACTTACAAAACCTCAGAATTAGGAAGATTATCAAGCTCCATTACCCGACTCATATTAGGTTTGTAATAGGAAGAGAGGGAGAGGGAGAGAAAGAGGGGGAAGATTGAGAGAGGGGTAATGAGATAGAGATAGAGGGGAAGATAGATATACAAATGGAGATGGAGGAGGGAGATATGGAGAGAAGGAGAGGGATAGATAGATAGATAGATGGAGAGAGAGAGAGAGATGTGGATATATATATATATATATATATATATATGGAAGATAAATATATATATATATATAGAGAGAGAGAGAGCTAGAGAGAATGAGAGAGAGATATATAGAAAGATACAGATAGAGATAGGAAGTGATATATAGAGTGTTGAATGAACAAGATAACTAAGATGGGGGTGAATCAGTTATAGCAAATTAAAACATCAAAACCCTTAACAACAATCGGATCTACATTCATTAAACCCTTATTCCGTTAAAGTGATTAATCATGAAATGTAGATAACAAAAACTAAAATAACAACATCATACACAAGAGAACACCAGATTTACGTGAAAAGCCAATGAGGGAAAAACCACTGTGAGGATTAGCTCATAGTATAAGTAATTGCAAAACCAATACAAGGTCTCATTGCTAGAATATGACACATTGTCCAAAAAGGCTCACAGCCAGGGCTCACTACCACATAAAGAAACACAAAAGATAGAAGAGAAATGTTACACTAAGAAAAACCTCTCAATACAACATGAAATCCACCACAAATTCTCCAACACTTTCGCATCCTTGTATGAAAGATTGTGGAAACCTTTAGCCCATTGCCTTCAGGAATCCAACACTTTGAAATTCACATTAATTTGCTCAATTCACATCAATAATTATGTAATTCACATCAAATTCGTCACTCACATCTATCTTGCCTCTCTCTTACATCTCACAACACTACACTTATTTATAGGGTCACCTTAGAATAGTGGTTTACACTTTCTAAGAGGAAGGAAAATTTGACTTTTTTCCATTCCTCATATCAAATGGGTTCGGCCGAACCCAATGGTTCGATCGAACCATTTTATTGGTTCGGCCAAACCAACAGATGCACCAATTAAAAAATCATATTGAAGTGGGTTCGGCCGAACACACTTCAATATGACTAAAATTCGGATGCACCCATTTAAATTATTTTTTTTTATTCCATGTGTTGGTGGCTTGGCCGAACAAGGGTTCGGTCGAACCACTATTCGATTGAACCTTTGTAAAATGTTCGACTGAACACTTGTTCGGCCAAACCCCTCTTTTTTCATCCTTGCTACCTAAGGTACCAGAATTGTTGAAAATTTTGCATTTCGAAGCTCGGTTTGAGAATGAAAATGGAGGAGATCTCAAAAAATCAACTAGTATCGGGTTCCCCTCAAAACGAGCTATCCAATGAATATAATTTTAGTATGTTTTGATTATATTATCTGTCTATTTTTTAAGTTTTATTAAATATAGGTTTTTCACTGAAAACAAAACTCTCTGTTCTGCACAAGTGGAAAAATAGAAGATTATCAAAAAAAAAATTTAAAAATATGAGTGCACCAGATATTGGAGTCCTTGATCCAACAAAAAAAAAAAAGAATTTTGATACATACTATAAAAGTTATGCGTTATACGGTCGTGTTATGTCTGAATTGTAATTGATTTGACTTTGAAACTTGATTAAAGAAAAAATATTCAATAAAAAACTATCTAACCAAGTGGAAGCACTAGATATCGGATTTACAAGTCTAAATTTGAAAGAATTGGAATTTTATCTTTCAAGGAAAAAAAGTTATGCATTATACGGTGTGCGTCACTTTTTAAAAATGTTGTTTTTTGAAAAAAACCAATTTTCGTGGGAGATGGAAAAAGAAGTGCAATATGATTTCAAAAAAATTGAAAAAAATATTTTTAGAATCTACAGACAAAATATGACAAGACTCTAGTTTGCATCATCTTCAAATTCCTTACGGTTTAATCGCTATAGGTGCTCGAATGTGGAGATTGTGTTTAAAAAAAAATATCAGTGTCTAGTTTGGCCAAAAATTGTAAACCACTATTGTGGGATCACCCTATATGAAGCTGAACCTTGAAAACCTTCTCCAAGGTTGGTAACTATTCGTTACACTTAAAATTTCAAATTAGTTCGACACCTAAATGTTCCTGCAATGGATAGGAATGGAGATGAACCATATAAATCTTTAATTAGGACCCAAATTAATTGTAACACACCTCAACATGATTTCATAAATTTTAAATGTAGTGTTAACACCAGGTTAGCCAATACCCATGCTAAAACACCATAAAACATTAAGTACATGCTTCCTTAAATCAATCCAAATATTTTAGACAACAAAATTCACTTGAACAGATCTAGAATAACCCATGAACCACCTGAGATCCAACAAAGGTTTCATCCAAACTCGCATCATAGAAATGATTCAACTCAAAACATTCGGTTAACTTCATACACACACTGACACATGAAACACACAATGTACTACACTAAATCAAGTGAAACCTTGAATTATGAAAGATACAAACATTATAAGAAACTTCCTAGATATGTACAAATTGAAGCCAAACTACGAAGAAATGTGAAGCAATTAAATTTCTCCCAGACCACAAAAAATATCATTGAAAAACTAGTTCATGCACTGGTGAATATATCTCACTCTACACAACAATCCAGAAACCCAAATTTTGGATATAGCAATTACTGATAACCTTGAACAACATATTAGATTTGTATAGGCATAACATGTACAAAGAAGAAACACAAAGCACAATCCAAAGCATGTTTTGAACACTTGTACAATACTATTTTCTCTGTTTATCAAATTTTCTCAAAAGCACTTGGAAACCAAGTACTAGAGACATCATCTCAACACATTACACTATTCCAACATATCTCCAAATACTGTAACACAAAGATAGCTCCATGTACTCACAACACTTCCTTAATAACTCAACTATACATGCACAACCTGCAACAACTTGTTTTCCTCTTTTTCACAATTTTCTCAATACCCTTAACATCTTCATCATGCACCAACCTTCCTCAACACATAGTTGAAATCAATGACAACACCAACCTATTGACATCAATGACAACACCTTCATACTTGCAAAAAAGAGAAGTAGAGAGAGGAAGCGATATAAGGGTAGAGAGATGGAGAGATAATGAGATAGAGATAGAGGGAGAGATGAAAGAAGAAATATGGAGAGATAGAGATAAAGAGGAAAATAGATATAAATATAGAGGTCTAGGAAGAGGGAGAAGGAAAGCAAGACATGTCTAGAGATAGAGGGGGAGAGGAAGAGGGAGAAAAATAGATAGATAGGAGGTAGGGAAGGAGTGAGGGAGGGAGATATGGGTAGAGATAGAGAGAGGGAGGAAGAGAAAGGGAGAGAGATGGGTTGAGAGGGAGAGGGGGAGAGAGAGAGAGAAGAAGAAGAGGGGGAGAGATAGCTCAATATATAGAGAGAGGGAAAGGGAGAGGATAGATATAGATAAAGGATGATATAGAGAGATAGTGAGGGATAGGGAAAGAGATAAGGAGATAGAGGTAGAGAAAGATATGGATATGGAGAGAGGTATATGGGGGAGAGAGGAAGAGATAGCTCAGTAGATAGAGAGGAGAGAGGGATTAATATAGATAGAGGGAGATATAGTAAGATAGAGAGGGATCTAGGGAGAGAGATAGAGAGATAGAGGCAAAAATATAGGGATAGACATAGAGAGGAGTGAGATATAAATAAATAGAGAGATAGAGATAAAGAGTGGGAGAGATGGAGTGAACAAAAGAGAGAGGTAGAGATAATGTGATACAGATAGAGAGGGGGAGGGAGAGATGGAGAGATGGGGACAAAGGGGTCAAGAGTGAGAGAAAGGGAGAGAGGGAGAGAGATAGAGAAGGGGAATAGGGAGTGTTTTTATATATGAGTGAAAGAGAGAGATAGAGATAGATATAGTTATGTATAAATAGAGATAAGGGTAGACAAAGATAGAAAGATATAGGAGAGAGAGAGATAAATTGAGAAATAATGAGAAACATAGAGATAGAGAGGAAAATGGAGATATAAATATCTTTTTCTCTTTCTCTTCTCTTCTCTTTCTCTCTCTATCAATATGTTTATCTCTACATCTCTCTTTCCTTATATATCCCTCTCTACCTCTCTCTCTATCTTTCTACCCTCCCTCTCTCTCTCTCTCTCTTTTGATATCCCTATTTATGTCCCCCTCTCCCTCTTTATCTCTCCATATCTCTACCTCTCTATATATATTTTTCTCTTATTCCTCTTTATCTCTGGGTGCTACCACAATAATGGGTTACACTTTTTGGGACATCCTGATTTTTGCCTGGAATCACATATTTTTAGAAAATACAATGATTTATCACTTTAAAGGTTCCATTTTAATTATTTTAATTAAAGAGGGATTGATCAAACCCCCTTAGATCAAACCCCCTTGGATAAAACCTTGTTAGATTTAAACCATACCTATAATCGAGTCTCCTCTACACCTATCAAAATGTTGATAAAAAACCACTTTTGATTTACCTTTTGGGTGATCAAATGAATTCATTTAAAATTTATGCTTTGTAAGCCTATAGCCCTTATTATAAGCTTCCTAGAAAGTATAATTCTAAATATGTTTAATTTGATTATTATATTTATTTTTTATTTCTTGTGAATGTAGGATTTTCAATGAACATCAAGTTCTTTATTTCACATACGAAAAAATAGAAAAATAGAGAAATTTTTTTCTAAAAAATACATGTTCCCTAGGTATTGATGTCCTTATTCCAACAAAAAACAATAAGTTAATTCAAATGAATACAAAAAAAGTTATGTGTGCCGAAGTACACCTCTGCCAAATTATAATTACACTGACTTGGAAAATTAATTAAAAAAAATTGCAAAAAAAAATTATGAAAAAATATCCATCCCCTAGATATTGGTGTGAAAATTTTTTATTTTAAAAATCATAATTGTATCCTATATATAAAAAAAGTTATGTGCGCCGAAGTGAACATCACTTTTTAAAAATGTTGATTAGTAGAAAAAATAAGTTATTAAAAATTACATAAAATGATTCACAATTTATTTTTTAATTTTTTTTAAAAAATATAATTAGAATCTACACAAAATATCTAACAAATAACTAGTTTGATTCATCTTCAAAACCTTAATGGTTTAGCTGCTATAGGTTTAACATCTTGAAAACCTTAATGGTTTAGCTGCTATAGGTGTAAGAAAGTGAATGTCTGGTGAAAAATCCTAATTTTGATGTCAAGTTTGGCCAAAATTGTAACCCATTATTGTGGGATCACCCCTCTCTCTTCTTTCTATGTGACTATATTTAATCAAAAGTTAGTTTTGACTTTCTCTTTCTCTAGCTTTTAATTTAAATTTTAGATTTTAGATTTATTTTATTATATAAATTAAAATAAAAATATATAATTTTTCTACAATAATTAAAAGTTTAATAAAATAAATAATTATAAATTAAATTAATGCTAATAAATTTTAATTATTATTTGTAATTGAATAAAAAGACATAAATAATTAAAAAAAAATTTAAACTTAAATATAAATGGAATAAAGTAAATGCAACGTCAAAATATATCAAAATCTAAATATTAATAAAAATAATATTTTTTAAAATAATAAAATTATTGAGTTAATAAATAATTAAATAAAAAAGTAAAAATAAACTCAATATATTAATTTTTTTTATAAAATTGAAAGCAAATTTTTAAATAAATTAAATTTAAAATATTAAAATCATAATTGAAATAAAATATTTACAAGTAAAATCAAAGTATCTTTTTATACAATTTACTCTCTTTTGATATCCTTATTTATCTCCCCCTCTCCCTTTTAATCTCTCTCTACCTCTATATATATTTGTCTCCTACATCTCTTTATCTCTCTATCTCACTCTTTCTATGTGACTATATGCAATCAAAAGTTAGTTTCTCACTCCCTAACTTTTAATTTAGATTTTTAGATTTTAGATTTATTATTTAGTGTTCCTGCTAGTAAACTTTTTATCTCTACATCTCTCTCTCCATATATATCCCTCTCTACCTCTCTCTCTATCTTTCTACCCTCCCTCTCTCTCTCTTTTGATATCCCTATTTATGTCCCCCTCTCCCTCTTTATCTCTCCATATCTCTACCTCTCTATATATATTTGTCTCTTATTCCTCTAGATCTCTGGGTGCTGCCACAATAATGGGTTACACTTTTTGGGACATCCTGATTTTTGCCTGAAATCACATATTTTTAGAAAATACAATGATTTATGATTTTAAAGGTTCCATTTTAATTATTTTAATTAAAGAGGGATTGATCAAACCCCCTTAGATCAAACCCCCTTGGATAGAACCTTGTTAGATTTAAACCATACCTATAATCGAGTCTCCTCTACACCTATCAAAATGTTGATAAAAAACCACTTTTGATTTACCTTTTGGGTGATCAAATGAATTCATTTAAAATTTATGCTTTGTAAGCCTATAGCCCTTATTATAAGCTTCCTAGAAAGTATAATTCTAAATATGTTTAATTTGATTATTATATTTATTTTTTATTTCTTGTGAATGTAGGATTTTCAATGAACATCAAGTTCTTTATTTCATACATACGAAAAAAATAGAAAAATAGAGAATTTTTTTTCTAAAAAATACATGTTCCCTAGGTATTGATGTCCTTATTCCAACAAAAAAACAATAAGTTAATTCAAATGAATACAAAAAAAGTTGTGTACCGAAGTACACCTCTGTCCAAATTATAATTACGCTGACTTGGAAAATTAATTAAAAAAAAATGCAACAAAAAATTATGAAAAAATATCCATCCCCTAGATATTGGTGTGAAAAATTTTCATTTTAAAAATCATAAATGTATCCTATATATAAAAAAAGTTATGTGCAAGTGAACATCACTTTTTAAAAATGTTGATTAGTAGAAAAAATAAGTTATTAAAAATTACATAAAATGATTCACAATTTATTTTTTAATTTTTTTTAAAAAATATAATTAGAATCTACACAAAATATCTAACAAATAACTAGTTTGATTCATCTTCAAAACCTTAATGGTTTAGCTGCTATAGGTTTAACAACTTGAAAACCTTAATGGTTTAGCTGCTATAGGTGTAAGAAAGTGAATGTCTGGTGAAAAATCCTAATTTTGATGTCAAGTTTGGCCAAAAATTGTAACCCATTATTGTGGGATCACCCCTCTCTGTCTCTTTCGATGTGACTATATTTAATCAAAAGTTAGTTTTGACTTTCTCTTTCTCTAGCTTTTAATTTAAATTTTAGATTTTAGATTTATTTTATTATATAAATTAAAATAAAAAAATATAATTTTTCTACAATAATTAAAAGTTTAATAAAATAAATAATTATAAATTAAATTAATGCTAATAAATTTTAATTATTATTTGTAATTGAATAAAAAGACATATATAATTAAAAAAAATTTAAACTTAAATATAAATGGAATAAAGTAAATGCAACATCAAAATATATCAAAATCTAAATATTAATAAAAATAATATTTTTAAAAATAATAAAATTATTGAGTTAGTAAATAATTAAATAAAGAAGTAAAAATAAACTCAATATATTAAATTTTTTTATAAACTTGAAAGCAAATTTTTAAATAAATTAAATTTAAAATATTAAAATCATAATTGAAATAAAATATTTACAAGTAAAATCAAAGTATCTTTTTATGCAATTACTCTCTTTTGATATCCTTATTTATCTCCCCCTCTCCCTTTTAATCTCTCTCTACCTCTATATATATTTGTCTCCTACATCTCTTTATCTCTCTATCTCATTCTTTCTATGTGACTATATGTAATCAAAAGTTAGTTTCTCACTCCCTAATTTTTAATTTAGATTTTTAGATTTTAGATTTATTATTTATTATTATGTCCTTATTCCAACAAAAAAACAATAAGTTAATTCAAATGAATACAAAAAAAATTATTTTTAGATATTGGTGTGAAAAATTTTCATTTTAAAAATCATAATTGTCCCCTATATATAAAAAAAGTTATGTGCGCCGAAGTGAACATCACTTTTTAAAAATGTTGATTAGTAGAAAAAATAAGTTATTAAAAATTACATAAAATGATTCACAATTTATTTTTTAATTTTTTTTAAAAAATATAATTAGAATCTACACAAAATATCTAACAAATAACTAGTTTGATTCATCTTCAAAACCTTAATGGTTTAGCTGCTATAGGTTTAACATCTTGAAAACCTTAATGGTTTAGCTGCTATAGGTGTAAGAAAGTGAATGTCTGGTGAAAAATCCTAATTTTGATGTCAAGTTTGGCCAAAAATTATAACCCATTATTGTGGGATCACCCCCTCTCTGTCTCTTTCTATGTGACTATATTTAATCAAAAGTTAGTTTTGACTTTCTCTTTCTCTAGCTTTTAATTTAAATTTTAGATTTTAGATTTATTTTATTATATAAATTAAAATAAAAAAATATAATTTTTCTACAATAATTAAAAGTTTAATAAAATAGGAAGCTTCTTGGGGGTGGGTTTTTTTACGCTATTTGGGGGGAGGCTCTTTTCTTTTGCAGCAGGTGTGTATTCTGGGGTTGGGGGGTTGCGACCTTGGTGTCCAGTGGAGTGTGCCTTCTTCGAAGGGCTCTTGGTTTTATTTGGGCCTTGCTTGCTCATCTTGCGTTGTGTTCTCTTTGATGGATACTGGAGAATCTTCTAGGGTTTGTCCCAATATGGACTTTCGTTCTGCTTTTGGATCGAAACCCTCTCCACAGGGTTCGAAGATTTTTGATAATAATCTTTTCTCGGTGGAACCTGAGAAAGTCGAGATGGGCTCAGTAGGGGGGCCTAGAATTCCGAAGATTAATGGGTGCCTCGAACGGTGTAAAGAGAGGCCGAGCGTAGTCATTCCAATGGAGATGTTGGCTGAAGACATTGATTATTATGCACGACATTCTCTTTATTGCAAATTCTTAGGTTTGAAAATTTCTTTGCAATTCTTGGAGATGTGGGCTCAAAAGACATGGATGCCTGAGGGAGAGATGGAGATCCGCCTCCTGGCAAATAACTACTTCATGGTTACTTTTGATTGTTTGGCTGATCGGAATAGGATTTTTGAAGGGGGCCCGTATTTTTATAACCAGGTGGGCTTATTTATTAAGCCATGGCATGCTGGCTTCAACCCGGCAGAGGAACTTCCGAATCGGGTTCCGGTTTGGGTCCGTCTTCCAAGGCTCCCTGTGGAATGCTGGCGAGAGGATGTGTTGTGCCTATTAGCCTCGAAGCTGGGGAAACCTGTGGGTTCTTCTCAGCAAACACAATTCAAAAAGGTAATGACTTTTGCCCGGTTTTGTGTAGAAATTGATTTAAGTAAGCCATTGCCAGACTCGTTAGAAGTGAGTGCAGGAGATTATTCATGGGTGCAACAGCTGGATTATGAAACACTTCCCTTCCGTTGTCGTTTCTGTCATGAGTATGGTCACCTCCTGCGCAGATGTCCAAAGGCCAAGCCTTTGGAGGCTCATTCTTCTCAACCTTCAGCTAATCCACCTAGGGTGGATAAGGGCAAGGACCCCATTCAGGGTTCTGGTGGTAGGGAAGATGGATTTATTCCCGTTAGAGGCCGAAACAGAAATAAAGGTCATAAAAGGACTTTGAAGGACAGGCAGGAGGAGGACACCTTCAACAGGTTTGAGGTGCTAGAGGATCTTAGTCAACAGGAGGTGAACCCAGGATTTTTGGATCTAGATCATGGGACTCTGGATATTGATCAGCATGGCCCTTTAGTTGAGGCAATGCTTACTCCCCAACAGGAGGGGGGTATGGGAGTGCCATGCTTAGATGAGGTTGGGAAAGATTCTAGTCAGGTTTTGCTCAACTCAGAGGGGATTATGGCTCCGCTTACTGATGGGACTTCGGCTCTAGGGACAGATCGTCAAATGGAGGTTCAGGTTGAGTTGGGTGGTAGTGCTGAGGTAGTGAAAGATAGTGTAGATAAGGTTCACCTCTTGCAAAAAGTTGGTCCAGAGGTGGGCAAGAAGAATATTAAGGCGTCCTCTCAGTTGGGTGTTCTGCAAAAAGTTCTCAAGAAGGGGGGGCCGGAGAAAATTTCTAAGTTGGGAAGGAAGAAGGATGAGGAAAAGATTAAGATGATAGGGGAGACTTTGGTGGAGTCAGGGTCAGTCAAGACTCTGGATTCGCATTTTTCATGCCCCTCGAAATGATAGTTCTCTCTTGGAATGTTAGGGGCTTGAACAGTGGCCCTAGACAAAAAGCTGTTCGGGATTTGATTAGGTGTCATTCGCCTGATGTTCTTTTTTTGCAGGAGACTAAGCTCTCTGTGGAGGGTATGATGGATCTAGTTCCTAAGTTATGGGGGAATGGTGGATGCCAATGCATTGGTGCTCAAGGGTCTTCTGGCGGGGTGGCATGTTTATGGAACCCGCGTAAGATTTGCCCCCTTTGGTGGGTGTCTTTCAGGTCCTCCCTTTCCATGGTGGCCTCTTGTTTTATGTCAGGGGAAATTGCTCTCTTCTCCAATGTGTATGCGCCTGTGGAGTTGCAAGGAAAGCAACTTTTGTGGTCCAACATTCGTTTAGTTCGCAGCTTATTTCCCTACCATCCTTGGATTATTGGAGGCGATTTTAATGCTATCACGGAGCTTGCAGAAAAACGAGGTGGTATTGCAAGGTTGGAGGCTTCTGCATTATTGCTCCAGGACAATATCTCTGCTTTGAATCTTGTGGATATCAAACCTGGCAATGGTCTTTTTACTTGGAATAATAGGAGAATTGGCGATGCCTCTATTTCTGAAAGACTTGATAGATTTTTGGTGTCTAGTTTTTGGGTGGGGGACAGGTGGTTGATAAGCTCTGAAATTTTGGATGGTCGTGGTTCTGATCATTGGCCTATTAAGCTAGTGGTTGATGTGCCTCAACGGTGTGCTAGACAGACCTTTAAGTTCCAACTCATGTGGCTTAGGGATGAATCTCTTCATGTTTTGCTCCCTAGTTGGTGGGATCAGGGGAAGCCAGCATATGGCACTGCCATGTACTCTTTCTCAAAGAGGCTCCAGTATGTTAAATACAGATTGAAAAGATGGAATAGGCAGCATTTTGGTAACTTATTTCAGGAAAAGCAAAAGGCGCGAGATAATCTAGACCTAATTACCAGACAAATTCGAGATCAAGGCCTCTCAGAGGAGCTGAGTTTATTAGAGGTTGCTGCAACAAAAGAGCTTGAGGAATGGGAGTTAAGAGAAGAGATTTTTTGGAAACAAAAGTCTCGTATTGAATGGCTCCAGGCTGGGGATCGAAACACTGCTTTCTTCCATAACTCAGTTAAGGATCGGAGACAAGGTAATGCTATTTCTTCTATTCTGTTGCCTAATGGGGAATCTTTGTCCTCTTCAGCCTCTATTTCAGCTGAATGCATTCGATATTTCTCTACCCTTTTCTCTGAGGATTCGCCTCCTGCGGAGGAGGATGAAGCTAAAATTTTAGATTGTATCCCGAAGCTGGTGACTAATGAAATGAATGACTCATTGCTTGCTCCTATTACCTTGTCGGAGCTTGAGAAGGTTGTATTCCAGATGAAGAAAGGTAAAGCTCCTGGGCCTGATGGATTCCCCATTGAATTTTTTCAGGAGTTCTGGGAAGTGGTTAAATTGGACCTTTTAGAGGTTGTCCAAGAATCCTTTATGCATAAACAAATGTTGAAGTCCCTAAATGCTACATTTTTAGCTCTTATTCCTAAGAAGGTGGGAGCTAACTCCTTGGATTTGTTTAGGCCTATAGCTCTATGTAATGTTGTGTATAAAATTATTACTAAGTTGATCGCTGAAAGGCTGAAGCCTTGGCTTGATGACTTAATTTCTGAAGAGCAGGGGGGTTTTGTTGCTGGAAGACAGATCATGGATGGGGTAGCTATTGCTGCTGAGGCCATCCACTCTATGGAATCCTCAAAAGATAAATCTATGTTTATCAAGTTAGACATGGCTAAAGCTTATGATCGTGTTAAATGGAGTTTTCTATTTAAAATCCTTGGAGCTTTTGGCTTTGCTGAGGGTTGGATTGAATGGGTTAGGAGTTGTGTCACTTCCTCCTCCTTTTCGGTGCTTGTCAATGGTGAGCCCACTTGTTTGTTTGGTGCTTCTAGAGGCCTTAGGCAAGGAGATCCCCTATCTCCTTACTTATTCATCCTCCTTGCGGAAGGCCTGGGAAGACTCATTCGTGCTCAGGTTGCTAGTGGATTGCTTCAGGGATGGAGTTGGGGAGATGGTATTCCCCCTCAGTCTCATCTGCAATTTGTAGATGATACTGCCTTGATGGGTAGGGCTAAGGTTGAGGAGGCTCTCAATTGGCGCAGTGTTTTGGACAGTTACTTGGCAGCTTCTGGGCAATGCATAAATGAGGGGAAGTCCTTCATATATTTCTTCCACACTCCTAAAGGTATTCAAAGGAGAATTGCTGGTATCCTTCGGTTTCAGATTGGTTCGCTTCCTTTTTCCTATCTTGGAATCCCTCTTGCTGTTCGCTCTCTCCCCAAAAGGTTTTGGCAAGAGACTCTTGATAAGTTTCGAGGATTGGTCAGTCATTGGACTTGCAGGTGGCTTTCTTCAGCAGGTAGAGTGACTCTTTTAAAGTCGGTGGTCCAGGCTCTTCCTATTTATAAATGCTTTGTTCTTTCTGCTCCTTCAAGTTTTATTAGAGATTTCGAGAAATTGTCTCGTCAGTTTCTGTGGGCTGGTAATCTTCTTCATAGAAAATGGAGTCTTGTGAAGTGGGATGTTGTTTGTAGGCCAAAGCAAGAGGGGGGTCTTGGTTTACGGCGGGCTGATTTGAATGGGCAGGCCTTGGCTGCTAAGTTGTATTGGCGCTGGTGCTCTCAACAGCATATGTGCTGGGCTAAAATTCTGACCTTCAAATATTTGGGGGCAGTAGAAAGTAGGGAGGTATCAAGGTTTAGTATGGAGGGGAAAGGCTCTGTGATCTGGAGTACCCTTAAACGTGGTGCCAAGTTGGTTAAACAGGGACTTTTTTGGATTTGTAATGGGGGTCGAGATGCTCTTTTCTGGTATGATTCTTGGGATGGATACCCACCCATTGTGTCATCTCATCCCCATCTCCAAGATTTGTGCCAGATTTTTGTGGAGGCGGGTTGGAGTCATGTGGCAGATTTTAAATCTCAACAATCTTTGGGTCAAATTTCTGTGTCTAGGTGGAAGAGCCCCTTGGATTGGCCTCCTGGTGGTGCAGTGGAGGATCGTCAAGAGCTTGCTAAGATTTTATCGAGTCGTGTCTGCAATTCTCTCCAAGGGGCTGATGTGCTTGCTTGGGGACCTGACTTGAAAGGAAAATTTTCGGTTGCCTCTGGTTATCAGGTTTTGGATAAACAGGTCTTTGGAAGCTCCCAGGTTTCTTGGTGGAAGCATGCTTGGAATAAATTTGCTTGGCCTAAGTGTAATTTTTTCTCTTGGCTCGTGGTTCAAGGTAAGTGTCTTACTTGGGATAATCTTTGCAAACGTGGGTTCCAGGGCCCCTCCATGTGCATTCTATGTGGTCAGCATGATGAATGCTTATCACATCTATTTTTTCAGTGCTCTTTTGTTAAGACTATCTGGCATCACTGGTGGAATCTTTGGAGCTTACCATGTTGCCATGTCTCTTCTTTGGAGGATTTTTGGAAGAGACAGGGTTCTTCTCCTGCTACAACCTCTTTTCTTAAAATTGCTTGGAGCATTGGTCCTAGTTTGATTGTTTGGCAAATCTGGTTGGAACGTAACAGAAGAATATTCTTGGATAAAAAATTGCTCGTGGGGCAACTTTGGAGGCGAATTCTTGGGGCTTTGCTGGAGACTTTGACTGCAAAGTGTGACTTGTCTGTGCCGATTGCTCCTGGGGACTTGGGTGTTGTAAATTCCCTGGGTCTTGCCACAGGGGGGAAGTGTATTATGAGTAAAGTGCATCGTAGGCGTGGGCGTGAGAGGGTTGCTCGTGAGGGCTTTTGGTGCCCACCTGCTCTAGGGGAGTTGAAAATTAATACTGATGGGTCTTCTAGAGGTAACCCTGGGCATGCTGGGGTTGGTGGTATTGGTAGAGATAGCCTTGGAGTGGTGGTTTTCTTCTTTTCTATGTATCGTGGTTTGCAAACTAATAATCTTATGGAGGCTAGCGCTATTCTCTTGGCGGTTGAGCGTGCGGTTTCCCTTGGATGGCGGCGGATTGTTTGTGAAGCTGATTCTCAGGTGGTTATTGATATGTTGAATAATCAAAATTTGGAGGATGTGAATTGGCAGCTAGCTGTGGTTGTCAAACATATTATTTCTCTGTGCTCTACCTTGGAGTCCATTGTTTTCCGTCATATTCCACGGGAGTGGAATAGGGTGGCTGATGGGCTGGCTAGATGGGCATCAGAAAAGACTGATTCTTGGTCTGTGGATGATTGGAGTAATCTCCCTGGTGATATGGCCCCTGTTCTTGAGGAGTGGGTTGCTGAGGATATGAGGTGCTTCTTGGGTGTGAATTAATTCTTGTTGTTTTTGGCCCCTTGTGGCTTCCTTCTTTGGACTTTGTAATGCTGTTATGATTCAATAAAGTTTTTACCCTCTTTTATTAAAAAAAAAAAAAAAGTTTAATAAAATAAATAATTATAAATTAAATTAATGCTAATAAATTTTAATTATTATTTGTAATTGAATAAAAAGACATAAATAATTAAAAAAAAATTTAAACTTAAATATAAATGGAATAAAGTAAATGCAACGTCAAAATATATCAAAATCTAAATATTAATAAAAATAATATTTTTTAAAATAATAAAATTATTGAGTTAATAAATAATTAAATAAAAAAGTAAAAATAAACTCAATATATTAATTTTTTTTATAAAATTGAAAGCAAATTTTTAAATAAATTAAATTTAAAATATTAAAATCATAATTGAAATAAAATATTTACAAGTAAAATCAAAGTATCTTTTTATACAATTTACTCTCTTTTGATATCCTTATTTATCTCCCCCTCTCCCTTTAATCTCTCTCTACCTCTATATATATTTGTCTCCTACATCTCTTTATCTCTCTATCTCACTCTTTCTATGTGACTATATGCAATCAAAAGTTAGTTTCTCACTCCCTAATTTTTAATTTAGATTTTTAGATTTTAGATTTATTATTTAGTGCGCCTGCTGGTAAAATTTTTATCTCTACATCTCTCTCTCCATATATATCCCTCTCTACCTCTCTCTCTATCTTTCTACCCTCCCTCTCTCTCTCTCTCTTTTGATATCCCTATTTATGTCCCCCTCTCCTTCTTTATCTCTCCATATCTCTACCTCTCTATATATATTTGTCTCTTATTCCTCTTTATCTCTGGGTGCTGCCACAATAATGGGTTACACTTTTTGGGACATCCTGATTTTTGCCTGAAATCACATATTTTTAGAAAATACAATGATTTATGACTTTAAAGGTTCCATTTTAATTATTTTAATTAAAGAGGGATTGATCAAACCCCCTTAGATCAAACCCCCTTGGATAGAACCTTGTTAGATTTAAACCATACCTATAATCGAGTCTCCTCTACACCTATCAAAATGTTGATAAAAAACCACTTTTGATTTACCTTTTGGGTGATCAAATGAATTCATTTAAAATTTATGCTTTGTAAGCCTATAGCCCTTATTATAAGCTTCCTAGAAAGTATAATTCTAAATATGTTTAATTTGATTATTATATTTATTTTTTATTTCTTGTGAATGTAGGATTTTCAATGAACATCAAGTTCTTTATTTCATACATACGAAAAAAATAGAAAAATAGAGAATTTTTTTTCTAAAAAATACATGTTCCCTAGGTATTGATGTCCTTATTCCAACAAAAAAACAATAAGTTAATTCAAATGAATACAAAAAAAGTTGTGTACCGAAGTACACCTCTGTCCAAATTATAATTACGCTGACTTGGAAAATTAATTAAAAAAAAATGCAACAAAAAATTATGAAAAAATATCCATCCCCTAGATATTGGTGTGAAAAATTTTCATTTTAAAAATCATAATTGTATCCTATATATAAAAAAAGTTATGTGCGCCGAAGTGAACATCACTTTTTAAAAATGTTGATTAGTAGAAAAAATAAGTTATTAAAAATTACATAAAATGATTCACAATTTATTTTTTAATTTTTTTTAAAAAATATAATTAGAATCTACACAAAATATCTAACAAATAACTAGTTTGATTCATCTTCAAAACCTTAATGGTTTAGCTGCTATAGGTTTAACATCTTGAAAACCTTAATGGTTTAGCTGCTATAGGTGTAAGAAAGTGAATGTCTGGTGAAAAATCGTAATTTTGATGTCAAGTTTGGCCAAAAATTGTAACCCATTATTGTGGGATCACCCCTCTCTGTCTCTTTCTATGTGACTATATTTAATCAAAAGTTAGTTTTGACTTTCTCTTTCTCTAGCTTTTAATTTAAATTTTAGATTTTAGATTTATTTTATTATATAAATTAAAATAAAAAAATATAATTTTTCTACAATAATTAAAAGTTTAATAAAATAAATAATTATAAATTAAATTAATGCTAATAAATTTTAATTATTATTTGTAATTGAATAAAAAGACATAAATAATTAAAAAAAATTTAAACTTAAATATAAATGGAATAAAGTAAATGCAACATGAAAATATATCAAAATCTAAATATTAATAAAAATAATATTTTTAAAAATAATAAAATTATTGAGTTAGTAAATAATTAAATAAAAAAGTAAAAATAAACTCAATATATTAAATTTTTTTATAAACTTGAAAGCAAATTTTTAAATAAATTAAATTTAAAATATTAAAATCATAATTGAAATAAAATATTTACAAGTAAAATCAAAGTATCTTTTTATGCAATTTACTCTCTTTTGATATCCTTATTTATCTCCCCCTCTCCCTTTTAATCTCTCTCTACCTCTATATATATTTGTTTCCTACATCTCTTTATCTCTCTATCTCACTCTTTCTATGTGACTATATGTAATCAAAAGTTAGTTTCTCACTCCCTAATTTTTAATTTAGATTTTTAGATTTTAGATTTATTATTTATTATTATGTCCTTATTCCAACAAAAAAACAATAAGTTAATTCAAATGAATACAAAAAAAGTTATGCAACAAAAAAAAAATGCAACAAAAAATTATGAAAAAATATCCATCCCTACATATTACATATTGGTGTGAAAATTTTTCATTTTAAAAATCATAATTGTATCCTATATATAAAAAAAGTTATGTGCGCCGAAGTGAACATCACTTTTTAAAAATGTTGATTAGTAGAAAAAATAAGTTATTAAAAATTACATAAAATGATTCACAATTTATTTTTTAATTTTTTTTAAAAAATATAATTAGAATCTACACAAAATATCTAACAAATAACTAGTTTGATTCATCTTCAAAACCTTAATGGTTTAGCTGCTATAGGTTTAACATCTTGAAAACCTTAATGGTTTAGCTGCTATAGGTGTAAGAAAGTCAAATGTCTGGTGAAAAATCCTAATTTTGATGTCAAGTTTGGCCAAAAATTGTAACCCATTATTGTGGGATCACCCCTCTGTCTCTCTTTCTATGTGACTATATTTAATCAAAAGTTAGTTTTGACTTTCTCTTTCTCTAGCTTTTAATTTAAATTTTAGATTTTAGATTTATTTTATTATATAAATTAAAATAAAAAAAATATAATTTTTCTACAATAATTAAAAGTTTAATAAAATAAATAATTATAAATTAAATTAATGCTAATAAATTTTAATTATTATTTGTAATTGAATAAAAAGACATAAATAATTAAAAAAAAAATTAAACTTAAATATAAATGGAATAAAGTAAATGCAACGTCAAAATATATAAAATCTAAATATTAATAAAAATAATATTTTTAAAAATAATAAAATTATTGAGTTAATAAATAATTAAATAAAAAAGTAAAAATAAACTCAATATATTAAATTTTTTTATAAAATTGAAAGCAAATTTTTAAATAAATTAAATTTAAAATATTAAAATCATAATTGAAATAAAATATTTACAAGTAAAATCAAAGTATCTTTTTATGCAATTTACTCTCTTTTGATATCCTTATTTATCTCCCCCTCTCCCTTTTAATCTCTCTCTACCTCTATATATATTTGTCTCCTACATCTCTTTATCTCTCTATCTCACTCTTTCTATGTGACTATATGTAATCAAAAGTTAGTTTCTCACTCCCTAATTTTTAATTTAGATTTATTATTTAGTTAGTTTCTCACTCCCTAATTTTTAATTTAGATTTATTATTTAGTGCGCCTGGTAAACTTTTTAACGTGACCAGCGGTGCTGGTGCGACATGCCCTTCGGTACCACGGGACGGGGGAGACTAGAACTCGTAACCAGCAGAGCCGCAACGGAATTACTTAGCCAACTGAGCTAGGGCCCCCGCCCAGATTTTAGATTTATTTTATTATATAAGTTAAAATATAATTCTTTTATAATAAATAAAAGGTTAATAAGATAAATAATTGTAAATTAAATTAATTCTAATAATTATTTGTAATTATTAAAACTTAGAGAAATTTAAAAATTAAATCTAAATTAAACATTAAAATAGAATAAAATACATGTGAATTCAAAATCTAAATATTATTAAAAATAATAAACTTATTAAGTTAATAAAAAATTACATAAAGAGTAAAAATAAACTTATTATATTAAGAAAAAATTATTATAAAATTGATAAATTTTAAATAAATTAAATTTAAAAAATTAAAATCATACTTCAAATAAAACATTTATAAGTAAATTCAATGTTTAAACTTAATATTAACAAATAAATAATAATTATAAAAGTGAAGTAAAATCAAAGTTTAAACCTAATATTACCAAACAAACAATTATTATAAAAATGAACACAATTTTTTTTTTTTGATTGGTAATAATGAGATTTTTATTTATTTGAAAAAGGAAATACAAAAGATCCACGAGGCTCTAGCCAAAAAAGTATTTAACGGTGGACTCCACCCCTACCAAAGAAGAACTAGAGACACCATAGAGATACCTTAACACCCTTAGGACACTCAAGAGAGGCCTAAAAACAAAACTACAGATTTGACCTTCTGCTTGGTCTTGTCTTGGTCTGAGACCGAAGGACCATAGCGAAACTTCTCTTTTTGAGGCTCTTGTCTTTCCTCCCCATGACGATTTGCCAACTATTCTCCACCTTTGCCGCCTCCTTTTGCCAGTCCAAGGATTTACCATTCTCAACAAGCTCACCATCTTCCAAATTAGCCTCCTCCTTTTGCCATGCTTCAGATGCAACCTTGTGTGCATGTGAATCTTCCATCAATGCTTTCCCATTCTGACCTTTTACCACTCCAAAACGTACCTCTTTTCCCTTCAACTTTAATGAGCCTATTTTCTCCCTTCCTTCTGGAGTTTTAGCCCCATGTAGGTTTGTCTCTGTTTCTACTTCCATAGCACTTCCTTCCTCAACACCCTTCAAGATGGGTGACTCAGGCTGACCCGATTCCCCCATTTGTTCTGCACCCCTATTTGTTTGAAGAAGTTTAGTGTTTCCCCCTACCTAGGGACTGCTCTTATTCTGCTTTCCATTACACTCCTTCTATTTCTCTACTGCGTAATGTCTGTGTGAGACATCATGCCACCATGTTGCAGGTTTAGACCATCTAGGTTTTGCACATTGTGCCACAATATGACCAGTCTTAAAGCATCTCCTATAGCGAAAAGGTACCCCTTCATAATCCAAGGGCTATACCTAGCATCCTTTGGAGGTTTTAATTGAAATCTCATCTGGTAGAGCCTTTGAGACTTCCAACTCCACCAAAATCCGGGCATAGGTGGAGTGCAACAGATTCAAAGAGCCTTCATCAACCATCAAAAAATCTCCTAAAGAGTTCCCAATAGCTTCTAAACAGGAGTCAAACCACAAATGAAGAGGTAAGTTTGGAAGTCTTACCCACAGAGGAACTTTATCAAAAGTTTCTGTTGCAGGGTTGAAAGCCGAATGCCAAGGCTTTAAGGACAAAGCAAACTTCTCCTCCCAACTCCAAAAGTAGTCACACAGAATTTTAGTTCTGTCAACCACTGTTTCAAAAACCACCATAAAAAATCATCTGGCTATTGGGTAGATTTGGATACAACCGTCTACAATAGGTTCCCATTTCTCAGAGATCCACTTATGTAGATCACACAGACGGGGCCAAAAGCCCCTGAATAATCCTATCAGTCCCAAATGAGAAAAAAATTCCACATTATGCAAAACCTCCACTTCAAGCTCTTCCTGCAAGGAAATCAAAGGTTGATTAGCCTTCACTGCTTCAGATGGCTTCCCCATAGCCTAGTTTTGGATTTCCCCTGTTCGGCTTCCCCCAACCTTCATTCCAAAGACTTTCTTGGCACACTGCTCTTCCCAATTTGATTGAAGCCTCTGGGCGGGCCCACCTTTTCCCCCTTCTTACCAGGCACATTTGAATCTTTGAAAACTCCCACGCCCCTTTCCCCAGGAGTTGCATCGTTCGCTTTCCTCAGATCATTTTGCACTGCTGGAACTCCATCTTGAATCCTACAACCGTCTCCAAAGGAGTTGATAGATTTTCTAGCAAACATAGGTCTGTTCTCCTAAGCCCACAATGCTTCCCGACGCCCTTCATTCGGCCAAAAATCGTAGGGTTTTCCCTGAGACAACTTTCCCAGAGACGGCGCTATCGAAACCTACCCTTCACAGACTCACAAAGATGATCGTTGGCTTCCATTTCCATACCAAAAATGAATGCAAATTTATAAATACATTAAATCTAAAAAATTAAAATCATATTTCAAAATAAAATATTTAAAAAATTAATTCATAATTTAAAAAAATCTAAAAATGTTACACATTTTTAATTATTTTTCTAATTTGAAGAGGGAATGGCTTGGCGCGGTCTGTGCTCGCGCGCTAGGGTCTGTGTGCCCTAGCGCATCCTTCCTGGTGTTTTCTCGCTGTGTTGGAGCTCTCTTTGCTGCGTCCGGGGGTTGTGGTTTGGTTTCCTGGGGTGCGTGGGCTGTAGTGGGGGCTGTGGCTCGCGATTGGACTGTGGGGCGGCCATTTTCTGGCCTTTTCTGCGTTTTTCTGCGTCGGTGTTATCCTTGGCGGGTGGTGCTTGGGTTTCTGGGGCGTGGGGTCTCCTGCCCTATTCTCCTTCTTCTTGTTTGTGCTGGTGCTTTTGGTCCATGGAAAAACGAGATTTTTCCTTTTCTACGGTTTCTTCTGGTGATTTGGAAATGGTTGAGCCCTCTTCTTCGCTGCATGGCAGTGGTCTAGATCAGATGGGGAAACCCCAATCTGGGGATGGAGTCTCATCTTCCAAAGGAATTTTTTGAATTAAAAAAGTTAACGATTGTTTGGAGAGATCCGAGGATCGTCCAGTCTTGATTATTCAACCGGAGCAAGTTTCAGAGGATGTTGAATATTGGGGCAATCATGCTCTTATTTGCAAATTTTTGGGCCTTCGTTTATCTCTTCCTGTTTTGGATTCGTGGGCACGCAGGGTTTGGAACCCGGAAGGTGATATGGAGATTATTCTGGCAGCTAATAACTATTTTTTGGTTGTCTTTTCAAGCATGTCCGACAGGAATAGGGCTTTCGAAGGAGGTCCTTATTTCTTTAACCAGGTAGGGCTCTTCATCAAACCGTGGCACATGGGATTCAACTCTGCTGAAGAAATCCCTTCGCGAGTTCCCGTGTGGGTTCGTTTGCCGAGGCTTCCACTGGAATTCTGGAGGGAGGATATTCTTCACTCAATCTCGTTACTTCTTGGAAAACCTGTGGGATCGGCTTCCCAAACTCAGGACCGTAAGGTAATTTCTTTTGCTCGAATCTGTGTTGAAGTTGATTTAAATAATCCATTACCAGACTCTATGGAAATTCTCATGGGATCTTCTTCTTGGATCCAACAGCTGGATTATGAAACCCTACCCTTTAGATGCAGAATTTGTCATGAATATGGACATTTACACCGCAAATGCCCTAGATTTAAACCCTCCCCCTCTGCTGCTTCTGGACCTCCCAAGGGGGACAAGGGAAAGGCTCCAATGTCTAATGAACCTGGGGATAATGAGGGTTTTATTCCGGTTAAGTCCCATAACAAAGGCAAGGGCAGGAAGAGATCTTGGATGGATAGGCAGAATGAAAACAACTTTAACAGGTTTGAGGTTCTTGATGATTTGACCCAGGAGGAGGGTATTCCTGTTGAGCTCTCTTCTGGGGCTAAGGGTCTGCAAGATGTTCAGGACGAGGATGCAAGGAAAGAGGACCAAATTCTATCCCTAGGGGTTCATCAAAAGGATCAGAAGGCTTTGGATCCTTCGGCTCATGCTCAGGATTTTGGGGTTCTCCAAGGGTCACAGACTCCGAAGGACTCTGGTGCGATGGTTCCTGATCCCCCTGCTCCTAGGGGGACCTCAGATCCTGCAAGGAGTAACAAAGCTCCTCCCACACTTGGCTTACAGCAGAAATCCTTTAAAAAGGGGCCTCTTGATAAACCATCAAAGAGTGGAAGGAAGACTGATCAAGAGAAGGTTAAGCTTATGGGTGATACTTTGGTTGAGTCTGGGTCTGTGAAGCCCATTGATTCCCATTTCTCTCACCCCCATAAATGATTGTTTTATCTTGGAATGTAAGGGGTTTGAACAGCATCCCTAGACAAAAGGTTGTTCGCAGATTAATTGAATCTCAGTCACCTGATGTAGTCTTTATCCAGGAAACTAAGCTTACTATTGATGGGCTAGCTAATTGTGCTTCGCGTATCTGGCCCCAAGGCAATTGGCAGGGGGTAGGTGCTTTGAACAGTGCAGGGGGTGTGGCTTGCTTCTGGAACCCGAGGAAAGTTTCCCCCTTATGGTGGATGTCTAGTCGGTCTTCCATTTCTCTGGTTGCTTCTTGTTTTGCTACTGGAGAAAGGTGTCTCTTATCCAATATTTATGCTCCTACGGATCTTTCAGGTAAGGTAAATCTTTGGGCTCACATTCGTTTAATTCGAGCCTTGGACCCGTTTCTCCCATGGATTATGGCTGGTGATTTTAATGCTATTACTTGCTTAGATGAAAAACGTGGTGGGTTAGCCAGGTTGGACCCTTCTGCTCATCTTCTCAGGGATATGATTGGTTCCTTGAATCTCATTGATGTGAAGCCTTCCAATGGTCTCTTTACCTGGAATAATAGGAGATGTGGTGTGGAGGCTATCTCTGAAAGGCTTGATAGATTTCTTGTCTCCTGTTATTGGTTGAATAGTAGGTTGACTACCAGTTCTGAAATTCTTGATTGGAGGGGCTCTGATCACTGGCCCATAAAGCTTTCGGTTACCGCTTATGGTGTCACCAAAAATCCCTCCTTCAAATTCCAATTGATGTGGTTACGAGATCCATCTCTTCAGGAGCTTATGCTGGATTGGTGGCATGAGGGGATGCCTTCTCATGGGACAGCCATGTTCACTTTTAGTAAGCGGCTTCAGCATGTGAAGTTTAGACTCAAGAGATGGAATAAACAATGTTTTGGGAACCTTCAAGCTCAGAAGATGGCTGCCCAGTCCAAGCTGGATACTATCACTCGTCAGATTCGGGATCAGGGGTTGACCTCTGCCCTTAGTATGGCTGAGTCCTTGGCCCTGAAGAGTTTAGAAGAGTGGGAACTTCGAGAGGAGATCTTCTGGAAGCAAAAATCTCGCATTGATTGGCTTCAAGAGGGGGATAGGAACACTGCTTTCTTTCATAATTCAGTTAAGGCTCGAAGACAAGGAAATTCTATCTCCTCTCTTGTTTCACAGGATGGGGCTCTACTCTCGTCCTATGCTGATATTTCCAGGGAGGCAGTCAATTATTTTTCAAACCTCTTTTCTAGGGAGAATCTTGCTGCTTGGGCTGAGGAGCAGGCCATCATGGATTGTATTCCCCACCTGGTCTCTGCTGAAATGAATGGGACTCTCTTGTGTCCTATCTTGTTACCTGAGTTGGAGAAAGTGGTTTTCAGTATGAAAAAAGGTAAGGCCCCTGGTCCGGATGGGTTTCCAATTGAGTTTTTTCAAGAGTTCTGGGAAATTATAAAGTTTGATCTCCTTGAGGTGGTCCAAGAATCTCTTAGGAACAAACAGATGCTCAAGTCTATGAATTCCACCTTCTTGGCCCTCATACCTAAGCTGGAAGGAGCTAACCAGTTAGCTCAATTCAGGCCTATTGCGTTATGTAACGTTGTTTACAAGATCATCACCAAATTGATTGCTGAGAGGCTCAAACCACTCCTTGGTTCTCTGATCTCGGCTGAGCAGGGTGGTTTTGTTGGAGGAAGACAAATTTTGGATGGTGTTGTGATAGCCATGGAGGTTATTCATTCTATGGCTAACTCTAAGGAGAAAGCTATGTTTGTTAAACTCGACATGTCTAAAGCTTATGATCGGGTGAGCTGGGAGTTCTTACAGAAAACTCTCTTGGCTTTTGGCTTTGCTGAGGAATGGGTGAATTGGGTTCTTAGCTGTGTGACCTCTACCTCATTCTCTGTTCTCATTAATGGGGAACCTTCAGATTTGTTTAGTGCTTCTCGGGGACTTCGGCAAGGGGATCCTTTATCCCCTTACTTATTCATTATCATGGCAGAGGGTCTTGGAAGATTTATTAAATCTCAGGTGAGACAGGGTCTTATCCATGGTTGGAGCTGGAGCAACCTTCTCCCTTCCTACTCTCATCTTCAGTTTGTGGATGATACTGGGCTAATGGGTTTGGCTAGAATTAGTGAGGCGGTGAACTTCAGGCGAGCCTTAGATATCTATCTGAAGGCTTCTGGTCAGCGTATTAATGATGATAAATCTTCTATTTACTTCTTTAATACTCCTCAGCTTATTCAGAGCAGGATTGCTAGGATCCTTAGATTTCAGATCGGTTCTCTTCCTTTGATGTACCTTGGGATCCCCTTGGCCTTGGGAGGACAGCGGAGAGATTATTGGCAGGGTATTTTGGATAAATTTCGAAGTAGGGTTAGCCATTGGACTCACCGATGGCTTTCCTCTGCTGGGAGAATGATTCTTCTTAAGACGGTGGTACAGTCTCTTCCCATTTATAGGTGTTGTGTGCAGGTTCCCCCGTCCACCTTTGTGCGGGAATTTGATGCCTTGTCTCGGCAATTTCTTTGGTCTGGCAACCTTCTTTCCTCAAAATGGAGCTTGGTCAAGTGGGAGTCTGTGTGCAGGCCGAAGCATGCTGGGGGCCTTGGTCTTAGGTCTATGGCACTTGCTATCACTGCCTTGGCTGCCAAACTATACTGGAGGTGGTGTAACAATCAAGATCAGGATTGGGCTAAGATTCTGACCCACAAGTATCTTCCGGGTGCTGATTGCCTCGATGTGCCGCGTCTTCCTTTGTTGGGTAAAGGTTCGTGTATTTGGGATACCCTTAAGAAGGGTGCTCAGCTGATTAAGGAGGGCCTCTTTTGGATCTGTAATAGAGGCTCTGATGTTTTGTTTTGGCAGGACTCTTGGGATGGCCACCCTCCCATTCTTTCTAGTTTTCCTCAGCTTCAGCCTCTTTGCCATATTTTTTCCGAGGCCGGTTGGGTTAAGGTGGAGCATTTTAAAACTGTCAAGCGTATTGGGCAGGCAGTGGTGGCTTGCTGGAAGGACCCACAAGAGTGGCCTGTGGGTGGATCTGATGAGGATCGTGCTGTTCTTTCTAGAGTTTTGGAGGCTAGGCTTTGCAGCTCCCTTAATGGGAGGGATGTTCTGGCTTGGAATCCTAGTCCAAAGGGTAAATTTACTGTTGCCCAAGGCTATGCTATGCTCGACAAGAACTTATATGGTCCTGCTGAGGTGCAATGGTGGAAGAAGGTTTGGGATAACTTCTCTTGGCCCAAATGCAATTTTTTCTTATGGTTGGTTGCTCAGAGGAAGTGCCTCACGTGGGAAAATCTTCGCAAACGTGGCTTTCAAGGTCCCTCTATTTGCCTTCTTTGTTCTCACAGTGAGGAGTGTACCTCCCACTTGTTCTTTCTTTGCCCTTACTCTAGAGAGTTATGGCATAGATGGTGGGAGGCTTGGCATCATGTGTGCATTCATGCTACCTCCTTGATTGACTTTTGGGAAAGTTTGGGCAGACCACCAGCAAAGACTCCTTTCCTTCAGGTGGCCTGGTCTATTGGGCCTATTTTCATTCTTTGGAACCTTTGGTTGGAGAGGAACCGTAGAGTCTTTTGTGGTTCCAATTTGGGAAATCTTCAACTGTGGAAGAAGATAATTAGCAGGCTTCAGGAGACTATTTCGGCTAAGTGTGATATGTCCGAAAATCCTGACCCTGGTGATCTTGATATTGTGCGGAATTTGAGCTTGGAGGATAGTAGCCAGGGTTGCTTTGCTAGCAGAAGGCCCCGTCAGGTTCGGCAACGAGTTTGTCGTGCTGGGAAGTGGATGCCTCCCCCGGTGGGGGTCCTAAAGATTAATACTGATGGTTCTTCTCGTGGGAACCCTGGTCATGCTGGTGTGGGAGGTATTGGTAGAGGTAATGATGGTGGTGTGGTCTTTCTCTTCTCTAGTTACAAAGGGCAGCAGTCTAATAATCTGATGGAGGCCCTTGCTATTAAGATTGCTGTTGAGCGTGGATGCTCTTTAGGCTGGAGGAGGATCATTTGTGAGTCGGATTCTCAGATTGTTGTGGATTTGTTGAACAATCAGAGGTTGGATGATGTTAGTTGGCAATTGGCTTCTGTGGGACGACAGATTTTGAGTCTTTGCAGCTCCTTGGATTCTGTCTCCTTTTGTCATATCCCTAGAGAGTGGAACAAAGTAGCTGATTGTCTTGCGAAGTGGGCCTCTGAGAATGTGGATGGCTGGGATATCAGTGGAAAGGATGAGCTTTCTTCTAACTATCTTGAGACCCTTGAGAGGTTATTAGTGGAGGACATGAATAGGTAGTGTTGTTGCTGGTTGGTCTGGTGGTGCTCTTTTTTGGTGGGCCTCTGGCCTTTGCTTTGTACCTTGGTTTTGATTGAATAAAATTTTTACCCCTTCTTTTAAAAAATAAAAAATAAAAAAAAATATTTTTCTAATTTAATTTTTTATATTTTTTCAAATTATAAAATAAGTAAAACCATTTAATATATGAACTTTAAAAATATGAATATTAAACAATTATTATAAAAATGTAGGAAAATTTATAAATAAATTAAATTGAAAAAACTAAAAGCATATTTCAAAATAAAATATTTAAAAAATTAATTCATAATTTAAAAAAATCTAAAAATATTAAACGCTTTTTAAATTATTTTTATAATCTAATTTTTTATATTTTTTCAAATTATAAAACAAGTAAAGCCATTTAATATATGAACTTTATAAAATATGAATATTAAAAATAATTAAAAAAAATTAAACATATTTTTAATTATTTTTCTAATTTAATTTTTTATTTATAGTTTTTCAAATTATAAAATAAGTAAAACCATTCAATATATGAACTTTATAAAATATAAATATTAAAAATAATTTAAATTTTCACTTTTAATATCTTTCTAATTAAAAAAAAAATAGACATTTATATATAAAATAAGTAAAATTAATTTTATAAAATAAATAATAAAAATAATTTATTCTAATTTAATTTTTTATATTTTTTCAAATTATAAAATAAATAAACCATTCAATATATGAACTTTATGAAATATAAATATTAAAAATAATTTAAATTTTCACTTTTAACATCTTTCTAACTAAAAAAATAGAAATTTTTATAAATAATTTTTAAGTTAAAAAAATATATTTAATATATATAAAATAAGTAAAATGAATTTTATAAAACAAATAATAAAAATAATTTAAATTTTTATTTTTTAACTCTTTTTAATTAAAAATATATATTTTTATAAATAATTTTTTTAAAAGTTAAAAAATATATATAATTCAAAATATAAATATGAAAAATAATTTAACTTTTCATCTTTTATAAGCATATTTTTTTAAAATGAAAATATATATTAAACTAAATTATATCAATTACCTAATTAAAAAAGATAAATTAACTTTTATAATTTCATACATTCAAATTAACTGGGAGTCTTGCAAAATAGGGACGAATTTTAAAATTAAATTTATACGAAGTACTTAGATATTTGTTTTCGTGCTGCGGACATTCGTTGAAACCTTTAACCTTTGTGCACTAAATATGGTGATGTCGTGTCAGCGGAAGAGAAATTTGCAAGCAAAATATTAGGAAGTAAAAGAAATGCGGAGGGGAAAAAATGTGGCGATGAACGAATGAAATAATTTCAACCGTCTTGCACTGCTATTAACCGTTGATGGTCCATTTTAGCTAATTCATCTCAAATAGGATACGCCTTCGGCGTAATAAAAATATTATAAGATTAATTATTTTATTTTTTTAATTAATAAGAGCTTTTATTTTTAATTGGTAGATTTCAGTGGGGTTAGAAATTGTATCATTAGTTATAAAAAAATTGACACATATCAATCATCTAATATTTAAGATTCGTATCAAATAATCCAAAAAAAAAATGAAGACAAAAAGACTTTTATTTAAATATTTTAATCTCATTATTTGCAAATCAATCAAACAAGACTACATAGACAAACAAATAACAGAAACACTCCCATCCCCATTATTAATGATGTTGAACCACTTAAAATCCAACCTGAAACTACAATTTCTTCAACATTATCAATTTCTTCAATTGTCAGAGAACTTAGATGCCTAGCAGATTCAACTTTTAATTGTCAAACACCCATATTTGACATTTTTTTGTTTCATCAATGGTTTCATTCTCAAGTCTCATTTGGCATTGATCTAATCAATGTGGTAAGCATAATTTTCTCTTTTACTCACTAGTCTGGAAGTTGGTAATTAATAGAGATATCAAAGAATTGTCGGAACATTAATGTTTATTTTAATCAACTTATTAAAATGATTGTTTATTTACTTTTGTTATTTATTAATTAATTATATTTTCTAATCAATAAAATAATTATCAAGTATTAGTTCTCTTCATCTAGAATAGATGATCTTATGGACCATTGGGGAAGGTTAAATATTTTGTTAAAATTAATTTTAAAGTGGGCATCGCCAAACTAGGATAAGAGAGGGTGATGAGTGGAACACCAATTTTAAGAAGGGATTGTATAATTGATTAGTAATTCCTTCCAAATTAACAAATACATCTATCACATTTATGTAGTTGATGAATGAAGTGTTGAAACCATTTTTAAGAAATTATGTAATTGCTTACTGCAACAATATTTTAAGTTTTACCACTAGGGAAGACAATTTATTACACATTAGGAAGGTCCTATAAAGGTTCAAGGAGAAAAATTGTTGGTGAACTTAAGGAAATAAAATTTTACCAAAGAGAATTAGGTCTATTTGGGATATATCATCTTTCCTCAAGGGTTAAAAATGGATCCAAAAGAGGTGTGAGAAATAATAGAGAAGCTTACATGTAGAACTGTACATGAGGTTTGAAGTTTCCATGGTTTATTTAAATTTTATTGCAGCTTTATTAAAAATTCTAGTAGGATATATACACTCACAAATGAAACCATAAGGGGAGATAGAAAAGAGTTTAAGTGGACAACATCAATGAATAAAAGTTTTGAGCTCTTTATGAAGGTCATCAAGGAGTCAATATTGGAATTACTCGATCTTAAAAAAGTATTTCAAGATGATTGTGGCATGAGTGGGATTACCATAGAAGTGATTATAAACCAAGAAGGTAGACCAATAAATCAAATGAAAATATTAATGATTCCAAGAAGAGTTATTTCATTTATGATCAAGAGTTTTGTATCGTAGTGCAGGCCTTGGGAAGTGATGATAATATTTTCTTCCTAAGGACTATATGTATTATATAGATCATTATGCTACACAATTTATTAACATCCATACCAAGCTTAACCAATGACACATGAAGTGGATTGAATTCCTATAACGGTATAATTTTTTTCTCAAGCATCAAAGTTGGAATTCCAATAAATTAGTAGATGTTGTAGATAGTGGAAATTCAGGGAAAAACATGAATCGATGATAGCAACCAAAAAAATACCTAAGTTCAAGCCATAATGACCCTAACCTAGCAATGAAGCATAAAATATAATAGAAACCAAAATAATAAAGCAATATTACTTCAATTCCTATTCCAAAGTCGATTCTCCTCCATTTCTCTTCTCCATTTTGCTTTTTTTTCTCTCAAATTTGTAGTATCCAATTTTTTTGATAAGCTTGATGTGTAGTAGCAAGGTTTTAGGATAGTGATATGATAGCAAAATATTGAAGATTGTGGTTAACCTTAAACTGAGAATGAGAGGTTGCTTTTATAGAAATACCAATTCAAATGAATGGGGAGGTTTGAATGATGATGTATGATGATCAATGGATGAGACTAATATTGGAAGAATGAAGAAGAAACCCTTTGATGTGTTGTCATTGATGTCAAGTCTATTTGTTGACAATTTTGTCTAATCTGGTAAATAGTTTTTAGTGTTACCTTGATCCGTTAATTTGGTTCGAAATTACTCATGTTGGAAGATCAACCTATATAGTTTTAGTATGTTACTTAGGACTATTAAGTACATCTATGAACAAGTTTTTAGTGTTTTTGGTTAGATGAACTTAAATATATAAATGAAAAAAGTTTGGAATACAGTTTTTTGCTTATAACTGTGCAAAAGGGTATGAGTTAATTGGTCTACATTCCTTTGGTACCTTGATTCAGTCTTTACAACTTTGGGAGATGGTTTATAGGTGTCATCTCTACACTTAATCCAAATGGCACTAGCTCATATGATAATATGGTTGATTGATGTTAGTCATCTTGGCCTATTTTTGAGATCAAGTCATCTTTTGGCCAACCTTATACTTGAATATGTGGTGTGAAGATTTCCATGTTAGATGTAGATGTCAAAGAGATCCTTTTTAGGTCTATGCCAACCTAAATTATGCCTTGCACATTTTGGTTTGAGAATGAAAGGAGCTTTGTTTCAAGGTTTGGGCCAACAAGCTATTTTTGAATTATGTATGTGTACATCTAATTAGGCTGACCTAATTGATGTATATAGATGTAATGGTATATATATGGAACATTTTTATAGTGTACAAAGAGCATGATGTAATGAAATAAGACATGTGATAGTGTGATATTGTTTGAACTTGTAAATTTGTATGTATAAGTTTCATATCAAGGAAGAATTGTTGTGTATGTTGAGCGACAACAAGGCAGTGAAGGATTTTTCTTTCAGAGGTTCATTGGAACTGAATTTAGCACATGGAAGATGCATTCTATTAGTTTACTTTTTGGCAATAAGCCACACTCCATTTTATAATTTGTCATAGAAAAATGGCCCCTTGTCATTTTCATGGCCTTTTAGGTCTTGCTTCACGATGTTTGGTCCATTTTGCTTTGATTTTATGTTGTAATGTGGCTTGAACAAACACATTTAGGTCTTAAAATTCAAATTAAGACATCTTGTGAAGGTGTTGTGAAGTGTTGTAAAATATTTCTACACTTTTCTAGACTCTATTAATTACAATTCACCTAAAAATCACCTTTTCATCACTAATAAAATCCTATTTTGAAGTGTTGTAAAGTCTTGTAACAAGATTTCACGCTTCTCTAGGCATAATTTCACTATTTACATGTTTCTTATGCTTTATTTGATCCATTTATGCCCTTATAAGCTTTAATTAAGTGCATTTTTGAATGTAAAGCTGACAAGGAACATTAAATAGAAAATAATTCTCGACACCCACTTTTAGGTCCAAGATGGGACCCATTCACCATTGGTGATGAATGAGTCCCCATTGGCTCCAAATTCAAAATAATTCAATTTTCCTTTTGGGTTTTTATTCAAAATCACTTGATGTTGGCTTGTGATGAGGTATCAACAGGTTACTAAGGCACAAGGATGTATAAATAAGTGTTTTTACATCCATTCTAACCCCCATCAACATCAATTCATCAAGTTCACTTATTCACTCATTCACTCAAGCATTCAAGCTCTTTACATCATCAAATCAAGCATAAATCATGCATTTTGGAGTAGCCATTGACATAACTTCATCTTTTCTTCAACAAGGGTTTGGTAAATTGATAGAATTCCCATGTTATTTGTTTATCATTCTCTGACATTTCATTATTTCATTAAGGGTTTGATTACCAAAGTGGGGTTTGACGAAGGAAAACCCCTATTCTCTAACCCTTAACCATTTTCTCTCTCTTGCATGTGTGTTTACAAACTTTTGTATGCAAATTTAACAAGAATTTAGGTGTTGAAGAGTGGTCAACAAGTCAACAAATTGCTTGAAGTCAAATCAACCTCATTTCAAGCTTGGAGAAGACTTTCTATCTATTTTCTGTAAAATTGACTTTGGCAACCTGATAAGCAAAATATCCTCAAATCCGGTGTTGCAGAGTTGTCTCCTGATTTCTTAGAATTTTGGGAGAGGGCTGATTTTCCACCAGTGGTGAATGATTCCCAACTTAAGGCTAGAAATATAAGTTTTATCAGATTCTGAATCCTGAGAAACTTGTTCTCGATAGTTTTCATCAGAATTAGGATTGATTCACCATTAGTGGCGAATGCGTCCCATTGGTGAATTTCTATGATTCCAGACAACATTCATAAGATTCTAGATTGTCTAATATCTACCTAGGTGCACTCTAATTTAGCCCATTTCTTTATGTTTTGCATTTATTCATCCATAGCTCATTGTTTGCATATCACATTGTGTTTTCCAACATTGCATAAATCTTAGGTTTTGCTTACATAATCAATCATATATATCACTTAATTGCACTTAGTTCATTCCTTTTAGCCTAAATAACATTGCATTACATAATTTGAGTGAACCTAGCTAGATCTTTTTGCCCAACTTTCTCCTTTTAGGTGAAAAACCCTAGAAGTGCTAGAAAGGATTAGGGTGCCAAAAATATACAATTCATTTTGGTGAACTCACATTATTGAACACTTTACATTTATTATTTTCATTCCATTTTTCATCCTAGACTTCATTTGCATCAACATTCAATTAGGATATTGTCTTGTTTTTGCATTCTAGGGTTTTTCAACTTGCATTAGTGAAAGATTCATTTAGATTTCATTCTTGCATTGCATATCATTGAAAATACTAAAAATTTGCATCTGCATCCTTCATTGCAATCTGAAAAGCATTAGAATCACATTAAATTTTTTGAAAAACATAAAAAATGTCTCATACTAGGAATCATTCCACTTGCACTTTTCATACTACATTTTCAGACATTTTCTAGCATTTTCCTACATTTCTTTTCTGTAGTTGCTTCTCCGTTACAGTTAGCATAATTTCTATTATTTTAATTTAGAAATCCTAGATTACCTTGCATTTGCATTTTCCTCATCCTTTGTGGTACTTGTATGAGTGTTTGGTGCCCCATTGATAATACTTTAGTGAGATGAAGTTCTAGACTCATGGCTTCCTACAATAACACTTTCATTGTGGACCTTGGGATCTCAAGAGCTCCTACTCCTAGTATGGACAATGGTGCATTAGGCATCAACAATACCACTTATATGCCTTCATCTTTCCATTCAATGAATTTTGACACAAAAAACAACTCCATCCTACAAGAAAAGATCATTAATATTCATGAGGATTTTGCACACTTACAACAAGACTTGTCCCTTGAAAACATTTCCACCACTTCCATACCTGCGATATAAAACCTTCATCGTTTTATTGAAAGTGATGATGGCTTACAAGTTATGAAAGGAATTGCTGAGATTTACAATAAGCATGCCTCTTCCACTTCCTAATTTACAAACATTCCTATAAGCCAAGGAGGACCTCACATTCCTTCCACTTCAACCATAGAATCCATAGCAACTTATACCACTCCTCAGGTTACAACAACTATGCAACAGGTTAGTCATGTGGCTCCTTCTTTCACAATTCCAACTAACATTCCTAGTTCTCTTGTGGTATCTCATGTCCCCTCCACCACCTTCACCCCTCTTAGTGTTCCTTTCACTTCCCCTCACCTTGCCTACACTCCATCATCATTTTCTCTTCCACCTCAAACCACTTACCCCAACCCTATCATTGCAAAATTCCTGAACACAGTCTCATCCATGCAACAACAAATTTCCACCATTAGCCAAGGTCAAAATTCTCCACCCACATATCATGTTCGTAGTAGTCCCTTATCCTTAGAAATCTTACACACCACGATGCCACAAGGGATATGAATTCCTAGATTTGAGAAGTATGGAGGTAAAGGAGACCCTATCAACCATGTCAATGCTTATACAACTTTATGCAGTGATTTTTTCCTTGATGATAAACTCTTAGCCAAATGCTTTCCTAGGACCTTGAAAGATACTGCATTAGAGTGGTTTTCAAACTTTCCCAATCATTCCATCTGATCATTCAATGAATTGGTGGATGCTTTTATAAGTCACTTTCAAGTTCATATGACTCCTAAAAAGATGATGGATGACCTAATGAGATGTAGAAAAAACACAGAATTTTTTTTTATCTAATTTCATTTCATGATACCAATCATTATATGCCCAAATTGATGTCAAGATTCCTGATGCACATCTATAAAAGATGTTTATCAAAAAATTACACACAAACCTTCAAGATAAATTAACTATGATGAAATTCCCTTCGTTCATGCACTTATGTAAAACCCTATGCAACTATCATAACTCAGTTTTTAGTAGTGATTCAAAATCCACTTCTAAGCAAGCTGAGAAATATGAACCACAAAATCAAAACAACACACAAAACTTTCAAAAACCAAATAGAGGCATTTTACAGTTCAATCTGCATCCTCAATTGCAAACTCAACCCGTTCCAAGTAAAGTGGCAGCTATTAAAGTGGTGGTGCCTTATACCTATGGGGACCCAAAGAGACAATTCACCCCCTTACTTGATACCCTCCATAACACAATGAACCAATTACTCCAACAACAAATGATCACTTTCCCTACTGTTAAACCACTCGATACCACCAATCCCTTACCACCCACCTTTAAGCCCAATGCTTATTGTCACTTTCATCACCAAAATTAACATGACACCAAACAATGTAAGTGTCTAAAAAATTTAGTTCAAGACCTCATTGAGTTAGGCCGTTTGTCCGTTGCAAGTGTTAATGATCAAGGAAATAAGTCCATTGTATTCCCTAACCATAATTTACAAATTTTCACCAACCCCATGCCTAAACACAATATTTCATTTGTCAAGGCTATCGAACCTTCAAACACTGATGTAATGAATGTTGATACAAATAGTGAACAACATGAAATAACTCCCCATGTTACCCAAGTTAATCCTATGGATGAAATTGTGGGTGTGATAGACGTCATCTCTCATAAGGTCCCAACCAAAAAAACTCTTGATATCACTTTTTCTTCTGGGTATGTGTAGGATCATCATGGAAAAAATAGGCCCTTAAGTGGTGAAAAATTTAGAAAAATCAGAGTTAGGCAACTTGATGTAAAAATTTGAATAAGTTATCTATATTATTTCAAAAATATGTAAGAATAGAATTTGTATAAAATTGAATGTAGTTTCTAAACAACTAGGTTTATTTTAAAAAAAAATCTATTTGGTGAAAAATTGAAATTTCAATGCAATAGTACTTAAACTTCAGGGAAAAATGAAGAAGTAGGTGTCTGTCTGACCACCCTAACCACAATAAAATGATAATAATTTTTTATAATATTTTAGATATAAGTAGAGGACTCATGTCCTGATATTATGCATATTTTTTGTAATTTTTTTCCAAGTAAATAATTAATTATGAATTTTTTATTACAACTTTAAAAAAATATAAAAAATCGTATGTCTGACCACCTTAACTTGGCCAAAACTTCATGAAATTCAATTTTATTTATTTATAATTCTATAGTATGTGAAGTATAGAATGTGACACATGTTTCAGATTCAAAAAATGTGATATCGTTTGAAAGCTATAGATGTTTCTCAATCATCCTATCAATCAAGACTTTAGTCGTAATTCAAATATAAAATGAATAATAATTAATTATTGAATTCAAAGTAAATAGTAATTTATATTGGTGGAAATCTAAGAAAATCCTTTAAAACCACTTTTCATTTCATCAATTTTGGGTAAAAAAAATGTCATCAACCACATACCCTACACATACCTATCATATTGCCACTTTTTGGCCCATCATGATCCTGCACATACCCTTCTAAAGATATACTTGAAAATATTCTTGATGGTCCTCTTTACATAGCCGGTAGAATCTATGATAAGCCCACCAATGGGATATTAATAGATCCTTCTTGTGGTGAGAATGTGATCACATAAGAGCTTTTAGTATTACATGAGCTTTATCAAGAAGAATATGATAAACCAATAGAATAGATTAAAAAACATATTGGTTTTTTGTGCCTTATGATCAGATCGATAATGCTCACATTACAAATAGGACCTAAAACTTTGGATGTAACTGTTACCCAATTTTCACCTATGGGCTCAATCAGGAAAGACAAATTATGTTTCAGATGTTCATAAGGGCCAAATGGGACATTTGCATTGAGGGTTAGTTCATGCATCTGATGAAATTTCACAAGGAGCTCATTTGAAAAGTATGCCTCAGTCAGATTTGGCATAAAAACTCACCAGAGAAGGAAGTCAGCAAGACCTTCCTATTGTCTTGCCAACTAGCAACGCGTTCCATTTGGTTGAGTGCGATAGTCAACAGGACTTTCGGGTCACCATGAGTCTTCATGTATCTCCCCGACAAGAAAAAGAGCACTTAACAGAGGGTCTCGGTGAAAGTTGGGGCTCTCGTTGTGATGTTTTGGCGAGTAGCAAGGGTCATGCTGACTTTGGTTCACCAAGGAGCTCTTGACATAAAGTTATTCCTTCGGTGAAGGGTCTGCTCGAGGAGATGATGTCTCACCAATACAGAATGCCTTCACTAGGAGATGGAGAGCTCTATATGACGTCTCGGTGACCAAATGAGGGTCTTGCCAAAGTGGAATGGCTTCGGTATAATGTTGTGACTTCAGAAAGAAGTCTTCCTGACTGATGGGAGTCATGCCAAAATGATTAGCTTAGGAAGATCGGTTTGTGTTCTACAGGACCTCTTGGTGGCTAAAGAAGTCTCAGCAAGAGGAGATATCATCGGCATGAGGTCTGGCTGATCAAGAAAAGTCACACCAAAATGGAGTGCTTTCGGCATAGGATGGTCATCTCGAGCAAAGGTCTGGCCAACAGGCCAAGGTCTTGGCGAAGGTATGAGATCCTGATGACCAATGAAGTGTTTCGATATGTGTTTTGCCTTCGGCAAGATGTCTTGCCAACAAAAAAAGGTCTTGCCGATGTGGATGAAATCATTATAAGGTCTCAACAAAAGGTGCCTTCGGCAAAAGGTCTTGTCGATATAGCGATGTCTCCCCAACAAGAAAGGTGAGCTCTCAGTGAGGGGAAGTGTCATTGATATGAGGTCTCACTAATAGCAAGAGGTCACGCCGACATGTTTTGTGCCTTTGGTGTGACATAAATAGCTTGACATGATGTCTCGGCGAATGAGGGTAGTCTCGCCGAGAGAGTATTTCCTTTGGCATAAAGTTTGGGTGACACATGGATGTCCTACCGACAAAGGATGCCCTCGGTATAATATTTAGAGTTCGGAAAGATGTCTCCCTGACCTGAAGAGTCTCACTAACCATTGAGCACAAGAGGATGGGCCCTCACCAAAAAAAGATAAATTCACCAAGATGTCTCACCGCTAACGAAAAGCCTCAGCGATAATCAAGGGATAGTGGTATGACTCCTAAAGGTTCACTGTGAGGTCTTCCCAAAAGCGAAAAGTCTTGCTGATGAATATGGATGTCGATATGACTTTTGAGCTCACTATATGGTCCTGCCGATTGTCATGAGCTATGCCAATAGCCACTGATGAATCTAATCACATTGGGGAGACACAATTAGTGTCTCACCAATATGCGATTCTGGTGAAGCAACCTTGGACCGTGCGATAATCTACATGGCATGAGTTCAACCAATCAGAGGAAGCTATAGGCGAGCCATGGTAGTTTGACCCCTACAAAGAAGATCAACGGAATGCAACAATGTGGATCTGCTATGGGCTCAGGAGCATTCAAGGCAGCTCGGCAAGGAAGTTTGAGAGTGGGCATGATGACCAGAAGTTAATGCTTTGGTCGCAAAAGATCAAGGAGGTCATTCCTGGAGCAATTCTTCACCAACATGGACAACAAGGACTCACTTGAATGTAGCATTAATTTTATTCGAAAAGATCTAAAGGCAGATCTTTCTGAAGGTAGATATTTTTGTAAGCCCTAAGGGTAGGGGCCGACACACTTTTGTATATATGGAATTTTTTCCTCTTTGTAAAGGAGTTCGGATTATGCATTCCCATGAGTTAGTGATTTTTAGCAATCCTTTCTCAATTGATGTATGCTTTGTAACTCAATTGGAATCTAGAATACAACACAAAATTTACCTTGGAAGCTAGTGCTAGCGTTTATACTACTCTCATTTCTATATTTTTAGATTATGCAAGTTTTCAACTATGTTTTTCTAAGTCTGCATTCATACCTTAAAGCTATGAAATTCATCTTTCCTTCTTAAGATATATATGTAGATCAAGCCTTTTAAGAATGACGCATAAGTCTAAAGAGGTTATGTTGAGTAAGTGAAATAGTTTGCCATTAAGTTTCCCAGTGTATGTTCATCTTGTTTTCATTTCATGATTTCTCATCAATATGGTGTATCACCATAGGATTTAATTTTCATTTGTATGCATTCTCCTTCTCCCTTTTCCTTAGAGAATTAGTAGTTAGGTTATACTACCAGTATAGGAAGCCGACCTTCTCTAGAGGTTCATTTCAGCTTCAGGTGACCCACAACCTTGAGATGATCCCATGTTTCTCTAGAAAGCTCAGTTTTCATAACTTTGCATAGGGTGCAATTTTTAGAGATAATAGTTTATGGCACGCCCAGTGGGATCATGAACTACTTCTTAGTTCATGTTTATGAATTTGATCACTGCTATTTGGTGTGTATAGCTGCAGTTTCAGCCTTTTGGAGGTAAATTGTTAACACACCTGTCAACTCCAGAAAGATATCAAATGGTTTCAAGCAGACAAAGTGCTATTATGAAAAAATCAGACCTAGTTTCTTGGTTTACCAGAAACTCCAAGAAATTTCCAGTCTCTTGAATGAACAAATATGTCTGCATTTTATGGAAATATGTCATATTATCCACCATTTCATGAAAACCATGCATGGGTGCCCTCATACCAGCCATCTCACATAGAGTAACTTGATGGTCTTATGCCAAATGTCCCTATAATAGCAGACTACCAGCAACCTCATCATGTTTTCCACTCTCTCATCCCTGCTCAATCTCAATATCAACCAATCTATGATCAAAATCAACCCCATGAAAAGGTCTTTGATGCCAACCAACATGATTATCTGCATAATCAGCCTCAAGAGCACCCTTACCAGAATGTATTGGATCTAGTTCAAAATATTGACCATGTGTTGTGGGCTTTAAGCCAAAAACTTGAACATATGAAGATTAGTGACGCTAGTAAGGTGTTCTCACATATATATCGGATGTTGGTTGACATCAGGAAGCAAAAAAGGATCATCTCACAACAACAAGAGTTGGTTGATCAATCCTTTATTTATGATCAAGAGTAGGTGACAAAAGGAAGGCAGTTTGAGGAAAGCCTGGAAAGAGAGATAGCTGCTAAAGAGGAGCAGATCAAGTCTCTCTCTGCTCAGGTGCAAAGTAGTCAAGCCTATTTTGATTATCAATTCCAATTTTAAGGTATGAAACTTCTAGTCCTAGTCTTAGCCTAGCTCTTCCTATAATATTGAACAATCCTATCAATAAAGGAGTTCCCAAGTCTAATTTTCTAGGCTTCAAGCAAGCTGAACCTCTTCAGCCTACTAAATTTGAGTCCCCAATTTTTAGAAATTTTGTTTCAATTTAGGAACCTATCCTTAAGCAAGCTCAACCTATGGAGAAACCTAGGAAATTCACTTTCCCAAGTTTTAGGAGCTCTCCTTCTATTCAAGAGCCCCTTATTGAATAATGGCATCCTTGTGAAGAACCCATTAGGGAGGCTCAACCAACCCCTTATGTTCTAGAGAAACCTAAAGAAGAGATGTTTGTAGAGGAAGAAACAAATCTTTCATCTACCGTTATGTTTGAACAAGAGCTTGGGAACGACAAATCAAATGTGATAAAGGAGGCAAATGAGGCTGTAGATGAAGAACAGACTTTTGGTCCGCAAAACACAATCAACATGATGGAGAATGGAAGTGTGAACTTGCTACATTTAGCCATGGAGGAATACAGACTATAGCTACAAAAGGATGACCAAGAAGAGCAATGTATAGTCTGGAATGAAGAAGGTGTGTTTTTTCCCACTCTAAATGCTATCTCAGAGTAGCAAGAAGACATCAATCAACTAAAAGTTCAAGTGTCAAGAAAATAGCATGTAGAGACTAAAAAGGGTGATGTGGGTCATGAGTCCATAGCTTCATTTGTTGAGCTTCCATGTTTCATTGAGTGTGATGAGGAAAGCATAAATCTGGTCATAAGTCAACAACATGAGGTTGAAGAGGAGCAGTGTACAACTAGATTTGATACTTTTGAGCATGTTGTGCTTGAGGAAGTTGATGCTAAGCTATATGAAGAAGTGTACACTGATATAATTGAACAATTTTTCTCAACATTGGATGGCAAAGAATCAGAAGAGGTTAAGGGTTATCATGATCTTGAGCTACAACTTGTAGAGGTGATGAAACAACAGGAAAAACTTCATGAACTTGATTTACAAGACCATAACTGGTTGGAGGAGCTTCCATTCCATTGTATAGAAGAACTTGAGATTTCATCACCACTTGAATTGTTGTCTTCTTTTGATGAAAAGGACAAGCCTGAATCAGAATGTAATTCTTCTAGTAATAATGAGAATTATAAGCAGCTTCCATTCTAGTCCATAAAACAACCTAAGGTTAATGAATTGATTGAAAATGTGATGGAGGAAGTTATTTCATTGTTCTCCATTGAAGAAATGAGTGCTCCTTTGAGAAAGCACGAACATGCTAAGGAGGTTTCCAATTTTTTATCAAGTCAGCCACAGGGATTAGGCTTTTCTAACCGGCAAGGTGATAAAGAGGCCACCCATGAGAAAGAAATCAGCAAGGAGAGCTCAATTTTTGTCTTTACAAGGGGTTGTCCAATCAAAAATTGAGCTCAGATGGAGCTTGATAAAGTGCCAATGGTTAATCAAGCACTCACACATGGAGCCACAATTGAAAGTGGCATAAGGGATGTACTTGCAGTTGAAAAAAAGTGTGTTCAATTTACTTATCCTCCTTTTAATACAAATGCATATGATCAGTTTAAGGAGGTAAGTGAACTTGTTACCCTCTTTCATGAGGTAGTGCATTTCTTTTTTAAACATCTTTCAATGTACCATCTCTATTAAGCTGCCATTAAGCTTGAGAGCCATTGCATATTGAAAAGAAAGGGAAGCTATTTCAATTATCCTGTAAATGGTTTCATTTGACCAACTTCTTTGCTGGTTAGAGTAGGGTAGGTTAGTTTCATTTCAAATGCATCTTTGTTTTCCCTAAGTGCTATTTCAACACAGTTAGATAGTTTTCCCTTATGTAGTTTCCTATTTTAAATAATTTCTAAGTGATCTATTTCTTGAGTTACAAATGTGCTATAGCCATGTGCAAGGCTGATCCAAGTCCGTTCCTCAGTTTTCCCAATGACTTCGTGCCCAATTGATAGGCCTAGGCTACTGGTTCCCATGTTTAGCAGGCAAACATCCAGTAAAGGTCACCAGAAATGTTACCCAATTTTCACCTATGGGCTCAATCAGGCAAGACAGATTATGTTTCACATGTTCATAAGGGCCAAATGGGATATTTGCATTGAGGGTTAGTTCATGCATCTGATGACATTTCACAAGGAGCTCATTTGAAAAGAATGCCTCAGTTAGATTTGTCATAAAAACTCACCAGAGAAGGAAGTTGACAAGACCTTCCTATTGTCTTGCCGACTAGTAGTGCATTCCATTTGGCTGAGTATGCCAGTCAACAGGACTTTTGGGTCGCCATGAGTCTTCATGTATCTCCCTGACAAGAAAAAGAGCACCTAACGGAGGGTCTCGGCGAAAGTTGGGGATCTCACTGTGATGTTTTGGTGACTAGCAAGGGTCATGCCAACTTTGGTTCACTAGGGAGCTCTTGGCATAAAGTTATTCCTTCAGCGAAGGGTCTTCCCAAGGAGATGATGTCTCATCGAAACAGAATGCCTTTGTGAGGAGATGGAGAGCTCAATATGACATCTCGGTGACCAAAGGATGGTCTTGCCGAAGTGGAATGGCTTCGGTATAATGTTGTGATTTTGGACATTAGTCTTCTCGACCGATGGGAGTCACGTCGAAATGATTAGCTCAGGAAGATTGGTTTGTGTTTGACAAGACCTCTTGGCGGCTAAAGAAGTCTCGGCAAGAGGAAACATCATCAGCGTGAGGTTTGGCCGATCAAGCACTGTCACACCGAAACGGAGTGCTTTTAGTGTAGGATGGTCATCTTGGGAAAATGTCTGGCTGATAGGCCAAGGTCTCGGCGAAGGTATGAGATCCTGCTGACCAATGAAGGGTCTCAATATGTGTTTTTCCTTCAGCAAGAAGTCTCACTGACAACAAAAGGTCTTGCCGATGTGGATGACATCGTTATAAGGTCTCGGTGAAAGGTTCCTTTTGTTAGAACTATAAAATTTGATGATTTTACATGTTTGATTTTAGTCATAAGTCTCCATTTGAGTCCTACCTTTAGCACATTTTCCTTATTTCATGACATTTTGCTTACATTTTGGTCTATTTTATCCCATGATTCCATCGGGTCATGCATTTTCCATTTTGCAGTTCCTATCAGCATAGGTCCATGACTGTCTCCCCAACCCATGTTGTTTTTATGCTAACATTTGTATGCTACAGGTCTGTTAGCAAGACTCCTTTGATGTCTCGGTGATCACAAATCTTATCCACTCACCATTCGGCATGACATGCATGATGTTTTGGCGACCATGGAGGAACATATCGGTGGGAGGTTTTCCTTCGATGAAATGTCTTGCAAATGACCTTCGGTCTCATTGATATTACATGAGGCTCATTGGTGAGAGGCTTTTCTTTTGGACTATGTCATAGCGAATACATATTGTCTTGCCGACCGGTGGCAGAAGGATGTGCATATCAGTATAAGTTGGGGCTATCACCATAAGATCTCAGCGAGTGACCTTCGGTTTCACCGATGGAAAACAAGAGGATCCTTGTCGGTGTAAGAATTACCTTGTCTCAGCAACTGGGAAATAACATTATGGGAGACTTTCGGTATAACTCAACAAACTTTGTGGGACTTCTCCCCGATTGTGTGTTGTCTTGGCAAAGAGCTACAGCAAAACACAAAGGGAACATGTAGATACTTCATGACTTCGGTGTAACAAATGAAATGTTGTGGCGACATATAGGTGGTAAGTGGCCTTTTGATGAAACATTATGCTATCTATATGACATCTCCCCGATGGTAGAAAGTCACAACAAAGGCGAATAAAGCATGCAGAGCGACCAATGATTGAAATGCCTTTTGCATGATGATACGATATGTCTCGTCGACTGTTTCAAAAATGAATGATAGAAATTCAAACACTGTGGCCGACATGTGAATGTTAAGATACCGTTGCAGGCCGACTTGATTGGTACTCGAATTCTGTGGAGGGCTGACATGGATTTTCAATTTGATTTATTTTCTTGATGCTAGTGTATAAATAGGAATTTTGTAATTGTAAAATGATCACCAGTTATTAGATATTCGATACATAGCAAGTAGATATAGTGGAATAAAATTATCAGATCAGAGACTATTGTTGCATGATTTCAGAATGGAGGTATTTATGAAAATTAGTTGATGTTGCTGCATTTCTCTGGTGTCAATTATTTGTTGAATCTAATGCAAGTATTGCTAAGCTGTCTCTAAGATTGAAAATTTCTGGTTGTTTGAATTGATATGACAAGTTTATATATAATTCATCAGTGCACATTTATTGTATCTGTGTGATTGATTGATTGGTTCTTTCAAGCAAAGATTGAATCCTTTTGGTTGATCACAATAATCAGAGAGAATCATCTGGATTGTTCAAGTAGAGCTTAGCAATCACATTTTGCATGTTTATACAAGTTGTAAACATAATATATGCTAGATAATTTGAGTTTTTCTAGAGAAATGTTGCTCATCTTGATCTCATTTGAATTTGCATACCCAATAAGGTAGTAGTCTCTACACTTCATGACTTGAATTCATTCAATTTATTTAAATATGTTAGTTGAAAATTTTAGGATTTATTTCAGAATATTGCTATTACTTTTGAGATTGATTTTATTTGTTCACCTCAATTTTCCATTGTGAACAAATTGCTGTAAGAGATATAATCATAAGTCTGCTTAATTTAGAGAGATACACCCACCCAAGGTTTAGCAGCACCTAAGGAGCAGAAGGTTGAATTCTTTCGACCTTGTTTGTTACCCTGAAACGTATCAAGAGATTGGCAGCCTCTTGAGGCATTCGGCCTGTGTTTTTGAGAGCTAACAAATTGGTGACTCTACTAGGGAAACATTCAGAATCAAAGCCTTAATCATAGAGTTAGGAACTTTATACAGAATCCGCTGGGAATAAGAAACATTAAGTATTTTCTCATTTTTTGACAAAAAGTGAGTGGCGACTCTGACATAAATTTTGCAGTTGTTCAAACATGAATGGAAGAAGATCTTATTACAGGGGAGGTCATATTGGAGCTCCTACTAGCAGCAGCAAATGGAAACATAAAGATGATAGGGTTGGTAAGGGAAAGAGGATCAATGAGGACATGTGCATAACTAACAAAGGAAAAGCACCAAGAGCACATTGTGAAACATATAATTGCTATGATACATGGAGAGATAGTTCAAGTGCAGAGCCTTGTACCCCAGAAGATCAAAGAAATACTTTTCCTTTTCATGATCCTCAGAAATAGGTTGAGTTTGAAGCTACACTTGAGCCTGAACGAATTAGAATCTAGCATGAGTATGATCAAAAGATGGAGAGTAACCAAAATGTGTTTATTGATCATGAGATTCCTGAGGAAGTTGTGATAGGTCGAATGTGAGCATTAGAAAGCAAGCAACAACTAAAAGAGTGCAAATAAACAACTTAAAACAACCTACGCCTCAAGATTAGCCTAAGTTGGAAACAATGCAAGACAAAGCAACGAAATGGAACTTTATACCTTGCGTTGAGTCGATCCTTTGGTTGGCCCTTCGATTTTTGACGTGTATGCTCCTTGGATGGCAAGATGCAAGCTAGATGAGGATGTGAAGATGGATGCAAGTGGATGAAAATGTGAAAATGGCTAAGTGTAGATTGAGAAACAAAACTGCAAGAGTTTGGCTAGCACAAATGATCTCTCTCAAAATGAGAGAAAAGAGGGGGTATTTATAGGATTTTTGGGAAATCCTAGGGGAAATGGACGTTTGAGATTGAGCCACCAAATATCAAGATGTAGGGCCAAGGTGAGTTGAGAACTCACAAGCCCTCACATCTTGACATGTGGCATGTGAGATAGCCCTAAAGGGTGAAGTGGATATGAGGTGGAAGGAAAAGGACATGACATGGAGGGGGGTACAAAGTACCTTGGGATTGGACAAGATCTCCTCATAAAGGAGGTACTTGTCCCCATGTGGGTGAGAGGACATGTGAGGAATTAAAAATTCCTCAAATATTCTCATGGGGAGATGGAAAAGAATAAAGAATAAGTGAAGGACATGTGGGAGAAGTGAAGGAATTAAAAATTCCTTTTGGGTGCCTTGGGGATTAAATGTGAATTAAAAATTCACACGGGGAAGGGATGCCTTGTCCAAAAGGAGAGCCTTTAATAAGGTTGACTCAAGGACACATGTCATAAAGGACATGAGGAAGAGAAAAGGAATTTAATATTCTTGAAGGATAAAAGGAATTAAAAATTCCTTGAGAGGTTGATTAGGCTAGTTAGTGAAGGATTAGAGGATGGTTAGGTGGCTAAGAGAGATTAGAGGCCAACTTGCAAAAGTTGGAGGATGTGACACGTCCTAATCAAGGATTAGGCATGTGCACATCCTAATGATGAGATTAGAAGGAGGGTTAAGATTAGATAAAAATGATGGAGGATGTGACATGAAGGGAATTAAATAAATGGAATATTTATTTAATTCAATTGATGGAAGGAGGATTAAAGAGATAAGGTATTATTGATTAAATTCCTTAGGGATTTGGAAGAATTAAAGATATTAATTAAATAATAGTAGTATTACTTAATTAACGAAAATAAGACGAAAGGGGATGAATTTGGATAAATTAAGTGTCCAAATTTAGACATCTATAGAAGTAAAAGCATAGTTTGAATTACAAAGGAAGAGGATAGAGGAATTAGAGGAAAAATTGTAGACAAGTCAAGTTGCTGATCAGACAGCTGATTTCCCCCAAAGTATGTACCACCTCATAAGCAAGGTAATCATGGTGCAGGGCCTTCAAATCCACTAGTGTCTCCTCACCATCAGATAGGGAATCACTACAAGCAACCAAATCATCCAACTCATATTCCCACACAACATATAGGTATGCATCCACCTCCTGGTCAACATTACATCCCACAACATAATGCACAGTACAATAATCCCATGCATCAACAACAATGCCCACCTATTCCTCCCCCTCATCAGCATACAACAATGATCAGACAGTTTGATTTAGCAGGTTTTCAATTGTACCTTTACCCAATGGATGGCAGTTGGAGGGGTATGGTGCCCAAATTCATAGGAAGTAATGCAATCACTACTGAAGAACATTTGAGGGGTTTCAATGTTTTCATCCAAGACATAGATGTGTCATACGAAGATTTACACATGAAGTTGTTTATGATGTCATTTCTTGAAGATGCTAGGGATTGGTTCAACAGCTTGCTAGCATTCTCAATTAATTCTTTTCAAGTATTCTAGGACCAATTTCTTAAATAATATGGCAATCAAAATGCACCAGATGTAGCTCTTCATGAATTGATGCGAATTCCAAAAAATTAGAATGATTCAATTTATGATTTCAACCAAGAATTTAACAAGTTGCAGACTAAAGTACCTCTTGGATCAAGGTTACCAGATTATGTGGCATTGAGTGTTTATTTAAATGCATTTGATCCTAAGACAGGGTATGAACTGAGAAATAGATTCCCAAGAGATCTGGCTACAGCTCAGAAGATAGCATTGACAATTGAGAACAACAGGAAGGCTGCTAGTATAATCAATAAAAGAGATAGCCCAAGGCCTCCTCAACAAAGCAATAATTATCAGTATAGACCAGAAAATACATACATAAATGAGAGGCCAAGGTTGCATGACATGCCTTATAATATAGACTGGAAGGATGGAAAACCTATAACAACTAGGCCAAGAAACAAAGAGACTCCTGATCCATTGAGCAAGAAGGTAACTTATATGGTGAGTAATAATTACTTCTGTGAAGCTTGTGATAAGCCACATTCTCCAGATTATTGTGTTGTAACTCAAAGGATGCAAGAAAAGGGAATGTTGATGGAAAATAATGAAGAAGATCACAAGGTGTATTTGACTTCAAACACTTTTCACCATGCCGAGGAAAGGTACTCATCTTCAGAGGATGAAGGTTATGAATATGATGTTTCAAATCATAAATATAATGTCCATATGGCTAAACAACAAATCCTTTCTGATTCTGAAGAAGATTATGTAGAGCCACATTTAGTTGAGGTGCCTACTCAATGTAGTATGAGGAGACTCGCTGAGGGAGAAATAGAAATATTAACTATTGCTGCAGTTGAGGAAGCCAGGAATAAATACTGGTTGAGAAATAGAACAGTAAATGAGAAGGAAGGTGTCCCTGGGGGAATTTTTATGAAGGATCAGAAGGCAACACAAGGGACTGTGAAGAAGCCAGAAAAGAGATTGCCTGATTAAGATGAACAGAAGCTTGTCTACAAAAGAGAAGTTAAGGAAGAAGTGAAGGAATTACATAAAAGGATACAAACGCCTGACCAGCCTAGTAAAAAAGAAAAAGAAGAAAACAAAGGAGAAACATTGGAGTAGAAGAAGATTGTTAAGGTGGAGGGCTCTTCTTTTGACTTCACTCAGGCGTTATCCTAGGTAAAAATGTCTGTCCCACTACTTGAAATGATGAAAATAAAAGAATATAGGGACACTGATGTTTAATTGATAACAAGTGGAAATGAAAAACATGTGAATTCTAAGAATAGTGTAGCTATTAAAGCAGTCAATAGGTAGAAGAAAGTAAATATCCTAGAAGTTTTCTTGGGTGATGTATTAGCAACTCCCCCTCAAGTTGATCCTTTTTTCACTACATTGCTTATAAATAAAAAACTATTGAGGAATTGCATGATAGACTTTGGTGCTGCTATAAATATCATGCCAGTAGGAGTCATGAAGCAGCTTGGCATGTGGGTTGATACATGTGAAGGAAAGTGTTATGCAATGGATAACATACTTGTTCCTATGGTAGGCATTATGAGAGGTGTTGAAGTCAAGCTGGCTACTTATCCACAGGTGGCTTATAATATAGATATAACAGTCATTGATACTCCTCCCCAGTTTGGGATGCTCTTTTCAAGACAATGGACAACAACTATTGGAGGAAATGTCTAGTTTGATTTATCTTATGCTACTATTCCAATGAATGGTCAAGAAGTGAAATTGTATAGGGAGCCAAGAATGAACCAGCTTGTTGACTGTGTGCCTCAAGATCAGATCAATTGTTTTTGTGATGTTGATCTTGGAATTTTTAAGATTGAATCAGCCTGACTAGAATTAACTAATAGTGATCCAATTGAAAAGCATGTTTCACAAAGCTGCAATGAATTGTTAAAGATGTATTTTGATGGAGCATGCAGCCAAGAAGGTAATGGCGTTGGGAATTTTTTTGTTTCACCCGAAGGTATTACATTTAAATATTCATTTTTGTTAGTGTTTGAATGTACAAACAATGTGGCAGAGTATGAAACCTTGTTGACAAGTCTGAATATAGCTGTGAAACATAAAATTAAGTTGCTGGCTATTTTGGGCGATTTTGAGTTGGTTGTTTCACAAATCAAGTCAAAATATGTAGCAAAACATAGAAGATTGAAGCAATATAGGAATGTTGTATGGGACACAGTTGAGTTATTTGATGCTTTTTCAATTAAGTGGATTGATAGATCAAAGAACATAATGGCTGATTTTTTAGCAAATGTGGCACTGAAAAGAGATGATATCACATTGGCTAGGGTATCACAAATTGAGTTCAAGACATGACCTACTATTCTTGATAATATTTATAGCTGGTAGGTCTTCAATGATGATACTGAATTTTTGAAATTCTTCAATTATATAGATCAATATGAAGCCCAGGAAATTGACTTCAATGCTTTTTTTGAGGAAGTGGATGGTAAGCAAACTATGTTTGGCAAAGAGATCTTACAACTCAAAACAAATAGGCTTCCTAAGGGCTTGGTGGCATTTGAGAGGCTATATGATGGAAATGATCAGTCTCATGAAACAAGCACTAGTTAGAAGAGAAGATATTGAAGAACTTAACTTGGGGACTGAGATAGCACCAAGAAAAGTGTACATAAGAAAGAAGATAAGCCCTACAATTAGAAGAATGCTGATAGATTTGCTGAGAAAGTATAAGCATGTGTTTTCTTGGTCTTATGAAGATCTGAAAGCATACAGGGAAGATTTGTTTTAGCATGAAATACCATTAAAGCTAGATGCTAAGCCATTCAGACAAAAGCAAAGACCCATAAATCCAACATTGGAGCCTAAAATGCAAGAAGAGTTGACAAAGCTCAGAGATGGGGGAACCATCAAACCAATCAGGGACTCAACGTGGGTCTCAAATTTGGTCCCTATGAGGAAGAAAAATGGGGACATTAGATTATGTGTGGACTTCAAAAATATAAACATGGCATCTCTCAAAGATAATTACCCTCTACCCAATATGGAGGCCATATTGCATAAGGTCACAGGGTGCGAGTTACTGTCCATGATGGATGGGTTCTCAGGATACAACCAAGTTAAAGTCAAGGAATCTGAGCAATATAAGACAACATTTGCAAATCCTTGGGGAACATATGTATACATAAGAATGCCATTTGGTCTCACTAATGCAGGAGTGACCTTCCAAAGAGCTATGGACGTGGCATTTGTAGATTTAATCAATGCTATCATGGTGGTGTACCAAGATGACTTGACTACTTATTCAAAAAAGGTTGAAGATCATATACAACATCTGGAAAAGGTATTTATTAAAGCCCTAGAATATGGTATCAGCTTAAATCCTAAGAAGTGACATTTTGTAGTCACAGAAGGTAAGCTCTTAGGACATATTGTTTCAAAAGAGGGAATCAAAATAGATCCTGAGAGGGTTGAAGCTATTGATAAAATTCATGTTCCCAAAACTGTCAAGGCTATACAATCATTCTTTGGACAAATTAATTTTGTTAGGAGATTTTTTTCTAACTTTGCTAAGATCATTAAGCCCATATCAAAAATGTTGAAAAAAGGAAAAAAAATGGAATGGATTGCAGAGGTCTTGGAAGCTTTCATATCTATTAAAAGGGCCATCAAGGAGGCTCCTATTCTTAAATCTCCAGATTTTACAAAGCCTTTTCAGATATTTTCATTTGCTTCAATGCACACGATTGCTATTGTTATGCTACAGAAGAATGAGGACAGTCATGAACAGGTTGTGTCTTTCTTCAATAAGTCATTACAAGGGTCTGAATTGAAGTATGATATAATGGAAAAACAAGCGTTTGCATTGGTAAAGGCCACAAAAGCTTTCAGGCCATATCTTGTTGGAGCAAAGGTGATTGCTTATGTCCCTCATGCAACTGTCAAAGATATCTTGACATAGTCTGAAGTAACAGGAAATAGATGTAGATGGATTAACAAAATCCAAAATTTTGACATGGAGATACAGATTACTAAGCTAGTGAGAGGTCAAGGCTTGGCTAGGCTGATGGCAGAATTGAATATTGAAGCAAGTCAAGTCTGTAATGTAGATGAAGGGACTGCAGTTGCAAGCATCAAGCATACTTCTTGGTATACTGATATTATGCATTACCTTAAGTACATGAAGTGTCCAGAGGGATTGAGTGACAACTAGAAAAGAACTCTAAAGTGGCAAGCATCTATATGTGTTTTCATAGATGGAGACCTATTTTGGAAGAACAGGGATGGTATACTGTTGTTATGTTTGGATGAGTTTCAGGCCAAGCATTTTTTAATTGAAATGCATGAAGGAGTTTGTGGAGGACACTACTCAACAAAAACAATTGCACACAACATTCTCAAGGAAGGTTACTACTGGCCTAAGGTTTTTAACGATTCTTTCACACATGTAAGAAAATGTGAAGCTTGCCATAAGTTTTCTAGAAAGCTGAAATATCAAGGAGCTTTGCCACTTTGACCCTTGTAGGTTGATGCCCCTTTTCATCAATGGGGAATTGATTTCATTGGAGAGATACATGAAAAATCAAGTGGAGGATACAAGTGGATACTGGTTGCCACTGATTATTTTACCAAATGGGTAGAAGCGATCCCAACTAAATAGGCTACAAGCAAGGTGGTGAAAAATTTCTTGATGGACAACATTATCACCAAATTTGGTACACCATTAAGGTTAATCACAGACAATGGAATGTGTTTCAGATCAGATGAATTCAAAAGCTTTTGTGCCACATATGGCATTACTATTTCTTATGTAGCTCCTTACCATCCACAAGCTAATGGTCAACCTAAATCCAGTAATAAGATTCTCTTGAAGATTATAAGGAGGATGTTGGGACAGAACAAGAAAGCTTGGGATTCAAATTTAAAACTAGTTGTGTGGGCTGATAGGATCACTGTGAAAAAGGAAATTGGAAAGTCCCCATTTGAATTGGTTTACAGAGCACAAGCCAGGATGCCTTTGCAGAATTTGTTGCCAGTCTACAGGTTTGTCCTTCAAGAAGTTTTGGATGTTCCTGAACTTATGGAGGAAAGAATGGAGCAACTAGTTGAACTTGATGAAATTAGGAGAGTTGCCCAAAATCAAAATGTGAAGTTACAAACATAGATGAAGTATCTATTTGACAAGAAGGAAAATGATAGAAAATTTGAAGAAAATGACTTGGTGTTGATGTGGAATGCAAGGTGTTAGGAGAAAGGTAAACATGGTAAATTTGAAGCTTTATGGCTGGGCCCTTTTGATGTTGTTGGAAAGAAAGGTGAAGATTCATACTATCTATAGAATATGGCTGGTGAAGATTAGGAATTTCCTATTCATGGGAATTTCTTGAAGCATTTTTTTCTCTTGAAGCAACACAGAGGACTAAGGGTTGCCAGTGCATAGACAACTCTTGCTTATCATCTTTAAAAAAAAATTCCATGCACAGTAGTTTAGGATTCTGGTTCACCTCCATTTTTGCATTCATTTTCCATTTCATTCCATCATACTACATATCCACTTGCATTCTGCTCACTGGTTCATCATTTTGTGTCTAGTCTGCTCACCCCAAAGATCTAGATCCTTGCAATGAGCTTACTATCATTCATCCCCAGACAGAGCCACTATTAGAATTGTAAAATTTGATGATTTTACATGTTTGATTTTACTCATAAGTCTCCATTTGGGTCCTATCTTTAGCACATTTTCCTTATTTCATGACATTTTGCTTACATTTTGGCCTATTTTATGTCATGATTCCATCGAGTCATGCATTTTCCATTTTGCAGTTCTTATCGACATAGGTCCATGAATATATCCCCGAACCGTGTTGTTTTTATGCTAACATTTGTATGCTACAAGTTTGTCAGCAAGACTCCTTTGATGTCTCGGCGATCAAAAATCTTATGCACTCACCATTCGGCATGACATGCATGATGTTTCAATGACCGTGGAGGAACCTATCAGCGGGAGTTTTTCCTTCAATGAAATGTCTTAGCGAATGACCTTCGGTCTCGCCGATATTACATGAGGCTCATTAGTGAGAGGTTTTTCTTTTGGAGTATTTCATAGCAAATACACGTTTTCTTGCCGACTGGTGGTGGAAGGATGTGCATATCAGTATACTTCATGACTTCGGTGTAACGAACAAAATGTTGTGGTGACATATAGGTGGTAAGTGGGCTTTCGATGAAACATTATGCTATCTATATGACATCTCCCCAACGGTAGAAAGTCACAGTGAAGGCGAATAAAGCAAGCAGAGCGACTAGCGATTGAATTTCCTTCAGCATGACAATACAATATGTCTTGCCGACTGTTTCACAAATGAATAATAGAAATTAAAACACCATGGCCGACATGTGAATGTTAAAATACCGTTGTAGGCTGACTTGATTGGTACTCAAATTCTATGGAAGGCCGACATGGATTTTCAATTTGATTTATTTTCTTGATGCTGGTGTATAAATAGGAATTTTGTAATTGTAAAATGATCACTAGTTATTAGATATTTGATACATAGCAAGTAGATACAGTGAAATAAAATTATCAGATCAGAGACTATTATTGCATGATTTCAGAATGGAGGTATTTATGAAAAACAGTTGATGTTGCTACATTTCTCTAGTGTCAATTATTTGTTGAATCTAATGAAAGTATTGCTAAGTTGTCTCTAAGATTGAAACTTTCTGGTTGTTTGAATTGATGTGACAAGTTTATATATAATTCATTAGTGCACATTTGTTGTATTTGTGTGATTGATTGATTGGTTCTTTCAAGCAAAGATTAAATCCTTTTAGTTGATCACAGTAATCAGAGAGAATCATCTAGATTTCTTAAGTAGAGCTTAGCAATCACATTTTGCATGTTTATACAAGTTGTAAACATAATATATGCCAGATAATTTGAGTTTTTCCAAAGAAGTGTTGCTCATCTTGATCTCATTTGACTCTACATACCCAATAAGACACTAGTCTCTGCACTTCATCACTTGAATTCATTCAATTTATTTACATATGTTAGTTGAACATTTTAGGATTTATATCAGAATATTGCTATTACTTTCGAGATTGATTTCATTTGTTCACCTCAATTTTCTATTGTGAACAAATTGTTGTAAGAGATATAATCATAAGTCTCCTTAATTCAGAGAGGTACACCCACCCAAGGTTTAGCAGCACCTAAAGAGCAGAAGGTTGAATTCTTTCAACCTTGGCTGTTACCTTGAAATGTATCAAGAGATTGGTAGCCTCTTGAGGAATTTGGCCTGCGGTTTTGAGAGCTAACACCTTCAGAAAAAGGTCTTTCTGATATAGCGATGTCTCCTCGACAAGAAAAGTGAGCTCTTAGTGAGGGGAAGCGTCATCGATATGAGGTCTCACCAATAGCAGGAGGTCACGCTAACATTTTTTGTGCCTTCAGTGTGATGTAAATAGCTCGACATGATGTCCTGGCAAACAAGGGTAGTCGCACCGAGAGAGTATTTCCTTTGGCATAAATTCTGGCCGGCACATGGATGTCCTGCTGACAAAGGATGCCCTCGGTATAATATTTAGAGTTTGGGGAGAAGTCTCCCCGACCCAAGAAGTCTCACCGAACATTGAGCATAGGAGGATGGGCCCTCACCAAAACAAGATAAATTCACCAAGATGTCTCACTAATAACGAAAATCCTCGGTGACAATCAAGGGATAGCAGTATGACTCCTGAAGGCTCACCGTGAGGTCTTCCCAAAAGCGAAAAGTCTTGCCGATGAATATGGATGTTGATATGACTTTTGAGCTCGCTATATGGTCCTACAGATTGTCATGAGTTATGCTGATAGCCACTGATGAATCTAATCGCATCGAGGAGACACGATTAGTCTCACCGATATGTGATTCTGGTGAAGCAACCTTTGACTGTCCAAGAATCTGTGTGGCACAAGTTCAACCAATTGGAGGAAGCTACAGGCAAGACATTGCAGTTTGACCCTTGTGAAGAAGATCAACTGAATGCAATGATGTGGATCTACTATGGGCTTAGAAGCATTCAAGGGAGCTTGGCAAGGAAGTTCGAGAGTGGGCATGATGACCAAAATTTAATGATGTGGTTGCAAAAGATCAAGGAGGTAATTCTTGGAGCAATTATTCATCGACATGGACAACAAGGACTCACTTGAATGCAGCATTAATTTCATTCGAAAAGATCTAAAGGTAGATCTTTCTGAAGGAAGATATTTTTGTAAGCCCTAAGGGCAGGGGCCGACACACTTTTGTATATATGGCATTTTTTCCTCTTTGTAAAGGAGTTCGGATTATGCATTCCCATTAGTTAGTGATTTTTAGCAATCCTTTCTCAGCTAATGTATGCTTTGTAACTCAACTGGAATCTAGAATACAACACAGAGTTTACCTTGGAAGCTAGTGTTAGCATTTATACTACTCTCATTTCTGTATTTTTAGATTATGCAAGTTTTCAATTGTGTTTTTCTAAGTCTGCATTCATACCTTAAAGCTATGAAATTCATCATACCTTAAAGCTATGAAATTCATCTTTCCTTCTTAAGATATATATGTAGATCAAGCCTTTTAAGAATGACGCATAAGTCTAAAGAGGTTATGTTGAGTAAGTGAAACAGTTGCCATTAAGTTTCCTAGTGTATGTTCATCTTTTTTTCATTTCATGATTTCTTATCAATACAATGTATCACCATAGGATTTAATTTTCATTTTTATGTATTCTCCTTCTCCCTTTTCCTTACAAAATTAGTAGTTAGGTGATACTGCCAGTGTAGGAAGCCGACCTTCTTCGGAGTTTCATTTTAGCTTCAGGTGACCCATAGCCTTGAAATGATCCCATGTTTCTCTAGAAAGCTCAATTTTCATAACTTTGCATAGGGTGCAATTTTTAGAGATAACAGTAACATTTTCTATCATTTCATAATCAAATCAATTTCATTTATGGCTAGGCCACCCTTGGCTTCACTCAATGAAAGTGGTCCCCTCTGTTGTACATAAGTGTTTGAAATTTCCACATGGAAATGAAATATTTACCATATACCATAGTGGCTTTAATCTATTATCTTCTAAAGGTAATTTCTCCTTAGAAGATTTTTGGACTAGACCTATAGAACCCATTACCCCTTGTAAAGATTTCTTTTTCATCGCCTATCAAAAATTCAAAGCCAAACAAATAGCCAAGTTGTCTCTTCGTAACCAGTCCCCGTCCACTTCCACTCCTCCCATCATAGATGAAATGATGCTTCCACCTGCACTTGAACATGAACAAGAAAATCAATTTCCTCAACAACCAAAAACAAACACTTCCCCTTCATCCTTGAAATGACCTAGAGAAAGTGAAGCCAATCCCATCATGCCTCCTCACATTAAACAAGTGTATAAAGATAAAGAGAAAGTGATTGTCCCATCTTCTTTGGTTTCTTTTGTTCTTCACCATCTTGAAGAGAAGGAACCTATGATGTATCAATCTACTCTTACATCTCAAATTTTTTAAAATAGAATAAAAAAAACCGTGGTGCTAGGGAATGTAGGTTTCATCATCGTCTCCTTGCTCGTAAGTCACGAATGGAAGAAAACAAAGAAAACCAACCTCTGTATTTGATAGAAGTAATAGATGATCACCCTCCTCTTGATCCACCACAAGAAAATATGGTCCAACCCATACAACCCAATGATCCCATGCAGCCACCATAACTTTTAATACATCCTTTGGAAATAACCCTTCGTCCTCCCATCATAATCAACCTTGATGATGATGATCACGATGAAAAGATCACCAAAATAGATGAAGAAGTGCATAACGATCTAAGCTCTTTATGTTCATCTACCATGAGCTTAAATGATAAATCTTCTCAACCAAGTGAAGAACCTAGTACATCTCCTGGTTCAGCACTTGCAATTCTTCCTTTGGATATTCAGCCGCCCTCACAATACACCAACCATGTTTGAGAGGTAGATGACTTGTTAAATGGTTGACTTGAATTCTCCTTGCTAGAATTTTGCATTTTTCTTTTTTTTTGATATTTCTTTTGCATATTTTATGTGCATATTGTGTTCTCTCATAATGTATGTTTGATGTTCCCTCTCTTTGTACACTTCTTCAATTTGTACCTCTATTCTTCTATATGTCGTGCACTTTCCCTTTTTTCCTTTTTGTTTTGTGTTTTCCTTTTGGGGATGATGCAAAGCATAGAGATGTCCTATGTCTCTTGCATGTTGACCCAAAAGTTCCCTTTACTTTTTTCCTTTTTGATTTGTTTTTTCCTTTTGGGGATGAACAAAGTGTAGAGACACCCTATGTCTCTTCCATGTTGACCCAAAAGGTCCCTTTACTTTTTGCATTTTATTTTTGTGTTTTCCTTTTGGGGATGATGCAAAGTGTTGAGATGCCCTATGTCTCTTCCATGTTGACCCAATTGGTCCTTTTGATTTATTTTTCACTTTTTCTTATGTTTTTCCTTTTAGGGATGACACAAGGCATCAAGACCAAAATGTCTCCTTCATGTTGACCCAAAATATTTTTTCTTTTTCATTGGCCTTCTCATTTTCCTTTCACTTGTGTTTTTTTTTTTTGGGGTATGATGCAAAGTGTTGAGACCATAATGTCTCTTCCATGTTAACCCAAAATGAACTTTATTTTCCTTTTGTTTTCACTCTCTTTGTGTCCTTCCAATTTTATGTGCTTTGGGGAATGATGAAAATTGTGAGCTCTTTAGTCAAATCATTACAACAATGAACATACTAACCCCAAATCCATGGATCCCTTATGTTTTTGGTGTATTCCTTTCTAGGGGGCGAATCCCTTTCTTTCATTTTCTTTTTTCATTCACATGACACATCCTAACTTAGAAACATATGACTTGGCATAGGGCTTTGCAAGTTGACTCTCATGTCTTGATTTATTTTTACATTTTCTTTCCTTCACCATTTTAAAGTAATTTCTCACAAAACAGTGTGTAGGAATTACTTTAAAGTGGGGGGCAACCTTACCATTAATACATTTGCATTCTTGGTTCTTAGCATAGCCTTGTTGTTCATACGATGCATTTTTCACTTTGTGGATGACATTGGGTGTGATGTCCTTCATAGGTGCAATCTATCTAACCATATTACATTCCTCTTAGTGGCTTGATGCAACACACTACATCCCCTAAGCTATGACTATTTTATTCTTTGATTGGTCCTCTCTTGGAGACATTAGAAACAATGTTCCCTAAGTGACTGACCTTGCATGAACTTAACAAGACTCCTTTGAACATAATTTCACAATTTTACATTTTTACATTTTACACCTTTGCCACCTTGCATAATGCAACTTGCATGCCTATGGTACCTTCCCTTTTGTTCATGATTTCTAATCATATGAAGCTTTTCTTGTCTCATGAAGCATGAACTGACGTTTTCCTTTGTGGCACCTTGTTAAAGTTATCAAGAGGTATAACTTTAACATGGTTGAGTGGGAAGCCCATCTAGTGGTATGAATTTCCCGATATCCACCTATGTGTTTGTGAGTGAATACCAACTAGTGTATGTTTCTCACCTGGTGGACTACCATGAGTTCTATCACCCTAGAGTGAATATGCATTTTCTTTTTCAAACAATCATCCTAAATCTAATCCACAAGTAGTTGGATAGACAAACAAAGCTCCATCTAACTTCTCTTCTTTCATTTCAACACTTTTGTGTTCATTTTCCCTTATGTTTAGTTTACCATGGGATCTTGATCTTGGGGGCTTGATCATCCCTCTTGATCATTATCATTCCATCTTGCTAACATAAGCACATTTGGACCCTCTCTCTTGATGTTCATGGCTACTTTAGTGTGAGTTTGAAGTAAGTTCATCCTCTCACTAAAGTGGGGGATAAATGTGCCATAGAAAATGGCCCCTTGTCATTTTAATGGCCTTTTAGGTCTTTCTTCATGATGTTTGGTCCATTTTTCTTTGATTTTATGTTGTCATATGGCTTGAACAACACATTAGGTCTTAAAATTCAAATTAAGACATCTTGTGAAGGTGTTGTGAAGTGTTGTAAAACATTTCTACACTTTTCTAGACTCTATTCACTACAATTCACCTAAAATCACCTTTTCATCACTAATCAAGTCCTATTTTGAAGTGTTGTAAAGTGTTGTAACAAGATTTCACATTTCTCTAGGCATAATTTCACTATTTACACCTTTCTTATGCTTTATTTGATCCCTTTATGCCCTTATAAGCTTTAATTAAGTGCATTTTTTAATGTAAACCTAAAAAACAACATTAAATACAAGATAATTATTGCCCTTATATTCTTGACACCTACTTGACACCTACGTCAAGAATTACAACATTAATGTAATTCTTGGGACCCATTCACCATGGGTGGCAAATGAGTCCCCCTTGGTTCCAAATTCAAAAAAATTCAATTTTCCTTTCAGGTTTTTATTCAAAATCACTTGACGTCAGCCTATGATGATGTATCAATAAGTTAATAAGGCACAAGAATGTATAAATAATTTTTTTTCATCCATTCTAACCCCCATCAACATAATTCATCAAGTTCACTTATTCACTCATTAACTCAAGAATTCAAGCACTTTACATCATCAAATCAAGGATAAATCAAGCATTATGGAGTAGTCATTGACATAACTTCAGATTTTCTTCAACAAGGGTTTGGTAAGTTGGTAGAATTTGCATGTTATTTTTTTATCATTCTCTTACATCTTATTATTTTATTAAGGGTTTGATTACCAAAGTGAGCTTTGACCAAGGCAAACCCCTATTCTCTAACCCTCAACCATTTTCCCCTCTTGCATGTGTGTTTGCAGACCTTTGTATGTAGATTTAACAAGTATTTAAGTGTTGAAGAGTGGTCAACAAGTCAATAAAGTGCTTCAAGTTAAATCAACCTCATTTCAAGCTTGGAGAATACTTTCTGTCCATTTTCTGCAAAATTGACTTCGACAACCCGACAAATAGACATCCTCAAATCTGGTGTTGCAGAGTTGTCTCTCGACTTCTCAATTTTTTTGGAGAGGACTAATTCACCACCAGTGGTGAATGAGTCCCACCTTAAGGTTGGAAATCTATGTTTTATTAGATTTTGAATGCCAACACTTAGAAACCTATTCCTGATAGTTTTCATTAGAAGCAGGACTGATTCGCCATCAGTCGCGAATGAGTCCCACTGGTGAATTTCTATGATTCTAGACAACATTTAGAAGATTCTAAATTCTCTAATCTCTACCTAGGTGCACTCTGATTCAGCCAATTTTTTTTTTTTTTTTGCATTTATTCATCAATAGTGCATTGTTTGTATATCACATTATTTTTTCCAACTTTGCATAAATCTTAGGTTTTGCATACATAATCAATCATATAGATCACTTAATTGTACTTAGTTCATTCCTTTTAGCCTAAATAATATCACACATTACTTAATTTGAGTGAACCTAGCTAGATCTTTTGGCTCTACTTTCTCTTTTAGGTGAAAAACCCTAGAAGTGCTAGAAAGAACTAAGGTGCCAAAATTCTACAGTTCATATAATCATTTCAATCTATGATCCTTTCACGGATAATGTGTCCTAGTAGTGTGCCTCTATAATAACTTATAACTGGTTATAATATATTTTGAGCTAATCCTCACCATGGTTTTTCCCTTTTGGGTTTTCCACATAAAAATCCTGGTGTTTATGTGTCACGTGGTGTTATGATCTCTTTCATGTCTTTATTAACAGTTGCAATTAGATATATTTTAATTATTGAATGGTTTATAGCTAAATGGCTTAATTGAATACTAATTCACCCCCTTATCAATATTCTAGGTGTTCAACAATTAATTGAGAAGAAAAGAGATAAGGATGGGAAAGATAGACCAAAACTCAAGAAATTAGTTGAAATTTAGGGCTTAGATATGAATAGGTAAATTAAATAATTGTAACAATTACTTAATTTTGAAAATGGTGAATGAATAATTAAATAATTAAAATAATTTTTTAATTATAGAAGAATTGTGGGATGTAAAATATTAAATAGTTAAAATAATTATTTAATAATAGATGGAGGAAAATGGTAAATAATTAAATAGTTTACAACAATTACTTAATTATAGAAGAAAGAAGATGATAAATAATTAAATAAATAAGGATTTATTAATTATAAAGGAAAAATATAGTGAATAATTAAATAAACATTTATTTAATTATAAAGGGAAAAAGTAAAATTAGTGACACAATTTAAATAAATTGACATTAATTTAAATTAATCAAAAGAGGAATAAAGATAAAATTAATTAATTCAAAATTATTTATTAATATAAAAATTATTTAATTATGTAAGAAAATATTTAGATTAGTGTAACATGTAGTTCATAGGCTACAAACATTTTCAGTGTCTACATTTTGTGTATTTTCGATATAATGTGATTTTGAGTGTTGTGTCAAAGAATAATTAGAAAAATTTGGTTTAGGACTTGTCCTAGTGTGCTCTAGTGGATGTAGGATAAGATGATGCCTCCTCGGGAAAATTGAAAAATATTTGAAAAATTGCAAAAATATTGGCAAGTTTATAGACACGTCAATTTGATAGGTGTTAATGCAATGGTAGTGAAAAGCTAGGCTCAAAGGTTAATTTAGGGCTTGATATAGGCACTCAAAGGAAAAAGTTGATGTGTCTAGCTATAAGAATGGAGCCCTCTTAAGTCAAAAGGTTATAAATAGGCTTAGGGTGGTCAAAATAACACCATTTATGTACTTTCAGGTTGATTTGAACTAGCAAAGTTATGTCACTTGCTCTAGTCATAATGAATTGCGGGTATCAGGTTCAATCATTTGGGTGCATCAAGGGCTCAAGCATGACAGTATGTAACTATTCCTTTCTTTGTGATTTTATCACTTTTTGGTATATTTTAGGGCTTGAAGAAGAGAAAATAGATGCAACGTAGTTTCTACACCACATGTGTTATCACATTCATTGCATGTGTGGTGTTGAGCACCACATCTCAAATGTGTGATGCAATTATGAAACAAAGCCACTATTTTTAGATGGCTTGAAAATGTTGTGTGTACCAAAAGTGTTCTGGTACACCACAAGTGTAGGTGATATTTTGCACATAATTGTTGGATGGTGCAACACATTTGTGAAAGTGCAATGCATATGAATGACAGAGTGACACATGTGTAAATTTAACCAATAAGTATAAAGTACACCACATAAGTGTGACACATTTGAATGACAACCAATTTAACTCAATTTTTGAGAAAAAAATTGAATATGCAATAGGTCCAATAGGATAATTTAGGTGTCATGGTTAACATGATGTGCTTTTTGTGAATGGATCCACCCATTTATACATGAGAGATCTGTCCAACATTATTTAGACTACGTGATCATCTTGGTGATGAGGAGTAGTACACATTGCACATTCTAGCTTTATACCATGTGACATTTACACTTGTTTTATGGGCTAACAATGGTCTATATGTAGCGCTAGCAGAGAGATGGCACTCATAGACATGATTTCATTTCCCCTACCAACTAGAGAGGCAAAAATCACTCTAGACGATGCCTGGAGGATATTACGATTGTTGATTCATGGAGAGTGAGTGATGCATGATAAAAATTGAGGACTTGTAGCATTTCATAGGGTATCTAAGGCATAGGATTTGGATTTTTTCATCATAGAGGATTATGATATTAGATGGGATACCCTAGCAAACAAATATGAGAGGATAATTATAGTGATTTACATTGTTATTCAATGTTTGGTTATTCTAGATGGGTAGGGCCATAGATTCTCAGTGGGATGGGGAGAGATGCTAGAGGGTATGATCAACTAACATACTGTGTATGCTTGGGGTTCCTACTTACTAGCTATGTTATCCTCTTAACTGCATGATGTGCCTTATAGACATGCACATTTGATTAGCTGCGATAAGACCTTCATCATGGTATGGGATTGGGAGAATATAGTAGCTATGTAAGATCCAATAGATAGGTACTTAGTGTTAGGGCTACCATATGTTTACATCTATATAGGAGAATCCAATTAGACATAGGTTGGATATGTGAGATACTGGAGACATACCATTGATCTATTAAATGGATTTACCTAGAGACCCTAAAGGGATTGTGCACCATGGGATGGCAATCACAAGAATCTTCCATATTCAAGTTTCATCCATCACTAGGTTTTAGTGTTGTAATATGTTTTAAATATTCACATTAAGTTTACGACCCTTTTGAAACAATGGAAATAGGTTTTCCATCTCTTGGGAGGTGGAACATAAACTAGGTGTTTAGAGACCTAGACCTATTTCCCTCAAGTTTCATTCAAGGAGGCCCTAGAGATCTCAATCCAATGTAGAAAGGGGAAAGGGATATGATAATAGGTATGTCCTAGGGTATGATTTAAAATTACAAGAGGGGTTCACTACCAAGCTAGGGCTTGGAAAAATGTATGACATGTGCAAGATATAATGATAAAACCTAGTGATGCATGAAACTTGAATAAATGGCTTGCAAATGCAAATAAATCAAAACAACAAACTAGAAAAGTACAAAGGAGTACTTGAAACCTCAGAGATCTTGAATGGATACCTACAATTTAGGCTTACTAGGACTCATTCTCAAAGTTGGGTGAATCAGTGCTAGATCTGGGTGTTTGTATAGGAACATGTTTCTAGGAAAAGGGTATCTCAAACTTCAAAAAACTCAAAATTGGCCTAAACTGGGACTCATTCACTAGAATTGGGGGATTAGTCCCACTTTTTTGTGAAGTGTACCAGGAATATAATCTTGAACTCAAACTTTGCAAGCCTCTGAAGATGGATTAAATAACCATTTTCTCACTAATTTCATGCAAATTGGATGGATATTTTTCCCAAGATCTAAGTTTTTGTGAGTCTTGACAACTTTTCATGATAATTTTGATGACATTTGCAACTTTTTCATTTTGGTAATTTTTAAGGCTTCAAATCCACTTTTCTTGAATCTATAAAATTGCAATCACACATGTAAAGAGGAGAAAAACTTTTTGATTGTTAGTGAATAAGGGTTTGCATTGGTCAAACCCCTTTTAGGTAATTAAACCAAATGATGAAATAATGAAAGATGAACATGAAACATGCAAGGTAGGACATGAAACATGAGAAACGATGCCTTGAATGATGTCTTGTAAATTATTTCTTGTAAATTTACAACTCAACATGAAATGGCCATGAAGGATGTAGATCTTGATCTTGACAATAGGTGTAGAACAATGCTTGATCTTGGATCTTCAATGCTATATCATAACACTAGCTCAATAACATGCTTGATATTTGATAGCCTTGACATGATGATGGATCTTGGATCGCTGGATCAATTGATGAAGAATTCTACCCTTGAATTCTCTTGCAAACACTTGAATGCTACTGTGAACTTTAATTTGCTATTATGAATACTCTCAAAAATGTCTTAGGTGAAAATGAGTGAAAGAACCTTGTATTTATACTTAATTATGCAAGAATTCCTAAAATTACAACACTACAAGCCAACATCAAATCTAGGAGGATAAAATCCTACCAAAAATTTGAATTAATTTTAATTTTGGGCCACACGAGATCATTCACCCAAGGTGGAAAATGAGTCCCTTAGGCATAATTTAGGGGACCATTTTTAAAAATGCTTAGAAATGTGTGAAACTAGGTCTGGGACCCAAAAAAATAGGTGGGAATTATTCATCCAAGGTGGAGAATGAGTCTCAAATAACCAAATCTAGGCCTCACAATCTGAAAATACCAAAATTATGATTGGATATTGATTTGTGTCTGGATTATCCTCAAAAAGATGCATTAAATGAGGCTTGTGGATGTAAAATAATGCCAATTAAAGCATAAGAAATCCCAATTATTAATGATAACCTTTGAAAAGTGTGAAAGTGTTTTACAACACTTCCCAACAATTCAGATAAGGCATGATTAAGGTTTAGTTAATTAATAAAACCTTAGAAAAGTGTGAAAGTGTGTTACAACACTTCACAACACTTTAACAAGGTACAATTTAAGTTCATTACTTCACAAGCACCCAAGACCTAATGCAAGTATGTTAAACAAATTACAACACTAAGTCAATTCATCCTTAAGCCCAATTTCATGAGGGCCTAAACAAGTGTGAAAATGTCACTGATGATATTTTTTGACACTACATTTAGCTCCCACTTTAGTTAGAGGATGAACTTGCTTCAAACTCACACTAAAGTGGACATTCAAGATGGATCTAATAGTAGCAATGATGTAGATGAAAGAGGATGATAAAGATAAAAGGAGGTGGCCAATCCCCTAGGATCCAAGATCCAACATAAAACCAACATAAGGACTAATGCATAAGGCGTATGATATGCAACAAAACAAGATACACAAACATACAATTTCAAAGACATAAAAAAGAAAAGAATAAGATAGGTGGATCTAGCTTCCACAAAAATGTGCTTACTTTGGGATCACAAAACTTCAAGTCATCCATAAGGTGATTATCCAAAATGGGTGAGACACATGACTGGTATGTGTCCACAAAACAAGAGTAGTTAAAGGGATTCAGGCCTTCGTTAAGTTCCCATACAACCATACTAAATCTATACCTCCTAATAACTTTGATAAGGTGCCATGGAATAATGGTATTTAAGCTTCATGAGACAAGCAAAACTTCATATTCTTGGAGCTCATGAACAAAGAATGAACTTCAAGCTTCATGAGGCAAGCAAAGCTTTGTATGCTTGGAGCTCATGAACAAAAAAGATGGATCCATAGGCATACAAAGTGTGTCATGCAAGGTTTCCATATAAATGATGTTGTAAATAGTGTAAGAAATGTTTAAAGGGATTTTTCTTAATTCGTGCATGGTCTCTTCTTAGGGAAAATTGTGCCTAATGTCTCCAAGAAAGGAAAAGTAAAAGAAATATTACACTCTTAGAGGAAATCAAGCCCAATGACACCACCAAGAAAAGGACACATCACAAATCGGACCATGAAACATGAGTGTCAATGTATGCCACCACTTTAAAGAAGTTTCTAACGCCATTACTGTGAGAAAATTCTTTAAAGTAGAAGAATACATGAGCTTACTCAAAAAACCCTATGCCAAGTCATTTGTTTCCAATAAGCTACGTCATGAAAATGGGTTTCCCCTAAAAGGTAGTCTATCACATGTGAGCCAACTTAAAGCATGTCATCCACATCTCAATATTGCTATTATATGTTCATGAATGGTTATCAACTAGCCAAAAGAGACAATGACAAGTGACATATGAGGACAAGGCTATCTAACCCCTTTCCCCCACTTAGTGAAGGACAAGGATGAGCCAAATAGAATGAAAATAATTTTCAATGATAGGAACTAGGTGTTTCAACACAAGGAAGAGCACCACGTTCCTTAAGATGTTGAATTCAATTAAATAAAGCCCTACATTCATTAGTAGAATGACCATGAACTCTATGATATGCACAAAATGAATTATTGTAGTAAAATTTCTTTCACGTTCTTGGAGGGAGGGATATCAAATTATCTTGGAGGAATCTCAACAAGATACCCTCTTGATCAAAAGTAGAATATGTTCCTTTATTTTATGACAGAGATATCTCTTGCTTAGTACCATATGTCATACTTGCACAATGCTCTTTAGATTGTGAGATTTTGTACTCTCCTTTATAGGAGGGTGTAAAATTTATTGAATTTGACACATTAGTGATTTGTGTGATGACATTAATTTTAAGCGAGGAATTCTTTATTTCTTTCATTTTGTTCAAAGGATGATAATCAATACCACTAGTGTCTATCAATTTAGGATGCACTATTGTTAAAGTCAGCTTGGAAGAATCTTTTGTAATAGTGTTGATATTGAGTGAAGGCTTGTTTGTTGGTTTTATTTCTATCAAAGGATAATAACCAATACCATCAATTGTTTCTTGCATGTTAGGATCTATAGGGACTTGAATACCTTGTTCTCTAGCACCACATCCTTTTCCACCATAACCAATTTGTTTCATAAGTTCATAACCTCTTCCATGGAGTTTTTTCATTCTTTTTGGATTCGGTGGTTGTTGATAATTAGCTTCATCAAAGTTTATTGTATAATTTTCTTATTTGTCTAAAATGGTTGAGGTGGATGCTTTCTAAGGGTCTTTCAAGTTTTTTGTTGACATTATTACTTTTTCATTTCCATTGTATGAATCTTTTTTTATGATCTTGTATTCTCCTATGAATGTTGGTTTGAAGTCTAAGGAACCCCAATCATCTTCTAATAGCTTCATGATTTATTCAATGTGTTTTTCTTTGTCTTTTTCTTGCATGGGTTCCACTTGTGTAGTTAGTGTCAATGTTTTCAAAGGATTTTCCTTGCTTTTCTCAATGTTCAAACAATTGATTGGGTCAGGGTCAGCTTCAAGTGTGTATACTTTGTTATTGTAAATATATTGAATCATTTTACGATGAAGAGTAGAAGGTGCCCCACTCATTGCATGAATCCATAACCTTCCTAAAGAAGATTATATCAAATATTGTGAGGCATAACATGAATCACTTTCTCTAATGTGGCCTTTCTAGTTGTAATAGGCAAAGTGATCACACCAAGCAATTTTTTCCCACATTGTCAAATCCCTTGATAGATAAATATTTAGGTTGAATTTTTTATTTGTCTACACCAAGCTTATCCAAAAGGGATACACTACACACATTAAGGGAATAACCATTTTCAACAAGGGTTCAATTTATCCATATTATTTTATATTGATATATTATTATGAAAGCTTCATATTTTTTTTCACTTCCAAAGTGGGGAGTTCACTTTGGTGGAAAACAATGTCAGCATTCAGTCCTTGAATCATGGCTGCTATGTTATTTAGGTTTGCACTAGAGGGAACCTCAACTTGTTGCAAGGTAGTTTGAATCATAGTGTGATAATTAGGTGACTTCTGAATGAGGTCTTATAGGGATATCTTTGTAGGAGTATTCTTAAGTATTTCAACAAGATCATACTCCTTTCCACTATGCGAAGGCAAATGAGGAGCACTAGGAAAGATGGTATTAGGAAAAGGTACAATTTTTGGGGTTGGTTTTCTTGGTTGCAGATTGTTTCTAGTGTTATATGTTTGAGCAATGGTATTACAACTTAGTTGCTATGAAACATTAGTCTTAGGTGGGTAAAGGATAAGTTCAGGTTTGTTTTAAGTTTGCAGTCATTTTGAGGGTGGGTAAAGAATTAGAGGATTCTTAGGATTCCCCACAAGGTATGTAGGTGGTCCAATAGCCAAGGGGGGTCTAATGGAAACTTGCACATTCATAACCTCAGCGGTATTGATTTGATGCATTTCTAGTAAAGGAAAATCTAGTATCATCCTTTTACCATAATACAAGGAAGTCACATCACTATTATTGTCATTTTCATGTACCATGATATCCTCCCTAGGAGGATAGTTTTAGGAGAACCACAAAATAAATATTCTTGAAATTCAAGGATTGGTTCTTCTAAGATGACTTCATCACAAGTAGGGGAACAATCAATGGTTGAATTATATTGTTCAATAAGGATTTCCCTAGGTGAAGAGGGACAACTAAGATTCTCATGACTTTCACCAATCAAAGTATCTTCTTCATAGCTAGGAGAGATACTAGGAGAAGAAAAAATGTGATTGTCATGATCATTATGATTCCATTACTTTGTTCCCTAATGTCTTCCAAAATAGGATAGGTATGGGAAGAAACATATAGAGGGTTGTCATAGATCTTAAAGGTTTAATCATTCAACACAAACATATCCTCATAATTTACACTTTCATCCTCTAAAAAATTATCACAAGAGGGGAAGATGTTGGGAGATGAATGTAGACTAGTTGAAGGTTCAATGGTGTCTTGTTGTGTTATGTTATCAATATATTTACCTATGGTTGTTTCTTCTTTTTCATTAATGTATTGTATAATAAGAGAGGTAGAAGGAGAGAAACAACTAATATTATTAAAAATATCATTTATTGGTTCTTCTAACACCAAAATATCTTCTTCACAAATAGGAGAGATATTAGGAGAAGAACAAATATGATTGTTAGGATTGTCCAAGGTTGTATTCTCTTTCACTAAAACACTCTCATAGGGAGGGGATATGAAATTTTTCTTAACATGCCTAGAAAGGTAAGGTAATAACACTTTTTGAGAAAAAATGAAAAGCACTTCTAACCATTTTATGCAATGCTTCAAGAATGTTAACAATGTATATCCAAAGATGAACAATACTTTTATCCAATGTATGCAAAAATTTAAGAATCCAAATAATGTGTATCCAAGAATGAAAAGCACTTTTATCAAACTTATACAAAGATTTATGAATAGAAACATTGTATATGCAAAAGTGAAAAGTACTTTTATCCATATTATGCAAAGTTACAGAAATGTGAGCATTTTCAAATCTAATGATGCTTGTAATTGAAATGATTTCAAAAATGACTACCCTAAATTAATTTTTTTGACCTAGATGCATAAAAAAAATGTTCTTGAAAGTTTCTAGACTTATAGTATATGTTACCAGCAAGCTTAGGAACTACAAAAATGAGATTTTTAATGTTGTAAAGGTAGTTTAAAATCTAGACATGGATTGATTCACCTAGAGGGGCATATGAGTCCCACTAGGGTTTTTTTCAAAAAATTCTCCAAATTTCGAGTGATTTTTATGCTTTTTATGTTTTATGATCTGTAACCTAAGTGAAAATGTAGATTTTGTATGATTTTCAATTATTTGAGATGCAAAAATGCAATCTATAGGAACTTTCATTAATTCAATATTTCTAAAACCTAGAATGCTAATTAACTAATGTAAACCCTAATGCAATGTTAATGCAAATGAGATCTAGAATGATGATGCACTCCAAATCAAAAAATAAAATGTTCTAAATGTAGGTTAATCAAAATGAAACAATAAAAATAAGAGTTCCACCTCTTGGGAGGTGAAATACAAACTAGGTGTTTAGAGACCTAGACCTATTTCCCTCAAGTTTCATTCAAGGAGGTCCTAGAGATCTCAATTCAATGTAGAAAGTGGAAAGAGATCTGACAATAGGGCTATCCTAGGGTATAATTTCAAATTAAAATAGGAGTTAATGACCAAGCTAGGGCTTGGAAAAAAATATGACATGCAAGACATAATGACAAAACCTAGTGATGCATGAAACTTGAATAAATGGCATGTAAATGCAAATAAATTAGAACAACAAACTAGAAAAGTACAAAGTACTTAAAAACCTGAGAGAGCTTGTATGGAGACCTGAAATGTTGAATAACCTAAAATTTAGGCCTATTGGGACTCATTCTCCAAGTTGGGAAAATCAGTCCCCGATTTGGGTTTTTGTACAGGAACAAGTGTTTGGAAAAAGGGTATTCAAAACTACAAAAAAATCAAAATTGACCTAAATTGGGACTCATTCACTAGAACTGGAGGATCAATATCATTTTCTCGTAAAGTGTCCCAAGAGTAGAATCATGAATTGAAACTCTGAAGCCTCTAAAGATGGATCAAATAAGCACTTTCCCACTGATTTCATGCAAATTGGATGGATATTTTTCCCTAGATTTGAGTTTTCGTGAGTCTTGACAAATTTTCATGACAACTTTGTTGACATTTACAACTTTATGATTTTGGTACTTTTGAAGGCTTCAAATCCACTTTTATTCAATCTATAAACCTGCAATCACACATGTAAAGAGAAGAAAAACTTGTTGATTGTTAGTGAATACAGGTTTACCTTGGTCAAACCCTTTTAGGTAATTAAACAAAATGATGAAATAATAAAAGATGAACATGAAACCTGCAAGATAGGACATGAAACATGAGCAATGATACCTTGAATGATGTCTTGTAAATGATGTCTTGTAAATCTGCAACTCAACATGTAATGGCCATGAAGGATGTAGATCTTGATCTTGACAATAGGTGTAGAACACTGCTTGATCTTGGATCTTCAATGGTACATCACAACACTAGCTCAATAACATGCTTGATATTTGATATCCTTGACATGATGATGGATCTTAGATTGCTGCAAACATTGATGAATAATTCTACCCTTGATTACTCTTGTAAACACTTGAATGCTTTTTTGAACTTCAATTTGCTATTATGAAGGCTCTCACAAAAGTCTTAGGTGAAAATGAGTGAAAGAACCTTGTATTTATACTTAATTATGCAAGAATTCCTAAAATTATAACAATACAAGATGACATCAGATCTAGGAGGATAAAATCCCATAAAAATTTTAAATTAATTTTAATTTTGGGCCTCATGGGTCTCATTTTCCCAAGGTGGAAAATGAGTCCCATTATGCATAATTTATGGGACCATTTTAAAAAATTCTTAGAAAGGTGTGAAAATAGGTTCAGGACCCAAAAACCTAGGTGGGACTCATTCACCCAAGGTTGTGAAGGAGTCCTGGACCACCAAATCTAGGCCACACAACCTGAAAATACCAAAATTATGATTGGATATTGATTTGTATCTATATTATCATTGAAAAGATGCATTAAATGAGGCTTGCGGATTTAAAATAAGGCCAATTAAAGCATAAGAAAACCCAATTATTAATGATAACCTTAGAAAAGTGTGAAAGTGTGTTACAACACTTCAAATAAGGCATGATTAAGGTTTATTAGGTTCAATTAATTAATAAAACCTTATAAAAGTGTGTTGCAACACTTCACAAAACCTTAAGAAGGTACAATTGAAGTTCATTAGTTCAAAATGGCCGAATACCTAATGTGTGTGTGTTAAAAACATTACAACACTAAGTTAAGGCATCCTTAAGCCCAATTTCACAAGGAGGGACCAAACATGTGTGAAAATGTCATTGATGACATTTTTTGATACTACACCTTTTAAACTAAATGGAATTAATTGTCCCTTATTTGGGGTGTTGTAAAGTGTATTTCTACACTTTCACATTAATATAGGCCTTTATTTATTAATTGAGTTTAATTTTCCTAAATTGGCCCATATAATTCAAATTGAAGCCTAATTAAATGCAAATTTTGAGGGATAAAACCTGACATTCATATATTCCATTACACAACAGTTAATTTTGGAAGATGTGTGTCCTAGTTAGGTGACCTCGGACCCATTTTACACATGGAGAATGGGTTGTCACTTAGTCCTAGGACCCTATTTTCACCTAACATTTCACCTTGTTTGATGTGTGTCCTAGGTAAGTGGCCTAGGACCCTTTTAGAACATGGATAATGTGTCCTCACTTAGACCTAGGACCCCTATTTGAAGTATATTTTGGAAGTATTTTAATGATTTGAAATCCATAATTCAATGTCGACTTGTGATATTTGGATTTTGGCAATTAATGTTAAGATATTCAATAATACAAGGTTGTTTCACTATGTTTCACCTAAGAATTTAAGTTTTCAAGTGTTCAAGTCCTAACATAAACTTATGATCAAGAGAACATTCAAGAGAATTTTCTAAGGCATTCAAGCATAGATTTGAAGAAGATTATTACAACAACCAAGATTCCTTTTGTCATATCAAAGATGTATTGCATCAAGCATGTTGTTTGAGCTAATGTGGTGATGTAGTATTCAAGATCTAATCAAGCATTCAAGGAATTATTTCATATCAAGTTTAATGATCAAGATCTACATTCATTGAGGCTACTTCATGCTAGATTGTAGATTTCTCCAATGTTCAAATATGGTTTTTTGAGTTGTTACATAGTTTTGTTCATTCATCATTCCTTTCCTACTTTTATTCATTTCAAGATTTAATTACAAATATAGGGTTTGACCAAGGCAAACCCTATTCCCTAACAAAACAACATTTTTCTATCTTTGATGTGTGATTGTAGGTTTTAGTTCATGGATCATTTGGATAGAAAATTTGAAGAAAGTTGTGAAGTTTTCAAAGTTACAAAGAAAAGTTGTCAAATCACATAAACTAAACTACAGGTTTTATTTTTGACTTTCTGAAAATGACCAACGAGAATCTAGGAATGCACACAAAGAAGAATAGAATCCATAAACAAATTTTTTGAAGCCCTAGCCAGGACTCATTCACCATAGGGTGAATGAGTCCTCACTGAGGACTGAAAAAGTACTCTTGGTGAAAGGTACACATTTGACCCTTTTTAGATCTTCCTTTTGATTGTTATTTTGGTTAGATTTAATTTTTGTTCCTCATTTGCATCTTATAACACACATTTTGAATGAAATTAGGAGAACTTGAATGCATCACATAGTTCCATTTTACCTCACCCCTATTTTTCTTCATTTTAGTCGATAGAATCAATATTTGATGAGAAGAACTATACTTATCCAACACATCATTGAGAAGCATCTATTAAAGAGTGTTCTCTAGAATTTTAGAGAGTGACATGGTGTTGTAATGGGTATTGCAAAGTATGCATGATCAACATAGGAGGTTATGCAAAATTATGACCATTGATAGGTTTACAGGTTGTGGTACATGAGATAGAAAGATTACAACCAATTGAGTGAGGTGCACCAACAAAGGTAGAATATGTGGGTACAACACAAGAGTATGATTCTTTGTGAGTTGTGCATAGGAATACTCCCTTCAAATATCTAAATCAGCCAGTGCCATGAGAGTGGTTTGGTAGAGCTCCTCAAGGAAAATTATGAGGGAAAGGATGGGGGAGAGGAGGTGATGGTTTGGGTGATTGGGATGGTGGAGATGATGGTGATGGTGGTGGTGGAGGAAATGGAGATGGTAATAGGGGGAAAGAGGTAGGGGTGATCGCAAGAGAGGGAGGGATGATAGGGGTCAACAAGCTCAACTAGGTCTACTATTGAGAGTTCTACAAAGGATGCCACCCATTTGTGAGGAGGGGGAGGAGGAGTAGAGAGTAGCCCAGATGGACTTGGATGTCATGGAGGTGAGATTAGAGGAGGTGGGAGAGTTTGTAGTAGAGGAGGTGGAGGAGGATGATGCTACAACAGAGGAGGATTCAACTAGAGACATTGTGATTGAGGGGGAGGGTTTAGAGGATATTCCCATTAAGAAGGTGATCATGGATGTTGTTGAGGAGGATGTAGATGATGTAGGGTGGGGTCCTCAGGCCTAGATTCAGGTGATACTAGTACAAAAATAGAAGTTATAGGTTCAAGTGGTGCAAATGCTAGCACTACAAGGACAAGTGGCATAGCTCATGCTAGAGAGGGACATGGTGGTTATCCATGCATAGAGGGATGAGCAGCAATCCATAGAGTTATTGCTACAATGAGTTGGCCCACCGTCTATCTAGCATAGAACTTATATCGAGCTAGTAGGGAGGATCAATATTATTGAGATTTATGAGAGCATAGTACCAATAGCTGAGAGAGCACCCAACTTCTAGAGTAGGAGTCAAGGTGGAAACCATTATTAGAGGATATGTTGGGAAAATGTGTCTCAACCTTACAATTATATATGTTTCCTACTTACACTGATAGGTATATACAATGACAACATAGAGCAAAATGTGAGTGTGTTAACTTTTTTAGGAAACTTCTAGAATGGATGACATATATTAAATAATGATATATTGTAAATCATGACCATTCATTATTAAGTTTTAGATCTAATCATAGATATTTTGTTGGTATGTCTTTCCCTAGAATGTAACTATATTTTATAAGGGCATTGTATTATGACTATGATAGAGATTATGATGATTTTTGAGAGTCTGATAGTGGTTGTGTTGTCTCTTGATCTCTGAGTGGTGATACTCCTTTTAGAATCTTGCTCAACAATTATATTGTAATCTTTGTGATTTACTGAATAATATATTGGGTGGCTTTTAGAATGTGGGGTTTTTCTTCCGAAAGAGTTTTCCCCATGTAAATCACTATGTCATGGTATGCATGATATTTATGTTTATTTCTATTTAATTTTTTGTAAATATTAAATATTTGTAAAATTTTTGCATTATCCTCCTCTCAAGATTAGTGTAGAAATTTTTTCTTCTACATTTGCTTCCTTATAGGTGGTATTAGAGACTGATCACCTTTGGTTTTAGTTGTGGCTTGTTGGGTTTTTTGGACTAATCTAGGTTTGAGTGGGAGCTTGTGCATAAGATACTTTGTGATCTTATTGTGGGAACTTTTAGAGGCAAGTTCATCAGGGAGAATAGAGGTGGATAAATTTTTAGAAATAATTTTGAAATGTGGAAGCTGAAGATGGAGGATTTGTTGATTGAATGAGATCTGTGGGATGTTGTTGATGAGAATATTTTAAGGCTTGTAGATCCTACTCAAGCTACTCAATATGATGTTATGGATTGTACAACCAAGGTTCTAATTAGATTGTGTTTTACAGACTCTATTTTAATTAATGTCCATGAGGAGACCTCTAAACAAAAACTATGGAAGAAGCTTGTTGAGATATATTAGGCCAAATATTTAGTGAATAATATTATCTTGAGGAAGAAGTTGTATTCCTTGAGAATGGAAGAGGGTGGATGAATCAAAGACCACCTAGAAGTATTCAATATGCTAGTGGTCAGCTGGCATCAATTCATGTCAAAATGGATGAGGAGGAGAAATTTCAGATCTTGCTTTGTTCTTTCCCTGATTCATGGGATTCTCTTGTTATGGCTATTGGGAGTAATATTATTTTGAATACTGAATATGTGGTGGGTTCTTTTCCTTCTAAATAAATTAGGAGGAAGGTATCCATCATAGCCAAGGAGTCCCTCAATGTTCATGGAAGACCTAAGGAAAAAGGAAGGAAGAATGAGAAGCGTGACAAATCCAAATCTAGGGGTAGATCTAAATCTCTTGGAAAGTCTAAAGTATTTGTTGGAACTGTGGTAAGCCTGGGTATGTTCATAAGGAATACAAAGAAGAGAAGAAGAAGAAAAAGAAGAAAGTTGATTTTGATTATGAGTCTGAGAAGGAAGATGGTAACACATTCATTGTAGCTTTGAAAATTTGTGTAGGAAATGATGCATGGTTAATTGAATTAGGTGCATCTTTCCATATGACCTTTAATAGAGATTGGTTTTCTGAATATGAAGAATTTGATGGAGGTAAGGTGTACTTGGGTGATGATTCTTATTTAGACATTGTTAGTTTTGGTAAAGATAAAATTAGATTCCGTGATGGTAGAATAAGAAGGATTAATGGTGTGTTGTATATCCCTAGATTAGCACAAAATTTGTTATTTATGAGAAAACTAATAGATGTAGATGTGCATGTAGTAATTTGTAGTGCCTGATGCAAGATGGATAGAGGTACTATGGTGAGTGCTAGAGGTGTTAAATATGACACATTGTATAAGCTTGATGCATGGACTATTGAGTGTGATAGTACTTCTATGAAAAGAAAGTTTGTGGAAGAAGTGAGGGTTTCACCTTTAGCAGATGATCATGGATTTTTGGGTACCGAAGGGTGCTCTTTCTTCTAAGAAAAAAATACCCACAAAGAAAACTATGATGGCACTAGAGACTTCACCACATTGGAGAAAAGAGTGTAGGGACCTTGAAAAATAAAAACCTTGTTGAAGGCCTGTCTAATTGTAATCTTGAATTTGATTTTTGGGAGCATTACATTTATGGAAAACAAAATCATGTTAAGTTTTACTCAAGTTCTCATAAATCTTGTGGTGTATTGGATCTTATTCATTATGATGTGTTTAGTCTTGTAAATGTTCCTTTGATTGGTAAATCCACATACTATTTTTCATTTATTGATGATTATAGGACATAGGTATATTTTCTAAGGAGTAAATTTGAAGTTTTTAGCTAATTTGAAGAATTTAAAGCAATGGTTGAGAACTGATAATGGTAGTGAATTTTTATCTAATTATTTTTTATAAATATTGTAAAGATTACGGTATTCATAGAAAAAAGACAACTCCATATTCTCCAAAAAATATTGGATTTGTAGAAATAATGAACAAGACACTAATGTAGAAGGCTAGGAGTATGTTGAGTGGTGTTGGTTTAGAAAAAAAATTGAATGGGTTAAATCTATTGCCACTTCTTGTTACCTAATTAACAAGTCTCCTACATCAACTCTTGTTGATAAGATGCCATTAGAGGCATGGTCGAGTTGCAATGCTTCATTAAGACGTGTTAGAGTTTTTAGTTGCAAGGAATATGCACATGTGCCAAAGGAGAAGCAAACAAAGTTGGAGAACAAGGCTATGAAATGTATCTTCATCGAATATAGTTATGGTGTGAAAGGATATAAGCTTTGGGATCCTGTTGCATAGAAGGTAATACATAGTAGAAGTGTTATTTTTAGAGAAACTAAGCCTTCGTCTTGTACTATCAAAAAATGGGGCCTTCCCATTTTCATGGTATTTTAGGTCTTGTTTCATAGTGTTGGAGCTATGTTGCTTTGATTTTATGATGTATATTGGCTTGAACATGCTTATTTTGGTGCTAAAATTCAAAGAACATCTTGTGAAGGCGTTGTGAAGTGTTGTAAGACACTTCTACATTCTTATAAACTCTACTTAATGCAATTCACTTAAAAAACACCTTTTCATTCATTACCAAGTCCTATTTTGAAGTGTTGTAAAGTCTTGTAACAATATTTCACACTTTTCTAGGCATATTTTTACTATTTACACCCTTCTCATGCTTTATTTTGTATTTTTATGCCCTCATATTCTTATATTAGGTGTATTTTTGGGTCCTATCCGAACAAACATCATTAAACATGACTTAATTTCTGACAATTGGTTTTGGGCCCCAAGTGGGACCCATTCACCAAGGGTGGCGAATGAGTCCCCCTTGGCCCCAAATTCAAAATATTTCCAAATTTCTTTTTGTATTTTACTCAAATTCACTTCATGTTGGCTTGTGATGAGGTATGAATGGATAGTAAGGCACAATATTTGTATAAATATGTTATTTTAACCCCATTTTACATCTCCCATTCACTCATTCATTCAAGCATTCATAATTCAAGCAATCTTCAAGCAATCAAGCATCTTGCATCATCAATTCAAGTACTTTGGAACAACCATTGAAATCACTTCAGCTTTTCATATTCAAGGATGTGGTAAGCTTGTAATACTTTCATGTTATTCATTTATCATATCCCTTTCATTTCATTCATTTCTATTGGTTTTGATTACCAAAGTAGGGTTTGACCAAGGAAAATCCCTATTCACTAACCCCCCAACATTTTTCCCCTTTGCATGTGTCTTTGTAGCCCTTTTTTTGTAGATTTGATAGGTTTAAAGGTGTTGAAAAGTGGATTTAAAGTCAACTAGGCTCTTTAAAACAATTCATCATCTATTCAAGCAATTTGAGTGAATTTCAACCCATTTTTTTCATAATTGACCCCGACAATCATACATTTAGCCATTACCAGATCTGGAGTAGTAGTGTTGAACTTTGACATTTTAGAAATCTTGGGGATGACTAATTTTCCACCCTTGACAAATGAGTCCCTCCTAAAATCTAGAAATCTGCATTTTGGCAGAAATAAACTCCCAGCTATCAAAAATTAGTTCCCAACACTTTTTCAACAATAGGAGGACTGATTCACCACCCTTGGCGAATGAGTCCCACTACGAAAAAAAAAAAATTTCATTAGAATTCCATACATTCCAGAGAGCTCACACATCATCCAGATGCACTTAGATTTAACCCTATACCTTTTGTTCTCCATATTTCTTTCTATTTCTTCATCTTTCATAGTAGTTTGCATATCATAGTGTGTTTTCAAACATAGCTTAAATTGCACTTTTTCATTCATTCTAGATCATTTTAATCAATTTCATTTAGTTTATTTCATTTACATCACATTACATTACATGCTTCCTAATTTGAATGAAACATAAGCATTTTAGGATCTAATCTCTCCCCTTTTGGGTGAAAAACCCTATAAGAGTTAGAGAGTCCATTGGGTCATAAAATCTACATTTCATTTTGGAGAACCCAACTCTTGAACATTTTTAAAAATTCTGATTGCATTCATATCTTGAATCCTAGTTTATGTTTGCATTGGCATTCAATTAAGACATTAGATTGGTTATTGCATTCTTGGATCTTTCATTTTTCATTAGTGAAAAACTCATTTAGTTTTCATTCTTGCATTCAAATTCATTGAAAAAATTGAAATCCTACATTTTGTGCCTATATTTTCATTTTGAAAAGAATTTAATTCATTCTTAAAATTCTGAAAAATACAAAAAAATTGCATCCTGGGACTCATTCACCACCTAGGGCGAATCAGTCTCTCTACACATTTTAGACATTAATCTTGCATTGTTTTGAGCATCTTTCTACATTTTTGTTTCTTGTATTCATATCTTTGTTATAGTTAGCAAATATTCTATTATTTTCATTTTACATTCTTAGAATAGCTTGCATTTCCATCCACCCTTCCTTTGTGGTACTTGCATGAGTGTTTGGTGCCCTATTGATAATACTTTAGTGAGAAGAAGTTCTATACTCATGGCATCCCATGATAGTACTTTCCTTATGGACCTTGGGATCTCACAAGCTCCTACTACTAGTATGGACAATGGTGCACAAGGCCCTGACAATACCACTTCCATGCATTCCCCTTTCCATCCTATGCATGTTGACAATCAAAACAAGTCTCTCCCTCAAGAAATGATTATTAACATTCATGAGGATTTTTCACATTTACAACAAGACTTGTCACTTGAAAACATTTCCACCACTACTATACCTGCTATTGAGAACCTTCATCACTTAATTGAAAGTGGTGACGGCTTGCAAGTGCTAAAAAAAAAAGATGAGATTTACAATAAACATGCCTCTTCCCATACTCCATCAACAAACATTCCTATCACCCAAGGAACATCTCAAGTTCCTCCATCTTCAACTATAGCTTCCATACCAACTTACAACAATCCACAAGTCCATACAACTTTACATCAATCCAATTATGCTGCTACTTCTTTCTCGATTTCCACTAGCATTACTACTCCTTTTGTGGCATTGCAACCTCCTTCCACCACTTTCACACCCCTCACTATTCCTTCCACTTCTCCTAACATCACCTACACTCCATCCCCATTTTCCCTTCCACCTCAACCCCATTATCTTGATCCCTTTATCACACAACTCCTTAACACTATTTCATCCATGCAACACCAACTTGCCACCATTAGTCAAGCTCAAACTACTCCACCCACATATCTTGTTCATAGAAGCCCTTTATCATTAGAAATCTTATGTACCTTGATACCACAAGGGATAGAAATGTGGAGGTTTGAGAAATATGGAGGAAAAGGAGATCTTATCAACCATGTCAATGCTTTTACTACCTTGTGTTGTGATTTTTTCCTTGATGATAAAATTTTAGCAAAAATATTTCCAAGGATCTTGAAAGATACTACCTTAGAATGGTTTTCCAACTTTCCTAATCATTCCATCCATTCATTTAATGAATTGGTAGAGGATTTCATTAATCACTTTCAAGTGCACATGACACCTAAAAAGGCAATGGTTGACCTTATGCAATGTAGACAAAACCATAACAAAAAAGTAACTGATTTCATCTCTCTTTACTATTCCTTATATGCTCAAGTTGATGTCCAAATTCCAGATGCACATTTACAAAAGATGTTTATAGAGAATTTGCACACTAACCTTCAAGCTAAGTTTACGATGATGAAATTCCATTCATTCATACATTTGTGTACAACCTTATCTGAGTATCAAAATTTGATTTCAAGTCGTGAGTCAAAATCCACTTCTAGCCGAATTGACAAAATTGAAAACAACAATCAACACCAAAACAACACACAAAATCTCTGCAAACCTATCTAACATTTCTTACAATTTAGTTCACCTCCTCCACCCCAACCACAACCAACTTCACAAGTTTAGAATTCAATGGCCACCTCTAACATAGTCGTGCATTATCATTATGGTGATCCAAATAGACATTTCACTCCTTTACCTAATGCCCTCCACTAGACAATGAACCATCTCATCCAAAAATGCATGCTTACCTTACCACCTGTTCGACCACTTGATCCTAATCAACCCCTACCTCCTACCTTCAAGCCTAACACTTATTGTCATTTTCATCATCAAAATGGCCATGAAACTAAACATTGCAAGCATCTTAAACATCTAGTTCAATACCTCATTGATTTAGGCAAATTGATCATTATGGGTGTTAATTATCAAGGCAATAAGTCCATTGCACCCCTACACAAAATCTCCAAATCTTCACCAACCCTATGCCTAAACACACTCCCTGATTTGTCAAGACTAGTGAACCTTCAAAGCCTGATGTAATGACTATTGATACACATAATGAACAACCTAATACATCTCCTCCTATGCCTCAAGCTAGTCCTATGGATAAACTTGTCACCATGATAGATGTTATCCCTTGCAAGGGCCAAACCACTCAATCTTTGATATTACCTTTTCTACTGAAGACATACTACCAAAGATTCTTTATGGTCCTCTCTACCTAGCTGGTAGAATCTATGATAAACCTACTAATGGGATATTAATAGATCCCACTTGTGGTGAGAATGTGATCACAAAATAATTTCTAGTATTACATGATCTATATCAAGATAACTATAATCCATTGACTGCATGGATTAAAACAAATCATGGTTTTGCATGCCCTACGATTGGATCGATCATGTTTCCTTTACATATAGGACATAAAACTTTGGAGGTAACGTTTTCTATTATTCTGCAATTCAACCAATTTCGTTTGCAGCTAGGCCTTCCTTGGTTTCACTCAATCAAAGTGGTCCCATCAATCATTCACAAGTGCTTAAAGTTTATGCATGGCAATGAGGTATTCACCATACACCATGGTGACTTTAATCCTTTATCTTCCAAAGGTAACTTTTCATTAGAATCCTTTTGGCCTGCACCCATTGAACCTATGACCCCTCGAAAGGAATTCTTTTACATTGCTTATCAAAAGTTTAAAGCTAAAAATATTGTCGAATTATCTCTTAATAACACATCTCCATCCACCTCCACTGATCCTATCCTTGATGAAACCATGATTACACTTGAATCTAATATTGAAAAAACCATAACACCCTCTGAAAAATCTTCCTAGCCACCATCTAAATGACCAAGAGACCAAAAAATAACTCCTGCCTCACTCCCTCATACCAAACAAGTATATAAAGTGAAAGAGAAAGTGGTTCATCCTTCCTCTTCAGTTTTTCCTGCTCTTCCCCTTTTAGAAGTAGACAAACCTTTACAGAGTCAATCCACTCTTACACATCAACAACTCCACAATAGAATTAATGGAACCATGCTACTTGGGAACATTGGTGTCATCGTCGTCTCCTTGCTCATACAAAAACCAATCATGAGAATCAATCTTTACCCTTGATAGAAGCACTAGATGACCATCCTCCTTGTCCTGACTGACCACATGAAATTCCAACCCAACAATTGCAACAAAATGAACCCATCCAACCCACACTCTTGACACATCCATCCTTAGAAATCACCCTTCATCCTCCTGTCATTATTAATCTTGATGTTGATGATGGAGATGTGGCAATTGGTAACATAGATGAAACAATAAACAATGATTCAAAGTCTTTATTTTTATCTACAATGAGATTAAATGATAAATCCTCTCCACCATGTCAAGAACTTGGTACAACTTGTAGTTCGAAACTTGTTATTCCTCATTTGGATAGTCAATCACCTTCAAATTCTACTGAACATGATTGGGAGGCAAATGAATTGATGGATGTCTTGCATTTGCCTACTTAGTATTTTCTTCACATTCATTTTCCTTTTTCTTTTCACGTGCATATCGTATTCCCCTATATCATGCATTTGATGTTTCTTTCTCTTTGTACACTTCTTCTATGTGTATCTCTATTCTTCTATGTGTCGTCCCTTCTACTTTTTTCTTGTGTTTTGTATTTTCCTTTGGGGATGACGCAAACCATAGAGATGCCCTAAGTCTCTTCCATGTTGACCCAAACGGTCCTCGTCTTTTTCATTTCGGTTTTTTTTTTTTCCTTTTGGGGATGATGCAAAGCATTGAGACACCTTTTGTCTCTTCCATGTTGATCCAAAAACCTCCTTCCTTTTTCTTTTCCTTTTCCCCTTTGTTTTTTCTTGTGTTTTTCATTTTGGGGATGATGCAAGGCATTGAGACTGAAATGTCTCCTTCATGTTGACCCCCAAAAAAATTCACTTTTCTTTTTTGTCTTTTTGCTTGTGTTTTCCTTTTAGGGACGATGCAAAGCATCGAGACTGCAATGTCTCTTCCATGTTGACTCAAAATAGATTTTGTTTTTCCTTTGTTTTCACTATTTTTGTGTCATTCTTCTAGTTCTATGTGCTTTGGGGAATGATGACAGTTCCGAGCTCTTTCATACAAAAATACATTGCAGCAACAAACATATTGACCCCAAATCCATAGATCCCTTATGTATTTGGTGTTCTTTCTTTTCTACTGGGCAACACCCTTCTTTCTTTGCTTTCCCTTTCTCTTTGACATGACACAGCTTGACTTCAAAACATATGACTTGGCATAGAGCTTTCCAAGTTGGCTCTCATGTCTTTTTTTCCTTTTTTCCTTTTATTTTCTTCTCTACTTTCAAGTAATTGCTCACAGAATGATGTGTGGAAATTCCTTTAAAGTGGGGGCATACATTACCATTATTTCATTTGCATTCTTAGTGAATCCTTATCATTTACATGATGCGTTTGTCACTTTGTGGATGAAATTGGGTGTGATGTCTTTCATAAGTGTGATATTTCTTAGCATATTGCATTCCTCTTGGTGGTTTGATGCGACACACTGCATCCCATAAGTTGCAAATACACTATGCTTTGATTGGTCCTCTTTTGGAGACATTAGACACAATTTTCCCTAAGTGATTGACCTTGCATAAATTTAACAAGACTCCTTTGAACATATTACACATGAAATTTGCACACATAACATTCTCATTCAACCACTTTGCATAACAAAACTTGCATGCCTATGGTGCCATCCTATTTATGTAACTTAAACCAACATTTTCATTTTTCTTTGGCTTTATGAACCCTTGTTAAAATTATCGAACGGGTATAACTTTGGCATGGTTGAGCAAGAAGTCCAACTAGCGGCATGAATTTTCCCCATAGCCACTTTTGTGTTTGTTTGTGAGTGCATACCAACTAGCATATGTATCTTACTTTTTGGGCCTTCTCACCCCATGGACAACTAGTTTCATGGCCCCAGAGTGAGTATACATTCTTTCTTTTTCAAACAATCAGCCTAGATCTGTTTTCACAACTAGTTGGATTGATGATCGAAGCTTCACTCAATTTTTTTTCAACACGTGTGTGTTCCTTTGTCCTTATGCTCATTTTTTCATGGGATCTTCATCCTGGGGGCTTGATCATCCCTCTTGTTTGTTGTATTCCATCTTGCTATCAAAAGTGCATTCAAACCATCTTCTTGATGTTCATGGCTACTTTAGCGTGAGAAAGCAAGTTTCTCTCACTAAAGTGGAGGCTAAATGTACCATCAAAAAATGGACCCTTCCCGTTTTCATTGTCTTTTAGGTCTTTTTTCATAGTATTGGAGCTATGTTGATTTGATTTTATGATGTATCTTGGCTTGAACATGCTTATTTTGGCTCTAAAATTCAAAGAATGACATCTTGTGAAGGTGTTGTGAAGTGTTGTAAGACATTTCTATATTCTTCTAAACTATATTTAATGCAATTCACTTAAAAACCACCTTTCATTCATTAACAAGTCCTATTGTGAAGTATTGTAAAGTCTTTTAACAAGATTTCACGCTTTTCTAGGCATATTTTCACTATTTACACCCTTCTCATGCTTTATTTTATCTTTTTATGCCCTCATATGCTTATATTAGGTATTTTTGGGTCCTATCTCGACAAACAACATTAAACATGACTTAATTTTTGACAGTTGGTTTTGGGTCCCAGGTGGGACTCATTTGCCAAGGGTGGCGAATGAGGCACCCTTGACCCAAATTCAAAATATTTAAAAATTTCTTTTGAGATTTTACTCATTCACTTCATGTCAACCTGTGATGAGGTATGAAAGGATAGTAAGGCACAAGATTTGTATAAATATGTGATTTTAACCCTATTTTACATCTCCCATTCACTCATTCATAATTCAAGCAATCTTCAAGCAATCAAACTTCTTCCATCATCAATTCAAGCACTTTCAAGTACTTTGGAGCAGCCATTGACACCACTTCAACTTTTCATATTTTAGGATGTGGTAAGTTTTTAATACTTTCATGTTATTCATTTATCATCTCCTTTTCATTTTATTCATTTCTACTGGGTTTGATTACCAAAGTGGGGTTTGACCAAGGCAAACCCCCATTCACTAACCAACCAACATTTTTCCCCTTTTCATATGTCTTTGTAGCCTTTTTTTTGCATATTTGACAGGTTTAAAGGTGTTGAAAAGTGGACTTCAAGTCAACTAGGCTCTTTAAATCAATTCATCATCTATTTAAGCAATTTGAGTGACTTTCAACTCGTTTTCTCCAAAATTGACCTCGAAAACCATACATTCAGTCATTACTAGATCTGGAGTAGAAGTGTTGACCATTGAATTTTCAAAAATATTGGGGAGGAGTGATTCACCACCCTTGGTGAATGAGTCCCATCTAAAATCTAGAAATCTACATTTTGTCAGAAATCAACTCTCGAGTGTTAGAAATTAGTTCCTGACACTTTTTCAATAGTAGGAGGACTGATTCACCACCCTTGGAGAATGAGTCCCACTGTGAAAAATAAAAAAAATCATCAGCATTCCATACATTCTAGAAAGCTCACACATCATCCAGGTGCACTCAAATTTAACCTTGTACCTTTTGTTCTACATATTTCTTTCTATTTCATCTTTCATAGTAGGTTGCATATCATAGTGTTTTTTCAAACATAGCTTAAATTGCACTTTTGCATTCATTCTAGATCATTTTAATCAATTTCATTTAGTTTAGTTCATTTACATCACATTACCTTGCATGCTTCCTAATTTGAATGAAACATAAGCATTTTAGGATCTAATCTCTCTCCTTTTGGGTGAAAAACCCTATAAGAGCTAGAGAGTCCATTGGGTCCTAAAATCTATGTTTCACATCTATTATATTGCAGCTAGAACAAAGAAAACAAGAAGATGTGATTCAATTTTCTTTCACAGCTGAGAAATTTGAATCGAGGCCCAAGGATAGACAAGAAGTTGAGGAGAGCTCACCTAGTTCTAGATCTTCAGAAGAGGAGGAAGAACCTCCAACTCAACCTATTCATAGGTGTACGAGGAATAGAAAACCACCTACAAGGTATTCAACTAATCATTGCACATGCATTTTTTCTTTGAATACTAACTTGGATGAACCCATATTTATAGAAGAGGCACTAGGTATGAATGATGCAAAATTTTGGAAGATTGCTATGGATGAAGAAATGGAATCTTTGAAAAATAATGATACATGGGATCTTGTAACATTGACTAAAGGATCAAAAATTGTTGGTTGTAAATAGGTTTTCAAGAAATAGATTGGTTCAGATGGAGGTATTGAGAAGTACAAAGCTTGCAAGGTTGGTTGTGAAAGGCTACTCTCAAGTTGAGGGTGTTGATTATGGTGAGTTATTTTATCTTGCTGTAAAAATAACATCCATTAGATTTTTTCTTGCTATATTGTTGCTACTTATGATTTAGAGGTTGAGAAAACAGATGTGAAAAATTCTTTCCTTCATGGTGACTTGGAGAGGGATATTTATATGAAACATCTAGAGCACTATGTGGTGAAAGGTAAAAGTAAATTAGTTTGCAAATTGAATAAATCTTTGTATGGCTTAAAATAGAGTCCTTTCATGTGGTACCAAAAATTTGATACATAGGTGTTGTGTCTAGGATTTGAGAATTCTACATAAAATCATTGTGTTTATTATAAAATTGATGGTGATTATTTCCTTTTTATTGCATTATGTGTTGATGATATGTTATTTATTGGCAAAGGGAGAGGTATGATTTCAAAACTAAAGTCTCAACTTCCTACTAAATTTGAAATGAGTGATCTTGGTGAAGCTAATCATATTCTTTGGATGGGAATTAAAAGAGATAGAGTGAACATAAAGCTATAGCTTGGACAAAGTAAGTATTTGAATTCAATTATATAGAGGTTTGATATGCATGATTGTAGACCATTGTGTGTTCTTGTTTTAGTTGGAACAAGGTTATCTATTTCATATTGTCCTAAATCTCCATCAGAGATAGAAGACATGAGCATAGCACCTTACCAAAGTGTAATTTGAAGTTTGATGTATGCTATGGTTTGTACTAGACCAGACATTTCCTAAGCAGTGGTATTTATTTCCTGATATATGCCTAATGATAGTAGATTTCATTGGGATGTAGTTAAAAGAGTCTTCATATATTTACAAGATACCTTAGATTATTCCTTATGTTATCATAATAATATGACTGAAGGTGATATTTCCCTTGATATTCATGGTTATGTGGATTTAGATTGGGTACGCGATGTTGATAGTAGAAAATCCACTAGTGCTTATGTGCTTACATTATTTGGTGGTGAAATTAGTTGGATGAGTAAGCGATAGGCTATGGTTGCTTTTTCCAATACTGAAGCAGAGTATATGGCTGCTACTCATTATTATAAAGAATCCATTTGGCTTAAGAGACCGTGTTTAGATATTGGTATAAAACAAGGTGCAGTGACAATTTATTGTGATAGTTAGAGTGTGATATTTCTAGCCAAGAACCTGAAATTTCATGCCAGGACCAAGCACATTGATGTATACAGTATCATTTTGATAGAGATATGTTCAAAGATGGCAAGGTGAAGCTAGTTAAGATAGAGAATTTGATGAATGCTATTGATTCTTTAACTAAGTATATGACCATAGAGAAGTTCAAATGGTGTTTAGAGACTATGGGCCTATCGACCCCTAGCAATTAAAGAGATGATGTTTACATCCTCAAGTTGCTCTTGCAAGGTGTTCAACAAGTGGGAGATTTGCTGGGAAAATTTGTCTCAACATTGTAGCTATATGTGGTTTATTGTTGATAGGATGTATATATATATATATGTTTACATTATATTTACACTGATTGGTGTATATATTGACAACAAGGAGTGAAATATGAGCATTAACTTTTTCAGGAAACTTCTAGAATAGGAAACATTCATTAAATAATGATATATTATAAATTTGGACCATTCATGAAGATGGGAAAGATGAGTAAGAAGGAAAATGATGGAAAATAGATGAAATTCATAATAAATAAAAATTAATATGTTATACCTTCATAGCTCCTTCTTCATGGATTTGATGAGGATCTGGATAACATATGGATATGGAGAATGTGTGTTATGAAAAATGAGAGCCAAGGCCTCATTATATAGAAATTTGGTGAGAGGAATGAATGGCTAAGATTGAATGACTAATCGAGGGTTGAGATTGATTGAGAAGGTGAGGTTTGGATCAAGTATGAGGATTGATTAGCCTTGTGAAAAGTGTCATAGGATGGAAAGGGGTAAAATGGGGAGGTTTTATCAAACATTTGTGAGCACATATTGGGAAGAGAGGCATTAAATATGGTGTAAGAAATAAGGTGGCTCATATGGTGTCTTGTGTAAGAGGTTAGTGGGGGTAGGTGATATGTAGGAATTTAAAATTAGGAAAAAATCATAATGATGATTAGGGATCAAGTTAAGATCGATTAATCAAGGATTAATTGATTAATGAGGATAGGTCGAGTTAAAAGTTGGAGATGGGTTAATGATGATTTAGGATGGTGATAAAGTTAATTAATCAAGGATTAATTAGCCTAAGTGGGATAGGGGATTTAGAGGAATAGGGAAAAGGTTAACTTTAATTAAATAAATATGGATTTATTTAATTAAAGGTGGTGGATAAAGGATGATGGGGAGATTAATTAAATAAAAATATATATTTATTTAATTAACTATTAGGATAAGGTACATAGGTTAAATTAAATAAATAACAAGTATTTATATAATTAAATATTATTTTGGGGTGACTACATTTTTCCCCTCTTTGAGATGGTGTTGCAATTGAGATAAGTAACATCATTTCAAAGAAGAATAAAGCATAGTGGGTAGGAAAGGGATAATGAATATAAGAATGATGCCCTAGTCACTAGTAATGATAAGGAAGGATGGCAAGGAGGTGTTATGCCCCCTCGAGAGGACATGTGGATTAGGAGAACATAGGTGTGCCCTCGAAATGGCTTAGAGATCTAAAGGATGAATAGAGGAAAATGAGGATGGATGGGAGAAGATAAGGATGATGAAGATTTGGATAGAGAGGTATGATGGATGATTAGTAGGGTTAATAATATAAGCAACCTAGATTTAATATTGTACTTGACATTATGCACCAATGTATAAGGAACCAGGATGACAATGTACCAAGTACGTGATCAAAAAGGCCAAGTGCAAACATATGACTTATGACACCATGATGCCCCTCTAGAAATAGAGTGCAAGATACCATGATAAATGAAAACAATGATAAAACAAACAAGCAACAAGCAAGCATGCACATAAACCAAAAGAAAACAAGGACTATTCTCCAAGTCAAGCTGAACCCAATTGATGGAATTATTGATGGATTGGTGATGATGGTGATTTGATTGAGAAGGATATATCCCTATGATGATATTTAGATTAAAGTGGATCAATGTATTTGAACTTGATTTGGATTAAGATGATGTATTGCTTAAGTATGATACATTAGCCTACAATATTGGATTGTATGGATCAGGATTGATTGCATTGGATAGGATTGGAAGAATAGAGGATAAATGGATAAGATAGGATGATTATAATAAAGGAATGGATGGGATCCAATGAAAAGGGAGAACCAAGTCTTAGGAATTAAGGATGGGTGGATAAATGGATTGTGTGGATAGGAGATGAATGGAATATGTGGATAGGAGATACATGGATTTAGTAGTTGGAAGATAGGTGTTGGGAGATAAGAGGATGGTGGATGAAGGATAGGAGGATGGAGGTCCAAGGAATAGTTAATAAGGACTAAGATGCCTGACAATAGAGATAGTGCAATTATGGATGGAAGAATAGTGGAATGAGATGGGGGTAGTGCATAAAGGACATGGATGGAAGGAAGAGTGAGGATGGGATTGTCCAAAGCATGCATGGATATTTTTTCCCTAGCTTTATGAATATCAAGGGTGAAAAGAGAGGGTGACTTAGGTAGGACGGGGTGATGGAGGTAATATATATAGGTATTTGGGAGAGAGGATATGGATAAGATGATCAAAGTTAAGTGGATAAGATATGGATGTATGGATATTTTCCCCTAGCTCTTTATCAAGATCAAAGATGGGAAGGGAAGATGGATTTGGATAGGATGAGGGATGCATGATGAATGATATGGATAGGATAATATGCATGGTGATTATGAAGATCCTTAGCCTTGTCAAGATTAAAAGTGGAAAGGGGAGGATGTGGATAATATGTATGTATGAATCTTCCCCCAAGTATGAAGTGCAAGAGGGTGAGGAGGAAGGACTTAAAGCATCTAGTTGCATAGATGGTATCCCTTGATTATTTGCTATTATTCTCATAGATTTTGGTAGAATGATGATGGGAGGGATATTTATTTATGAAAATTATTGGATAAGAGGGATGGAAGGATGTAACATGGATGTTGGATAGTGGATGGAATTGTTAGCAAGATAAACATTGGCACACATCTTGAAGGGTGGCGGAGTTGTGGAAGAGAAGTGTATTTTCAATTTGGAGATTTAGATGAAGGAGTTTGTGTACATTTTGGGACATAACTACCCAAAATGGATGGAAGTGATAAATAATTATTAGAAGGGGTGGACTTAGGATTGAATGAAGCTTTTGGATAAGCAAGTTGGATACCAATTTTTATTTTTCTTTGGGGTGAGTTGATTCAATGAGTATTTTGGGAATCCACATGGTTTTGATTTTTTCTTCATGGACCTTTGTGGCCTTTGGGATTTAAATTTTTGATTTTGGATCATATTTTTCTTTTATTTTTCATGTCTTTTTTGAGGGTACATGTTGATCCTTTAATTTTTGTGGGTTTTTGGATTTATACATTTGAAATTTGGCATCCAAATTAATTCCAAGAGAAATGGGGTTTGTGGGTGGATATGAATGATGTGGATTCATTATGGATGGGTTGGTGTAAGTGGTATGTTGGAAGGATTTCAAAGGTGTGTGCCTTGGTTGATCTTGATTTTTGATATGAGGTGATGAATAGAGAGGATAGAGATATTTTGTAATCGGAGTGATAGGTGGTGGAATGTAGGGACCCAAGATAGATGGATGGGATGAAGGACTTTGTTTTGGGACATAGGGACCCAAAATAGATGGAAGGGGTGAGGATTTGGGGTTTGGAACATAAGGGCCCAAGATATATTTGGAGGATGGGGAATGTGAATATTTGGATTTAGGTGGATGGATTTTAGATTTAGGATGGGTAGAAGGAGTACACAAATATAGATCTTGGTATCCAAGGCCATGATATTTTGGATTTTATTTTATATTAAGGGGTTCTAATATGCCTTTCTCATGGAGGCCTAGCCCTCTGCCTTGACAATGCATGGCTTGACAGATCTTTTTTCCTATGGGATACTTATTATTTTGGAAGCAAGATGCGAGTCCATTTTTGGGGAGATATGGCATGGAAGGAATGATGGGCTCTTGGAGTAGACTAGAATGGATGAATGTGGAGGAACCCAATTGATAAGTAGGGGGTTCATGGGTAGCTTGGATAAGGGTGATGAGATCATGACATGGAGATGAAGGGATGCTTTGATATTTAATTGGGATAGGATCATGGGATGGGGTAGAGGTATGGTGTGGTCTTGGTTATGGGATGGAATGGTATGATGAAATGGGTTTTTGGATCATTAGAGGGGAGATGATCATTATCTAAAGTGGAAGGCATACTTTGATCTTGAGTTAGAGAGGGATCATTTAATGGAGTGGAAGAGGTGTTTTGATATTTATATGTAGGTGGGTCTATGTTAGTCTATGTTAGCATGCCTTGGATTAGGAAATGGAGATGGTTCATTTGATGTGAATGGTGTGATTGGGGAGGAAGGTTGGAAGGATGCTTTAACTTGGATAAATAGAGTATTAGAGGATTCATGAGACTTGGGGGATTGGGATTTATCTTGATGTGGAGGTGATGGAGGTGGATGGATTTTTTTTTGCATGGGGAGTTAAGAACCTTTGAAAATAGTCCTTGGAGGAAGCTATAATGAAGGAAATGGGATGAATTTGATTGGTAGGATTGAGGTGATGTGGATTGTAAGGATGTGGGAGATGAACAAGTGGAATAAGAGGTGGAATTTTCCATGGATTGGTAAATGGATGATGATGATGAGGAGCTTGAAAAGGATGTGGAGATGGAGATTTGGGATTTGGATGGGGTTGAAGGGATATTTTGGCTAAAGGCTTGATCTCCCTTTTCAAATGAAGGGGAATGGTAAACAAGAGGGGATGCATTGGTATTGGATGAAGGTGGGGAGGATGGAACTTTAGCACCAATTCCAAGGAGATAACTAAGAATTTCATCCTCATTTATTAAAGTAGTGGATGAGGAGATGGTTGGTGATGGCATACCATGAGGATGATATAAGTGATGAGGGTGTGGGTGGGATTTGAGGACATTGAATGGACGATTGATGACAGATTAGAGAATGATGTCTAATGATAATGGATTCAAGGTGATCCCCAATATTCTCACTATCATCATACGGGTTAGGATATGGGTGCATGATATTGGTTTGGGTTGAAAAGGATGAAGGTGGATTAGGATAGATTAGGTTGGATGGAGGATAGATTGGATGATTATACATGTTTCAGGTTTGATTGAAGGAAAAATTGGGATTGATTTTCAATGAGGATGGAAATTATGGTAATGGATTAGGGATGGATGGGGATTAGAAGAATAAGATATGAAGATGAATATGGAGGATGGGATTAGACTTGGGATCAAATGTCAAGACCTTAAGATGATTTGATTTGAATAAGGTTGATTCTATATACTTAGGATAGGCTGATATTCCTAAGCAAGAGTTAATTGGATTTGATTTCTACTTAAGATAGGAAAAGTACTTAATTAGGAATTGATTGGATTTGATAACTATACTTAAGATAGGATAATGTTCTTAAGAAAGTTTGGATTAAAAATGAAATCAAAATAAGGTCTTGATTTTTGATTGGGAGATTGGATTTGAGATGGATGATAGTGGATTAAGGATAGGATCCTTTGACGAATGATTGGAATGATGATATAAGGATATGAGGTATGAAGGAGATTAAGTCCTTAACCATTTTTGATGCCCAAGTGATGGTTTTTTACTAAGGATGGGGATTTGATGCTTGATTTAGAAGATAAATGGATAATGGTTGATTGAATTTGGATAAGAATAGGTGGATTAGATTGGGACTTGGTTGGAATGTGATTAGGTTGGAAAGGGGGATTGGATTAAAATGACGATGAGGGATGAGGATTAAGGATGGTAATGAAGGATGGATTAAGGATGATGGTGGATAGAGGATATTAGGATCAATATTTAATGATGAAATTGGATAGGGGTTATGGAGTATGATTAGGATAATGATTAGGTCCTAAAATGGATTACATAATTAAGCTACATCTAAAAAGATGAATTGGATACAGATTATGGGATGACTTGGTCAAGATGGATGATTAGAATGATTATAGAGGATTAAGATGGTATGATTGTGATAAGGTGATTAAGAAGGGAGAATAGGATTAAAATGGATGCTTGTGATAATAAGGGATCGTTATTATGAGATGGGGGGATTATGATTAGAAGGGATGATTAAGATGAAAATAGTGGATTAGGATGGGGTGATTAGGATGGAAAATATGGTATGATTAGGAAGTGGAGGGTTGATGAGGGTAGCAAGAATTGGATGAGGTGAACGTTTTATTACTTGACTAGGAGATAGAATTGAAAGAACACAAACAAAGAAAGTGGCCAAGTTTTATGGATTTTTGCATTGTATGTTCAATCCTCAGCCCCTTGGATGATTCATTTTCCACTAGTTTAGGACAAGAAGACACGTCAAGAACTTGTAGAAGCCTAAATTATTCAAGTGAGATTATAGATTAATGTGGTTCCACAACCCAAGAAATCTTGGGTTAATACTCCTTGATACTTGGATGGTTCATTGGAGCACCCTTTCTCGCAAAGGCAGATAGCTAGAGATCCAGTTGTATAGGGTCATCAACGAATGCCATGGGCTCACCTTCTCTCTCTCCTTGGAAACTATCATAGTTATCCATAAGGATTTCTATGTCAACTTAAGGGAGTACGTGGTGAGTAACTTCAAGGTATGATTTGCATCCCTTGCACCATACTAACCTACAGCTGAAAGGTCTTAGTCTAGGATACGCAGGGTTGTTGGGGAATCCTCTATATACCTCAAGGGTACATGAGGCCCAAATCCATATATCAAAGGGAAAAATGTCAAACAACTAGGAGGAGAGGGTAACCCACTCTCCACCTTCAGTTCTCCAAGGTATAAAGTTCTTGGAGTATTAGCTCTATTGACAAAATTTCACTTCCAAGAGAGGTGGCTTTCTCACCACCCACTTTTTATACTCTGTTGAAACAAAAGAGCTGGATTCATACCCTAGGGTGATCCAATACCTAGGAAATCTCCGAAAAATGAATTATCCAAGTTTTTTTGATCCCCAAGATCGCACGAAGTGCAAGGGGAGAGCATACACATGTTGGGTTCCTTGGGATGAAAAGAGAAAGAAAAAGAGTAAGTATTGTTTTTGATCCTCAAGATCACACTAAGTGTGAGAAGAAATCATGCACACAACTCACTCAAAGGAACATAAAGAAAGAGTTCATTAACCTTAAGAAATGAAATTTGCCCAGATTAGTGGAAAAAAGAAAGCCTTGGACAAATGAATCTGTAAGAAAATGTTAGTATTATGATGATTTTTCCTTTGACAATGAATTTCAAGTTGTAAAACAAGTGATTAGATGATAAGATGATCAAACTAAAAGATTGTTAGCATGAAGATAAGCATTGATATGTGATGATTCATACCTTAGATGAGCATTAGAGTCCTACAACATGCATTAGTATCCAAAAATAGAGATTAGATGCAAAAAATACCTAAAAGAAGACCTATAGGAGCATTCTAAAACCCAGGCATAGTTTTGCAAACAAATTTGTGCCTATGTAAAAACATAGGCGCCATTCTATGAATAGAGGGACAATTTTACAAAATGGGCCAAAAAGATAGCTTTCAGGGGTGAAAATTTGATGTTTATCAAATACCCAGTTGAGAAAACAACCTACAAATGCATGTAATGACTTGAAAATGAAATTTTTGATGCAAAAAAACTTGATAAACCCCAAAATATGTCCCCTAAAATAGAGGTACAACACTTCTGAATAGAGGCGCCACAATTTTGCACTTAAGTGCCATTTTGTAGAAAGTGCCAAAAAATTACTCTCGGAGGTCAAAAAATAAAATTTTGGAGCAACCCATATAGGGAAATGGATAAATGAACATATGGGGGAACTAATTAAATGTATATCTAACCAAAATATTCCCCCAAATGCAATTAGAATGAGCTTAAAATGAAGGAGATCCTAGGTGACCTAGAAAGCTTGTATGAAAACCAAGTCTCACAAAACTTTAAAAGAACCTATTTTAACCATGTAAATGGATGAACCCGCAAAAAAAAGTGTTAGGAAAATGAATACCTAAAAATCAAGATGTTAGAAGTCAAATAAACCCTAGATCTAGGTTAGAATGATGAAAACAACGCCATAAAATGAAAGTGTAATTCTGGGTTACACTGGCACCATAATTTGAACTAGGCACCACAAGTCCGCACTTAGGCACCATAGGTCTTCACTTAGGTGTTGAAATTATTCAATTAGGGAATAATTTATATTATTTACTTTAAAAAAACACTTGGAGCTTCAAAATGGACAAAAAATTGATGAAATGTTAGAAAAAATAGGTGGGAAGCCACCGAGCCTACGAAAATGAAGATGGGAAAGATGAGTAAGAAGGTAAATGATGAAAAATAGATAAAATTCATAATAAATAAACATAAATATTTTATACCTTCATAGCTCCTTCTTCTTCATGGATTGAGCTCACAAGAAGCACCCATTCTTGCAGATTTCCTCCAATGTTGATAAGGATGTGGTTGCTCACAATTTTAGCATGATGATTGTATGGATATAGATAAATTTTATGAGGATTTGGATATAATATGGATATGGAGAATGTTTGTTTATGAAAAATGAGAGCCAAGGCCTCATTATATAGAAATTTGGTTAGAGCAATCAATGGCTACGATTGAATGGCTAATGGAAGGTTGAGATTAATTGAGAAGGTGAGGTTTGGATCAAGGATGAGGATTGATTAGCCTTGTGTCAAGTGTCACAATATGGAAATGGGTAAAATAGGGAGGTCTTCTCACACACGTGTGAGCAATGCATTGGGAAGAGAGGCATTAAATGTGGTGTAAGAGATAAGGTGGCTTGTGTAAGAGGTTAGTGGGGATAGGTGAGATTTAGAAATTTAAAATTAGGAAATAATCATAATGATGATTAGGGATGAGGTTAAGATCAACTAATCAAGGATTAAATGATTAATGAGGATAGGTTGAGTTAATAAATTGAGGGTTTATTAACTTGGGTGAAGTTAAAAGTTGGAGAATGGCATAATGGTAATTTAGGATGGGGATAAAGTTAATTAATCAAGGATTAATTAGCCTAAGTGGGATTAGGGGATTTAGTGGAATAAGGGAAAAGGTTAACTTTAATTAAATAAATGTTGATTTATTTAATTTAAGTTGGTGGATAAAGGATGATGGGGAGATTAATTAAATAAATAATAAATATTTATTTAATTAATCATTGGGATAATTGACATAGGTTAAATTGAATAAATAACAAGTATTTATTTAATTAAATATTATTTTTATGGTGACTATAGTTCATTATTAGGTTTTAGATCTAATGACATATTTTTTTGGCATGTCTTTCCCTGCAATGTAACTCTATTTTATGAGGGAATTGTATTATAACTACAGTAGAGGTTGTGATGATTTTTGAGAGTCTAATAGTGGTCATGTTATCTCTTGATCTCTGAGTGGTGATACTCTTGTGAGAAGCTTGCTCTGTAAGTATATTGTAATCTTTTTGGTTTACTGAAATAATATATTGGCAGCTTTTGGAGTAAGGGGTTTTTCTCTTGAAAGGGTTTTCCCCCATGTAAATCACCATGTCATGGTATGCATGATATATTATGTTTATTTTTGCTTAAGTTTCTATAACTATTAAATATTTGTAAATTTTTTGCATTGTTCTCTTGTCAAGATTAGTGTAGGAAGTTGTTTTGCTGCCTTAGCTTCCTTACAGGAAGTAGACCATTCATGGTGTTTCTTAGTATAGGAGGGTTGTAGTAGTTAAGATATAGCTTTTAGAACATGTTAGAGTCACTCAAGGAATCATGCCTCCAAAATTATCTACAAAAGTCAACAATAACCTTCCACAAGAGGGAAAAGCAAGAACATGAAATTATAGCAATGGATGGAAGATGTGGCCAATATGCATTACTCAATATTTCAATGATGTATTGGACTTACCCAAATGAAATTGAGATTGAAACGTTCAAATTTACATATCAGGCATTGCTTATATAGGCAATGTGACGAATAAGATTAAACAAGATCATGACAAGTGTCTTAATCCTATATCACATGAGACAACTAAGTCATAACAAGTTTCTCATCAAGGAATAATTTTTTTTTGCAAGAATGGAAAGATGGAAGGTGTTGTCATTGATGTCAACCGATTAGCTAGTTATCTACTAGTTAATATTTGTTGTATGTGTCGAGGATATTGAAAAAATTGTAATGAAGATATGTTGCAAGTGTTTTGTGGTTACTCCAGGCTTTGGTCTGGATTTGCTCCTGTGGTTGTGAGGTTTAGATATGTTGTTCATGGTTTTTACAAGGTGTTAAATTTAGATTTATGGTTACTAATTCATTGTATAGCACAAGTTGTGTTCACCAGTTGTGAACTATGGTTTTCTATGTTTTCAGTTGAGGTCTAGGAGAAATGTTGTTGGTCCAGATTTCTCTTTGATAAATTCTTATGATGTGTGATTCTAAAGTTGAGTTTCCTTAATTCTATTGAAGTTAATTTTTGGAATTTGGAAAGTTTGTACTTAATGGTTCTATTTGTTTTACATTGGTGTACCTGACCTTGTGTGAAATACTACTTTCAAGAATGATGAAGCATATTGGATCTATTTGGGTCCCTATGAAGCGTGTGTTTGGGTCTCCCTAATTCTAGTTCCACCCTAGGATGTTTTGACACCAACCTAATTTAAATTTGGATTTGGATAGCTGACTTTGGATATGTTTCAAAGTTGAAGATGGTATAAATACAAGATGAGTTAGTAATAGAAAAAATACAAGAGTGAACAAAAAGAGTGATAAGAGAAAAGTGAAAGTGCAGTTTGGTGTGACATTGATTCTATTCAGTAAGAGTGTGTGTTGAGAGTGTGAGAGATTTGTGTGAAGCTTAATGTTGAGTTTTTGGATGCAGTGAGTAGAAGGTGAAATCTATCATTCATGCAAGTTAATTAAGTGACTGTGTTGGAATCCTTTGTTGCATTGGGATTGTAGTCTCTCTGTAATAAGTCTTTTTTATCTTCTTTGTATCTTTGTGGAAGTTAACCCTTGGGGTTGAATCCTTGTTGGAAAGTGAGTCCTTATTTAAGGTAGTGAGCCTTTTTGTAATAATTTTTGATATTCTCTATAGTATGAGTTAATCTGCACTTTGGTTTTTCCCTTATTGGGTTTTCCACATAAATCTAGTGTTATTGTGTTTATGTGTTGGATTTGAGTTTTTGCATTAGTATTTGATGATTAATCATCTAAGTAGTATTAAGTATTAGTTCTGGTGATTGAATTAAAGGTTTAATTCTATGACAACTAATTCCCCCCCTCTTAGTTGTCATATTTAACAATTGGTATCAAAGTACAAGGTTCCTTTGTGAAGAGCTTAACCACTTGAGGAAGGTATGAGATGGCTAGAAAAATGGTTTTTGATTATTTGAGGTTTGATGAAACTAATTATGGTATCTAGAAATTATTGATGGAAGAATATCTAGAGTATTGTGAATATGATGTAGAGAAAACTTACAAAAATCATTACACTCCTCCTGCTAATGGTCCGAGTACACCTGAAGAGATCAAAGAACATGAAGAAAATAATAAGGTGAAGTTCATCTTGAAGAATAGTCTTGTTCATTTCAAGTTGATTAAGGTTCAAAATTTTCAAACCACCAAGGAAGTCTAAGATGCTTTAGAAAGCCTGCATGATGGTGATGAAAGAGTTTAAGAGGAAAAACTACAAAACTTGGAAACACAGTTTGATCTTCTACATATGCCTGAAGATGAGAATATGAAAACTTATGTTTAGAGATTGGATGAGATAGTGGCCAGAATGAGAAGACTTGGCGCTACTATAGATGAAATTGAGATTGTAAAGAATATTCTAAAAACTCTTCCTGATGCTTATGGTGAGAAGGTGAGTGCCATTGAGTAGACTATAGATTATAAGACCTATACTAAGGTGTTGGTATTTTCTATTTTTTTGCATCATCAACGAAAAAGGAAAAATGACCAAAAAAAAAAGACTTTGTAAAACCCTAATTCTAGAAGCTTCTAAAAGGATTGTTATAAGCGGTTGGGATGGGAGTTACAGTATGTAGAAAAAGGTGATTATTTGCAAGATTGTAATAAGTTTTGCACTGGATAATAAATCATTGGATGGTTGTGGTTTTGTGGATGTAGCCCAAATTGGGTGAACCACGTTAAATTCTTTGTGTTAATTTTTCTGTGTTTTATTCCTCTCTTTTATTGATCAAATCTACATTTAATTGTTAGATGTCTACCTTCTAACCCTAACAAGTGGTATCAGAGTGGGTTTTTTTTTATTATTGTCTATAGGAAAGTCTCATGGTTGAGTGGGAGTCTCACAGTTAAGTGGGAGCAATGGTGGACGAGGGTAAAATAAAGGTAGATAAATTCAATGGGAAAAAATATCAGTTATGGAAGATGTAGATGGAGGATTATCTCTATCAGAAGGATTTATGGAGGCTGTTGGAAAGAATATCCAGGAAACTAGCAACTATGAGTGATGAGGAATGGAATCTTCTAGAAAAAATGACACTGGGAGCCATTTGTTTATGCCTGGCACAATTTGTGGCATTCAATATTACAACAACAAAGATAACTCAAGAGTTGATGGAAACCCTAGCAAAGTTATATGAAAATACTTTCACTTCAAATAAGGTATTTCTTATGAAGCATTTATTTAATATGAAAATGGCAGAAGGTGGGTCAATTGCTGATCATTTAAATGAGTTTAATATGGTTACCATTCAATTAACTTTTGTAAATGTAAACTTTGATGAAGAAGATAGGCCTTTTTTTATTCTATTTCTTTGCTTGAAAGCTAGAATAGCTTGGTAATGGTTGTTAGCAATTCTATTTCTGGTTCAAATACATTGAAATTTGATGATGTTGTTGGTGTTATTTTGAGCAAGGAAATTTATAGGAAAAGCTCAAGTGGAAAATCCACATCAGGTAGTGTTTTGAATGCAGAAAGCAGGGGTAGATCAAAGGAGAGAGGAAACAATTATGGAAGTCATGGAAAGTCATGAGGAAAATCAAAGGAAAAAAGGTCCCAATCTAGAGACAAGAGGGATTGTTGGTACTGTGGTAAGCCAGGTCATTTAAAGAAATATTGTTGGTATCAGAAAAATAAAGGAGACAAAAAGGAAGGAAATAAAGAGGAAAATGTGGTAAGCAATAAATTTGATGAGGATGCTTTAATTATTTCCCTTGATAATCATGATGATTCTTTAGTGTTAGATTCAAAGGCTTCATTTCATGCTACACCCCATAGAAGTTATTTTCTTGATTATGTCTAAGGGGATTTTGGGCTAGTTTATTTGGGAGATGATGAACCCTGTCAGATTGTTGGAAAGGGAAATTTCAAGATTAAGTTGTAGAATGGGAATCATTGGCTACTACATGAGGTAAGACATGTTCCAAAGTTAAAAATAAATTTAATTTCAGTAGGGAAACTAGATGATGAAGGTTGTGTTGTTACATTTAGTGACAAAAAATGGAAGGTTACAAAAGGTGCCTTAGTGGTAGCAAAAGGTGTGAAAGTAGGCACCTTATATCTTTGTACAGTTCATACTATTCCTTCCACTTTAGCTATTGTAGATAAAAATCAATGTTTAGGAACAATTGTTGTAGTTCAATAGGAAGAAAATCAAACAGTTGCTATGGATTATAAATTAGCACTATGGCATAATAGACTTGGGAATATGAGTGCAAAAGGTATGAAAGTACTTCATTCAAAGAATGTTTTACTAGGTATGAAATGTGCTAATATGGATTTCTGTGAAAGTTGTGTGTATGGAAAACAAAATAGTTAGTTTTCTCAAGGATGGGAAGCAAAAGAAAGATGAGAAATTGGAGCTTGTGCATATGGATGTATGGGGACTAGCTCAAGTATCTTCTCTCAGTGGCTCTCGGTACTGTGTCACTTTTATTTATGATGCAACAAGGAAGGTATGGATTTATTTCCCTAGGTAGAAATCTGATGTATTTGAAACTTTTAAGAAATGGAAAAGCTTGGTTGAGAATGAGACAGGTAAAAAGTTAAAATGTTTTAGATCTGATAATGGTGGTGAGTATTGCAACAAAGAGCTTGAAGATTATTGTTCCTCTAATGGTATTCGTAGGAAGAAAATAGTTTCAAGGACTCCATAGGAAAATAGAGTGGCTGAGTGCATGAACAAAACAATAATGGAGTGTGCATGAAATATGAGATTGCATGTTGGACTACCTTTAAACATGTGGGAAGAGGATGTAAACATTGTTGTTTATTTAATCAATTGAGGTCCTTCTAATCCTTTGGGTTGTGGTATTCTAGAGGAAGCATAGATAGGTAAGAAGTTGAGTTATTCTTTTCTCATGACCTTTGGTTGTAAATCATTTGCACATGTATATTATGAAATAGAACCAAGCTTGATACAAAATCAAAGAATGTATATTTTTTGGATATGGCATTGATGAATTTGGTTATAGGCTTTTGGATTTTGAAAATCAAAAGATTGTGAGAAGCAGGGATGTCATATTCAATGAGAAAGTGTTGTACAAAGATCAACTGCAACAACATGAGAAGAAAGAAAATGATTATGTAGTGCTAGATGATACACCAAATAGTGATGTTCCAGTGGTTACGTATGCTTTGCAATAATGGAAAAAAAAAATACCACAAACTCCAATGAATGTTAGATGATCTTCAAGGACAAGTAGACCTCCAGAAATATTTTCTCCCTCTTTGTATTCTATTTTATTAATTGATGTTGGTGAACAAGAATGTTATGATGAAGCTATGTAGGTGGATACCAAGGTTCAATGGGAGCATGGAATGGAAGAACAAATGGACTCCTTGTTCAAAAATTAGACTTGGGAATTGTGCAAATTGCCTGCAGGTAAAAAAACTTTACCAAAAAAATGGGTTTATAGGGTGAAAGAGGAGGATGGAGGTAAGAAAATATTTAAAGCCAGATTAGTTGTAAATGGATTTGCATAGAAAAAGGGTATTGATTTTGATAAAATATTTTCTCCAATTGTTAAAATGACTTCTATTCATGCCTTTTTAAGTATTGTGGTTGTTGAATATTTGAATTTAGAACAACTTTATGTTACAATAGACTTTCTCCATGGTTATTTGGAAGAGGAAATATACTTGGAACAACCACAAGGATTTGAGGTCAAAGGTCAGGAGAGATTGGTGTGCAGAATGAAGAAAAGTTTATATAGCTTGAAGCAAGCACCTTGGCAATGGTATATTAAATTTGATAGTTTTATGGCTAAGCATGGCTACAATCGATGTAATTCAGACCATTGTATTTATTTTAAGATATTGGATGATGATAGCTACATTATTTTATGTTTATATGTTGATGATATGCTTGTAGCGGGGTCTAACATGGATCACATAAAGGAGTTAAAAAAATAGTTAGCAAGTTCATTTTCTATGAAGGATTTGGGAGTAGCAAAGAAAATCCTTGGTATAAAAATTATAAGAGATAAGAAAAATAGAAAATTGTTTTTATCTTAGGCTAATTATGGTGAAAAGGTGTTGCAAATATTTCATATGGAGATGGCAAAAGTTGTCAGCACACCTTTGCCTAGTCACGCCAAATTGACTAAGGATATGTGTCCAAAGAAACAAGAGGTGGAAGAAAAAATGCCAAAGGTACCACATGCTTCACCTGTAGGTAGTTTAATGTATTCCATGGTATGTACAAGAACAAATATTGCAAAGGTTGTAGGAGTTGTTAGTAGGTGTATGAGTCATCCAGATGTTGAGCATTGGAATGTGGTAAAATGGATTCTCAAGTATTTGAAAGGTACATCTAATAATTTTTTATATTTTGGGGGCTCTAATATTGATTTAAAAGGCTATGTTGACTCATATTTGGTAGGGGATATAGATACAGAGGTAGAGTATATTGCTGCAATAGTGGCAACAAAGGAGATGATATGGCCGCAACTTTTCATGGAAGAGTTGGGAAAACAACAGGCTGAAAATTACTTGTTTACAAATAGCCAAAGTGTTATACATCTAGCAAAGAATTCTTCCTTGCACTCTAAAAAAAACACACATATAGTTGAGATATCATTTCATTCGGTCAATGTTGGAGGATGGATATATAGAGCTAGAAAAGATACATATAGATGCCAATCCAACAAAAATGTTTACGAAGGCGGTGACAAGGGAGAAGATGAGCTCCTCTTTAGCTCTAGTTGACCTTCAAGGTTGAATTCAAGTATACTAGAGCAATAGGTTCCAAGGTGCTTATTTTGAGTGGGAGTTGTAAGTACAGCAGTGCCACCCAAGATCGGTCTCCAAGTGGGAGATTGTTGGTATGTGGTGACTAATCAAGCTATAATATACAGCTGGAATGAATCCTTGTTAGGGTCCAGGGATGGCTTGTGTCCTGAGTTGGGGTTTGAGGGTGGAAGCCCCTGAGAAAATTGTTTTTTCCAATTTTTTTTGCATCATCAACGAATAAGGATAAATAACCAAAAAAGAAAAAAAACTGACTTCGTAAAACCCTAATTATGGAAGATTCTAAAAGGCTTGTTATAAGGGGTTGTGATGGGAGTTACAGTATGTAGAAAAAGGTGCTTATTCACAAGAATATAATAAGTTTTTCACTAGATAATAAAATCATTTGATGGTTGCAGTTTTGTGGATGTAGCCTAGATTGGTTGAACCACATTAAATTCTGTGTTATTTTTTTTTTGTGTTTTATTCCTCTCTTTTATTAATCAAATATGCATTTAACTATTAGATATTTTCCTTCTAACCCTAACATAAGGATCTACAATTGGGATTTTTGACATCTTATGAGATGAGGAAGTCGAGTCTAATGAATGGGTGCAAACTAGAGATTGCTTTTAAAGCTACAAAAGCTGAAGATTTAGATGAAGAAAAATTTGATGAAATACAAGCTAACTTTGTAAGAAGAATGAGGAAATGCTTTGGTAAGTATGAAGGTAAGTATGTTGCGAAGTGTTTGGAAAGAGCTAAAAGAAATAAACAAAGATATGAGAAAGAGAAGAAAGGGAAGAATATTAGAAAAGCTTATTATGTGAATGAGAATGCTAGTATATCTTATGAGGATTCATAATATGAAGATCCTGATGATGATGAATGCTTGTTCTTGGTGATTAAGGATGGACCTACTTTTACTAATTCTTTATGGCAGGTAAAAGAAATACCTCCAAAGAAGGAGAAAAATGAAGGTACAATTATCTCTACCCTGCATGCTAAACAAGAAAAGAATTTTTGGGTAGTTGATAGTGGTTGTTCAAATCAAATAATTGGTGATAAGAGTAAGTTTGTTAATCTTGAAAAATATGATGGAGGCTTGATTATGTTTGGAGATGATACTAGTGCTAAAATCTATGGAATAGGCTCAGTAATTTTTGATGGTAAGCATCATATTAATGATGTCTACTATGTTAAGGGTTTAAGGCATAATTTGTTGAGTGTTCATCAGATGCGAAGAAAAAGATATGATCTTGTGTTTAAGGATGAGAGATGTGAGATTTAGAAAGGATCTGAAACATTGATTGCTATAGGAAAGAAATATGAAGGGAATATCTATCAACTTAAGGGTGTTGATGGACAATGTTTTATGACTCAAATTAATGATAGTTGGTTATGGAATAGGAGAATGTGTCACATGAATTTTGAAAACTTGGCAAGGATCGGTATTGTTCAAGCCATGGGAGATTTACCAAGAATTACAAATCTTGTTAATGCTATTTACAGGAATTGTCAGTTTGGAAAGCAAGCAAGAAATCATTACAGATCAAAGGAACAATCCACTATCGGCCTACTAGATTTAGTTAATACAGATCTTTGTGGTCCTACAAGAGTAATTAGTCTACTTAGTGAAGGTAATTTACTAGTTTAATTGATTATTATTCTAGATATACATTGGTTACATTTCTTAGAGAGAAATTACATGCATTAGATAGATTCAAGGCATTCAAAGCTATGGTTGAAAATGAAGTGAATATGAAGATAAAATGATTAAGTTATGACAGAGGTGGAGAATTCATCTCCCATGATTTTAAAATGTATTTTGAAGTGCATGGAATAAAGAGACAATTATTTGTCCCCAGAATTCCTCAGCAGAATAGAGTTGTTGAAACAAAAAACAAAACAGTTCAAGAAGTTGCTAGATAAATGATTACTAAGGTTAGTTTATCAAAAATATGCTAGAAAGAAGCTATTCACACTACTGTTTATGTATTCAATCAAGTTCAAGCAAGATAAAATAGTACAAAGACTCCCCATGAGCTATGGCATGGAAGAATTCACATTGTTAAATATTTCAAAGTATTTGGAAGAAAATGCTATATCAAAAGAGATGAGGAAACTTTGGGTAAGTTTGATGTAAGAAGTGATGAATTTATTTTTCTTGGATATTCTACAAATAGCAAGTCATACAGATGTTTCAATAAAATAAAAAGAAATAGTGTAGAGAGTTTGAATGTGAAGGTTGATGAGACAATGAAGAATCCTATTGACATTGACGGATATGTATTTGATGAGTATGATTGTGTAAGAATAGAAGAGATTGTGGATGAACAAGAAAAAGAGGAGAAAGAGAAGTAGGATGGACAAAATGAAACAAAAGAGGATGCTTCAATGATGTCCCCTAAGGCACCAAAATATGTACAGAAGAATCATTTAGAAAGAGAGATTATTGGAGACAAGACAACGAGTGTGTTGACTAGAAGCAAACCTATTGTTGAAGTAAATCTATGTTTACTTTCTATGATTGAACTAAAGACTATATGTGAAGCTTGTAAAGATAAACATTAGAAGGAAACCATGAAAGAACTTATACAAATTGAGAAGAAGAAAACTTGCGAATTGGTCCCAAGATCGGTAGATAAAAACATCATTGGATCAAAATGGGTATTTGGAAATAAGTTGAATGAAAATGGAGAAGTTGTTAGAAACAAAGCGAGGCTTGTGTGTAAAGGCTTCTCACAAGTAGAAGGCATATATTTTTAGGAAACTTTTTCTCTAGTAGCAAGAATGGAAGCTATACGGATGTTCTTGGAATTTTCTACACATAAATAATTTAAGGTCTATAGATGGATGTCAAGTCAACATTTTTGAATGGTGAACTAGAAGAGGAAGTTTATATGGAACAATTGGAAGGATTTTACTTAATAGAACAATGGGATATGGTGTGCAAATTGAAGAAATATTTGAAGGGGTTGAAGCAAGCTCCTTAAGCATGGTTATGAGGTTAGATAAGTACTTCATTCAGTAAGGCTTTAAAAAATGTATGGCATATAGTAATTTGTACTTTAATATTGAAAATGGTAGAATCTTGATTGTAGTAGTGTATGTTGATGACAATGTCTTTGGAGGAAATGAAAGTATGTGCAAGAGGTTTTTGGAAGAAACATAGAAATAATTTGAAATGTCTATGTTTGGGGAGATGAATTTCTTTCTTGGACTACAGATTAATCAAATAGAGAATGGAATTTTTATTTCACAATCTAAGTATGTGAGAGAAATATTGAAGAAGTTTGGGATGGATGATTCAAAACTGGTAAGTACTCCTATGGTGACTGGATGCAAATTAGGAAAAGTTGATGATTCACCTAAGGCTAATAAGAGAAAGTGTAGATCTATGATTGATGGACTATTGTATTTGACTGCTACTAGACCAAATATCATGCATGATGTCTATCTTTTGGATAGATTTCAAGAAGATCCTAAGGAAACATATGTTACTATTCTTAAAAGAATTTTTATATATTTGAATGGAACTCTAGATTATAGGTTGTGTATCTTAAAGATACTAATTTTACACTTAGTGCCTATACAGATGTAGATTGGGCTAGATGTGTAGATGATAGGAAAAGTACAAGTGGTGGTGCATTCTTTCTTGGATATAGATTGGTGGCATGGTTGAGTAAGAAGCAATATTTATGCTCCTTTTCTACTGCTAAAGTTGATTATATTGTTGTTGTTTCTTGTTGTAGACAAGTTCTATAGATGAAACAAACATTGAAAGATATCATAGTAGTATATGATGATCCCATTTCTATTTTTTGTGATAATACAAGTGTAAATACCATTTCAAAGAGTCATGTGATGCACTTGAGGTTGAGGCATATATCTATCATATATCATTTCTTGATGGATAAGGTCACAAAGAATGAATTAAAGCTTGAGTATGTTCTGACGAAGGATTAGGTTGTTGATATTTTCATGAAGGCTCTTCCTAAAGATACTTTTAAGTATCTTTGAGAGAATTTGGGGCTTATTTCCCCCCCTTTCTTGAACTATATGCATATAGAGATGCACCAGTCGTATGGATGTCTGGATCTTTCTTTCTTCTGGGTTGATGTTTTGGTGGCTACCTCTTAGGGAGAGTTGGTAGTATCAGGTGTTGTCATTATGAGTATTTTTTTTCATGTTAAAGGAGAAATCAATGTAAAGTATTCTTCTAACTTTTCCATTGATGTCAAAGGGAGAGAAGAAGCATGCGAAATAGGAAAGGAAGATTGAGAGAAGAAGCATATATGAAATTATCTTCTAAGGGGGAGAAATAGATAAGTGTGTTTAGAGCTTATATGTTGTCTTTGATGGTTTTTAACATCATGTGTTTTTGTGCCATAGAAAAAAGGACCCTTTGCTTGACATGGGAATAATTCATAATAATTGGACTTAATGAGGCCATGACTTAAGTGTTGTGAGGCATTTTATGCATCCACACTAGGTCTTGGACCCTTGTAAATTAAATAACATGCTTTTAATGATGTCTTATAAAGGTGTTATAAAGTCTTGTAAATGAATCTCATTCTTTTCTTGACTTAATTAACCTATTTATCCTTAATTCAACATTATAAAACATGTTTAATTACATCATCACATTAATTTAGAAGGCTTGTAAAGTAAATTTAACTTTAACCAAGTGTTGTAATGTGTATTGCACATTCACACTAGTTCGTGTGCCTTCCTATGTTGTGTGGACCTCATTTTAGTGTTGTAAAGTGTATTTAATTACACTTTTATATTGAATTATGTGTCTGAAGCCCTATTTGGCATTTACATAATACCCATATTGTGCATCTTGAGACATAATTTGATCAAATAATCGACATAGTCATCATATAAGCCTAATTTTCTTACTTCTCGACATTCCAGATAGTAAAAATGACCCCTGTGGGACCCGTTCATCATTAGTGGAAAATTAGTCCCATCTAGGTGGGACCCATTTTCCATTAGTGGTGAATGAGTCCCATTTTAAGTCATTTTTTAGGTTTGAGCAGGAAAAATTAGGTTTTAACCTTAATTTTTCTACATGTTGGCCTGTGATGAGGTATAATCGGGATACTAAGGCACAATTTTCTATAAATAAGTGTTTTTATCCTCATTTTACATCTAAAAACTAATTATTACATCTCTCATCTTCAATTCATATTATATCTTCTTATCCAAGTCAAGCAAGTTGTGGTTTCTCCATTAGAAGTCTTCAAGTTTGCTTTCCAAAACATTCAAGGGTTGAATCTTCCTCCATTGTTGCAGAATTTCAAGATCAAAGAATCACGACAAGTTAATCATCTCCATTGTTGCATGTTTCATTACTTTATTTCTTCACGTTGGTTTAATTACCTAAATCGGATTTGACCAAGGCAAACCCCCATGCCCTAACCTTCAACAATATCTTCTCTCCTTCTTGTTTGTTTGTAGATTTATGACTCTTAAAGAATTAGGAATCATTGGAGATTTTATTTCAAGTTCATTCAAGTCATCTCTTCACTAGTCAAGTCAAAACATAAAAAAGTCACTTTCAAACTTGGATCTGACAATTTCAGAAGTGAAGACCTGTAGGAGACATAAATACAAATCTAACTCCAAAAAATCTTCCTCTGATTTTCTAAATTTCTATAGGTGGAATTATTTTCCACCCATGGTGAATGAGTCCCATATGTAAGCTTGAAAAGCAGTTTTCTCAAAATTTGGCTCCCGACAGTCAGAAACAAGTTTCTGAAACTTTTCACCAGAAGTAGGACTAATTCACCATGCATGGACAATGAGTCCTAGTGGCCATTAACAGGGGTTTCTGAGACATTCTAGAATCTTCCAATGACACCATTCTACCTCCAGGTGCACTCTATTTAGTCTCATTCATTTATGTTTCCATTTGCTTAAGTTTCTAGTTCATTCTTGCATAACACAATGTGTTTTCAAACAAGTCTTATTGTTTAGGTTTTGCATAGCTAATCAAAAAATTCCATAGCTTAATTACACTCAGATCATTCCATTTACATCATATAACAACACACACATCCTAATTTGAGTGAAACATTAGTGCATTTTGGCCTCACCTTTCTCCTTCTAGGTGAAAAACCCTAGGGGAACTAAGAAAGAAAGTGGGTGCCAAAATCCTTCATTTCAGTTTCCATCAATGATAAAGGGGGATATTGTTGAGAAAATGAAAATATGGAAGGTGTTGTCATTATTTCAGCTAGTTGGTTGGTTATCTACTAGTTGCTATTGGCTATATATGTCAAGGATATTGAGAAAATTCTAATAAAGATATGTTCCAAGTGTTTTGTGGTTGCTCCAAGTTTTGGTTTGGATTTTCTCTTATGGTTTTGTGGTTTATATATGTTGTTCATGGTTGTTAGAAGGTGCTATATTCATATTTTTGGTCACTGGTTTTTTGTACAATGCAAATTGTGGTTTTCTATGTTTCTGGTTGAGGTTCAGGAGAAATGTTGTTGGTCCGAATTTCTCTTTGATGAAGTCTTATGATGTGTGGTTCTAAAGTTGAGTTTCCCTGATTGTATTGAAGTTAATTTTGGTATTTGGAAAGTTTGTGCTTAATGGTTTTATGTGTTTTACACTAGTGTGGCCAACCTTGTGTGAAATACTACTTTCAAGAATGACGAAGCATGTTGAATCTATTTGGGTCCCTATGAAACATGTGTTTTGGTTTCCCTCATTGTAAATCCACCATCAGATGTTTTCACACCAACCTAATTTGAGTTTGGATTTGGATATCTGACTTTGGATATGTTTCAAAGTTGAAGATGGTATAAATACAAGATGAGTTAGTAATGGAAAACATACAAGAGTGAAGAAGAAGAGTGATTAGAGAAAAGAGAAAGTGCAATTTAGTGTGACATTGATTCTATTTAGTAAGAGTGTGTGTCAAGAGTGTGGGAGATCTTTGTGAAGCTTAATGATGAGTTTTTTGATGTAGTAAGTAGAAGGAAAAATCTATCATTCATGCAAGTTGATTGAGTACATCAACAACAATGGAATCCTTTCTTGCATTGGGATTGTAGTCTCTTTGTAGCAAGTCTTCTTTGTCTCTCTGTGGTAGTGAGCCCTCTCGGTTGTAGCCCTATTGGAAATTGAATCCTTGTTCTAGATAGTGAGTCCTTATTTCAAGCAGTGAGCCTTTTTGCAATTGATTTTAATATTCTCTATATTGTGAGTTAATCCTCACTGTGATTTTTCCCTCATTTGGTTTTCCATGTAAATTTAGTGTTATTGTGTTTATGTGTTGGATTTGAGTTTTTGCATTGGTATTTGATGATTAATTATTTAAGAAGCATTAAGTATTATTTTTAGTGATTAAATTAAAGGTTTAATTCTATGACAATTGATTCACCCCCCTCTTAGTTGTCCTATTCAATAATTTCACAATTCCAAGAGGCTACACAATCGTTCATTTCATTTTCCTAGAGACTTAGTATACAGTATCATTTAGATTATTATTTAGATGTTAATTTTTAAAATCTATTAGGTTTAAATACATGTACATAGATTGATAGTATAATGTAATATTGTCTTTTTATGCAACAACCTAGTACTTTAAAGCCATGTTGATTGAGCCTGAAAAATTGGAAAAAGTTACACAATAGGTATATTTTTTTGTATTCTTGACATTATGATTATATGTGCATGTGAATTTAAATTGTATTGTGTTGTAATTTTTTAGATAGGAAACTATCTTAGGTACTTCATCCATGATGAGCTTGTCTAGTGTATAAGCAACACTGAAGGTATGTGTTTATTTTATATTGTAGATATATAAATTTTGATAGCAGTTATTGATAAGGTAATTGTAATCCTCATCATTTAATTTATCAATCCAAGGCGGTGTCCATGGATATCTGCAAGAGAGAAAGTAGAAAACTTGCTTGATAGTCTATTCTACTTGCAAAAATAAATCATATTTCCATGAAAATAAATTTTAATGAAAGGGAACTAATATAAGGAACAACTGCAAGAATTGAAAAGGATAAACTAATTCATGATTTCTAGAAATGAAAATCTTGCTTGAATTCAAATTTACTATAGAAAGTTGGAAATACATTGCTGGAAATGAAACTAAAACTATCTTATTTCCTCAGGCTGAAACAAGTCTTTCTAATCCCCTCCTTTTAATCAAATGATTAAATTTTATTTCTATAATTCATATTCTATATCTATCCAACCAGTCCTCTAAGAATGTGGATCCAAGATCCTATTTTTGAGGGGTTGTTTACAAAACTTCAAGAAAATTGAAGTTGTCCTCCATCACACCACTTTTGTCTCAGTCATTTTCTAGTGTGTACTGCTCCTTCCCTACTACAAATCATGCCAAATTCTCAAAAGGGTTTTTAGATCTTTAAATCTAGTTTCCAGGTCATTTTTAATTTATGAATTTTCTTGAGAAATGAGGGAGATATCATTGTTTTATTGAGACTGCATTTTTCACAATTTCTGGACGCCTGATTTTTAGGGAACCTTCAGTTCTCCAAATGAATGAAGGGATTTTATCCTTTTTACTTGCCTAAATAATTGATCATTAATATGAATAACATGCTATAATCATGAAACAACATTTGAGTGATGTGGTAACTTGAGTTATCTTTGGTGGAAGAAGGAATCATGAAATGTAATAACTGTGAGAGATCTTTGAACTCAACATGAAACAAATACTCACCCCATTAATTTAGGAATGAACGATGCTCCATGATTTTGTATGAATGTAGCAGTTTTTTGGGAGTCTTCTCTATCTTCTCATTATTTCTTCAAAGCCTTCTAAAGCTTTCAGGAGTTAACTGCCTCAAGTGTGTAGAGCTCTCTGCTGCAAGTGTCTATGAAGCTTTATCTTACCACGAGTTATTTAATAACTCATTTATTTGCATTATATCATTTTAAACACTTGATGGAGACATATTAGAGGCAATTTGGATCACATATATTACCAAAAATAAACCAAACATTTACTTCATATTTTACTTTAAACAAGCTAAAGAACTTTCAATCATTGCTCAAATCCACTTTAACACTAATGCATTAGGAGGAAATAGATGATTTGTTTTTATAAAATATGAGACAATTTTTAGTCCCATCATTTCCCCCACACCTAAAATGTTGCAGGTTCCTCTACAACTCATAATGAGCCTTCAAATTCAATAAATTCATTTTTTTTAGTAGTTACTCTGGGTAACTCCTGATAGCTCCTGAACAGTTCTTGATAGCTCCTTAAAGCTCCTAAAACTCCTGAAAGCTCCAAAACAGCTCTAGAATAGTACCAAAATAGCTCTAGATAGGTTCAAACTACTCCTTCAATCGTAGAACTACTTTTAGATGTTTTTTTCTTTTTTTTTTAGTGGATTGAGTAAAATAAAAGAACTTTAAGTTGAATAAGAGTAAAATAATAAAGTAAATACCTAATTTTATCTTAGTTTTCCATGCAACCATCATGTATGAGTTTTAGCTCACTTTCTCCATGTTGCATGCAAAAAATTTCTTCAACTTTTGAGAGTTGCAACTTGATCTCTTACATTGAATACCAACTCAAATTGCTTCTTTATTATTTTTCTGCACTAACCAATCATCCATAATGCTAAAATATCTACTACAAGTTTTTAGAGCAGCAACTTGCACAAAATATTACATGCTTACAATCTAAGAGAAGATGAAATAGCATGTGCAAAGCACTTATTTGCAAAAATAAAACCTACCCTAACCTACTCTACTTAATGATGTAGAGAGGTTACACATAACCATAACTGGTTCTGAAAAATATCTTCTCTTTCTCAAAGTATGTTTCCATGCATTAAATTTTCTGAGAAACAAGAATGAAAAGAAGACAAATTTTTTTTTGAAACTCAATGCTTCACCTTCCTTTTTAGTGGAAACCTTCTTCATGATTTCTGATTCTAGCAAATAAATGGGTTGATTGGAGAAATCTTGTGATCCTTCCTTCTAATCTGCTACATGCATTACTAGAAACAACTCCTTGTTCTTCAAATCTCTGATTGGGAAACCCTCCTTTGAATTGAAAAATATGATTAGGAAACCATTCTTGGATTTTGAAGGTCTCCAAATAAGTCTCTTCCTTGCAAGATTTTGTAATGAAGATAAGATCTCTTCATTGCATTTTGCACCTCTTGTAAGCAATAATCCATCAATTCTTTCCTTAAAGAAATATCCTTTGCTAGGAATTGGAGTGATGGTCCTCCAACTAAGGATATTTTAAAATAGATAGGGGGTTTCAATTTAGAGCTAGTATTTTGGGGGGGGGGGTTTGAGAGATGAATCTTTCTTGAGGAACTTCTAAATTTAAAAGGCTGCCAAACTAATTTCTCCCTTCCCTAATGAAACCTATCCCCGAAAACGATGCCAAAAATGATGGGGCCATTGTAATACACATCATTTTATTTATCAATCCAAGGTGGTGTCCATGGCTGTCTCCAAGAGAGAAATTAGAAAACTTGCTTGACAATCTATTCTATAGTCTATTCTACTTGCAAAAATAAATCCTACTTACATGAAAAGAAATTTTAATGAAAGGGAACTAATATAAGGAATAATTTCAATAATTGAAAAGGATAAACTACTTCACACTTGTTGGAAATTAAAATCTTGCTTGAATTCAAATTTACTGTAGAAAGTTGGAAATACTTTGCTGGAAATGAAACTAAAACTATCCTATTTCCTCAGGTTGAAACAAGGCTTTCTAATCCCCTCCTTTTGATCAAATGATTACATTGTATTTATAGAATTCATATTCTATATCTATCCAACCAATCCACTAAGAATGTGGATCCAAGATCCTATTTTTGAGGGGTTGTTTTCAAAACTTCAAGAAAATCTAAGTTGTCCTCCATCACGCCACTTTTGTCTTAGTCATTTTATAACATGTATTGCTCCTTCCTTGCTAAAAATCACACCAAATTCTCAAAAGGGTTTATATATCTTCAAATCTAATTTTCAGATCATTTTTAATTTTTGAATTTCATTTAGAAACGAGGGAGATATTGTTGTTTTACTGAGACTACATTTTTCACAATTTATGGATGCTTGATTTTTTAGGGAACATTCAGTTCTCCACATGAATGAAGGGATTTTTCTCCTTTTTTCTTGCCCAAATAATTGATCATTAACATGAATAACATGCTATATTCATACAATAACATTTTATTGATGTGGTAACTTGAGTTATCTTTGGTGGAAGAAGGAATCATGAAATGTAATAACTGTGAGAGATCTTTGAACTCAACATGAAACAGATACTCATCCTATTAATTTAGGAATGACTGGTGCTCCATGATTTTTCATGAATGTAGGAGTCTTTTGGGATTCTTCTCTATCTTCTCATTATTTCTTCAAATCCTTTTAAAGCTTCAAGAGTGAACTGCCTCAAGTGTGTAGAGCTTTGTGCTGCAAGTGTCTATGAAGCTTCACCTTACCATGAGTTATTTAATAACTCATTCATCTAAAATTATATAATTTTAAACACTTCATGGAGACATATCAAAGTCAATTTGGATCACATAGATTACCAAAAATAAACCAAACATTTACTTTATATTTTACTTTAAACAAGCTAAAGAAATTTCAATCATTACTCAAATCCAATTTAACACTAATGCATTAGGAAGAAATAGATGATTTTCATTGATAAAATATGAGACAATTTATGGTCTCATCAGTTATATGTTTAGTAAATATGATTATTTATCAGCAAATATATGTTACTTCATATCAATTTTATTTTATCTTCTATAGTCCTTTGCTCGATTCAGAAATGTGATGAATGTGGGACCATTTTTTTATATGAGGACTCCAATCATCCTAAGGGAGAATCATATGCTAAACATCTTGTAGAAAAAAAAGAAATACATGAGGTAAATAAGATTTGCATTTTTTATATAATATAGTTCAATATAGTGATATTGATGTTAAATTGATAATTTCTAAATTATAGTATATAAGTTTCTATTTACTGGTCTATCTTGTCAACCATTCACATAACGAATCTAATTTGTGGTTTGAATTATTCTTATGTAGGAAACTTCAGGGCCACTAAGTGCTTTGAGGAGGCTCAATTTGGTTGATCATGCATAGGATAAGAATTTAATATAGATTGATACATTTAGGGATTGATAGATCTTGAGATGACATTGAACTAAAGGAAATAGGGTTCTCTACCTCTTAGGAGATGAAGAACATATGCAGGGTCCCCTTCCTATTTCACTCTTAGTTCATTCAAGGTAACCAAGGTCCCTCAACCAATTGACTTGATTGAGGAATGGACTTGGGTTAGGATGGTTTCCTTAGGTGTGATTAAAAGGGGGTTCACCACTAAACAAATGCTTAGAAAGAAATAGATGAGAGTAATATGCAAGTTTAACTATATGACCTAGAAAATGGAACTTGAAATAAAAATAATAAACTGAGAGAAACATAAAGGTACGTGGAAGATTAGATATGATTAAAAAAGGCATAAAACCCTAAGAATAACTACTTTTGAGGTGTATTGGGATGTTGGAAATAGGATGCCATTTAATTGCAAATCCTAATCATTAATTATTTCATGTATCTCCTAAGTTCTTGGAATGTGTTCAACAACACTAAGATTAGGATGAGATTAATATTTGATGAAATAAATCATGAAATTGACATTTTTAGTTATTCCTAAATAATAGGAGCATGTGGGTGCACACATGGTAAGGTGAAACTCACCTTGTGTTCAATTAACTATACATAGTAACTATTAACACTTCTAAATGCACGTAAAGATCCTATGAGTTAGGATTTGATATTTGCATGTTTGAAGTTTAGTTTAGTTTAGTTCAGTTCAGATCAGTTTAGTTCAGTTCAGTTTAGTTTAGTTTAGTTCAGTTCAGAATTAGTTTAGTTTAGTTTAGTTCAGTTCAGTTCAGTTTAGTTATGGTTCAGTTATCTTTAGTTGCATGCAAGTGCATGTTGCATGCATGTTGGTTATGTTGAGTTGCATGTAGTTAGATTCAGTTAACTTATAATGCATGGATAATAACATTGAGTTGTATGATAGATAACAGGGACTACCTCCAGTTAACAAGGGATGACCATTCTTTGGAAATGGTGTTGAGTAAATGTTTCATTTAACTATAAAGCACTTAAAGCCAACTTGGGTGCCCAAGATAATTTATTGGATTTACCTCTCATGCATGATAAGATATTTCTGAAGGCTCAGTTAAGTAGGATTTCTTAAGGGCACAACCTTTGAGGAAGAGCTTTGGAATTATCATTGAAGTGAAGGAGAAGTTGTAGCTTCAATTTGGGATGCCCAAATGCATGAAGCACATGTTGTAAGCTTTAGTCTTCACTGAATAACTCAACTTGAAGGAATATGGCATACCTTTTCAAGGGCTTGAGCTTGTGCATTGTAATTATCACCATTTGGAGATTACAAGGTTGCATATTATCTCTAAATATCATTCAAGTTGAATAGAGTTTTCATAATTGTTATTGCAGGTTGTGAAGAAGATTGGTGAAGATAGAAGAAGCATTCTCAAGCAAGAATTGGAGCTATTGTAATTCTTGAATAATAGAATAATTCTTGAGTTTTTTCCCGAAAGGGTTTCTCCATGGTACATCTTGTGTGATCTTTCTAATATCCTATCTAGTTCTTCTATCAACTTCTCTCTTCATTCTACAATAGTAAAATGAATTAATCAAGATAATCACCCACAAAGAATATATGTAACAAGGAAAATACTTACTTAGATTAGCAATATTAAATTTTTACAGTGTATTAAGCTAAGAAAACACCTCATTTTTCAACATCTGGTATCAGAGCTGAGGTTGGGTAGAGTATTAGGATGCCATTCTCTTAAAGTTTGAAGGATTTATCGGCTTAGTGGGAGATTTTATTATTTTGTTATTTTCTGATTTTGAAAATAATAAGTTTGTTACAGAGGTCATTGAGAGCTTGGATTCATAGGTTTGGTTTGAGCTTATGATAGAAATGAGGTTTTGATTATGTGCATCATGATGCCATGGGATTGCTCAGTATCACGATTCAATGGGAGAATTTGGAAATGAAGTGGATTCTTGGTTGTAGGATGGTTTTGTTATTATGTCATGGTATACTCTTGATTAGCAGTTTAGAGTTGTGGCATAATACATGTTATGATAATTATGATCATAAGGAAATGTCTAAAATTCCATATGCTTTTGATAGTAATGGTTTGATGTTTATCTTGTTGCCATGTATAGCTCGGTATCACAGTTCAATAAGAGCTTTTGTAAGGTATAGTGATCTTCATGAAGAGGATGGTAGTCAAAATTCCATGTGTGACTTGGTACCACAGTTCAGTGGGAGTTGTTGGCAGTGACTCAGATGCATCATTGGTAATGTTATCTCCATGTGATTGGAGATATGGTTTCTTGGTTTAGAGTGTATTTGTTATGATGTCATGGTTTACTCTTGATATGCATTTAGAGTTTGGCATATTACATGGTTCTCTTGAGACTAGGATATATAAGTATGTTATGGTGCATGAGATCTCCTAAGAGGAGATGTTTTGGTTAGATCATGGATGTCATGTTTATGTTCTTGATTCATGATTGGAGCTTTAAAAATGATCTTGTGTAGTTCTCTTAAGTTTTGGGTACATTAATCATTTTCTTGATTACTTCATGAAAGTGTTGTGTTGCATTTGGAGTTTGGCAAAGATTGGTTGGTTACAGGTCCTCGTGGATACTTGGAGAAATAAGTGAGGATGGAGTTCTCTTATGGTAAGAGACATTTGTTGGAATGGTTACTTGTAAGAAAAGTTTTTTCAATAGAAAAGAATGAGGAGCCTACACCTTGGTTGAATGTGAATTGAACACACTCGGTGGTTTAGCATACCTCTAAAGAGGTGGTTTGGATATAGATACTTGGGAAAGGTATTGGTTTGGTTGATAATGGGAAGGTATTAATTGAGAAAGTTAACACTTTATTTAATGTTACAGATTATCTTATGAAATGATACAAATAAGTTCTCTTGGTTTTAATCATTTTCTTGGAAGCTTCATGATTATGCATGATGCATTTGAAGTTAGCATGGTTTGATTAGTTGGTGCAAGAAGGCCATTGGCCTTGAGTCTTGTACTTGTTTTATTATTCCTTGTTTAGAATAATTGCAATGTATAATGTCAAGTGGGAGAATGTTTGAAATAGGATGCCATTTAATTGCAAATCCTAAACATTAATTATTTCATGTATCTCCTAAGTTATTGGAATGTGTTCAACAACACTAAGATTAGGATGAGACTAATATTTGATGAAATAAATCATGAAATTGACATTTGTACTTATTCCTAAATAATAGGAGCATGTGGGTGCACACATGGTAAGGTGAAACTCACCTTGTGTTCAGTTAACTATATGTAGTAACTTTTAACACTTCTAAATGCATGTAAAGATCCTACGAGTTAGGATTTGATGTTTGCATGTTTGAATTTTAGTTTAGTTTAGTTTAGTTTAGTTTAGTTATGGTTCAATTATCTTCAGTTGCATGCATGTTGGTTATGTTGAATTGCATGTAGTTAGCTTCAGTTAACTTGTAATGCATGGCTAATAACATTGAGTTGTATGACAGATAACAGGGACTACCTCCATTTAACAAGGGATGACCATTCTTTGGGAATGGTGCTGAGTAAATTTTTTAGTTAACTATAAAGCACTTGAAGCCAACTTGGGTGCCCAAGATGCTTTATTGGATTTAGCTCTCATGCATGATAAGATATTTATGAAGGCTTAGTTTAGTAGGATTTCTTAAGGGCGCCAACTTTGAGGAAGAGCTTTGGAATTATCACTAAAGTGAAGGAGAAGTTGTGACTTCAGCTTGGGACGCCCAAATGCATGAAGCACATGTTGTAAGCTTTAGTCTTCACTAGATAACTCAACTTGAAGGAATATGGCATACCTTTTCAAGGGCTTGAGCTTGTGCATTGTAATTATCACCATTTGGAGATTACAAGGTTGCATTTTGTCTCTAAATCTCATTCAAGTTGAATAGAGTTTTCATAATTGTTATTGCAGATTGTGAAGAAGATTGGTGAAGATAGAAGAAGCATTCTCAAGCAAGAATTGGAGCTGTTGTAATTCAGAGATTGAATAATAGAATAATTCTTGGTGGAGTTTTTTCTCAAAAGGGTTTCTCCATGGTACATCTTGTGTGATATTTCTAATATCCTATCTAGTTCTTCTATCAACTTCTATCTTCATTCTACAATAGTAAAATGAATTAATCAAGATAATCACCCACAAAGAATATATGTAACAAAAAAAAGAATTACTTAGATCAGAAATATTAAAGTTTTACAGAGTAGTAAGCTAAGAAAACACCTCATTTTTAAACATCGGACTCATATGCTAGAAAAGGTGAATTAGTCCCAGTATAGGGTTTCTGGGTAGGATCTTCAATCTCCAAGTGACTAGTCAAAATCTTTTAAAAATTGGTAAAATGGTTGTACTAGGACTCATACATCTAGTCTTTTGCAAAGCTTCTTGTTTCTTCACAAAGTGTCCTAGGAATAGAATATTGAACTAAAAATTTGTGAGCATCTAAAGATGGATTAAATAAGGAATTTCACATTGGTTTCATATAAATAGGTTAGATATCTTGCTCTAGATCTTAGTTTCTGTGAGCCTTGATAACCTTTTATGACAACTTTGACTACTTTTGTAAATTTATAATTTTGGTAATTTTGAAGGCTTCAAATCCACTTTTCTTCAACCTATAAACCTATAGCATTCAAAGAGAAGGAATTTTTTTTTTTTAGGGAACATGTGGGTTTTCCTTGGTCAAACCCCATTTTGGTAATAAAACCTTAATGAGAAATGCAACATAAGTGAAATGAAACATGAAACATAACATGGAATAATAAAACCTTGTTTGAAACCTTGTAGATCTACAAAAAAACATGAAGTGGCCTCAATGGATGTAGATCTTGATCATGATTCTTGATGAAATATAATTCCTTTGAATACTTGAATTGATCTTTAACAATACATCACAATATAAGCTCAAAACCACATGCATGATGCATCAATCCTTTGACATGATAATGGATCTTGATAGTTGCAATAATCTTCTACAAATTTTCCCTTGAATGCCTTATTGAATTCTATTGTGAAAGATTAGGATGCTTGACTCAAAATTTCTAGGTGAAACTAAGTGAAATAGCCTTGTATTTATACTTGTTTATGCCAAATTTCCCAAAATCACTACACTACAAGCTAACATCAGATCTAGGATAATAAAATCAGGTGTCAAAAATTTGATTGAAAATAGGTCCTAGTTAAAGTGAGACCCATACACCAGTTGGAGCATATGAGTCCTAGTGTCTTAGATGTGGGATACAAACTCTAAGAAGTGTCTTGTTCAATGTGAAATTTGAAATCAAGTCCCAAGACCTAGGTGGGACCCATACACCCAAGGTGGCATATGAGTCCCAGATCACTAAATTTGAAACACACAATCTCAAACATTAAATAGTGATTGGTCATTTATTAAATGTCAGTATTATTGTAAAAAAAATGCATTTAATAAGGATTTTGGATGCAAAATAGGAAAATTAAGGCATAAAAGAACCTAATTTTAATGAAAAAGGCCCAAAAATTAATGTTACTATGTAAAACATATTACAATACCAAATTAAGGCATCACTTAACTCATTTTATCAATTATTCTCAAATTATGTGAGGAAAAGTGATACTTTTCCCATCACTACAAGAATATATGTCACAATTTGTATAACAACAAGGTACTTGATACAATAAGGTTTTCTACAAGGACTCCGTAGATAGTAATTTTTTCTTTAAATTTGAAGAAGAAAAAAATCTAATAGTAGTTGTATATGTGGATGCATTATCTTTAGTGGAAATGAGGCTATGTGCAAGAAGATTGCTGGAGATAAGCAAAAAGATTTTAAGATGTCAATGTTTGGAGAGATGAATTTATTTCTTGGGCTATAGATTAATCAAACCGATAAAGGGATTTTCATTTCCCAATCTAAGTATTTCAAATAAATGTTGAAGAAGTTTGGAATGAATGACTCCAAACTAGTATGTACTCCTATGGTGACTGGTTGTAAATTAAACAAAGATGATGATTCACCTAAGGCTAATTAGAGAAAGTATAGATTTATGATTGTTGGACTACTATATTTAACTACTACTAGACTAGATATCATGCATGTAGTTTGTATTTTTGCTAGATTTCAAGAAGATCCTAAAGAAACACATGTTGCACTAGTGAAGAGAATATTCAGATATTTAAGAGGCACACTAGAATATGGTTTGTGGTATCCTATGGATACTAATTTCACATTAAATGCTTATATAGATGTAGATTGGGTTGGTTGTGTCAATGACAGGAAAAGTACAAGTGGTGGTGCATTATTCCTTGGATGTAGATTGGCATCATGGCTAATTAAGAAATAGGATTCATTTCCTTTAACCACTACAGAGGCTGAGTATATTTCAACAACATCATACTATACAAAAGTATTATGGATGAGGAAAACTTTGAAGGATATCATTGTTGTATTTGATGAACCTATATCTATCTTTTGTGATAATACAAGTGCAATAAAAATTTCAAAGAATCTAGTGATGCATTCAAGGAAAAAGAATATATCTATCAGATATCACTTTTTTTAAGAGTTAAGGTTATGGAGAATCGAGTGAAGCTTGAGTATGTTTCTAGAAAGGATTAGATTGCTGACATATTTACTAAGGCTCTTCCTAAGGATACTTTTGATTATCTTTAGGAGAAGTTGGGGGTTATTTCCTCTCCTTTCTTGAACTATATGTGTATAGAGGTGCATCAGTCCAGTGGATCTATGGATCTATTTCTTGTCTAGACTGATATTGGTGGATATCCCTTAGGGGGAGTAAGTAGTATCACGTGTTGTCATTTTTTTGTTGATTTAAGTGGATATACTTTTAAGGGGGAGTATTCAAAGCAATAATTTTTTTCCACTATTTTATATTTTTCCATTGATGTCAAAGGGGAGAGAAAGAAATGTGAAAAAAATGAGAATTTATCTACATAGGGGGAGAAGGTCATATGAAGAAAAAGAGAGAGAGAGAATGCATAACTATTGTCTGTTCTTTGTTTTCTTTTCACATCTTGTGTTGTCATCAATGACAAAGGGGGAGATTGATGCAAGAATGATGGTTTTATCATTGATGTCAATAGGAATCCTATTGACTAGTGTTGTCATTGATGTCAACTGTGGGATGAAGATGTTGAGAAAATTGTGAAAAGAAGAAATGAGGTTGTGCATGTGTAGTCGATACCTTGAGGAAGTGTTGTGAGTATATGGAGTTATTCTTTTGTTGCAGAGTCTGAAGATGAGTTGGACTAATCTAATATGTTGGTTCTGGTACTTGGGTTCCAAATGCTTTTGAGAAAATTTAATAAAGTAAACTATATTTTGAAAACATTCATAATGTGCTCCAGTATTGTGCTCTGCATTATTTCTATGTTGATGCTATGCTTGTGAAAATCTTATAGGTTATTCAAGATTGACAAAGGTTTCTATATTAAGAATTTTTTTTTGGACGATTGTAAAATGTGAGATATTTTCACCAGTGTGTGAATTAGTTGTTGAATGGTATTTTCTATTGTCTGGGAGAAATGTATTTGCTCCACATTTCTCTGCTAATTGGATTCAAGTTGTATAGATTTGGGAAGTTTCTTATAATGTTTTTATCTTTCTACGATCAAGGTTTTTACTTGGTTTGATGTAGTACAATTTTGCACATCTTTACTTGGTTTTTACTTGATATTCTAGTCTAGATTCACTCATTTTTAAAGATCAACTTATGTGGTATAGCATGCTATTTGAGACTACTCAATACACCTATGTTCAAGGTTTCAAATTTTTTGGTTAATCTGGCTAAAAGTTACAAGTGACAAAAGTTAGTAAACTATATTTTGGCTTATACTATATAGGTTTATAAAAGTTTTTTTTTTTGCATTCGTCTAATTTTTGGTTTTAAACTCTAAAAATTTAGAAGTTTTACAGATGTTTGAACTTTGAACTACACATATTCTAGATGGAAAATACTTATATACTTAAACGGATGATCAATGTTGAATGCATTGGCTTATTTTGTGGTTGATTCTAATCCCTGGTTGACTCAGTGCTTTAAGTTATGCTATGAAAATTAATATGTGTTGTAGATGTTAAGGGGATCTATTTTAGATTTGTGCAAACTTTAATTCAAGTTTTCTATGTTTCTTTTGAATGCAAAGAGTTTGTTTCCATGTATGAAGCTAATAAAGTGTTTTGAATTGAAATGGGGCTACATCTAATTGGGCTGACCTAATTGATGTATGTGGAAGTAATAAGGTATATATGTGAAATAGTTTAGTGGTGTAGGAGCACCTAGGAAACACTAATTAGTTAGGAAGACTTGGATGAATTTTTGTTTTTGCAATGTTATCATGAAGGTCATGTTGACCATTTAGATAGAGTTAGAGGCTTGGAAGTAGGTTTTTCTCAGTAGTGATCAGTAGGTTAAAGAAATGGAAAGGGTGAATGAGTTTAAAAACTCATTTTACTTAGGTTTCTAGAAAATTGGCAAAAGATGCAAAAATGTACCATTTTTGAACCTTTGCCACATAATAACTTATAGGTTTGACCTAGGGTGCATAACTGATTTAGGTACCCTATATAAGGTGTGCCTCAACCTGATTGCAAGGTTGGAAGCATTAGCATTGTGGTGTAAATTTGTGAAATTGAAGGAAAAATAGAGTTTTTGAGGGTTATTTTCTAATTTTTGCTTCAAGTAGAGCTTTAATGGATTGAATTAATTACTATTTTGTATGTAGGTTGTAGTGTTGATAGAATAAAAGTTCTGTGTACCATCTATTAGCCTTTTTGATTCATTTTCAACCATTGTTTGTAAATAGTTTTTTTCATTCTGTTGCTGGTCTAAACCAGGAAATCTTGAGAAAATGGAGTGAGACCACTTTCCCACCTTAAAAATTGTATGGCCCTTTGGGAATAGTGACTAGACTCCATGTTTTTACATATGGTAGGTTTTAGAGTTTGTGTGAGTGCAGCAACTATTGGAAAAGTCTTCCCCTAGGTGAGCTAGGAAGAGTCCGGCTAGGGAAGACCAGGAGTACAGAGCACATATCTTGCAGGAGTGATTGAATTTTGTTGTTTTTCCTTTTTGATAAGGTAGATGGAAGTCTTACCAAGGTCTGGTAATCAGCAGGAAGCTCCATTAACACATTAGGTCAGTGAAAGATTTAGTAGATTGGAAGTAGCCAGAAAAGGCTTGAAAACCCTAGATTTTTTCCAATTTCAAGTTGAGGCCTTGTACGGCTGATGAACACTCAAGACATCAAAAATCCTTGAGAGGTGTCCATTTGAAGCAATAACCTCAAATAAATATTCTAGGTTCTTTTGAGAAATTGTGAGAGAATCAATTTTCTCAGAGAGGGAGACCTAATTGGGGCTCTTGGGCTAGTAGCCTTTTTAACCCTAAATGAGGGTTTGAAGAAAGCGACCAAGAAATTGAGATAGGAGGATGCTTAAGAATCAAAATTGGATGGATTGCAATGTGTTAAAAAACCTCCACACCCCTACAAGTCAAAGTTCAAACTTTGGAGGTATAGTTGGTCTTTAGGGCAGATTAAAGGCTAAGGAAGAGTTAGAGTTATTGCACCAAGAGTGACTTGGTTGGTTAATTTGTGATAGAAGTGGGGTTGGCCAGAAGAACCAGGGGTACCTAAACATGAAAAGGGACCTATAGGTTAAGGAGGTGGAGCAGAACACCAAGGAGGTTTTGCAAGCAAGACCTAGAGCAGGAATCTGTGATTGATTCCTCCAACCCCCTCCCTATCATTTAGTGTCACAAAGATGATGAGATGTGAGATGTGAAATACATGGTGTGTGTGTGTGTGTGTGATCTGATTTTAGGTATACTTGGGAATTCATATATGTGAATTCAAAATGATGCAAGAGCATTTGGATGCATTCAAATAAGTTGGGATAGTTAACATTTAGTTGTAGAGTACTAGGGAGAGAGACCTTGGAGAATACCACATTTTACTACATTTGCATGTTAGAAGCTAAAAATATGGAATTAGTTAGTAGACACCATGAACTATGACATATTATAAATTCATATCATTTGGGTTTGATTCCAGAGAGATATCATTATCAGAAAATTACTTGTGTTCATAAAGCAAAGCCGATAGTGTCCAGTGAAGTCTAATTGGTTTACAAAGTAATCTTGTGATTGGTGGAGCCTAAAGGAACATTAATCAATGAAGTATAGGACTTGGCTAACCTTCATGGATATTCACATGATTTTTTATGTATTTTTGGAGTAATTCCTTATGTTTGGGGTCAACCTATCTGTATGTACACGTTACCTGACTAGCTGTTGTAATTAGACCAACTTGTTAATGGTTAGAAGACTTGTGTAGGATATAAATGAAGGAGAAGGATTTCTTACAAGGAATTAGTGAGGATTTGATCAAAATTATGAATTTATGAAGCAAGGTGATGATATTTTTTGATCCAAGGAATTGCAGGATAGAAAGTTGAGAGTTAGAAAAACTATATCATGGAGGAATTTTGATGTGTAAATATTTTGTGATTCTCTGGGTTGTGGCCTAGAATCTATAATCCCTTGAGGCATGTATAATTTTATTTGAAGTTATAATATATGAGGAATGAGCTTTGAAGGTTGGGTCTTTCCCCTGATGGGTTCTCCCAAGATATATCTTGTGTCATGTGTTCATAAATGTGTTTTATCTTTCTATTGATTAGCTATTAGCTTTCATTTCATATCTTGTATGATCATGAAGATAGTAGTTTAGGCTGCAAGGCTAGAAAAACCTTCATTGGACCCTCCTACCTTGACTATATCAAGTGGTATCAAAGTTGGTTGTGAATCTATGAGCTATTTGTGAATCTATTGGTAAGGAAGATAGTGTTGAAAGAAACGTGAAACCCTAGAAGTAGTAAGTGTCATCATAGAAGAAAGATCAAGGTGAAGAAAGATTCAAGTAAGCTTTTCAAATTTAGTTTTTTATCTGATTTGTTTCAATGGGGAAGATTGGGAAGAGGATGAAGAAGGAAAATTAAAACCTAATATGTGAAAGGGATACTTTGGAGGAAGAATTGTGGGAAATCAAGAAGTGTAAATCAAAATTGATAGAGAGGATGAAAGAACTAGGAGAAGACAAGTATGATGCTCTTCAAAAAGAACTGAAAAATGTAAGAAGGAGAAATGAAGAGTTGGAAGAAAAGTTGAATATGTTTTAGGATGTTGAAAAGAGATTTGTAGAATTCGAAGAAGGATTCAAGTTGTTTATAAAGGTAGAAAAGAGGAAAAAAAATATGGAGGAAAGTTTGAAAGAACTGAACAAGGAGAATAGTTTGCAGAAGAATAAAATATCAAATTTGAAGGCACATGTTAATTGGTTGGAGTAGTCACTTGTAGCATGCAAGAAGGAGAATGAGAATTTGAGATCTAAGCTTGATTTTTGTGATGATTCTTGTGATAATAATAATTTTTGTGATGTTGCAGAAGCTTCTTTAGGAAGTGATGAGGGACGTGATAGTGTAACTAAACCTACAGTTGGTGGTTGTATTGGTTTCAAAATCATGCAAAGAAAGGGATATGAAGGAAAAGGATTGGGAAAGCATCAACAAGGAGTTACAGAATCTAGTAAGCCAATAATAAGATCAAGAAGTGAAGGCCTTGGATATGACAAGGGTAAGAATGTTATTGCAAGTTCAAATCAGGGAAGAAAAGGTATGTACTATTCACATTGCAATAGACATGGACATGAAAAGGAATTGTGTTGGGATCTATATCCTTGAAAGTTATGTGGTTAATTAATCATTCATAAAGGATGTGTTGGAATAGACTAAGAAGAAGAAAGCCTATGATAGATTATATGTAGAAGGATTATGGATTGATTGATGGGGAAGAATGGAAATATGTCACTTGTATGTTTAGAAGATTGTACAGATGGAACAATTTATATGTAGGAGAAAAGGAGGGATCAAGATGTAGAGAAAGAAGACCTTATGTAGAGAATAACAATAACAACAATTCAATCCATAGAGGGAGAAATGAAAAGAGTCATAATTCTTATCACAATGAACGATACAAAAGAGATTTTGATAGAAGAACTTGTTTTCAAGTTTGGAGGAAAGAATTAGGCACTAAATGTCATCAAGAACCTAATAGTAGAGATGTTAATGGAGGATGTGGTTGTGGAAAAATTATCCCTTCTACTTTTTCTCTTTTTGTGCCTCCTTGTGCTTATTTGGCTTGATTTCAACTTGATTTAATGTTAAAATGTGACCCACACATTCACATTAGGTCTTGAACCTTTATGAACCATTAAGACTTTATGATGTCTTGTAAAGGTGTTGTGAAGTGTTGTGACACATTTTCACACTTTTCTAGACTATTCTTATTATAATTCACTTAAATACCCCTTTTTTATCACTTACCAAGTCTCATTTTAAAGTGTTGTAAAATCTTGTAACAAATTTTCATGCTTTTCTAGACTTTTCATCAACAAATACACCTTTCTTATGCTTTATTTGGCCCCTTTATACACTTACATGCCTTAATTAAGTGCATTTTTGAATTTAAACCTAACAAACATCATTTAATACAATATAATTTCCAACACCCATTCACATGCCTTAAGTGGGACCCATTCACTAGTAGAGGTGAATGAGTGTCTCTTGGCACAAAGTTAAAATAAATTCAAATTATTGGAGGGTTTTTATTCCTTGAGACCTAGGGTCATCCTGTGATATATTTTTTGGAAATTAAGGCATAATTGTGTATAAAATACATGATTTTCTATTAATTTTAACCCCCCAATCATCACATACACTCTCATTCATCCATTCACTCATTTATGCATTCATCATAGCATTTATAGCATTCTCATCACTCAATCAAGCATTCAAGCATCTTGGAGTAGCATATCTTCAGACTTCAACATCAAGGGTTTGGTAAGTTTATGTCATTTTCATGTTATTTTTTCATCATTACTTCTCTATTTCATTCCATTATCAAGGGTTTGATTACCAAATTATGGTTTGACCAAGGAAAACCCCTATAAACTAACCCTTAACCCTATTCCCCAAACTTTACATGTGTATGTAGGTCTTGTAGGAAAAAATTTCAAGGAGAAAGGTGTCAAAAAGGTGTTGCAAAGTCATAAAATTCATCAAAGTCAAAATAGCCCTATTTGAAGCTTGGAGACCACTCTCCCATCAGATTTTCCAAATTCAGATCTGACAAGTTATCATGAAGAAAAGTGCAGAACAGGACCCATAGAGTTGACCTTTGACTTTTCAAAAATCTACAGGTGGAATGATTCACCATCTATGGCAAATGAGTCCCACTACCAAGTTGGAAAAAGTGTTTTTTAAAGTTCTATGTTCTTGGCATCCTGAAACTTGTTATGGCAGAATTTACCAAAAATAGGACTAATTCTCTATCTATGGCGATTGAGTCCTAGTGGGCTTCAACATTGATCTCTGTAGCATTCTAGAATTTTTCAAAAATAGTTATCAAGTTCCAAGTGCACCTAATTTAGTTTCATTAAATTATGTTCTTGTTTGTTCATGTTTCTAGTTCATGTTTGCATACAACACTGTGTTCTCAAACACTTCATATTTCTTAGTTTTGCATATGTAATCAATAAATTTTATCAGTTCCTCAAATTTATCTCTCATCTCATCTAGGCACATTACACCCACATCACATTAATCTTTGAATTTTTACATTGCATTTTAGCCCATCTTTCCCCTTTTAGGTGAAAAACCTAGAAGGGCTAGAAAGACATTCTAGAACCAAAATCTTTGTTTACGTTTTGGTGAACTTGAAATTAGAAAATTTTTAATTCTAATTTAAATTTCATTTGAATCCTAGGTTTAACTTGCATCAACATTGCATTATGTTTTTCATTGTTTTGCATCCTAGGGTTTTCAAAATTGCATTAGCAAAAAGATCATATAGCTTTCATTTTTGCATTTCCAATCATTTAAAAACACTAAAATCTTGCATCTACATCATAATCCTACATAAGACAATCTGAAAATCATACAAATCATTTTAAAATTTCTAAAAAAAATTAAAAAAATTCATCCCTAGACTCATTCACCACCCTGGGAAAATTAGTCTAGTTACACATTTTGCACTACATTTCCTAGAATTTTCTAGGCATTTTCTACATTTCTATTTTTTTTATTACATCTTTGTTACAGTGTCTAAAATTTCGATTATTAGCATTTTATTTCTCCTATTTTTCATTTCATTTGCATCCACCTTGCCTTTAGTAGCCCTTGTATGTGTTTTTGGTGCCCTATTGATAATACTTTAGTGAGAAGAAGTTCACGACTCATGGAATCATGCGATCAAACACTTGTTGTGGCCCTTGGGTTGTCTTGAGCTACTATTCCAAGTATTTACAATAGTGCATTAGGCATGTACACCACCTTTAGCAATGCTTTTCCTTCCAATAACATGCATATTGACACATAAAATGATCACATTCCACAAGACAATATCATTAACATTCATGAGGATCTAGCACATTTGCAACAAAACATGTGTCTTGAAAACCTTTCAACCATTGCAATTCATGCTATAGACAATATCCATCATCTCCTTGAATGTAATGAAGGCTTAGATGTTATGAAACAAATTGTTGAGATATACCATAAACATACTCCTTCCACCTCTAGTACATCTCAACCAACAAACACTATGGTTAGTCAAGGACTTAACACTCCTCCTTCCATAGTAGCATCCATACTTACCTATACCACTCCCCAAGTCACAACCATAATTTGTAACACGTTAGCAATGTGATTCCTCCCTCGAGTATTCTTGTTGGTATTCTTAATTCTTATGTAGCATTGAATGTTTTATAATCTTCCACCATACCATATATTATCATTACATTCACTTTCCCAACCACCACATACATTCCATCACCATTTTATCTTCCACCTCATACCACTTACATTGACCCTCTCATCACATAACTTTTCCAAATTGTTTCCCCCATGCAACAACAAATATCCACCATAAGTCATAGTTAAAATGAACCACCCACCTATTATCTCCATAGCATCCCATTAGCTTTGGAAATATTAGGAACACCAATGCCACAAGGAATTGACATACCTATATTTGAGAAGTACAGAGGGATGGGAGACCCTACTAATCATGTTAATGCCTATACCACCTTATGTAGTGATTTTTTCCTTGATGATAAATTGTTGGAAAAACTATTTCCTTGGACTTTAAAGGTCATTGCCTTGGAGTGGTTTTCATCCTTACCAAAAAATTCAATTCATTCTTTCAATGAACTAGTTGATGCATTCATAAATAATTTTCAAGTTCACATGACTCCCAAAAATACATTGGATGATCTAATGAGATGTAAACAAAATATGGATGAAAAAGTAACTAATTTCATCTCATGCTATCAATAACTCTATGCCCAAATCAACGTCAAGGTTCTTGATCCACATCTTCAAGAAATGTTCATTAAAAAATTACAAATTCAAATCCAAGATAAATTGACCATGACTAAATTTCCCTCTTTCATGCATTTATGTACATCCCTTTGTGACTATCACAATTCAATTAGTAGTCATGATTTAAAGTCCACTTCTAATCGAACTAAAAAATTTGAATCTAGCACTTCAAACAATTCACAACCATTTTGAAAACCAAACAAAGGATTCTTACAATTCAACCCCCCTCTTCAACAACCACCTCAATTCATCAACAACCAAGTAACAATTGTTAAAGCCACAATACCTTTTACTTATGGAGATCCAAAAAGACAATTTACACCTTTACTAGACACTCTTCATAACATCATGTCCCAACTGCTACAGAAACAAAATATTACTTCACCCACTCTTAAACCATTAGATCCAACTAAGCCTTTACCTCCAACCTTTCAACCCAATACTTATTTCCATTATCATAGACAAAATAGACATGACACAGAACAATGTAAGCATATTAAACACATAGTGCAAGAACTCATTGATTCTAGTCATCTATCTGTTTCCAATGTTAATGTTAAAGGCAATATGTCTATTGCCCCACCCAATCAAAATTTTCAATTTTTTACCAATCTAATGCCCAAGCATAATGTGTCATTCATCAAATCCAATGAAACTCAAAACAGTGATGTCATGAATGTTCATACAACTATTAAACATCCTGATCCTATTCTACATACCACTTCTATTAATCCTATGCATGATATGGTAGGTGCAATAGATGTTATTTCTCATAAGGGACAACCTAAGAAATCTCTTGATATTACCTTCTCTTCTAAGGATATTCTTCTGAATCTTCCCAATGGCCCTCTATACATAGTCGGTCATATTTATGATAAGCCCACTAATGGTATACTCATAGCTCCCACCTGTGGAGAGAATGTGATCACTGAGGAATTTTTTGTATTACATGATCTTTATCAAGATGATTATAAAAAACTGAGAGATGGATCAAAATGCACAATGGTTTTGCATGCCCTACAATAGGATCAATCATCCTTCCATTGCAGATAGGACCTAAGATAGTGAATGTAACATTCTCCATCATCTCGTAGTCGGATCAGTTTCATTTATGGCTAGGCCATCCATGGATTTGCTCGATGAAAGTTGTCCCTTCAATCATAAAAAAATGTCTAAAGTTTCTGCATGATGATCACATATTCACTGTTTACCATAGTGGCTTTAACCCTTTGTCTTCTAAAGGAAATTTCTCCTTAGAAGCCTTTTGGCTAGAGCTCATTGAACCTATAACACCCCACAAAGACTTCTTTTTAATTTCTTATCAAAAATTTGAAGCCAAATGCATAGTAAAATGTCTCTTTGCAACATATCCCCATCCACTTTCAACACTCCCATTCTAGATGAGGTAATGCGTCCACCTCAACCTGAACCAAAAAATTAAGATCAACCAATAAACACTTCACCTTCATTGTCTAAATGACCAAGAGATAATGAGACCAACCCCATCATGCCCCTCACATAAAACAATTTTATAAAGTAAAAGACAAAGTGATTGAACCACCTCCTATGGTTCCTCTTGTTCCTCCCATTAGGGAAGAATAGGAGCTTATGGTGGATCAACCCACTCTTACACCCACACAACTTCAAAATAGAATCAAAAGAAACCAAGGTGCTAGGGAGCATAGGTGTCAATGTCATCTCCTTGCTCATCAATTACAAAATGAGGAAAACAAAGAAAATCAACATATGAATTTGATAGAAGCAATGCATGATGACCCTCCTCCCAAATCACAACAAAATGATCCAATATAACAACCACAACTCTTGATATACCCTTCATTCGATATTACCATCTATCCTGCTATCGTGATAAATCTAGATTACAATGATGAGATCACTAAAATAGACAAAGAGGTACATAATGATCTGAATACATTATTTTCCTCTTCCATTAGCTTATGATAAAATTCCCGCATCAAGTGTAGAACCTGGTACTTCCCCTAGTTGGCACTTTCACTTGTCCCTTTGGCTAGTTTCCCACCCTTGACACATTTTGAACATGACTGGGAGGTGGATGACTTGCTTGACGGCTGACTTGCATTTGTCTTCCTAGTCTTTTGCATTATATTTTTATTTTATTTTTTGTTTCAATGTGAGTATTGTGTTCCCCCATGATGTGAAATTTGATGTTATCCCTCTCTTTGTGCAATTCCTTTATTTCTATCTCCATTCTTCTATATGTTGTACATTGCTTTTGATTTTTCTTTTTCACCTTTTATTTTGTTTTCCTTTTAGGGATGACGAAAAGCATTGAGATGCCCTATGTCTCTTCCATGTGGACCCAACATATTTTCCTTTCCACTTTTTTTTTCTATTTTTCTTTTTGGGATGATACAAAGCATTAAGACTGTAATGTCTCCTTCATGTTGACCCAAAAGCTTTTCCTTTTATTTCACCTTTTTCATTTCATTCACTTGTGTTTTCCTTTTGGGGATGATGAAAAGTGTTGATGCATCCTATGTTTCTTCCATTTTGACCCAAAAAAAAAATTCTTTTTCTTTTGTTTTCACTCACTTTTTATTGTTCTTCAAGTTCTATGTATTTGGGGAATGATGCTAGTTTTGAGCTCTTTAATCAAAACATTTCAGCAATAAACATAATGACCCCAAATCCATAGATCCCTTATGTGTTTGATGTGTTCCTTTCTAGGGGAAACCCCTCTTTCTTTTTTTTCTTTTTTCTTCTCATGACGCAACCTTACTCAAAAACATATGACTTGGCATAGGGGCTTCCAAGTTGGCTCTCATGTCTTGTTCCTTTTTGCATTTTCCCTTTGTTACTTTAAAGTAATTTTTCACACAACGGTGTGTAGTAATTCCTTTAAAATTGGGGCATACATTGGCATTATTCATTTGCATTTTTTTCTTTTTAGTTCTTAGTGCATCCTCCTTGTTCCATATGATGTGTTTTTCACTTTGTGGATGAAATTGGGTATAGTGTCCTTCATGAGTGTGATCTCTCTTAGCATATTACATTTCTCTTAGTGGCCTGATGTGATGCACTGCATCCCCTAAGTTGAAAATACTACATTCTTTGATTGGTCCTCTCTTGGAGACATTAGACACAATGTTCCCTAAGTTAAAGACCTCAAATGAACTAAGCAAGACTTCTTTGAACATTTCTTTGCATGTTGTATTTTTCATTTACATGGCAACCTTGCATAATATAACTTGCATGCTTGTGGTGACATTGCATTTGTTCATGAGTTCTAAGCATACAAAGCTTTCCTTGTCTCATGAAGCATGAAATGACATTGTGGTTTGTGACACCTTATTAAAGTTATCAGGAGGTATAACTTTAGTATGGATGAGTGGGAAGCCCATTTTGAGGCATGACATTTCCCCATAGCCACCTATGTGTTTGTGAGTACATACCAGCCATGGGTGTCTTTTTCTCACCTTTTGGGCCCTCTCACCTGGTGAATAGGAATGAGTTTCATCACCCCAAAGTGAGTATGCATTTTCCAAACAAACAACCTAGATCTAATCCACAATGAGCCTAGGGACAAATGATCAAAGCTTGATATGACTTTCAATTCTATTTCCTTCATTCCTTTTCATCATTCTCATTTTCGTTCCTTTGTGCTTATGATTGGTTGTCCATGGGATCTTGATCCTGGGACTTGATCATCCCTCTTGATTGTTGTTATCTCATCTCACTAAGAATTAGTGCATTCAAACCCCTCTTTTTTGCATGTTTGGCTACTTTAGTGTGAGTTTGAAGCAAGTTACTTCTATCACTAAAGTGGGGGCTACCTATGGACAGAAAAAGTAACCCTTCTAATTTTTCTTGTTTTTTCCCTCCTTGTGCTTATTTGGCTTGATTTCACTGTGATTTAATGTTGCAATGTGGCCCACACATTCACATTAGCTCTTGAATCTTTATGAACCATTAAGAATTTATGATGTCTTGTAAAGGTGTTTTGAAGTGTTGTGACACATTTTCACACTTTTCTAGACTCTTGTTATTATAATTCACTTACATACCAACTTTTTATCACTTACCAAGTCTTATTTTAAAGTGTTGTAAAATATTGTAACAAACTTTCACCCCTTTTTAGACTTTTCATCAACAAATGAACCTTCCTTATGCTTTATTTTTCCCCTTTATGCACTTACAGGCCTTAATTAAGTATATTTTGAATTTAAACCTGACAAACATCATTTAATATTATATAATTTATGACACCCATTCACCACTAGGGGCGAATGAGTCCCTTTTGGCACAAAAATCAAAATAAATTCAAATTACTAACAGGTTTTTATTCCTTAAAACCTAAGTTCAGCCTATGATGTATTTTGAGGAAATTAGGGCATAATTGTGTATAAATACATGATTTTCCATTCATTTTAACCCCCCAATAATCACATAGACTCTCATTCATCCATTCACTCATTTATGTATTCATCATATAATTTCTAGCATTCTCATCACTCAATCAAGCATTCAAGCATCTTGGAGTAGCATATCTTAAAATTTCAACATCAAGGGTTTGGCGAGATTATGACATTTGCATGTTATTTTTTCATCATTCCTTCTCTATTTAATTCCATTATCAAGGGTTTGATTATCAAATTGGGGTTTGACCAAGGAAAAGCCCTATACTATAATCCTTAACCCTTTTTTTACCTCTTTGCATGTGTGTGTGCAGGTCTTGTAGGAAGATTTTTCAAGGAGGGTAAAAGTACAAAAGTTGTGTCACACTTTTATCCAACTTATCTACACCAGTGAATTTTAGTGTTTATAACTAAAAATCAATTTTGGTCAAACATATGATCTATTAAGATTTATTCTAGATAGTTTAAATATGTCCAAAACTTTTCCAACTCAAATTGTTGGTTAAGAGCATATGTAGGACCACTTCAAGGCCAATTTACTAAAAAAATGAAAATATTTGAAAAATTTAATGTTTCATCAACTCCTACTCTTTTAAATAAACTATTTTTTAAAATGTAAAAACACCCTTTTGTAGATCCATAAGTGTAGTTTTCAAATATATATTTATTTAAATAGTTCAATTATTATTTTTATTTTATTTTTATTTTTTACTAAAAGTAGGTTATCAACACAAAAATATTAGGTTGATTACCATGTCAAGAAAAATACTAAAACTTATTTAAAAATAAAAATAAAAAATGATTCCCTAGATAAAAGAATCTAGATTAAGATAGTATAATTTGTTTTCTATTTTAGATAAATATTCAATATAAAAGTTGACATCGAGTGGAAACAACTATGTTTTAATACACACACATTTAAATATTTATTTAAATATATATATATATATATATATATATATCAAAATTGAAAAAAAATATATCCATGCTCTAAAGTTTCAAATTCTAAATCTACACAAAAAAATTGAAGAAAAAAAATAAAATTTACTATATAAAGCTTGACGTCGAGTGGAACATCATTTTTCAGCATTTTATCAGCAACTAAATTATAGTGTTAATTTATCAAAAACTATATTCAAATAATTTTTTAATTTTGTCAAAAAAATAGAAACATAAAATATACTAAAAAATACACATTTTATTAGTTTACATCATTTCAAAATTCAAAAAATATATGCCACTTTCTAGTGATTCAAGTTTAAAAGTTAGATCAATGTTGGTCATTTCCTTTATAAAAGTGTGACATGGCTTTAGATTTTTACCCAGGTGAAAGGTGTCAAAAAAGTTTCGTAAAGTCATAAAAGTCATGAAAGTCAACATAACCCTATTTGAAGCTTGGAGTCCACTTTCCCATTAGATTTTTTGGATTTAGATCCGACAAGCTATCAAGTAGAAAAGCGTAGACCAAGACCCACTGAGTTGATCTCTGACTTTTCAAAAATATATAGGTGGACTAATTCACCATTTTTAGTGAATGAGTACCACTTCTAGGCTGGAAAAAGTGTATTTTGAAGTTTTATGTTCCCAGTATCTCAAAACTTGTTTTGACAGATTTTACTAGAAACATGACTAATTCACCATCTGTGGTGAATGAGTACTAGTGGGCTTCAAAAGTGATCTATATAGCATTCTAGAACCTTTCAACAGTAGCTTTCAAGCTCTAGGTGCACCTCATTTAGTTTCATTAAATTTTGTTCTTGTTTGTTCATGTTTCTAGTTAATGTTTGCATACAACACTGTGTTTTCAAATACTTCATATTTTTTAGTTTTGCATATGTAATCAATAAATTTTAGCAGTTCCTTCCATTTATCTCATCTCATCTATGCACATTAAACCTACATTGCATTAATATTTAAATGTTTACATTGCATTTTGGCCCATCTTTCCCCTTTTAGGTGAAAAACCTAAAAGGGCTAGAAAGACATTCAGGTGCCAAAATCTTTGTTTATAGAGTAGTAAATGATGTGGAGATAATTTTTATAGAGGAAGAAGGGAATTTTGATACAATGATAGTTTATTCAAAGGAAGAGGAACCTTTTGAGTCACCAAATATGATAGAGAAATTGGAAGAAGGTGAAGCATTGAGCTTAAGGAGAAGGTTTATGTACTGGAGCAAAGTAAATGTGAATGAAGGAATGCAAAAAGACAATTATCCTGAGGAAGCTTGTAGAGAAGGATTGATCAGACCACTAACCAAGGAGGTAATGCAAGGCTTGCAAGTAGATGAAAACTTGAGGCAACTTGTAGGGTGAGCTTGGTCAGATCACCGACCAGTGAGGCAGTGCAAGGATTGCAACTAGAATTACAAACTTAGAAGAACTTGACACATTTTTGCAAGGTAGACTTGAATAGACCACTAACCTTGAGGCAGTTGCAAGTTCCTTTGGATAGATCACCAAACCAATTCAAAGAGACAACATTAACTTGACACAATATAGACCAAAGTGAAGAGGCTAACTTTTCAAATAACATTGAGATTCTAATGTAGGAGCACCTAGAAGCATTCAAATCAGTTGGTATAGTGAGCATTCAAATGCAAATACTGGGGAGAGTAACCTTGGAGAATACTGCATTTTCATGTTAGAAGCTACAAAGCTAGAATTAGTTACTAGACACCATGAACTATGACATATCAGAAATTCAGATCATTTGGGTTTGATTTCGAAGAGATATCAATATGTGAAAATTACCTTTCTTCACATAGTAGAGCTGGCAATGTCTAGTGAAGTATAATTCCTTTGTGAAGTAATTCCATGACTTCAAAGCCTAAAGCAACATTATGTAGACACCTAGATTTGACCAATTACATTTGGTCAAATTTATCCTTTTTCATCTAAATATCCTCTTATCTACATTAATTAAGTAATATTACTATTATTTAATTAATACCCCTAAAGTCCTCTAAATCCCTAAGGTATCTAGTTAAATAATTAAATCCTTATCCTTTATTCCTTTCCTCCAAGGAATTAAATAAATAATTTATTTATTTAATTTCCTTTATCTCTCATCCCTCATAATCTACACTTAATCCTAATCCACCTCCCAATCCATGATTAGGATGTGTCACATCCTTTAACTTTTGCAAGTTGGCTCCTAATCCTCATTAGCCACTTAACTTTCCTCTAATTATTAATCACTCCCTTGGTCAACTCTCCCCATCCCCCAATAAATTTTTAATTCCCTTTTGTCTTCCCCACATTAAAAAGGAATTTTTAATTCCATTGGTCGACCTTTTAATCTCTTCCATTGATCTCTATCAATCAATCTTGACTGTTCATCCATTATCCTCCAAAATTTCTATATCCAAAACTTAGCCATTTTCATCTCTTAGCCATTTTGTGTTTGGAGCACCATTATGCTACCAAAATTTTGAGTGAGCACACATCCAATAGAACACCAATGGAAAATGTACACAACAACATGCATTGTATGTCAGTTTGAACTCCTCATCGCCCTATCTTAGTGTTGTTCTTGTTTTTAGTCTTTTACTTGATTTATTTCATCTTTGGTAGATTAAAAACATTGCACACATTTCTGGCACACCCGGTGGGACCCACGTCATAGGTCTACATGTTTATGTGTTTTGTTGTTTGAGTTTTGTAGGTTCAAGTTTACACAAAGGGGTGAATCCACCCTAAACAGGCAAATTTTCACCTCACGGAGGTGAATCCACTTTAGGAAATAGGCAAACCTTACATAATGGGTGAATATGTCAAATTAAGAGGCAAAGTTGTAGAATAGGAAAATTCACCCATCTTCACTGAACAGGAAAATTTTCTCTCATGAAAATTTTCCCATCTTCACAAAATAGGAAAATTTTCTCTCAGGAAAATTTTCCCATCTTCACAAAATAGGCAAATTTTATCTCAGGCAAATTTTCCCATGTTCACAAAATAGGTGAAATTCCTCTGAAAATAGGTGAATTTTCTCTCAGGAAAATTCACCCATCTTCACAAAATAGGTGAATTTTCTCTCAAGAAAATTCACCCATCTTCATAGAACAACCAAATTTTCTCATCTAGAATAGGCAAATTTTCCTCATACAAAGGTGAATCTAAGGTAAACCCGAGACCTGAATCTTTAGTTTTCAACATTGTTTTAGCTTCAGGTTCAGGTACTAATCTGCTAACTGGTCCATTTGTGAGTGTGCCTAGCTTTTTCTAACATTTTGTGCAGCTATCTCTCATTTTTCCAAGACTGGTGGTTGCAAACTACTGATGCTTTTTTAGTAGGATGATCTATCCAAGATCTTTAGGTAGTTTTCCTATTGTTTTTCCATACTAGCTAGGCACACATAGATCTAATTAGAGGGTCAATTAACTTTATTTTCCATTATTGGGAGTGAATTTTGATGTATTCAATCCCCTTGTGTCATTTAGCGATCCTGGGTGATGAGAAATTATAGTGTACTCTAGTCTAGTTGAGTCTACTTAGGAGGTGCTAGTGCATCTAAGAACTCCCCTTACACTACGTACAAGCCTGGGGACCAGCTGAAAATGTCTAGTATCTTCTTCCTTTAGTGGGACCTCCCTGGGATTTCATCACTTGGGGGACGATTCCAACTACTTGTTATCAATGGGGCATATAAAGGGGGAAGAGCTAAAGTTGTACCCAAATCTAGTGGCGCCATGTCTAGCAGGGTGTCAAAGCTAGGGTGATAACTAGATAATATGTGAAGAGTTGGTCTAAGTTTATAGTACCTTGTTAGGGCTCCCAACTCATGCTTGTATTGGGATCATGTTCATAGTTAGGCCCCACATACCATGCGTATATCAGGGACTCACGAGACAACCTTGTTCAACCTAGATAAAGACCTGTGTTTTAGCCATGCCTTGGTGTAGTGCAGGGGATGCACATCGTATGTTGAATTTACTCACCACATACTCCCTTGGGTTGAGATAGAAATCCTCATGGTGGACTATGATAGTCATCGAGAGAGAGTGTGAAGGTGAACCTGTAGCATCTGTTGATAACCCTATGCCACTGGAATACTAGCTATCCACCTTCATGAGAAAGGGTGATCTAGTGAACCATCCCGATATCACAGAGTATTAACATTGGGTTGTCCACTCAAGGTGGTGGGCCTCAATTGAGTTTGCAAACCAATATCACTAATTTTAAGATTAAGCTACTTGGCATGTCTTCATTGTGCTATCTCAGTGCTTTTATTTTTAGTTGATTTCTCTTTTCCTTCTTTTTGTTGTTTTTCATGTCTATTGTCCTTTTCTATAGTCAGCCTCTACCTTCAAAGGTGAATTTTCCCCTTACACAGGAAAATTTGCATTGTAGACAGGCGATTTTACCCTAGAAAAGGGCAATTTTGCATGCAGTCTATGTCAGGTCATCTATTTGGGTGAATTTTCCTTTGTCAAAGGCAAATTTTCCTATAGGTCAATTTTTAGGCAACTCCATTTTCACCCATTTTTTGAAATGGGCGAGTCTGACCATCATTTTGGCAAGTGTGTCAGTCCTTTTTTGTCAAATTCGCCCGTTTTCACAGAAAAACACATTTTCCATCTCTTAGAGGTGAACCTGTTGTCCATAGGGGAGATCCTGTTCTTAGTCTAAGTCATTCCATCAATCATTTTTCATCAAATTTTCCTGTTTTCAAAGAATAGGTGAATTTTCCCCCTTTAGGAGCGATGAGGTTTTTAGTCTGATTCAGTCTGTCAGTCATTTTCTGTCGAATTCACTCATTTTCAAAGAATAGGAAAATTTTCCCCCTTAGGGGTGAACCTATTGTCAATCTGAGTCAGTCTTCCCGTCTATTTGTTTCCCCATCAAATTCACTTGTTCTCCTAGGATAGGAAAATTTTCCACATCCTTGGTCGAATTTGCCACATCCTTGGGTGAATTTGCTCACTAAAACGGGATATTTTGCTTCCTATCTGAGTCCCCATCTGTCTGAGTCAAGATTTAGGTGATCCCATTTTTGGGTGATTCCATTCCCCGTTTGTACCATTCAAGAAATAGGCAAAGTTGTCATCCCTATTAGTCTAGCTTGAAAGTCAAATCCACCTGTTTCCTTGAGTGTAGGAAATCCTCCTAACTATTTGGGTGAACCTGTTGTTAGATAGGAAAATTTTCTTACTAAATTCATCTATTTTTGTGTCATCTATAGTTTGGGGGAATTTGCACCCCATATGGGTGAATTTAATTCACCTATTTTTGTGCTAGCCCAATTTTAGGTGAATTTGCACCCCAAATAGATGAATTTTCTCATCAAATTCGCCTGTTCTTGTGCCATCTGAAGTTTAGAAAAAATTTCCTTCCTAAAACAGACGAATTTTCTCTCCTTGGACTAGCGAATTTGTTACAAATAGAGGTGAATCCACTTCCCATACAAGTTCTAGAACATGAATCCTTTTGGCCACTAAAAGCCTATTATTTGCCTCGAGCAAATGATGTAGCCAACAAAATATACTCAATAGAATTGTGCCATTAATCACGTGTGAGCGAAAGATTCCAAAAACCTAGAAAAAACAAAATAAATTACTATTTTTGGCAGATTTCGACAATTGTTAGATTTTTCCATTTTAGGTAATTTCACATACACATCTTTGAGAGTCTAGTTTTTTCCCAAAAATAACTTGAAACTAAGGTAGGATGAATTTCCAACTAACATCCTAAATTTGAAATATGAGTTTCAAGTTATTAACAAAAACAACTTTTAAAAAACTAGAAAAAAAACACTAAATTGCTATTTTGAGGGCCAAGAAGAAAGTTTGAAGCCCCAAAAAAGTGCCAAAATGGGGGCCAATATACCACCTCATAATACATCCACCTATAAAATTTCATCCCAAATGGACATCTAAGTCAAAAGTTATGACCTTTGGAAGTCCCTGCCTCATCCTTTGCCACAATAAAAAAAAATTATCCTTATTTGTCTTCTCATAATTATCATTTTTGTTCATTTTCATTTTCTAAAATTCATCATTTCATCGATCAAATCTTATAAGTGCATCTTAGTACATCCCTAGATTTCATATCCATTATCGATTCATCAATCCAAATCCTCTAGAGGTTATGTGCAAGATCATCATGGAAAAAATAGGCCCTTAAGTGGCAAAAAATTTAGAAAAATCGGAGTTAGGCAACTTGACATAAAAATTTGAATAAGTTATCTATATTATTTCAAAACTATGTAAGAATAGAATTTGTATAAAATTGAATGTAGTTTTTAAGCTACTAGGTTTGTTTAAAACAAATGTGGTACTTAAATTTCAGGGAAAAAATAAGAAGTAGGTGTCTGTCTGACCACCCTAACCACAATAAAATGATAATATTTTTTTATAAGATTTTAGATATAAGTAGAGGACTCATGCCCCGATGTGATGCATATTTTTTTGTAATTTATTTCCAAGTAAATAATTAATTATGAATTTTTTATTATAGATTTGTAAAAAATATAAAAACTCATATGTCTAACCACCTTAACTTGGTCAAAACTTCATGAAATTCAATTTTTCTTTTCTTAATCCTATAGTATGTGAAGCATAGAATGTGACGCATGTTTTGGTTTCAAAAAATGTGATACCGTTTGAAAGCTATAGATGTTTTTCAATTAGCCTATCAATTATGACTTTAGTTGTAATTTGAATAGAAAATGAATAATAATTACTTATTAAATTGAAAGTAAAGCATAATTTATATTGATGGAAATTTGAGAATATCCTTTAAAAACCCTTTTCGTTTCATCAATTCTGGGTAAAAATATAGTCGTCAACCACATACCCATCATATTGCCACCTTTTGGCCCATCATGATCCTACACATACCCTAGACTTGGTTTCTGAGGTTTTTATCCAAGTTGGCTTAGGTGTTGGATCCCAATTATCATCATTCACATCTCCTTAGGATTTTCATCCATCTTGAGTTAGTAAATCATCATCAACCCAATCAATCTACTTCCATCTTGAGGTACATTTGGTGTTGTAATCATCCCTTTTGTAGCCTAATCTGATCATCAATGGTTTACATCATCTTGTTCAACCTCTAAACTTAGTTTAGAATTAAGTTTCATCACCTTATCTGATTATTCACCCAATCTTATCTATCATCTCATCCCATCACATCCTTCAATCCAATCCTAATTCCTAATCTGAGCTTAAATCAAATCCCAATCTAAGCTTAATCTAAAATCCCAATATGAGCTTAACCTAAATCCCAATTTTAGATTTAGTCCATCTACATCCAAGATCTTTTGATATCAAAACAAATCTTAAGATCCCTTCTTCCATCTCCTTCTAATTCATAGTATTTATCTTTTCATCATCCTTTCTTTCCTTCTAATCATCTATTCCCATCTTTTCAATCCATATCTATCCAATCCAACATCATGAATCCTTATCCTCCATTCGTGCAACCAATAATAGTAGTCAAGGAAATTCCCAATTATGTTCAATATTATGATATAGATGCCTTTGATGCTATCATTTCTAGTAGTTTTTCCTCAAGCTTCTTGTAAAATCAAATCACTCATCCAAGCAATCCCATCATGCCTTCATCCACATCTACTAGCGATCTTTATGCTACCTATGACAAGGGATATCTATTATCTTCCCCATCCACATATTCGTCATATCCTTCATCTACATCTCTCTCTCATCCATCACCGACGTACCCATATCATTCCACATCCATGTCTCCATGTTATTCTCCATGATCCAAATCCTCTTATGTCCCCCATCTTCACACAACAATTATATCACCTTTACCCCTAGTCCAAACCTTGCATCTTATTATCCTCAAATGTTTGATCCTAATCTACCATCCCAATATTACTATCCTAATCCACCATCCCAATCTTCCCCTCCTAATCTACTATCCCAATATCCTTACTACAATCCACCACCTACATTCTCTTGTTGTAATCCACCATCCATGCCCTCCTATCCTAACCCATCACCCATTCTTCCCATCCTAATCTACTATCTCAATACTCCTACTATAATCCACCACCCACGACCTCCTATTCTAATTCTAATCCCCCACCTAATCTTAGTCCTCCATCCAATCCCAATCCATCTCATCCTGATCCTCCACCTACTCTTAGTCCTCCCTCCAATCATATTCATCCATCTAATCCTAATCCTCCACCTACTCTTAGTCCTCCCTCCAATCCCATCTATCCATCTAATCCTAATTGTCCACCAATCCCTAATCCTTCTTCTACTCCCATCACCCTAGCTAAGCCCAAAATATGTAATTTTCTCACTCTAGAAGTTCTCCAAGGACTCATGACAAAGAATACATCCCCAACTCCACATCTTGAAGTCATGGAGCCATGTTGCCCCACCATCCCATGTACAATCACTAGTGATGAGGCCTTGCTCCATCTCGCACCTATCATTACTGTTACCACCCCTAGCACCAATCAAAACATTGAAACCATCAAACCCACTGAATCCATTGAACCCCATCTCCTACCCTGAGAGCCACTGAACCCATCGACAATAGAAAAACCCAATCACCATATTCTACTCCTAGATCCACCCAATCCATCAAAGACGCCAAAATCCAATCCACTCCTCCCACACCTAGATCCACCCAATCCATCGAAGACACCCAAATCCAATCCACTACTCCCACACCTAGATCCACCCAATCCATCGAAGACACCCAAATCCAATCCAGTCCTCCCACTCCTAGTATCACCGAAATCCATTCCCATGAACTTTATGAATCCTCCATCCTTCTGTCTCCCCCACTTAAGGAGTCCCTCCAACACTCCATCATCATTCCATCTACATAAAATGAGTCATGCCAAGAGCTTGATCCAAATAATACCAACATATCCCCTTCTCCACATATGGATCTTTCCATCCAATCTAGTCCACCTTAAGATCATAATCCCCCATCCATTCCATCCCATAATCTCCTTGACACTCAAGATATGACCGCTCGATCTCATGGGCCCTTATCACCCGCTGCCACAACTTTAGATCCTATCACATCACCTAATCCCTCTCCTAATCCCTTACCACTCACTCCTCCTGATCAAGATGTTGCTAACCCATCCTCTCCATCTCATTATCCTCCATTGTCACCTAACCCTACTATCCCCACACCACTTTTATATTCCCTTGGTACTCTCACATTCATCCATGGTGGCTTTCTTGTAGAAGAAGAACATAGCACATACACCACCCATCCTCCTTCACCTAATAATGGAATCATATCATTCTTCCAATATAACAAGCATCCTACCATAGATCAAATGCTCAGGAGCATGAACTATCAAGGAAAAGGTTTAGGCCTTCATGAGATATATTTTAGAGCCCATCCATGTCAAAGAAAATATACGTACACAAGGTCTTGGATTTATCTATCAAGACTCACAATCTAAAAATGTTGGTACTGTATACACATAAAATTAGTCATCGCCTTTAATTAATTAAATACTATCTATTTAATTAATATTTCAACTACGTATAAATAAATTCTCAATTTATTTATATTGTTCATTTTCTAAATTCTTCAAATCTAAAACATATTCTTCTAAATTAATTAAATAAACAAATTTCCATAAGCTTGTTTTATTTAATTGATCTTCACTAATCTCGATTAGGAATTTGAGCACATGTCTACAACTTTTTGTGCGACCTCACCAAGGTCACATGAAATTAAATAACTCTAATTTTTAATTAGAATTATCTTCAAGTCATTTTTAAAAGAGAATGGCTCATTCCTCACACACTTCCACCAATTTTAAAGGCACATGGTCTTTTATTCCCACACTTGAGTCTTCCATCCAAATGGCATGTTGTATTTGGTCAAGGGGACAACATCTTGATTCTCTCCATCTCCACCATCCATTCTTCTTGTTTGAATCTAGACCGTTGATCATTGCCACCTCACTATATGCTTGGAAAAGGCTATAAATACAACCCTTGGGCATTGTATTTTGCATCCAAATTTGGAGTAAAGTTATCATGTAGAAACATCGTTTGAGCTTGGGAGAACTTTGGAGTCTTATAGTTACTTTTTACATCATTTTTTGCATCATAGTTAGATCTTAGATTAACATATTACTTCATAGTTGCATTTTATGTCCTCCATTGCATCATAGTTGCATTTTAGATTAGAATTTTAATATTTTTCATTTGAACATATGTAGTATCATGCATAGAATTGAATATAGATCACTACCATAGTATCCAGCACCATTTGTCCATTTATCATAAGCATCATCATCCATTCATCATAGTATCCATTATCCTTTCCATCATTTAGTTTCATATAGGAGCATAGTTGGCTTGCATGTTGAATAATAATCTCATTCTTAAGTGCATTCTAATAGCCTTTGTGCAAAAAGAAATATGAGGGCCAAAAGGGTATGTGCAAGATCATCATGGAAAAAGTAGGCCCTTAAGTGGCAAAATTTTTAGAAAAATCAGAGTTAGGCAACTTGACATAAAAATTTGAATAAAAGTTATCTATATTATTTAAAAAATATGTAAGAATAGAATCTATAGCAAGTTGAATGTGGTTTCTAAACTACTAGGTTTTTTTTTTTAAAAAAAATCTATTTGTGAAAATTTGAAATTTCAATGGATTAGTACTTAAATTTCAGGGAAAAAATAAGAAGTAGGTGTCTATCTGACCACCCTAACCACAATAAAATGATATTTTTTTCTTATAAGATTTTAGATGTAAGTAGAGGACTCATGCCCAGATGTGATGCATATTTTTTTGTAATTTTTTTCCAAGTAAATAATTAATTATGAATTTTTTATTATAATTTTTTTAAAAATATAAAAAACTCGTATGTCTGACCACCTTAACTTGGTCAAAACTTCATGAAATTCAATTTTTATTTTTTTAATTCTATAGTATGTGAAGCATAGAATGTGATGCATGTTTTGGATTCAAAAAATGTGATATCGTTTGAAAGCTATAGATTTTTTACAATTAGCCTATCCATTAGGACTTTAGTCGTAATTTAAATAGAAAATGAATAATAATTACTTATTGAATTCAAAGTAAAGCATATTTTTATCAATGGAAAGCTGAGAATCTCCTTTAAAAACCCTTTTCATTTCATCAATTTTGGGTAAAAAAAATAGTCATTAGCCACATACCCATCATATTGCCACTGTTTTGCCCATCTTGATCCTGCACATACCCAAAAGGTTAAAAAAATTATTAAGAATAGAGGACAATGAGACGTTCTTGAAAGATTTGTTAAATTGCAATTTAGAGTAGCTTCTTTGCTTTGAATCTTTAATATAATTCGTTTCATTAAGGTTTGTGTTGATACTAACTTTACACATTTCACACACACACAAAATGAAACCCACCATGGGGCCTTGCCCCATTTTTTTTAACATTCTAGAAATTTTATTTTCACAGGTTCAGATATGAGACTTCTACCACATCTTGCACTCGTTTTGGCACTTCTTTCATCTATTTTGGAGCCTTTTGCATGTTTTATGGCACTTCATGCATGTTCTATGGTGCCTTTTGCATGTTCTGTGGCACTTCTTGCACTTTCTGTGGCACTTTTTGCAAGTTCCCAGAAAGGCTCACTAGGGTCCAAAAACATGGTTTTTTGAGTTTCAACACTTCTTGCATGAGTTTTAGAATTTCTTGCATGTTCTATGGCACTTCTTGCACATGTTGTGGCACTTTTTGCACTTTTGGTGGCACTTTTTGTCTCTATTCTGGCGCTTTTTGCAGTTTCCTTATTTTTCACTAAATCTGAAGGCTAATACTCTGTGTTTATTTTGTAGCTTTCCTATATTTTCTGTCAAAGACTCAAACATAAACTACTAACATATTGCAGGGGCTAGAAGTGATTTACTTGTTTCCTTTTCATTAAGTTAGGAACATAACTTAATTAAAAGGTTAATGAACACCATGTTTTCCATGCTTGATGGATGGTAGGCATATTCTCTCCCCTTAACTAGGTGATCAAAAAGCTAGACCCATTCACTTTTTGTGTGCAATTGTGAGTTGAGTATATTGCATGTGTTCTCTCTTTTTTTACACAAAACAAAGATTGATCAAACTATGGTTATACTTGCTTTTTTTTTATTATCTTAGAGGGCCTGCCTTGTGGGAAAAAGTAATCACCCAAGAGAACGACCCAACCAGTAACACACTAAAGCCAAGTGACTTCCAACTAGAATATAAATGTGGGTACTTGAACAAAGGAAAGTACCTGAGGATAGTTCTAACAAGAACGAAAGAAATGGTCTCTCGCGACATGGATTATCCCCCATGAATGGAATGCCCATACTAGAACCCTTGTTATAGTTTGGCCAAAAACCTTTATCTATTCTTTGGTGCAGCAATGGTCATTGCGAAGGCATCCACATTCTCGTAGTTTTTAGTAGAGATGAGAAGTATGCCATGGGAGATTCATGGGTATTGATTCTTGGTTGCCCCATAGAAGTGACTGTCATGGAAGGGAGCCAGTGGGGTCAAGCATCTAATCATCTGCTAAGAATAAGTTTGGTTGGGGTAAAACCCATGTGGAATCCAAAAGAATACAATCTTTCACAACCTAAGGAGTGTACATTGATTGATGTGTCTTTGCAAAGTGTTTAATTTTTTTTATTTTTTTAAATCCCATGTTGAAAGTGAAAACACTAAGTCAGAATTACATTCATTGAAGCAACCAGGTCTCCAACTAGAAAATCTGAAAAATCAAACTTCCAAGAAATAGTGTTATTCTTCTAGTTTGGCACCTCTTCTATACCTTCTAGCACATATTGATTTCCTTCTGGCGCTTCTTGCATCTATTCTGGCACCTTTTTTCCATTATGCGGTGCTTCTTGCACATACTATGGCACTTCTTGCACATTCTATGGCACTTTTTGTCCATTCTGTGGCACTTCTTGCATCTATTCTGGCACTTTTTTTCCATTATGTTACACTTCTTGCACATTCTATGGCACCTTTTGTCCATTTTGTGGCACTTTTTGTAGACCACAAAATAATGACCTAGAATCATCTCCTATCTAATAGTCAGTCTCATCCTGAATATGCTCAGTATTGTTCAACCGTTCCTTAGGTAAAATAGAGTCTAAACATGTGTTTTATCAAATGATTTCATGAAAGATTAAAATATGGAAATCCAAGTCCAAATTTCTTAGTCCAAGAGAATATCAAAAACATCTCTCAACACTCTACAAATTTAGAGAGAGGTTGGTCTTCAATTTTTACAAAATATCTTCAAAGAACAATCACGACTTGTACTTAGTTTACTATTGTCAAAATCCAAGACTTTTCCAAAGATTTGAGTATCTTGTGTAGGAAGAAAATTTGCCTCCGATCTCATAGTTTGAACCAAAATTTTAGAATTTCCTCTAAGTCCAAAATCATTCCTTATGTACCTTAGAATCTAAACTTGTTAAAATTGACCTCTACAAGTGGAATTTTTGAACCTAAACCAAAATCTAACATCTCAAAGTACCAAAATCATCAAACTTATCAAACCTTTGATTATTAAGCCTAGTTTCACTATCAGGATTTATCATCCTTTCATCATGAAGTAAAGCTATATAGTCAAATCAAACTTAGTCTCATTAGAATTTTTAATTCTATTTGACCTAGTTGTAATCCTTGGTACTCTTCCAAACTTAGATCGAAAGTTTAGTCTAAACTATAACACTTGTATGCCTATTCAAACAAGGTTACAAAAATGGAAACTCAAGGAAAAGGACTTGAAAATAAAAGCATTGAAGAGTCAAATCTTGAAACTCCAACCATTGGAACTACAACCATTGAAACTTCAATCATTAGGACTCAAAAAATTGCAACTTAAAATAGGGAGACACAAAACCATCATGGCTAAAACTGAAGAATACCCCCATCACAGATTATATCAACCTGAAATAGATGAGGACCAATTGAATTCTTTAGCTCATCAAATGAAAAACCTTGAACAAAAAATATGGGATATGCAAAGGGAAACAACCATAAAAAGATATTTGTTGTCAGACATCTCTTCTTATCCATCTGAAAAAAATATAGACATGATACCTTCTCCACCAACAACTACATCATCCAAGTTCAATTTCTTTGAATTCTTGAAAAAGTTAAATCAGAAGCCTTAATCTCAGTCCTCAAACACAAATGATATTGAAAAACCCTACCATTTCATGCATATATCTCCATCTCCCATAAGCCAAAATATACCTCAATATTCTTTCACTCAAGTTAACGATTCCATCCAACCACCTTCTTCTATAATATGCTTTGTATCTAATGATTCTTGTCAATCTCTCAGTCCAAAACATGACAACATAGAATCCTCTAGACCTCAAGATCAAAGCATTATTTCCACTCCATCCAATGATATCAAAATTCCACAAGTTCTTCCAATCTTTGACCAAGATCCCATCTCTCAAGAATTCTATGATGATCCCCTCCTTTCACTTTTCATTCATAATGATTCCCTTCCATCTCAAGAGAAAGTATCCTTCCAAGTCCTCCTTCCACCACATCTAATGAATCCATACCATTTCACAATTCCATTGCATACCAAGAGCATGGTAGTTCTTCCATCCTATCTAATGATGTCATATCACCCGATGATCAAGATATGCTTTTTGCAAAATCTTATGATTCCCTTCCTCATCAAGATCAAGATATGCTTCCATCTAAGGATATCCCTTCATTTCATGAGGATGTTAATCCTTCTGAAGATCAAGATATGCCTTTCACACCACTACATGATGATTCCACACCTAATAAAGAGCAAGCTACTCCATATTCTACACCTCATACTTCTTTTCCAAGTCAATATCAAAGTACCCCATCATCCCCATGCCAAGATCCTATCATACCTAGTCAAGCTATCCATGAGCCACGCACCTACAAATTGGGATCCTCTACCTTTATCCGCTCTAGTTTACTTCCAACACCTATCCTTTCATCCATATCATATCCTCACCAAAATGGACTTGCACCTTGTTTCACAAACAATACATATCCCATTGGAAAACGAATGTGTCAAAATATGAACTACAAAGGAAAAGGATTAGGCCTTCATGAACAAGTTATCCTAGAACCCCTTTTTGATCAAGAAAACCCATATTACCATGGCCTCAATTATACACCTAAGTGTCCTAGTCCATCAAACCTACCATCTATCTTAGGTCCTCATCCTTATCCATCAAACCTTCCATCTATCCTAGGTCCTCATCCTAATCCACCAAACCTACCATCTATCCTAGGTCCTCATCCTAGTTGATTAAAAATTCCCTCTATCCTAGGTCCATATCCTATTCCTCAAGAACAACAAAGGCACACATCCTTGATTCCCTTTAAAAATTCTACCTACACTCACTCATCCATAATACCTCCATACCATTCATCTCAATCCACCTCTCCTATTGCTCTTGGAAGCAATTTGGGTGCCAAATGTCAAAAGCTTCCATATCAAAATCCACATGTATCCAAGGATCAACATGTTTCCTTGAAGAGGTAGGAAAAAATAAAATAAAATTTGATCCAAAATAAAAAGAAAAATAAAAAAGGCCACAAAGGCCCATCAAAGCAAAATGAAAAGTTCCTAAGACCAGAAAGGTCCATAAAGTAGAAAGAAAAATCTCAAAGGCCACAAAGGCCCACAAAACAAATATCAAAGTCAAAAGTCACGTGGATTCCAAAAAGTCTCATAGAAGAAATAAAATCTAAATTGGCATCCAAATTTTCTAATCCAAAAGCTTCCTCCAAATTTCCATCTAAAAGCCTATTGTCTTCCAAATCCATTTTTCCTCCATCACTCCACCACCCTTCAAGGTGTGTGCCAATGTTGACCTTGCAATTCTTTCTATCTATCCATCAACAAGCCTTTCCACCTCCTATACATTACCCAACATTCATCCCCAATTATTCTCCTTTAATCCAAACCTATGGATAAGTCCTTATTTCTTCCATCATACCTTTAATAGGTCAACATTTATGAGTCTAATCCCCATTTCCATGGTTTATTAAAGGGATATTTGGTCATGAAACTTGATGCTTAAGTCCTTATTCCATCTCCCTATCATGCATATATCATTCCTTACATTTCCACCTTTGATCTCGGCAAGGTTAAGGATCTTCTTGAACATCATATATCTTATCCTATTTGCTTTGTCCATATCTTTCATACCATATATTTCATCTTATCCATATTCCATCATTCTTTCTAGATACATCCTTTCTTCCCTTCTTCAGTCTTGATGAGGAATAGGGGAAAAATACTTGGGCCTTGTGTTTGTATCATATCTAGTTGATCTTGGTCATCCCATTCTTTATTTTTATCCTTGCTTTCTTCCATTTCATATCTCCCAGCTTATCAAAATCCATGTCATCATGTCCCTTTGCAACCTTGAATCTTATCATGTAAATCATATTTGAGCCAAGCTGTAAAACATTATCCCATCCTCATATCTTTTGTCAATCAATCATGAAAAATCATCAATATTATCATACTTAGGGGAAATCAGTGATCCTAAGTACTTATCATCATCATACCTTATGGAATCAATCATCCATTATCATCTTTTGACAAGAGATATGTTGCTTGTGTGACATGTTTTGTAGTGAATCTTTCATTTTGATCTATCATTTATCCATGGTTGCATTACCTATTTTGTGGGGAATCATGTTCGTTCAACCGGTCATATCATATCATTCCATCTTAAAAATCCAAAAAAAGTAAAAAAGTTAAAATTCCAAAAAAATCAAAAATCTAAAAAATCCAAAAAAATCTAAAAAGATAAAAAATCCAAAAAAAAATCAGAAAAAGAGAAAAATACAAAATAAAAGTGAAAAATCAAAAAAATCATATAATTTGAAAAAGTGCAATAAAAACAAGTAGTGAAAACTTGGCAACAGTTGCTATTTGTGATAGGTTAGATTTTCCATCTATTTGAGCATGGTGAACATTAGCTTTTTCCATCCATCTACCTATCCTCGAAAAGCACCATGTACATATCCTAGCATCGTGGTTGTGTCTCACCCTAGACTAGGGGCAAAATCCTAAACTCACTAGGGGCAATAAACTTTGAGCTTGAACCAATAGACAAACAACAGTAGTACAACACCACCCAAATCAATGATCATAGTGCCACTCAACAATGAGCATCAGTCACCCAAACTTGAACACATCAACTATCCAAATCAAATAGCCAAATCAATCAAATCAAAAAGAAATTTCAAATGGATGACATTCTTCTAAATCATGGGTTTATTACGTAACACTCGAACATTCACTTGTTGAACTTTGTTTTTTGTTATCATATCTCTAGAGCCCCTCAATGATGTATCAAACTAGAGCCAGGAAGGAGTATGATTTTTCTTTGTCTTTTGTCTATGAGATGATCATTATTACTATGCAAATTATTGCGGGACGTTCTCTACAAAGTATCACTAATGACATTCCAAATTTGAATAGGAAAATGGTTAAATCTTGTCTATTTACACAAGCAATACTCAAGTCATCTCAATTTAATTATACTTAGATGCTTGTGTTAACTTGCACTATCAAACATCATGGAAGTAGTACTTAGGTCATCATGGTCTAAATATACCATTGATGCTTGTACTCACTTTCAACATTTTAAAGGCCCAATGATGATAAAAAGCATGAAAAATCATTTGTTACGAATGACAACTTTTGCATACGAGATCTACATGGTTAGAGTAGAGTGCATCCATCTTAGTTGATAGCTATATTTATGGGATTTCCAAAGCTACAACAATGACATTATCTCTTGCATTAAGGGATTGAGTACACTTGACATTTCCAAAAACACATCATTTTCATATAGTTACACATCACTTGCAAAACATTCTCATTTAGTTGCATATCACTTCCATAAAAAAAAATTACAAACATCATTCATCCATCCATGCATCGCATTTCATTTACATAATCAAAATCATTTCATATAGTGACATTAGGAAAGTGGTTCACTAAGCTTACATGAGTGAGTCTCTTCAAATTTCCAAAATAATTGGGAAATATGTTAGGTTTTGTGAGAGCTTAATTTAACAAAGAATCAACTGATGACAACCTTCCCACAACTCTTGGAAGTTGGATAGATTCACTCATTTAAGCTTAAGACTCTAAAACAAAATCATTTGCATCACATAATCATAATTCATCATTACAAAACATCATACATCATTTGCATCACATCCATACATAATCAATATGAACATTACATTTCATCACATATCATTCTTGCATAATCAAATCCATCTCACATAGCATAAAACATCATTTGCATAAATCCACAACACTTATAGGATCACCCATCATGCATTACCATATCATCATTACACAATCATCAATATAGAACCATCAATTAGGTACCATCACACAAAAATTTCATATAACCATTCATTCATTCATTACATCATTCATTTGAATAAGAAAAGTACAAAAATATTAAAAGAATCACATATCATTGGCATAATAAAATCCATGAAATGCATCATATAGGCACCATTCATAAAGCATCCATAACATATCATATCATAATCATATAGAATATCACACAACATACATAATAGAAAGTAAATGCATCCATCATTATCATCATGATCTTCATCATATAAGCATCATATAGACACATAGATCATAATCAACACTGTATATCATGTAACCTCAAAAATTATAATGTCAAAGTGTACAAGGATATCCAAAAGTATGATGAGATACATCAATATAAAAAATGGAAATGTATCATAATGTCTCAAATCAAGAGGTACATCATCAATGTATCAACTAAATCAGTGTATACATCAGGTCTTAGTACATCATCAAGTCTCATTACATTAATCAATCCTATACTGGGGTATATCTAACAATGATGCCAAACCACATCACCCAATCAAATCTGAATTAGCCTGCACCAGATGTAAACTCATTTCCCACATCTTTAGGAAGCATTCCCTAGACTGAAGAATTCTAAAATCCTCCTATGATCATAAAATATTGCAAATCAATAGTCCTATCTATCAAATCAACCTCGCCTATCATGAGGTTCATCAATCAATCAATGCAACCTGTCCTATCATGAGGTTCATCAATCAAATCAACCTCACCTATCATGAGGTCAATCATCAATCTACATATATCCTCCTCTATCATGAGGTTCATCAATCAATCAATAAAACTTGCCTATCACGAGGTTCATCAATCAAATCAACCTCGCCTATCATGAGGTTCATCAATCAATCAATTCAACCTCGCCTATCATAAGGTTCATCAATCAATCAATTCAACCTCACCTATCATGAGGTTCATCAATCAAATCTACCTCACCTATCATGAGTTCATTCATCAATATATCATTGATCCTAGCCTATCATGAGGTTAATCATCAATCTATCATTAATCCTTTCCTATCATTAGGACAATCATCAACATCCTATCATTGACTGTCACCTATCATGAGGTCAATCATCATCATCCTATCATTGATCCTCACCTATCATGTGGTCAATCATCAACTATCACATCAACAACATCAAATGAATCGGCTTAACACAATCATCAAACATCCAACACAAGGAGGCAACATAATGAATCAATTAATCAATTAATCAATCTTGCAGGCTCAATCTTCTTTTTTGGGAGATAAATTGTTTATGAAGCAAAAAATTTTGAGATCATCTCAAATCATCGACAAATCATCAAAATTTCAAACTCCGCCAATTTATCTCTCGAGGGGGCATATATCTGTCAATACCTGAAAATCAATGTTTGGGGCATCGTCTGGGGGATCAAAAACTTTCTGAGCATCGGTATCAAATTTTTCTTTGAAGCAATGTGTAAACACACTACTTCAAAGAGGGGAAAAATGTATACACCTAAAAAATTTCATCACCTTTAATTAATGAAATACTAGTTATTTAATTAATATTTCAACTACGTACAAATAAATTCTCAATTTATTTATATTGTTCATTTTCTAAATTCTCCAAAATTAGAACATATTCTTCTAAATTAATTAAATAAAAAAAATCCATAAGCTTGTTTTATTTAATTAATCTTCACTAATCTCAATTAGGAATTTTGAGCACATGTCTACAACTTTTTGTGCCACCTCACCAAGGTCACATGAAATAAATAACTAATTTTTAATTAGAATTATCTTCAACTCATTTTTAAAAGGACATGGCTCATTCCTCACACACTTCCACCAATTTTCAAGGAACATGGTTTTTTCTTCCCACACTTGATTCTTTCATCCAAATGGCATGTTTCCCATTGGTCAAGAGATTCTTCCATCCAAATGGCATGTTGTCTTTGGTCAAGGGGACAACATCTTGATTCTCTCCATTTCCACCATCCATTCTTCTTGTTTGAATCTAGATCATTGATCATTGCCACCTCACTATATGCATGGAAAAGGCTATAAATACAACCCTTGGGCATTGTATTTTGCATCCACATTTTAAGTAAATTTATCATGCAGGAACATCATTTGAGCTTGGGAGCACTTTGGAGTCTTATAGTTACTTTTTACAGCATGTTTTGCATCATAGTTAGATCTTAGATTAACATATTGCTTCATAGTTGCATGCTTTTATGTCCTCTATTGCATCATAGTTGCATTTTAGATTAGGATTTAATAGTTTTCATTTGAGCATATGTAGTTCAACCATGCATATAATCATATAGATCACATTTATCATAAACATCATTATCCATTCATCATAGTACCCACTATCCTTTCCATTATTTAGTTTCGTGTAGGAGCATAGTTAGCTTGCATGTTGAATACTAATCTTATTTCTTAAGTGTCATTCTAATAGCCTTTGTGCACATAGAAATATAAGGGCCAAAAGGTTAAAAGAATCATTAAGAATAGAGGACAATGAGACGTTCTTGAAAGATTCATTAAATTGCAATTTAGAGTAGCTTCTTTGCCTTGAATCTTTAATATAATTTTTTTCATTAAGGTTTGTGTTGATACTAACTTTACACATTTCACACACACAGGTACAACCTCTATACATCCTCAATTAGCCTCCCCAAAATTATAATAGGCTCTTCCTATCACTCCACAAAACCATTTTCCACCATCCTCCCTCCATTGTATCACCTCAAAACAACCATCCATATTCATCTATTGTCTTCCAAATCCATTTTGGGTCCCTATGTCCCTTCATCTACTTCATCCATTTTGCTTCCTTATGTCCCTCCATCCACCATCACACATCCCCCAAGTACCAAGTCCATTTTGGGCCCTTATACCCCACAATCACCTCCTCTATCCCATCCTATTCATCCTTTTATCCACCAATCACCTATCCATGTCACCCATCATAAACATCCCACTCTCATATTCCCTAATTAGATCAACAAAGGCACATAATTACACATCCTTCATCCACATATCATCCTCAAAATCCAACCTCCATCACTCCATTCATGTTTCCTTCATATCATTCATCTCCTTGCACCCATCCCATTGCTATTAAAAGAACTTTGGATGCTAAAATAAAAAATGCATAAATCTAAACATCCACACGAATCTAAAGTTCCTCATGTCTCCTTAAAAAGAAATGTTGAAGAAGAGAAAAATCAAATCCAAAATCCAAATCAAACCTACTGGCCACAAAGGTCCACCAAAGCAAAAATCAAAACCATGTGGATACCAAAGAAAAAAGGTGCAATGCCTTCAAATGAAAAATATGTAACATCCAAAGTTACTAATACAAAAGCTAATCATACACACCCTCCATCTCCTAAGTCTATTTTGGGCCCGTATGTCCCAAAATTTATTATCCCATCTCTTACATTATCATCACATCATCCATCCAATAATCCTCCCATCCTTTCACATCCCCCACCATATGCATCAATGTTGGTCCTAAAAACATTTCCCCATCAGAAATCCACCCCATCATTCTACCCATACACTTTTCCAATATCACATGCATTATCCCACATATCTCCCACATCAAATCCTTTTAATCCATCCTCTTGCATAATCCATTTATCCTAATAAGGTTGTACCAACATCCAATAGTCACTTCACACGTGGGTTCTTAATACCTCGTATGGAACTTGATGCTTGAGTCCTTCATCCATATCCTTCTCACATGTCTTCTAAATCCACTTATCCACATCCCTATCCTTATCCATCTCCATCCACATTCTATCCAAAAGTCATAAAAGTAAAAAAAAAAAAGGTAAAAATAAATAATACGTCTAATGGTGAAAACTTGGCAAACAAGCACCTTGGATAAGTACCATGATGAAAACCTCAAAAATAAGCATCATGTGTAAATCCACATCCATCTCTTTCCACACATGGGGGAAACTTCTTGCTATGCATCACCTTCATCCATCTCCTCCATCCCACCTATCTTCCACATCCCACCCATCATATCTCATTTATCTCCAAACCCTCCTTCCTTCTTGTGATCTTGATGAAGATAGGGACACCTATCTATCCATGCTTTGGACAACTCTTGGTATACATTCCCTCCATCCATACACTATTGTATTCCTTTTCTACTTCCATCTCCCTCCCTCATCCACCTATCATATCCTCATCCATTTATCTCCTTTATCTTCCCATCCATTCGTCTGCCATCCCTCCTACCTCATCATGCATGACATATCTAGACTGGGGGCATCTACTTCCTTTGTGACATAGTCCTTGGAGACATCATTCATCCACCATGGCATCCCCTCCACCCCCCATCCTTATCTTCCCATCCATCCATCAAAAAAATAAATCACTTACATCTTCCAAATCCTTACCTTCCCATCTATCCATCTAGTAACCTTTTCCACATCCAAATCCTTATCCATCTATCCATCCATCCTAGCATATTTCTATATCCTTATCTTTATCTATCCATCCCTTTATCCCTATTTTTCCTTCCATCTCATAATCCCTTGTCATTGGTATCTAGCTATAGGCTCCCCCCTCGTGCAACCAAATGCCATCTATCTCACTATCATCAATCCCACCTTTTTCACACATCTTGCTAATCTGCTCTCACTTTTCATCACTTATCTATATCCATCATATCATCATCTCAATTCATCTTTTGATGATTGACATAACTATCCCATCCCTAAGCTTCGTGCAATCACCATCATCCTATCTTATCCACTAGATCTATCTTGTCTTATCATATCAGTTCCATATTTTTACCCATTTATCATGGGCATCTAGTCATCCTTTATCCATAGTCAGTCATCAGCCTTTTTTTGAACTACATTTACCCTATGCTTTCACGTAGGAAAGTTCAATCATTTGATTAGCCCCTGGGGAATATTTCCATCTCGTCTTTGTCCTCCATCATGGTCTACATTGTCCTCTTTCACTTTTATCCATGGTCACGCATCCGTCTTTTATCAAACTACGAGGGCTTTGTGCTTTCATGAAGGTAAGGTTAATAATTGATTAGCCCTTGATCCCCTCGGTCTTTAGGGTGTGTTGGTCTTGCATCTTGTCTCTCTTGTCTTGTGTCATGTCATCAATTTATGTCATTATCTAGGTGGTTCATAACAAGCAAGATCCACTATTATCATGAGATTCAATTGGTTTTGAGTATTTTGAGTCATGTCGATCACTTAGTTTAGTCTCCATATTTGGTCTTAATAGGATGCATCCTTCCTCATCAGACTGCATCAATCCCATTGTCCCTTTTGATCCTATGGTAAAGGACATTTGAAATTGATTGCTTTCTTGTGATGGAATTTTTTTTATCATTTGGTCTCCATATCACAGCTTATCAGGGTCACCATGATCCATCATATCATGGTGTGCTTTGACTAGTAAACATAGGGGCATATCTTGATCTTTTGTATTTTTTGTCTTCTTGGTTGTCCCACATAGTACCCACCAAGATCCTTGTGATCTTGTGTTACATTGGGGCATCCTTTGTGATTTTTGTTTTCCAGCATTGGCCCTACCAAAGGCCCCTTGACTTTGGGATGTTGGACTAACCTTTTTTTTTTGTCAGTCTCATGCATGTGATATAAAGTCATCTTGCTTCCTCATACCTTTGTGCATAGTACCTCATGCTAAAACAAATTAAGTGCTCACTACATGGTAGTTTTGATACAACGCTTTTAATCCATCCTCTATCCCCCCTCATCTATCTATCATATCTATTTTTCTCCCTCCCCTCCCTCCATCCTCATCATATCCTCATCTCTTCAATATTCTTAGGATAATACAGATTGGTTATTCTAAGTATATTTTCCTTCTTACATCTCAATCCCATCCTAATCCATTCATTCTTGCACAAAATATCTAATCACATCCTTGGTCTTGCTCCTAGCCTTGATCCAATCATCAACATCGTCATCATCATCGAGATGTATCCTTCCCTATCCTTTTGTGTTGTTTTGGGATGTATCCTTCCCTCATCAAAAACATTCTCATCATCAATGGAATGCATCCTTCCCTATCCTTTTGTGTTTTTTAAGATGTATCCTTCCCTCCTCAATAACACTCTCATCATCATCAGTGGGATGCATCCTTCCCTATCCTTTTGTGTTGTTTTGGGATGTATCAAGTTCCCTCCTCAACAAAACTCTAATCATCATCATCGAGATGTATCCTTCCCTATCCTCAACAATGCTCCATCCATCATCAACCCATTTTGGTTTGTATCTTGACTGGGGTAGCATCACATTTGTCCTTGAGTCCATTTGTGCTTCCTTTTTTCTCATCTTCTCTTCCCAATCTCCTATCACTTATCATCCTCTCTTATCCATCAGTTTACATAATCTTCCCCATCTACCTTTTCATCATCTCATCCATTTTGAGAGCACACCTATGTTCTCTTGAACCTACATGTCCTCTCGAGGGGGCGTCCTCAATTCCTAATCTTCATCTTCACTCCTATCATCTTTCCTCTAAGTCATTACTTTGATGGCTAGGGAATTTTTCCCAATCCAACCATCTTCTTCTTAGTGTTATATTTTAATCTTCTTTGATATGATGCTACTTCATAACACCATCTCAAACAAGGGAAAAATGTAGACACCTATATTTGGCCACTTACATTTGGTCAAATTTATCCTTTTTCATCTAAATATCCTCTTATTTGTATTAATTAAGTAATATTACTATTATTTAATTAATACCCCTAAATTCCTCTAAATCCCTAAGGTATCTAGTTAAATAATTAAATACATTATCCTTTATTCCTTTCCTCCATGGAATTATAAAAATAATCCATTTATTTAATTCCTTTTATCTCCCATGCCCCATAATCTACAGTTCATCCTAATCCACCTCCTAATCCCATCATTAGGGATGTGCACATTCCTAATCTATGATTAGGATGTGTCACATCCTCCAAATTTTGTATGTTGGATCCTAATCCTCATCATCCACCTAACTTTCCTCTAATAATTGATCAACCAATCTAATCACTCCCTTGGTCAACTCTCCCCATCCCCCAAGGAATTTTTAATTCCTTTTTGTCTTCCCAAGGTCCTTTTGAGGAATTTTTAATTCCTCTCCCATCTCCCAAGGAATATTAAATTCCTTTTATCCTTTCAATGCACATTTAAAAGGAATTTTTAATTCCTTTGGTCAACCTTTTAATCTCATCCATTGATCTCTATCAATCAATCTTGACCATTCATACATTATCCTCCAAAATATATATATCCAAAATTTATCCATTTTCATCTATCTCACCCATTTTGCATTTGGATTGTCATTATGCTACTAAAATTTTGAGTGATCACACATCCTACCAAACACCAAGGGAAAATCTACACAATAGGAGCATTGCATGTTGAAGTTTGAACTCCTCATCGCCCTATCTTGAGTGTCGTTCTTGTTTTTAGTATTTTTCTTGATTTTTTTCATCTTTAGTAGATTAAAAACACTGCACACACATTACTCAATGAATTATAGGACCTAGCCAATCTTCACGAAGATCTACATGAAGTTCTATGTATTTGTGGATCAATGCCTTATGTTTGGGGCTGACCTATCTGTGTGTACATGTTGCGTGACTAGCAGTTGTAATTAGACCAACTTGTTAATGGTTAGAAGAATTTTGAAGGATATAAATAAAGGATAATGATTTGTTACAAGGAACCAGTGAGGACTTTATCGAAATAATGAATTTATGAAGCAAGGTGATGAGATGTTTTGATCTAGGGAGTTGTAGGATAGAAAGTTGAGAGTTAGAAAAATCGTATCATGGAAGAATTTTGATGTGTAAATATTTTGTGATTCTCTAGGCTACGGCCTAGAATTTGTAAGCCCTTGAGGCATGTGCAATTTGATTTGAAGTTATAATATATGAGGAATGAGATTTAAAGGCTTAGTTTTTCCCCTTTTGGGTTTTCCCAGGATATATCTTGTATCATGTGTTCATAAATATGTTTTATCTTTCTATTTATTTGTTGTTAGCTTTTGTTGCATATCCATTATGATCATGAAGATAGTGATTTAGGCTACAAGGCTAGATAGTCCTTCATTGGATCCTCCTACCTTGGCTGCATCACAAAATAACAATAGAATTGAAGTATATGCTGAGAGACTTTAGAATAGAGTAGTTTTTTTTTTTAAAAACTATATTGGAAGTAAATTCAACACAAGGAAGGTGCATATTTTATCTATTCACACCTTGGATGTGTAGCCAATTTTTCTTATATATGTTTTCAAGTTGTGAGCCTTTTCAAGGATAGTGATTCCTAACAATGAGCCCTACAATAACTTATAACTAGTTATAATATATTGTGAGTTAATTCTCATAGTGGTTTTTCCCTCCTTATATTTTCCATGTAAAAATCTTGGTGTTCATGTGTTATGTCAAGTGTTGTGATTTTCGTCATGTACTCTTTCCTCTCCACTATTAAATATGTTTTGATAATTGGTTTAATAGAACACTGATTTGCCCCCCTCTCAATATTCTAGGTGTTCAAAAAAATAAAAAATAAAAGGATAAAAAAATATTTAATGCCCTTGCATCATAAACTTAGAATATTTTGACTTCATTTGTGTGATTTATTATGAAATTATATTTCTAGAACTTCTTTAGAAGAAAAAGAAACCAAAGAAAAGAAGAAAAAGTAAGAGAACAAGAAGTAGAAAAAGAAAAATAGCAAGAGAACAAGAGATAATAAGAACAAAACAAGAACAAGAGAAATATAGGATTAGGAAGAAGAAGAATAAGAACAAGAGCCACAACAGACTTGAAGAAGCGTAAGTAAAAAAGAGATGAAGGAGAAGAGAAAGAAAAACTTAGCATTTAAAGAAATTTTATACCTCTACTCTTATAGTGTGTATAGTTTAATGAGTGTAAGTGTGAATAAGTAAATAAATAATAACAACTAAAAAATTCTTAATGAAACATTATATCAAGATTTAACATGAACTAAACTAATTTAAAATAACATAAAGCTTGACAGCATCTCATTGTCTCCTATCTCCAAATATTTATCAAGTTACAAAGGGCTCTAAAATTTGTAAGCACCATAACTGTTAAAATCCCTATCTAGAGAATGGAATTGATGCTAAAGCAACGATGTGATGATTGATAATGAAACTAAAAAGCTATGATACTATCATAATATATTCTAACATGAAACCTAATGGATGAAAGCCACAATAAAACTATGATGTTGTCGTGATGTGAATTCTACTAATACTTATGATTGCTATGATGCTAAATGATAATTGACGCTATTGCTATTGCTATGATTTATTGATTGTTATGAATGTTGCAGAGTAAGTTTGCAAAAAGATTCAAGGTCCATTTCCTATGAAGAAAGGCTATATATATATTTATGCTAGCACATTGTGATAGGGCAGCACAACAGAGGCCTAGCTTCAATCTTGAGATTTGAAGGGTGAGAGATGAAGAAGTTGGAGCTGATGAAGGGAATGGTTTCTCCCCATGAAAACATTAGGCAAGAGGATAGGAAAGATCAGAAGAAGAATATTTGAGAGATTGATACAAATTTGTCTCTGATTTGTCTCAACAGCTTCTCGTGAATGCCAGTTGAAATAAATTGGATTTTGGAATATCAAATTTGGTAGGTGAGTAAATAGAGGAATTTTCTTTATGCCTTTATTTAAATATTTTTATTTTATTTAACTTAGTAAAAAGGGAACAAATAATTTAATAAAACAAACTATAGAAGCTGTTTATTAAATAAATATAGAAGGAATATGATAATTAAACAATAAAGTGTATAACTTTGTTTATTTAATTAAGATTGAAATGATGTAATAATTAAATAACACCAACTATAGAAGTTGTATATTTAATTAAAATTGAAGAACAAGAGAATTAGAATGTGAACTATAAATAAATATTTCTATTTATTTAATAGTACAGAAGAAATTAAGATAATTAATCAAATAAAGCGTAATTAATTAATTTGATTATCCAGACCATTTTTAGGTGTATACATTTTTCCCCTCTTTGAAGTGATGTGTTTACGCATTGCTTCAAAGAATTTTTTTTTCTGCTGCTACTAGTATTGATGAAAAAATTTGTAGTATGCCCCAGACATGATTTTTAGCTGTTTGTTAAATATATGCCCCCTTAGGAGATAAATTGATGAAATTTTTTTTTGTACTTTTCTATTTTTTAATGATTTTCTCAATGATTTTGATGTAGATTCGATGAATATTCAGTGATAAAATAATTTATCTCCTAATAATTGATGTAAAAAGTTCCCCAAGATGTTATTGAATTAATCTCCTTTAAAAAAATTAAAATAACCCCACAAAAATCCCATCTCCAATAACCTATAAAAGGTCAAAAGGGTCCTTTTCACACTCATTTACTCATTTTGACTTTTGAAAAATTTGTGAGAGAGCTATTTGTGCCACTTGGAGCGAGATGTCGATTCCTTATCACACCCACCGGTTCGAGTGTGTACAACAACACCAGCGCCCAACTGCCTACGGACCTCCGATATGTACCCTTTATCCCTTTACTTTTCATGCATTGTCTCATTTTTTGCGCTTTTTTTGGATTTATAAATTTTTAATTCTTTTAGCACTTTTAATTCTTTTAGCATTGTCCATTGTAGCACTTTCATTACCTCTTGTAGCACTTCAAAAACTTTAGAGTGTAGGGCTTCTGTTTTAGGACTTAGGTATAGTGTTTTAGTGCTTTGAAAACTTTAGCGAATAGGATAATTGTTTTAGTGCTTAGGTAGGAAAAACTAGCTCTTTCAAAACTTTTGTGCTTAGAATAGATTGTTTAGTGCTTAAGCCTTTTGTTTTAGTGCTTTGATTAGTTTAGCGTTTTGACCTAATGTTTTAGCACATTGACCCTATAGAATGGTGCTTTTGGTGAAATGGTGCTAACCGCCTGTTAGTGATTTTGACTGATGAAATGGAACATGTCATGATTTTAGTGCTTTTAATGCCTATTTTAGTGCATTCAAATTAAATTGATGAATTTTGTCAAAATTTTCCTTGATTTTGTTGATTTTTGATCTTTTCAGCAGTTGGTTTGATATGATTGATTATCCTTATCAAGTAGATGATGTTCGACCTCATGATAGGTAAGGTCTGATGTTTGATTTGATGATAATTAACCCCATGATAGGAAAGGAATAATTATAGTTTGATTGACGTACCTCATGATAAGTGAGGTTGATTTGATGCATTGATGATTGACCTCATGATAGGTGAGGTTCAATGATGTTCACTCATGAGATTTGATCAAAAGTCTCACCAAGAGCTGATTAGTTTTGATAGGATACTTTTGATGTTTGATGATTGACATATGAAATATTGACTATGATCTTTTCATGATAATAGGTGCGGTTGGAGAACCTTTAGGTTCGAGAGCAATTCCCATGGACATTTGATTTGATACCATAGTTGGCATAGCCTGACACATATATTATTACATGTTGTGGACTATCTCCTCTTTTATTCATGCCCTAGATTAGGATCAATCAGGGTCTCTTGACAGCGTTAGCTAAGAGGTGGCATAGCGAGCATAACACCTTTCACCTTCCTACCGATGAGATGACAGTCACCCCAGAGGATGTCTGGCAGATTTTGTAGCTTCCCATTGTTGGAGATGTTGTCATTTATGATTCTACAAGTAGGGTGGGATTGATGCTCTCCGTAGAGTGTTTCAGGACGATCAGATTGCTAGGGAGTGAATTCCATGGTGTGAGATGGTTGATGCATACACCACTTTTCCCATAGTGCTTGTTGGTTTCATCAGAGGATTCCTTTGTCTTGATTGTAAGTCAAAGGGATTATCTGTTGGTTGGGGTCAAGTACTAGAGAGTATGATTGTTCATGGTACCAAATTTTCTTAGGGCATGTGCATGCTTTCCCACCTATATCATGATTTACATTCATGTGTGTATCTTAGAGGTTAGAGTTTATCTGTCAGTTTCACTTTGGTTCAAGTATGGGCGTGGGAGCACATTGTTGTCACACATCCAGTGTTAGTCAAACAGAGGCCACCTATGAGACCATATGTGTTCAGATATGTTGGTTTCCTTACTCAATCTAGACTGGGTAAGTTAGAGTATTGGAGGAGTGTGATTGATGACATAAAGTTTGTGACATGGCATCCCTACCTGATTGTGATCATTGGGATGAGGATGATATTCAGGTGCCTTTTCTCTATCAGTCAATGATACTGATTACTCAGACTCATTAGGTTCTAAAGATATTTTTTATTAGACTAATGTATAAACAATATGGGATGGTTCAGAGTATGCCCTAGGGTGTTGCCCATTAGACCTACATCAGTCAGATTTTGCATATTGGGGACCTAGTTTGTCATATGATGTTGCTATTCAGAAGTTTCAGTCTTTGCAGCCATTTGAGTGGGATATCCATCCTGACACTGTTGAGCGACCGGTTATAGTAGACTATGCTGAGTATTTGGCTCTACATCCTTTTTCATGTCTTACCATTTCATATGAGCCTACCCCATTACCCGCAAAGGAGGATGTTCCTGTAGAAACGGTCATAGGAAGAGGAGAGAGGAGGTTGGTGAGGTTGAGGTGGAGGATGTCGGTGTTGTTGGTGAGGAGGATGTTGTTGGTGAGGAGGATGTTGGTGAGGAGTAGGATAGTGGAGAGGAGAGTAGCGGAGATGAGAGCAGTGGTAATGATTATAGATTTGACAGTGGAGAGGTTGCAGGTGGGTTGGATCCTTCCTTAGATTTGTTGGAGGAGACAGTGCCTCATAAGAGGTAGGTAGTGAGGGATGTTTCAGATTAGCTATAGATAGTAAGCTTTCAGGTGCAATTAGAGACTATTCAAGAGCAGCTTCTTTAGGATTAGGGTTTATTAGGGTAGACTCGGGCTCAAATGTAGGCACAATCCTAGTTACATGAAGAGGATATCTCATCAGTGTAGGCTCAGTTGGCTATGACACAGTCTAAGATTACCGCATTGACAATCAAGAGGGATGCTACTAGGTAGACTGGAGGAGCAGACCAGGCGCAAATTGCATCATTGACAGTTGAGAGGGATGTCACTAGCTTTACAGTAGAGGGTGCTTAGGCCACAACCGAGAGATTACATAGATTGGTAGATGGTACTTCCCTAGTGTATTATATGCGAGAGGTTTCCTGTATTGGTGGGGAGGTGGATTACTATATAGGTAAATATTATGATGTTGTCCCTTCTGAGTAGAGAGTGAGCTATAGGTAGTCTCGATTTGGCAGGACTCATTCTAGGATTTTAAGTGTGGGTGTGACATAGCCTCTTCAGAGAGATCCTAGAGATCCCAGTACATCTGGTTGTGGTGGAGGGACCCATACTACGATTCCTGCATCATCTGGAGCCAACAATACTTAGCTTTAGATGTGATTCCTATTTGTTATTTGAGATGATGATGTAGATTTTGATTACAAGCATTTTTTTAATTATATATCTCTCTTTATTTTAGACATCATTGTATACTTGACATAATTATTTTGATCCATATGATATGCAACAGACTCTTTGATCTATTATGTGTTTTACATGATTCTCTGATGGATGCATTTTCTTTCATGTTCTATATGCTATGTGATGATTATTTTGTTAAGATGTTATGGATGCAATTTATATTCTGATGATATGCTATGATGTATGAAGTTATATTATGATGATGTACAATGATGATATATGGATGATATATGAATGATATATGGATGCATGATGTATGGATGATGTATGGATGCATGATGGATGAATTCATGATGTATGGATGATTTATGGATGCATTCATGATGTATGTATGATGTATGGATGCATGATGGATGGAGGCATGACGTATATGTATGATATGCTTAAATGATAAATGATATGCATTGTGAATGTGATGCTTGTATTTTATTTTTGGTGTAAATGCAATATATGATGTAATAAATGGATGAAAATGATGTATGATAATGATATAATATATGGATGGATTTAATGATATATGATATATGATGTAATAAATGGACATATAATATGTGATATGATAGATATTTATGTGTAGATGAAGATGATGTGTGATATATGATGTAATAAATGGATGTTTTGAAAATGCAATGATAGAGATTTATGTTTTTGAGATTTTCTTCATGCAATTTTATGTGATATGGAAAATGTGATATGATAAATTCAAAGTTATTTGATTCAAATATTTTAATGATGAAATGATGATTAAATGCTTTCTAATGTATGCAAATGAATATAATGATGCCACTATATGAGAATGATGATTTTTTTGTTAATGTCAAGTATACTCAATCCTTTAATGAGAAAATATAACATTAATTTGTAACCCCCATGAGCTTTTGTAACAAACACTCTGCAGATGAAAAAACTATTATGAATGCAATCTAATTTAACACTGTAAATCTACATTCAAATATTGGCATTTTAACAATACGTTTGTGCTTTGTATCATCATAGAGCTTTTAAAAATGTTGAAAGTGAGTACAAGCACCAATGGTATAATTTAAATCATGATGACCTAAGTACTACTTCCATCATTTTTTATATTGCAAGCTAACATGAGCATCTAGGTATAATTAAATCGAGATGACCTAAGCATTTCTTGTGTAAAACAGAAAAGAATTAACCACTTTCCTAAGTTAATTGGAATTCCATCCATGATACTTTGTAGAGAACTTCCCACAACAATTCACATAGTAATTATGATAGCATATAAAGAAAATATAATTCCCCTTCCTTGCTTCTCTAGTCCAATACATCATCGAGTTGCTCCAAAGAAATGATAACAATGATCAAAGTACAACATATCCCACATTTGCTTAAAATATTTCAATCATTATTCAAATTAGATCGTCCATCCTAATTTTATGATGTTTTTGTGATTTTCGAGATTTTGACCAAAGACCTAACCAAAAGACCTATCCGAGGGGCCTCGAGGGCTAATCAAAGATTAGCCTTTCCTATGTTATACATGCAGAGACCACGTAGTTCGACTGACACAGACTAATGTTTTTGGATTTTTGATATTGACCTTTTTGACATGTTTTTGTATTTTCTGATGTGGTATGGATGTTTGATGTGTTTCCAATGGTGATTCATGTTTTATGTTGGGTTGTGTTTCAATCATTTTTTTGTTGTGTTTTTCTAATTGTTGTTTGTCCATTTGATTATGCTCAATGTGATTACCCCCCAATGAGGTTCAGATGTTTCCCCCAAGCTAAGGTGAGACATGACCAAGTGATATGATATGATAATGGATGTAAAAATTATGGTGAAAGCAATGAACAGGACATGTGTCAAAATAGATGGAAGAGATCATTTGAATCACAAATAGTGCCTATTTATAGGTTTTCACTATATGTTTTTATTGCACTTTTTTAGTCTTTTTGACTTCTTTTTTTTGTATTTTTCTCTTTTCTGATTTTTATTGTATTTTTTTGTAACCAAGATGTCTGTTTGCCAGGTTTTCATCAAGGTAACCATTTTCAGAAACTAATTCATGCACTAGGTAATTTCAGGTATAGAACTTTCTAAGATGGGTACTGTTGATAGGTTCATCAAATAGATCCCCTTCTGGTGTAGAAAATTGATATGCTATTGATCCATACACTTAAATGATTACAAAGGGACCTAGCCAGTTAGGTTCAAACTTCCCTTTCTTTTAGCTATCCTACTGATTCCTAGGGTTTTCCTTTAGGACCAAGTCTCCAACTTGAAACACTCTAGGTTTTACCCTATGATTGTAACTCCTTGACATTCTTTGTTGGTAGACCTTTAAATGATTGGTAGCTTGTTGATGGCATTCATCTAGTAATTCCAATTCTTGTAGCCAAGAAACTCTATAATCCTCATATGTAATGATACCCTCTAGTGAGACACAAAGTGATGGTATTTCTACCTCAATAGGTAAGATGACCTCTGATCCATACACCAAGGTATATGGTGTAACTCTTTTTGGTGTTCTAATGTTGGTTCTATAGGCCCATAGTGCAAGATTTAGCTGAACATGTCAATCACGTCCAACATCGTTTACCATTTTCTTTAGTATTTTGAGAATTATCTTGTTTGAGGCCTCTGCTTGGCCATTTCCCTAAGGATAGAATGGTGTTGAGAAATGATTTTGGATATGGAATTGTTCACATAATTCCTAGACATCCTAATTTTTAAAAGGCCTACCATTTTTTGTGACAATGGATTGGGGTACCCCGTACTGATAGATGAAGTAGTTTAGTATGAAAGATGAAATCTGCTTTCCAATGACATTTGCTAAAGGAATCGCTTCTATCCATTTTTTAAAATACTTTTTTGTTGTAATGATGAACTTGTGTCTATTGGATGAAGAAGGATTTATTTTTCCTACCAGATCCAATCCCCACTAACAAAAGGGCCATGTTGGTGTGAGGGGTTGTAACTCTTGTGCTAGTGCATGAATTAGATTACCATGAATTTGGCATTTTTGACACTTTTTAACATATTCATAACACTCCCTCTCCATGTTTGGCCAATAATACCCTAAACTGAGGAGTTTCTTAGCTAAGGTTAGCCCACTTGAATGGGTTCCACAAATACCTTCATGAACCTCTCATAAGGATATTTTAGATTCATGATGTTCCATACATCGAATAAGAGTACCATCTAGACCTTGATGGTATATGATGTCAGAAATCAATGTATGTTAGGTGGATTGACAAATAAAGTTATGCTTTTGGTTTCTAGAGATCAAGAGGAAGGATATTATCCTTGAGGTAAGTATAGATCTCTCCATATGGTGAGGTTTGAGTGTCGTTTATTTGGCATATGGTCTATGAATCAAGATTTGCGTATGCAAGGATAGATAGTTGTTCCACTATAAACTCGTAATGGCCTTTCTTTTCTAGTAATTGCATAAGGGAAGCAATTGTCACCATGGCATCTACAGCCTTGTTCTCTGTCCTTGGATTTTGTTTGAAATTGATATCCATGAAATAATTTTTAAGATCATCTTTCATTTTCTTGTAAGGCATGAGCTTTTCATCCTTTGTCTAATACTCATCATTTACCTAATAGATGACAAGTTGTGAGTCCCCATACACTTGCATTTCTATTATTTTCCATTCAATAGCTACTTTGATGTTGATAATCAATGCTTCATACTCAACTACATTATTGGTATAGGGAAACATTAGCCTATAGGATCTTGGGATGGTGTGCCCTTGAGGTGTGACAAATAGAATTCCTGCACTAGACCCTCTTTATGTGTATGATCCATCAAAATAGAGCCTCCATTGTTGTGTTGTAATATTTAGGATATCTACATCTAGAAATTCAATGTTCATTGGATGATGATCTTGTAATGGAGCTTCAACTAGTTGATATGCTATTACTTGTCCTTTGATGGCCCTCCTGTTGACATATTGGATGTCAAATTCACTCAAGATCATGACCCATTTTTTCAATCTCCCTCTAAGAGAAGCTTTACTTCAAGTAGATATTTCAATGGGTCTATTTCACTACAAGCCTGATTGTATGAGTCAACATGTAGTGTTGCAATTGCTGGGTTGCAAAGACCACTGCCAAACAAGCATTTTCTATGAATGTGTAATTTATCTCATATTTGTTGAGTGTCATACTGATGTAGTAAATATCTTTTTCTTTTCCTTTAGAATCCTCTTGTGCCAATAAAGCTCCTAAATATATGTCATTTTTTGTGATATATAGTAGCAGTGGTCTCTCTACCGCAAGTGGCATGAGTATTGGAGGTGATATCAAGTACTACTTTATCTGGTTAAAAAAAATTTCATAGTCATGATCCCACTTGAATGAAATTCTTTTATGGAGTAGATGATTAAATGGGTGACTCTTGTCTGCCATCTAGGAGATAAATCTCCTGATGGATTGCAACCTGCCTTGTAGGGACTGTAATTGATTGATATTTTTAGGTGGTGGCATCTCGATTATTGTTTTAACCATAGCTGGGTCCACTTCAATACCTTTTTCTGATACTATGTAACCAAGGAGTTTTGTTGATGTTACCCCAAACACACATTTATTTGGGTTCAACTTGACATCAAACTTTTCTAGCCTAGTAAAGATTTTATCTAGAATCTCCAGATGTCCTTCCCTTGTGTATGATTTTGCTAAGATGGCATCCACATAATCTTCCATGAAAGTATGCATCATGTCATGGAAAATAGTGGTCATCGCTCGTTGATATGTCACACCTGTATTTTTCAACCCGAAGGGAATGAAATTCCAATAGAATGTACCCCAAGGACAAGTGAATGCCATCTTTTCTTATCTTAAAGTGCTATTTTTATTTGATTATACCCTGAGAAGCCATCCATTAAAGATAACATGGTATGTCCCACTGTTAGATCAACAATTATGTCAATGCTGAGTAAAGGAAAATCATCCTTTAGGCACGCCTTGTTTAAATCTCTGAAATCTATGCATATTTTGATGCTATTATCAGGTTTGATACTGGCACAATATTTGAGATCCATTATGCATAATCTATGGACTTGATAAATCCTACATCCAACAATTTCTTCAGCTCAACTTTCACTATCAGGGCGATGTGGGGATGCATCTTTCTCAATTTTTGTTTGATTGGTTTGATTCCTTTTGGTAGTGACAGATGATGCATTAGGAGATTTGGATCCAATGGCATATTAGAATAAGACCATGCAAAATTGATGTGTCTCTCCTCAAAGAATTTTGTGAATCCAAGTTTCTCCTGTTCTCTCATGGATGCTGCTAGATGTAGGATCTTGGCCTTTTCAATTGTTCCTAGATTTATAGACTGTGTTGGTTCTACTAGTATTGATGATTTGTCATGGTAATGCTCTAGGAGAGTGTCAAATCTTCCATCCTTCAGTCCCTCAGAAAGGTTTTCGCTGTTGGATATATTTATTTTTTCTTTTTCAAAATATAATGCTGCCTCAGAAAGTTTTTCACCATTAGATTTATTTTTCCTGTTGTCATTTTTGCAATTGGAATATTTGGAACCCTCTCATTGTGAAGCATCATTTTGAGTGTTATGGATAGAACTTATATCAGGTTCGTCACTGCAAAGATATTTTATGATGGCATCATCATTTGAAAAGACTAGTAAATGAATAGGTTCGGTGGGTTCCCAGTTAATAAGTTCGAGATGCCTCAAGGGTAATAAGTCATTAGGTTGAGTAAGGTCAACTATTGTAAGTGTTCTGATGGCTAGGTGGTCAAATTTTTCAATAGGAAGGTTGAGATCTATGATAGTACTCACCTCCAAGTCATTTGTCTCACTCGATGTCTGATCGTCCTCGCTTGAGTCATCGATATTTGTTGATCCTATTACAAATGGTCTATTTCCTAAACTTTGTCCCTCCTCTTGTGAGGGTGTATATGTTTGAATGACATCAATTTATTTTTCAGTGTAGGATGTAGCAAATAAATGATCCCATTCATACTTGTTGGAATCTGTGTTAGAACCATCTCTCATTTGTAGAATCCTTTCTACCACTTTTTGAGTTACTTCCTCATTTGCTTCACATGTGTAGCCTAATCTTGTTTTGTATCTAGGCTACAAAGTTAGAGGTTGAATAGGTTCTATAATACCATCCTTTCTCTTTCCAATTGGTCCTTGGCCTTCATATCCCATTTTCTCTAAGATAGCCTTCCCTTTTCCATACTGATCTATTTTGATGCTGATATTCACTGATGTTGAGGCTTCTTCATCCTTGTATAGCCAATTTAGAATGGCTTTGTCTTCTGACTCATCTTCGAGGGTACCTACTTTAAAAAATCTTTAATTAAGAGTTGTGATTGGTTGTGATGAACTTGGTGTGTTTGACATGGGTTGTCCATATGATTTTGGTGACGGTATCAATTATGATAGACACAAAGATTGCTCAAAGGAATATTCTCCTAAGCATTTTTCCTTTAATTGAACCTTGTATGAAAATTGTTGTGATAACTCATTCATAGGACCTTCAGTGTTTGATATAGTCATGTCTGCAACAGTTGTTTCCTTTACCTAAACCTTCTTCTCAACCCATTTAGATATGAAATTGGGTTGTCTTTCAACACTAGATGAAGTGGAAGTGTTGACTTCTCTGTTGTGGGGTACCAGAGTATCTTGATTTTCTTTTAACATGTTACAAGTCTATGGTTTATTGTTGTCAACTAATATGGTGACCTCCTATCCATTTACTGTAAATTTTAGGCATTGATGGTATGTCGAAGGTATCACTTGCATTTCATGGATTCATGGATGACCCAGTAGTATGTTATATGTTAATTCCTTGTCTAACACTTGACAAAAAATGTTTTTGACAATCGGTCCTACTTGAGTTGGAAGTACTATCAACCCTTTGGAAGACCTTTCCTCTTCATCATATGTCTTTATTGTTATCTTTCTTCTAGCATCAATGGCATTGTCAAAATATCCCAATGTATGAATTAGTTTCAAAGTACAAATATTTAATCCAGCTCCACCATCTATTAAGACATGCTTGACATGGTTTTTATGGATTAGAACCTCTATATGCAAGGATGCATTGTGTGGGTGATTTAGAGACACATCATCTTGTTCAGCGAATGACAAACAATGAGGTGTGGTAAGATGTCCCACCATGGCTTAGAATTGACAAACATCCAAATTATTGGGCATTATTTTACCTACTAGAGTCTATTCCATAACTTCTTTATGTGATGGTGAAATTTTAAGAAGTTCCAGAATAGATATTTGTGTAGGTATCTTTTGTAATTGGTCCACGATGTTGTATTGATGCAATGGGGGAGTAGTGTTTTTTGAGGAAATTCCTTTTAGCATCACTTTGGCCTACCCCCTTGGACATTATATTGAATTGTTGATGATCTTGTGTTTCCCTCATTTTTAGGACATTGATTTGATTGTCAGATGTGTTCGTGTTGGGTATCAAGTTCAGGGGCTTAATGTCATTGATGTTTGTGTTATCTATTTGATTATCAATGTCATTTTTCTCAACCTCGGAAAGGAAAAGAATGGTGGTGTCATAGACATAGTTTATAATATTTCCTTTATCACTTGAAGAAGACTCCTTTTTCATATTTGGGTAATGGATTCATAAATGCCCTGTGATCACTGTTTGATTGATGTCCTTCGACATACACCTTTGCTTTAATAAAGTCTTGTATCAAAAGTTTTAATTGCATACAGTCATTTGTTTTATGTCCCTTATTCTTTTGAAAGTTGCAATAATTAGCATCATTCCACCAGGATGGTTTTACCTTTGGCTCCCAATTTCATGCTTCTAGTAGAGTAATAAGTTTGTTTACAATGAGCTCTCTCATTGTTGATTCCAAAGTTTGTCCTAATGGGGTAAATCTTCGTCGATTGGATTGTCTTTGATATGACGGTTGAGATTCCCCATTGTTCATGTTATTGTTTTGAGTAGTACTTTAATTGTTATTCTGATTTTCATTTTGATTTGTTTTAATGGTTTTTTCCATTAAATTGAATGCTGGTTTTGCATTTTGTGTTTCAGTTATAGCATTGTTGCTTCTAGTATTTCTATTTTTTTTCCAAAATTTAGGCTTGTCATTGTTTCCATAGCGATTTGAGAAATTTGCATTGTTTGAGATATTATTAAAATATTTAATTACTCCTCTTTTGACTAAAGCTTCTTCAATCTTCAGCCCATTCTCAATCACTTTTTTGAATGTTGAGGGACATTGCAATTCTAGTCTGTAACTCATTTCACCATTTAAGTTGCCAATAAATAATTCAATATTTTCCTCTTCACATATAGATTGAGGATATCTAGCAAAAAACTTTCTCCAACGTTGTAAGAAGGATAGGAATGTCTCACCCTTCTATTGTTTCATGTTATACAGATCCTTTATGGTTACGTCATGTTGAATGTTGAAAGAGAACTGTGTGATAAATTTGTTGACCAGTTCCTCAAAGGATTAGATTCCTAGTTGTAATTTGGAAAACTATTCCATACACTATGCTCCTAAACTCCTAGGAAACAACCTCATTAGGTAAGTATCTTCTTGTGCAAACTCAAGCCCAACTATTCTGAATTCTCGTACATGGTCAATCGGGTATGAGTTGCCATTATATTTGTCACATTTCAAAAATTCACAGTATCTAGGGAAAGGTATCATATCTACACATGGATGAAAGGGATAATTAAAAATGTCCTGTAATAAATAGTTCTTTGCAGTTCTTGTTTCCATGTTTTGAATATGTTGCTACATATCTTTCATTTGAGATATTAAAGCAACCACTTGATCTATGTCTTGGGTATGGTGTGAATATGTTTCATTTTTCTAAGGCGTTTCCTTCAATTGATTGATGTCAAAGTCTTCTGGAAATTTGGCGCCTAACTCTACTAACATCAAGAGATATTTCTCCATGTCTTGTTCTAAGACCTTTTCCATAAATTTATGAAAACTTGGATCCTATTAGGCGTGTTGTATATCTTCTTGTGTTAGTTCATTAGTATCTTGTTGTCGAAATCGGTAAAAGGGGTTTTCTTTAGTCATGTTTGGATTTTCAATTCTCTTCTCTCTAATTTTTTGTCTTTGCAACCTTGTTAAGATTGGAATACAATTTTTTGGTTGTTTTCACTAAACTTGAATCTTTTGTGTTGTGATTAGTGCCAATTTGATTTTAACAAAGCCAAATAGAATAATGTATTCTATTGATGAGGCTAAGTTGAAAATCTAATTACCGAGTTTTTGTTTCGAACATGATGGTAGAATGTTAGAATCCTAATGAGGAAACTTGACTCAATAATTTAGATTTGTTTTGATAATTTAAAATTTAATATTTTGCAAAATCTGGGTTTATGTTTAAAAATAATTTTGACTTGTAAAAACCTACTTTGTTTCAGGTTTTTAGGACACTATTTGAACTGTGAAATGTTTCTGACTGGTAAAAACTTGATTTTTTGATAGTAACAAATCTGACAGACATTTCTGAAAGGCCTCTATTTTTTATTTTTGTGGAAGCGCTAATACAAAGGGTAGACGTGCTGAAATAAAATGCAGAAATGTGAAAAGGTTTGGTAAAAGTTCTATCAAATAGAGCAGAAGCGCTAAAACAAACCACTGATGCATTGAAAGACTAGTGAATTTTGACACTGTTAATGTTTGATAGAAGCAATATAAATTTGAACATAAACACTAAAACAAATGGTAGAAGCGTTGTTTTTTACTATTGAAGCGCTAGAACAGACTGTAGAAGTGTTATGACACTAATTTCCTAACTCTAATAGAGTTTGGTTTACTATTGATAGAAGCACTATAATATGTGGCAGAAGCGCTGAAACAAGTGGAAAAATCACTATTTTAATTGTGGATGTGCTAAATAATGTGCAAAAGAACTATAAAAAATAGTAGAAGCAATGTTTTGTTTATTTCCAAGTGAGGGGTGGTAATACGGGTCTCGTAGCTGCTATGTATTCTTTCATGTAAGAATTGGCTATGGAGGTAGCCACCCAAGATCTAGAGGCCTAATAGAAAGCACAAAACAGAGAGATAGAATATGACAAGAATAAACTGTATTCAATGTCAATAATATGAGATGATAGAATGGTACTCAATACAATGTACATAGGAGACCCCTTGGATATATAGCCAAGGTGAGAACATAGGAGAGCATAAGATTATGACAAGTGTCGTAATCTTATGACATGAGACAACAAGGAAAAGTTATCACTCCATCTAAAGTGGAAAAGGATAATGTGATAATTTCCACAAAAGGTGGATCTCCCACAAAAGGTGGAGAGATAATCACATGATGTGTCCACAAAAGGTGGGAGTGATGAGGTATGAGATGTCAAGTCCACAAAAGGTGGAAAATCTCCAACAACCTCCTATGTGGTCCCTAAGTAAACTTAACTAAGGTGTAATCATGACCTAGGACAAGGTACAAGACATTTAATTACACCAACACCCCCCCTTAAGTGCAACTTAGGGAGAATGTACACAAAGGAAAATAATGCAAGATGGGTCCCGGCTACTAGGCCATGTTAGGTACCCATGTACAAATGCAATGAAATCTCTCACAAGTGGAGTAAAGATAGAAAAACCCAATGGGAAAAAACTACCCCCCAAAAGAGAGATGAAATACAAAAGCCTATGAACATAGCATGAGAAGGAAAAAACCCCATGTGAGGAAAAATTCCCCCCCATACAAGAGAAGAAGAGAGACAAGGTAGCCCCCCTTCAATGTACAATGATCACCCATGGAAGATGCTCGAGAAGGAATGAAGAAGCTGCTCCAAAACTGTCGAACAACGTTCCTCCCCTTAGGAAGAAACAATACCAAAGGTGTATGAATGAAGTCTCCCCAATCCACAAGTGAAGAAGGAAGAACCCTCAAAGTGTAAGAAGTCTTTGAAATCTGCTCAAAGTTCCCTATGTTGATGTTGAAAGATGCCTTCCCCAAACTATGTGAAGCTACAATGGTGTAGTCACTTCCTCGAATTTGTGAGAAACCCTTTGCAACAACACTCTGATCCGCTAAAAAAGACAGCTCAAGATCTAGCAAGGATGAAGGTAGAACATACTCCAAAGATGATGTCTCCTCAAAAGAGAAAGTGGCCTCCTCCAACTGTTGTAAAGATGCATCCACAATCACATCAACCTCGAAAGACTGATCATGTAGAGGAGGGTCAGAGTGTTCCCTCGCAACACAACTGAAGAAGAATCACCTTCATCAAAGAGAAGATGTAAGTAATCATATGTGTCTCCCAAATCTGCAATTTAGGACTCCATAAACAAACTGCCAATGTCTGTCAAGTAGTCATCCCATGAAACTGATGCTGGAAGACAAGGTATGCACTGTTGCACTGAATCACCAGGTACTGAAACTATCAAAACACAAGTATCATCAGGTACATCAGTCAATGTAGAGGATGGAGTATCAACAATAGGCTCAAGAACCTTAGGAGTAGAAAGCAATCCAAGATTCAAGTAACCATAGTCAATCTCATCAAGTTTGTCCACACTAGGGTGAACTGAATCATCAATAGGAGCAAAATATGAGAAGGTGTAGAACCGAGAATGATCATCAAAAGATCTGTGAGAGCCTCAAAAGATGGTGTTGTGAAGTTACTTATTGTCAATCTTTGAGTCTGAAAACTTGAAACAAAGGCTACATACTCAACTGGAAGTTTATCCAACAAGTTGAAGACCAATTGATCATCCTCTTTTTCAATACCACAATCTTTTAGTTGTGCTCTTAGTTCATTTGCCTTATTGACATAATCTTGAATTGTATCAAAATCCTTGGGATCAAGGCTTAAGAGATCATGTTCAAGTTTGTAACCCTTAACCTTATCAACCTTGCCATACAAAGAAGCAAGCTGATCCCAAGCTTCCTTAGCTGCAGTACATTTATCAACATGGAAAATGAGATCATCTGAAATGAACTTTCTTAATGTACCCAATGCCATAGAAGTTTTAGTGAGCCAATCCATATATGCTGTTGGATTTGCTTTAGGATCTGAAGGTGCAGTTATGGTTCCATCAATGTTGTAAATTAAACCTTTTTCCATTAGTTTACTCCATGCACGTACTTTCCATGTACCATAATTATGTGCAGTTAAGAGTGGAACTTTAGATGAACCCATGATGGAATGCAAGAGCACAAGAGAGAAAATATGAACAATCACACAAGAGACACCCCCCCCCAAATTCACTCAATCAAAGTACCCCCCCATAAATAGATGATTTTGGCACTTTATAATGTAGTGCGTGTACAATAGGCCACTTGCAACTTGGCTAAGTGGGCTTATGATTTCTGATTTACAACTTGCCAATAAAGAGGCTGATAATAGACTAGAACAAATAAGCAAAGACGGGTGATCCCATAATAGTGGTTTACAATTTTTGGCCAAACTGGACATTAAAATTATTATTTTTAACTGAATCTTCACATTCGGGCACCTATAGCGGCTAAACTGTGAGGAATTTGAAGATGGTGCAAACTATAGTCTCATCAAATTTTGTCTGTAGATTCTAAAAATATTTTTTTCAAAATTTTTGGAATCAAATTGCACTTCTTTTTCCATCTCCACGAAAATTGATTTTTTCAGAAAACAACATTTTTAAAAAGTGACGCACACCGTATAACGCATAACTTTTTTCCATGAAGGATAAAATTCTAATTCTTTCAATTTTAGATTTTTAACTCGATATCTAGTGCTTCCACTTGGTTAGATAGTGAATATGAATATGTTTTCCTTAATCAAGTTTCAAAGTCAAACAAATTACAATTCAAACACAGTGCGACCGTATAACGCGTAACTTTTTTTGTATATGTTAAAAATTTTAATTTTTTTTTTTGTAGGATCAAGGACTTCAATATCTGGTGCACTCATATTTTTCAATTTTTTTTTTTATAATCTTCTATTTTTCCACATGTGAAGAACAAAGAAATCCATTTTTGATGAAAAACCTATGTTTAATAAAACTTAAAAAACAAATACATAACAAAACCAAAACATATTAAAATTATATTCATTGGACAGCTTGTTCTGAGGAATACCATAATCATTTGAAATAAATTTTAAATGAATTCATTTGATCCCCCAAAATCTAAATCAAAAGTGATTTTTTTATCAGCATTTTGATAAGTGTAAAGGAGACGCATTAGGGTATGGTTTAAAACTAGCGAGGTTCTATCCAAGGGGGTTTGATCTAAGGTGATTTGATCAAACCCTCTTCAATTGGAATCCTTAAAATGGAACTTTTTAAGGCTCAAATCATTATATTTTCTAAAAATATGTGATTTCAGCTAAAATTCGTTCCTCTCAGGAATTGTAAACCACTATTATGACAGCACCCAGACCTAAATTCAGATCTATGCAATACAAGTGCCAAAGAGGCCAAAGAGGACCATATGCTGAAAGTACAAAATCCACTCAAGATCACTAAAAAATTATTGCATATTCAAGAAGTAGACAAAAAATCATGCACTTTCAAAAAAAATAGCACCTGAAAAGGAGTTCATATGAGCCTGAATGAAGCCTCTGAAGTTGCAAAAATGGTGACAAGATAGGTATAGTGTTGAGAAACTCTAAATTCTGGAAAATATGTCAACCAAAATCAGAAACCAAGTACACCACTGTGAAGTACATGAAAAATTAGCCCAAATAAAAAAAAATTGCTTGAAAAAAGGAGCAAAATTGAGCAAGATATGAGCTTTCAAAGTTGGACTACAAATTTAAAAAGCCCATTGGTGAGGGGGGAAAATTTTTCAAAAAGGTGATGACGTCATTGATGAAGCATGCTGATGTCAGCAAACTATGAGGTTAAATTTGACATCTGCGTGGCCGTCAAAAAAGAATATGCTCCCAGCTGGAATATTTTGTGAACTGATGGTATTAAACTTGACGTGCTCTTCTGGACATCACCGGAGCCGTTGCATGTGCCGAAAAACGTGGACGGAATATTCTTTCTCATACCAGAATCTTTGACTGTTGGCCGCCGATGAGAACTACCCGAATTTGTTGTGAACGCCGCTGGTAGGTGGGTTGTCGGCCACCTACCGGTGACAGTGGAGGGACCCCGTTGGGCGAATGGGCTTGCCACATGGCAGGTTCTCAGGGCAGCAGTACCCTGCAAGTCTGCGGACTTTGCAGGGTATGACCCTGCTTTATTATTTTTGAATTTTTGAATTTTATTATTTTTTAATAAAAAACTTTACACAAAATCAAAAACTGCGGAATAAATTACAATATTTTGATTTTTTTTTGAAATAAAATTTTCGCAGAAAATGAATAATTTTTTTTTTTTTTTGAAAATTAAATCTTACTGACTGCGTAGGATGGCCGTACGGCCGGCCTGCAAATTTTTTTTTGCTTCGACGGACAACTTGCACCGATTTGGATGAATTGGTAGTCAATTTATAGGTTCTTGGCCCTTCTGAGCACGATGGCAAGGTCCTTTTCGGCTGAAAATGCTTCAAAGTGGCAGCTACCTCCTGGATCTGGCAACCACCTCCAATCTTCAACCCTTTGTAGATTTGGCCTCCAATGTCCAACTGAGACAAAACAAAAGGAAAATCTGACTATTTCAGACACTTCGGACACAATGGTGAGCTCAGATCTGATGCAACAAGCTCCCAAAATGCACTTGCAATACAAGACCAAAAATGGAACCCTCTAATAATCTCTCCAAAAGACTAACTAAAGGCACTCTAAAAGATTTGATACCATGTAAGAATTGGCTATGAAGGTAGCCACCCAAGATCTAGAGGCCTAATAGAAAGCACAAAAGAGAGAGATAGAATATGACAAGAATAAACTGTATTCAATGTCAATAATATGAGATGATAGAATGGTACTCAATACAATGTACATAGGAGACCCCTTGGATATATAGCCAAGGTGAGAACATAGGATGGCATAAGATTATGACAAGTGTCATAATCTTATGACATGAGACAACAAGGAAAAATTATCACTCCATCTAAAGTGGAAAAGGATAGTGTGATAATCTCCACAAAAGGTGGATCTGCCACAAAAGGTGGGAGTGATGAGGTATGAGATGTCAAGTCCACAAAAGGTGGAAAATCTCCAACAACCTCCTATGTGGTCCCTAAGTAAACTTAACTAAGGTGTAATCATGACCTAGGACAAGGTACAAGACATTTAATTACACCAAAACCCCCTCTTAAGTGCAACTTAGGGAGAATGTACACAAAGGAAAACAATGCAAGATGGGTCTCGGCTACTAGGCCATGTTAGGTACCCATGTACAAATGCAATGAAATCTCTCCCAAGTGGAGTAAAGATAGAAAAACCCAATGGGAAAAAACTACCCCCCAAAAGAGAGATGAAATACAAAAGCCTATGAACATAGCATGAGAAGGAAAAAACCCCATGTGAGGAAAAAGTCCCCCCCATACAAGAGAAGAAGAGAGACAAGGTAGCCCCCCTTCAATGTACAATGATCACCCATGGAAGATGCTCGAGAAGGAATGAAGAAGCTGCTCCAAAACTATCGAACAACATTCCTCCCGTTTGGAAGAAACAATACCAAAGGTGTATGAATGAAGTCTCCCCAATCCACAAGTGAAGAAGGAAGAACCCTCAAAGTGTAAGAAGTCTTTGAAATCTGCTCAAAGTTCCCTATGTTGATGTTGAACGATTCCTTCCCCAAACTATGTGAAGCTACAATGGTGTAGTCACTTCCTCGAATTTGTGAGAAACCCTTTTTAACAACACTTTGATCTGCTAAAAAAGACAACTCAAGATCTAGCAAGGATGAAGGTAGAACATACTCCAAAGATGATGTCTCCTCAAAAGAGAAAGTGGCCTCCTCCAACTGTTGTAAAGATGCATCCACAATCACATCAACCTCGAAAGACTGATCATGTAGAGGAGGTTCAAAGTGTTCCCTCGCAACGCAACAATTGAAGAATAATCACCTTCATCAAAGAGAAGATGTAAGTAATCATATGTGTCTCCCAAATCTGCAATGTAGGACTCCATAAACAAACTGCCAATGTCTGTCAAGTAGTCATCCCATGAAGTTGTTGCTAGAAGACAAGGTATGCACTGTTGCACTGAATCACAAGGTACTGAAACTGTCAAAACACAAGTATCATCAGGTACATCAGTCAATGTAGAGGATGGAGTATCAACAATAGGCTTAAGAACCTCAGGAGTAGAAAGCAGTCCAAGATTCAAGTAACCATAGTCAATCTCATCAAGTTTGTCCACACTAGGGTGAACTGAATCATCAATAGGAGCAAAATATGAGAAGGTGTAGAACCGAGAACGATCATCAACCTCCCCAAATGCAACAAGAGCCTTGCTATGCAAATCCCAAACAATGAAAGCATCTGGTGTGAACTCTACACTCTTTCTTGTACCACTATGTGTAATTTGATAGATGGAAAGGATATTCCTTGACAAAGTAGGCACACATAAAACATCATTAAATGCAACACCTTCAACATCAATAGAACCCTTCCCACAAACTATCAAAGATGTGGCCATCAAAATGGGTGGTGATGAACAAGAATCAAATGAAGAGAACCTATCCATGGACGAAGTCATTTGATGTGAAGCTCCTGAATCAAGGATCCACCTATCTGAATTGGAATCTGCAAAAGCAAGAAATGCTTGCCCCTTATGTTTATCATATTGAGATGAAGAAGAAGGAGATGAGCTTGATGTTGTTTCCATGAGATTTGTTCCTTTTCCCTTAGAAGAAGTGGAAGAGGATGAATCCTTCTCTTGATATGCAACTGGCAAGTTGATGTTGTTCTTCTTAAGGATGTTTTCAACTCATCAATTTGCTTAACATGACAACGATGCTCATCATGACCAATCCTTTTGCAATATGCACATGTTGGTTGCTCCCTCTTGCTTGAATTGTTGTACTTCTTTGAAGAAGATGATGTTGAGTTTTGTTGTGGAGGAGTGGATTGTTTGTTCTCTCCTTGTGGCTTTGATGAATATTTCTTTTGGTCCTTCCCTTTGCTTTGCTTATTGTTTCCATGATTGACCACCAATGCTTTTGAAGTTGAAGACTTTAGAATGCCCATTTTCATCAACTTATTTTGCTCAAGAATCAAAAGATCTGTGAGAGCCTCAAAAGATGGTGTTGTGAAGTTACTTATTGTCAATCTTTGAGTCTGAAAACTTGAAACAAAGGCTGCATACTCAACTGGAAGTTTATCCAACAAGTTGAAGACCAATTGATCATCCTCTTTTTCAATACCACAATCTTTTAGTTGTGCTCTTAGTTCATTTGCCTTAGTGACATAATCTTGAATTGTATCAAAATCCTTGGGATCAAGGCTTAAGAGATCATGTTCAAGTTTGTACCCCTTAACCTTATCAACCTTGCCATACAAAGAAGCAAGCTTATCCCAAGCTTCCTTAGTTGTAGTACATTTATCAACATGAAAAATGAGATCATCTGAAATAAACTTTCTTAATGTACCCAATGCCATAGAAGTTTTAGTGAGCCAATCCATATATGTTGTTGGATTTTCTTTAGGATCTGAAGGTGCAGTTATGGCTCCATCAATGTAGTAAATTAAACCTCTTTCCATTAGTTTACTCCATGCACATACTTTCCACGTGCCATAATTATGTGCAGTTAAGATTGGAACTTTAGATGAACCCATGATGGAATGCAAGAGCACACGAGAGAAAATATGAACAATCACACAAGAGGCTCCCACCCCCCCCCCCAAATTCACTCAATCAAAGTACCCCCCACAAATAGATGATTTTGGCACTTTATAATGTAGTGCGTGTACAATAGGCCACTTGCAACTTGGCTAAGTGGGCTTATGATTTATGATTTACAACTTGCCAATAAAGAGGCTGATAACAAACTAGAACAAATAAGCAAAGACCTAAATTCAGATCTATGCAATACAAGTGCCAAAGAGGCCAAAAATGACCATATGTTGAAAGTAAAAAATCCACTCAAGATCACTTCAAAATGATTGCATATTCAATAAGTAGACGAAAAATTATGCACTTTCAAAAAAAAGGCACCTGAAAAGGAGTTCATATGAGCCTGAACAAAGCCTCTGAAGTTGTAGAAATGGTGACAAGACAGGTACAGTGTTGAGAAACTGTAAATTCTGGAAAATCTATCAACCAAAATCAGAAACCAAGTACACCACTATGAAGTACATGAAAAATTAGCCCAAATAAAAAAAAATTGCTTGAAAATGGGAGCAAAATTGAGCAAGATATGACCTTTCAAAGTTGGACTGCAAATTTAAAAAGCCCATTGGTGAGGGGGGCAAATTTTTCAAAAAAGTGATGACGTCATCGATGACGCATGCTGATGTCAGAAAACTATGAGGTTAAATTTGACGTCCACGTGGCCATCAAAAAAGAATATGCTCCCAGTTGGAATATTTTGCGAACTGATGGCATTAAATTTGACGTGCCATTCTAGACATCCCCAGAGCCGTCGCACGTGCTGAAAAACTTGGACGGAATATTCTTTCTCGTACCAGAACCTTCGATTATTAGCTGCCAATGAGAACTACCAGAATTTGCTGTGAACGCCGCTGGTAGGTGGGTTGCTGGCCACCTACCGATGACAGTGGAGGGTACCCTGGAAGTCTGCGGACTTTGCAGGGTATGACCCTGCTTTATTATTTTTGAATTTTTTTATTTTTTGATTTTTTAATAAAAAACTTTACACAAAATCAAAAACTATGAAATAAATTACAATATTTTTATTTTTTTTTTAAATAAAATTTTCGCAGAAAATGATTTTTTATTTTTTATTTTTTTTGAAAATTAAATCGTACCGACTGCACAGGTTGGCTGTACGACCGGCCTGCAACATTTTTTTTGCTTCGACAGACAACTTGCTCCGATTTGGACCAATTGGCAATCGATTTATAGGTTCTTGGCCCTTGTGAGCACGATGGCAAGGTCCTTGTTGGCTAAAAATGCTTCAAAGTGGTAGCTACCTCCTGGATCTGGCAACCACCTCCAATCTTCAACCCTTTGTAGATTTGGCCTCCAATGTCCAACTGAGACAAAACAAAAGGCAAATCTGACTATCTCAGACACTCCGGACACAATGGTGAGCTCAGATCTAATGCAACAAGCTCCCAAAATGCACCTGCAATACAAGACCAAAAATGGAACCCTCCAATAATCTCTCCAAAAGACTAACTAAAGGCACTCTAAAAGCTTTTATACCATGTAAGAACTGGCTATGAAGGTAGCCACCCAAGATCTAGAGGCCTAATAGAAAGCACAAAAGAGAGAGATAGAATATGACAAGAATAAACTGTATTCTATGTCAATAATATGAGATGATAGAATGGTACTCAATACAATGTACATAGGAGACCCCTTGGATATATAGCCAAGGTGAGAACATAGGAGGGCATAAGATTATGACAAGTGTTGTAATCTTATGACATGAGACAACAAGGAAAATTTATCACTCTATCTAAAGTGGAAAAGGATAATGTGATAATCTCCACAAAAGGTGGATCTCCCACAAAAGGTGGAGAGATAATCACATGATGTGTCCACAAAAGGTGGGAGTGATGAGGTATGAGATGTCAAGTCCACAAAAGGTGGAAAATCTCCAACAACCTCCTATGTGGTCCCTAAGTAAACTTAACTAAGGTGTAATCATGACCTAGGACAAGGTACAAGACATTTAATTACACCAACACCCCCCTTAAGTGCAACTTAGGGAGAATGTACACAAAGGAAAACAATGCAAGATGGGTCCCGGCTACTAGGCCATGTTAGGTACCCATGTACAAATGCAATGAAATCTCTCACAAGTGGAGTAAAGATAGAAAAACCCAATGGGAAAAAACTACCCCCCAAAAGAGAGATGAAATACAAAATCCTATGAACATAGCATGAGAAGGAAAAAACCCCATGTGAGGAAAAAGTCCCCCCCATACAAGAGAAGAAGAGAGACAAGGTAGCCCCCCTTCAATGTACAATGATCACCCATGGAAGATGCCCGAGAAGGAATGAAGAAGCTGCTCCAAAACTATCAAACAACGTTCCTCCCCTTAGGAAGAAACAATACCAAAGGTGTATGAATGAAGTCTCCCCAATCCACAAGTGAAGAAGGAAGAAACCTCAAAGTGTAAGAAGTCTTTGAAATCTGCTCAAAGTTCCCTATGTTGATGTTGAAAGATGCCTTCCCCAAACTATGTGAAGCTACAATGGTGTAGTCACTTCCTGGAATCTGTGAGAAACCCTTTGCAACAACACTCTGATTCGCTAAAAAAGACAACTCAAGATCTAGCAAGGATGAAGGTAGAACATACTCCAAAGACGATGTCTCCTCAAAAGAGAAAGTGGCCTCCTCCAACTGTTGTAAAGATGCATCCACAATCACATCAACCTCGAAAGACTGATCATGTAGAGGAGGGTCAGAGTGTTCCCTCACAACGCGACAACTGAAGAAGAATCACCTTCATCAAAGAGAAGATGTAAGTAATCATATGTGTCTCCCAAATCTGCAATGTAAGACTCCATAAACAAACTGCCAATGTCTGTCAAGTAGTCATCCCATGAAGCTGCTGCTAGAAGACAAGGTATGCACTGTTGCACTAAATCACAAGCTACTGAAACTGTCAGAACACAAGTATCATCAGGAACATCAGTCAATGTAGAGGATGGAGTATCAACAATAGGCTTAAGAACCTCAGGAGTAGAAAGCACTCCAATATTCAAGTAACCATAGTCAATCTCATCAAGTTTGTCCACACTAGGGTGAACTGAATCATCAATAGGAGCAAAATATGAGAAGGTGTAGAACCGAGAACGATCATCAACCTCCCCAACTACAACAAGAGCATTGCTATGCAAATCCTGAACAATGACAGAATCTTGTGTGAACTCTACACTCTTTCCTGTACCACTATGTGTAATTTGATAGATGGAAAGGATATTCCTTGACAAAGTAGGCACACATAAAACGTCATTAAATGCTCCACCTTCAACATCAATAGAACCCTTCCCACAAACTGCCAAAGATGTGTTGTTGGCCATCAAAATGGGTGGTGATGAACAAGAATCAAATGAAGAGAACATATCCGTGGACGAAGTCATATGATGTGAAGCTCTTGAATCAAGGATCCACCTATCTGAATTGGAATCTGCAAAAGCAAGAAATGCTTGCCCCTTATGTTTATCATATTGAGATGAAGAAGAAGGAGATGAGCTTGATGTTGTTGCCATTGGAGTTGTTCCTTTTCCCTTGGAAGAAGTGGAAGAGGATGAATCCTTCTCTTGATATGCAATTGGCAAGTTGATGTTTTTCTTCTTAAGGATGTTTTTCAACTCATCAATTTGCTTAACATGACAACGATGCTCATCATGACCAATCCTTTTGCAATATGCACATGTTGGTTGCTCCCTCTTGCTTGAATTGTTGTACTTCTTTGAAGAAGATGATGTTGAGTTTTGTTGTGGAGGAGTGGATTGTTTGTTATCTCCTTGTGGCTTTGATGAATATTTCTTTTGGTCCTTCCCTTTGCTTTGCTTATTGTTTCCATGATTGACCACCAATGCTTTTGAAGTTGAAGACTTTAGAATGCCCATTTTCATCAACTTATTTTGCTCAAGAATCAAAAGATCTATGAGAGCCTCAAAAGATGGTGTTGTGAAGTTACTTATTGTCAATCTTTGAGTCTGAAAACTTGAAACAAAGGTTGCATACTCAACTGGAAGTTTATCCAACAAGTTGAAGACCAATTGATCATCCTCTTTTTCAATACCACAATCTTTTAGTTGTGCTCTTAGTTCATTTGCCTTAGTGACATAATCTTGAATTGTATCAAAATCCTTGGGATCAAGGCTTAAGAGATCATGTTCAAGTTTGTACCCCTTAACCTTATCAACCTTGCCATACAAAGAAGCAAGCTTATCCCAAGCTTCCTTAGCTGTAGTACACTTATCAACATGGAAAATGAGATCATTTGAAATGAACTTTCTTAATGTACCCAATGCCATAGAAGTTTTAGTGAGCCAATCCATATATGTTGTTGGATTTGCTTTAGGATCTAAAGGTGCAGTTATGGTTCCATCAATGTTGTAAATTAAACCTTTTTCCATTAATTTACTCCATGCACGTACTTTCCATGTACCATAATTATGTGCAGTTAAGAGTGGAACTTTAGATGAACCCATGATGGAATGCAAGAGCACAAGAGAGAAAATATGAAAAATCACACAAGAGACACCCACCCCCCCAAATTCACTCAATCAAAGTACCCCCCAACGAATAGATGATTTTGGCACTTTATAATGTAGTGCGTGTACAATAGGCCACTTGCAACTTGGCTAAGTGGGCTTATGATTTCTAATTTACAACTTGCCAATAAAGAGGCTGATAACAAACTAAAACAAATAAGCAAAGACCTAAATTCATATCTATGCAATACAAGTGCCAAAGAGGCCAAAAAGGACCATATGCTGAAAGTAAAAAAATCCACTCAATATCACTTCAAAATGATTGCATATTCAAGAAGTAGACGAAAAATTATGCACTTTCAAAAAAAATGGCACCTGGAAAGGAGTTCATATGAGCCTGAACGAAGCCTTTGAAGTTGCAGAAATGGTGACAAGATAGGTACAGTGTTGAGAAACTGTAAATTCTGGAAAATATGTCAACCAAAATCAGAAACCAAGTACACCACTGTGAAGTACACGAAAAATTAGCCCAAATAAAAAAAAATTGCTTGAAAAAAGGAGCAAAATTGAGTAAGATATGAGTTTTCAAAGTTGGACTGCAAATTTAAAAAGCCCATTGGTGAGGGGGGGCAAATTTTTCAAAACGGTGATGACATCATCGATGATGCATGCTGATGTGTGCAAACTATGAGGTTAAATTTGACGTCCGTGTGGCCGTCAAAAAAGAATATGCTCCCTGCTGGAATATTTTGCGAACTGATGGCATTAAATTTGACGTGCTCTTCTAGACATCCCCGAAGCTGTCGCACATGCCGAAAGACTTGGACGGAATATTCTTTCTCATACCAGAATCTTCGACTATCAATCGCCAATGAGAACTACCGAAATTTTTTGTGAACGCCGCTGGTAGGTGGATTGCCGGCCACCTACCGGTGACAGTGGTGGGACCCCGTTGGGTGAACGGGCTTGCCACGTGGCAAGTTCTCAGGGCGGCAGTACCCTGCAAGTCTGCGGACTTTGGAAGGTATGACCCTGCTTTATTATTTTTGAATTTTTTTATTTTTTGATTTTTTAATAAAAAACTTTACACAAAATCAAAAACTGCAAAATAAATTACAATATTTTGATTTTTTTTTGAAATAAAATTTTCGCAGAAAATGAATTATTTTTTTATTTTTTTTGAAAATTAAATCGTACTGACTGCGCAGGTTGGCCGTACGGCTGGCCTGCAATTTTTTTTTTTGCTTCGACGGACAACTTGCTCCGATTTGGACGAATTGGCAGTCGATTTATAGGTTCTTGGCCCTTCTGAGCACGATGGGAAGGTCCTTTTCGGCTGAAAATGCTTCAAAGTGGTAGCTACCTCTTGGATCTGGCAACCACCTCCAATCTTCAACCCTTTGCAGATTTGGCCTCCAATGTCCAACTGAGACAAAACAAAAGGCAAATCTAACTATCTGGGACACTCCAGACACAATGGTGAGCTCAGATCTGATGCAACAAGCTCCCAAAATGCACTTGTAATACAAGACCAAAAATGGAACCCTCCAATAATCTCTCCAAAAGACTAACTAAAGGCACTCTAAAAGCTTTTATACCATGTAAGAATTGGCTATGAAGGTAGCCACCCAAGATCTAGAGGCCTAATAGAAAGCACAAAAGAGAGATAGAATATGACAAGAATAAACTGTATTCAATGTCAATAATATGAGATGATAGAATGGTACTCAATACAATGTACATAGGAGACCCCTTGGATATATAGCCAAGGTGAGAACATAGGAGGGCATAAGATTATGACAAGTGTCATAATCTTATGACATGAGACAACAAGGAAAAGTTATCACTCCATCTAAAGTGGAAAAGGATAATGTGATAATCTCCACAAAAGGTGGATCTCCCACAAAAGGTGGAGAGATAATCACATGATGTGTCCACAAAAGGTGGGAGTGATGAGGTATGAGATGTCAAGTCCACAAAAGGTGGAAAATCTCCAACAACCTCCTATGTGGTCCCTAAGTAAACTTAACTAAGGTGTAATCATGACCTAGGACAAGGTACAAGACATTTAATTACACCAACATAATTTCTCTTCTTCATTGTCTAGGACTATGGATGCTGTGAAAAATTGATGGGGTGTTTCATTCTTCTCAAAAATGAATGTTCTCAAATTACTAATAATGTTATTTTGGGTACATTCAATGTCTACATTACCTGGCTGAAATATTGGTGTGGTTACCATTGGTTGTTGAATGGGAGTTGTGGATCACCAAATGGTCATAAGGTATGTTGTATGGTGGTCTCAACACATTATCGCAATATTATTCACTACCTATTGCTAGGCAGGAGGTAGTAACATGGGTCTTCCTAAGTTACTATGTTTTCCTTTTCTTCTTCCTCATTCAAGATGATTGATGTTGTGAGAAATTGATGGGGTGTTTTATTTTCCTTGAAAATGAATGTTCTCAAACTACTAATGATGTCAATTTGGGAGCTTTCAATGTGTGTAAGGCTAGGTTGTATAATAGGTGTGAGAAGGCTTGGCTATTGAATGGGAGCTGTAGGTCGTCAAATGGTCATAAGGTGTGGTGGTAACTCCCTGATTTTGGATGAAAAACCTAATGTTTCTAAGATTTTTCTACTGCAAGAACTGATTAGGTCTATTGGAGTATTCTATGGTGGGTTGTGGGATGGAAGATTGATGAATAGGATGACTACAGTTAGATTCTTATGAAAGAGCTCTTCTCTAAGAATAGGCTTGTGAATACAAGGGATCTAAAGCATAATCATCAGTGTAACCCCTAATGAAATCTTGAAATCTATGAATGAAAGTTCTATGATGAAGCAAAATCTTCCTACTTTGATACAAGAAATGTCTTCTTTTCAAAAGGTTTCTATAACTAAGTGTTTTCTTTGGTTTTTTATTCTTTTGGCAAGGGATTTCTTAACAAAATTTGTGGTTTTCCAATCCCTAATCATATATTTCTCAATTTGTTTTTTTCCAAGTTGTATTTTTCAGGATGATCGTTTATCTAAATTTTAATGATTTTGAAATACATAACAATCAAATGTAGGCAGTTGTTTTTAAGAGTTATAATCTAAATAGATAGTGTATGTTCAAAGAACCATGCATGGTCCTATTTTCACTGGTTTGATAACAAAAATGCACTTCAGATAGACTCACTCTTAAATTCAAAAGGTCATCGTTATACTCAACAAACCACAGCCATGTCACCCCCTAGAGGGGGCCCATGTTTTTGTCTTTTCTAGGTACGTACTCAAGGTTATATTTCTTGATCCCCTTAGTGAATGGTCCTTGAAAATTATATGGTGAGTGTCTTGGGGGCAGATTCTTCCCTCCCCTTGCACTACAAGTATTATAATGTCTAGTTACTAACTCAACTAGATATTACACTATGGTTCTTAGAAAGGGTTTCCGTTTAGAGTGGCAAGTGATAAACTCCCTTAGGAGACCTCCCATCCTTTAGTACAAAGGTTTTGGGGATGGTTATCTTGCACACTTCCAACAAAGGTGGGTTTCCCTAGATTTGCTTTAAATTTTAGAGTGGGGTGGAAAAGCTAGCTTTGGTTGTTACCCACTTAGGTCGTTCCCATAGGGTGAATACTTTTTCCCACTATGATAGGCCTTCTAAAGGAATTAATAAACCTTGAAAAATGCATAAAATAGAGGATGAGCCTGGTATTTTGATCACCCAGATAGGGGGAGAGCATATTCCTATCACCATACAAACACATGAATTAACTTGTTCAATTTTTAGAGTCTAAATGTCAATTTTCTATCTATGTGAAGATGTTGCTTCACAAAACAAATGATGTAAATTTTAATTCCAAATTGAAAGGTTTGGTGACTGTCCTAGGATTGATAAATTTTTAATCAAGTGAATATCCTAGATTGATTCCTTTTAATCCAACTAAAGAAGTGACTATCCTAGATTGATTCATTTTAGTCCAACTGAAGAAATGAAGTGACTGGTTGTAGTTGAGTCGGATCCAGATAATGATTTACATAGAAGCACTATAACAGATAACAGAAGCGCTATAGAAATAGTTAGATGCACTATAGAAAATGTCACAAGTGCTACAAGATTCATCAGGAGAGCTATAGAATTTGGTGAACGTGCTAAAACAAATGTTGAATGTGATCAGTCAGATTGTGCTGAAAGCTTTTGATCGAAGCACTAAAAAAGTCCTTCAAAGTGCTATATTTTTCTTTGGAAGAGCTAAAGTAGGCATAAGTGTTATAGTTTTTGTTAGAAGTGCTATAGAATCTTCCAATTGCACTAAAAGAATCACACCAGATTCTTGTAAGAATTTTTTTAGAAAAACTTGTTAAAAACATGGGGTTAGGCCCCACGGTGGGTGCCAAAATGTAAGTGTGAATAAGTAAATAAGTAATAACAAATAAAACACTTCTTAATGAAACATTATATTATGATTTAACATGAATTAAACTAATTTAAAAGCACAAAAAGTTTGAAAATGTCTCATTGTCTCCTATCTCCAAATATTTATCAAGTTACAGAGGGCTCTCAGACTTATAAGCAACATAATTATTAAAATGCCTATCTAGAGAATGGAATTGATGCTAAATGTAATGATGTGATGATTGATAATGAAACTAAAAGGCTATGATACTGCTATAATCTATTCTAACATGAAACCTGATGGATGAAAGCTACAATAAAACTATGATGTTGTCCTGATTTGAATTCTACTGATACTTATGATTGTTATGATGCTAAATGATAATTGATGCTATTGCTATTTCTATGATTGCTTGGTTGCTATGAATGTTGTAGAGTAAGTTTGCACAAAGATTCAGGGTCCATTTTCTTTGAAGAAAGGTTGTATATATAGATTTACGACAACACATTGTGAGAGGGCAACACAACAGAGGCCTGAATTCAATCTTAAGATTTGAAGGGTGAGAGATGAAGAAGCTAGAGCTGATAAAGGGAATGGTTTCTCCCCATGAAACATCAGGCAAGATGATAGGAAAGATCAGAGGAAGAAGATTTGAGAGATTGATTCAAATTTGTTTCCAATTTGTCTCCATAGCTTCTCGTGAATGCCAGTTGAAATAAATTGGATTTTGGAATATCAAATTTAGTAGGTCAGTAAATAGAGAAATTTTCTTTATTCCTTTATTTAAATATATTGATTTTATTTAAATTAGCAAAAAGGGAATATATAATTTAATAAAAAAACTATAGAAGTTGTTTATTAAATAAATATAGAAGGAATATGATAATTAAACAATAAAGTGTAAAACTTTGTTTATTTAATTAAGATTGAAATGATGTAATAATTAAATAACACCAACTATAGAAGTTGTATATTTAATTAAAATTGAAGAACAGGAGAATTAGAAAGTGAACTATAAATAAATATTTCTATTTATTTAATAGTAGAAGAAATTAAGATAATTAATCAAATAAAACATATTTAATTAATTTGATTATCCAGAGCATTTTTAGGTGTATATAATGAGTACTTTCCTTGTGGCTACCTTAACTCTTAATTCATTCATATTATCATTATTATATTGTTATTTAGTTATTTAGGTTGGCCAATGACTTATATAGGGTTATCTAGGTTGGCATGGGTGATATTCTAGGCATAAGTTTGATATATATGCGAGGTATATGTAGGTTATTATATATAATCATATTGTAAATTATGTTCTCATTTTAGATATTTGAAGTTTTTCTCCCTCAAAGTGATTTTTTATTCTCAATTATTAGCAAATATTTTCAACATATTTCCTATCATATTCTTCTATTGTGCAAGTTATTTCATTACAATATTTAAGAGACTTTGGGCTAAGGAAACCATATAATTGCTCTAAAGATATAAATGTGGAGTGTTTTGATTAAAAGGATTTAAATATTATCTCTTTGATTCTCAACACTTCCTAATGGGTCGTTGAGACTTGGGGAAAGAATAAAAACAGATTTATAGTGGTGCATCTCATAGATTTCTTGGTTGAGGAATGTAGAAAGGAGAAAATAAGTCTTTAATGATTATGTAATGCGATGAGACATATACGACATGATAACAAACAAGATTTTAAATTTCAAAAAACATTCAAGAAGAGATGATACACAATGCCTATACCATGAAAAATATAATTTTATGAATTCTAAAAGTACAAAAAAAAAAACATTATTATTAATTTTAATTTTAAAAAATACATTTTAAAAGCTAGTGACAACATACAAAAGCCCTATGAAATGACCAATAGACATAAATGCTTATAAAATTATTTATCCAATACTTCACATTGGTCTAAAATTACTAATTTAATTTATCTTAAGAAATAAATAATATTACATATTAACTCAAAACACTACTTTAATACATCAATATAAATAACGATTCTAAAATAAATTTAAATTACTTATTTAAATATTTTAATATGTACATTGAGGAACATCACCTCTCAGACCTCCAAAAAAATATGTTCTCCCCCCAATAGTTATCATTTATAACAAATCATTTTATATTATAACATTGTTTTTTAGTTGCAATATATTCCCTTTTTATTTTGGATATAGGAGCAACTTTAGTAATAAACAATTGTATATTCAAGATAAAAGTTGCTTTCTTATAACCACCTTCAGGGAAGCATCCACTACCCATGTCTGTCTTTGAGAATGGAGTTCGTAAACTTCTTGGAACCACCCCTACTTCTCCTCCAAAATCAACTCGATTAGCAAATAATGTCAATTCTTTAAAAATCGCTGCAGGCCAGTGAGCCACTAAACTATCTTGTAAATACAATGCCCACACTATATTGTTGCCCCTAGTTTCCTAAAACAGTAGATCAATATTAGAGTCAATCACCTTATAAATATGATCAATGTAATATAATTGGTTTGTCTTTTAAAAACTACATAAAAATAAATAGAGAAGAGAATAGAATGAAATTAATTTCTATAGTTAAAAGATATAGTTTTATTTGTAAATAATGTGGTTTTCTAAACCTTCCTGTAGGAGGTGGGCAGAGGCAAAAATATATAAAACCTTTAATTGCATTGTCTGAATGAAAACAATTACAACTGCCTCTATTTATAGAGGGCTTAGTACATTCTAGAACTTAGGCCGACATATCATATTTTTATTATTTTACCTTATCTTATCTCAATCCTTATCCATATCTATAACATTCTAGAACATTACATTTCATATCATTTAATATTGACGGTGTGGGAGAAATTACACGCCAACACTTCCCCCTAATTTCTACCACAAATTCTCAGTCTCTTTCACTGATGCTGCGGCATCTAAAATTTTATAGATCTAGTGATCGAACCTAGGAAATCCCATGATGCTATTGGGATGCTCTACCCATGAGCTCTGGCACACATGGTTACCAGTCCATCATCGGTTCAGGTGCTCAACACTTGTATTTTCACAGCACCTCCCATAGAGTCACACTGCAGGTGCTCAGGGGTCCTAATAAACTCTTAACATCTGTCAAAAATGGTGACAAGATCCTCCCATAGAGTCACACTGTAGGTGCTCGAGGATCCTAATAAACTCTTAACATCTATCAAAAATGGTGACAAGATCTCCTCTTTTACCTTTTGATGTCTGTCACAAACGGTGACAGGATCACTCTAATTTGTTTAGCACCGACAATCTTTAGATCTAAGACTAAAACTTTGACTTTCACTTTAGCAACTTCCTTGATGGCGGCTGCGGCCTTTTTGTAGATGACGACACCTTAACACTGGCTTCTTGCACATCAAACTTCACCTCTTCCTTCTAACATTGGCTACTTCATTTTCACTTCTCATGACTGGGAATACCCTTCTGCAAACTTTCTGCTTTCAATGGTTGCGGCCTTCTAATCACTTACAGTCAGCAATATTCAGCTTAAGCCTGTGAATAAAAACAGCAATAAAGCTTGGATATTACCTTTAGCTCCTACGCTTCTTGCTTTAGATCTGCACCTCTTTTTTTTTTTCATTGGCTGCAATCTCGCAACGATTCGATCTCCTTTCAGCATCCTTTATTTCACAATTTGCAATTTACTGTTCTCTTAGATCTGCAACATCCTTAGTCTAGCAGTAAGCACCTTTTCTTTAGTAACTTGACTTTCTCTTAAAAGCAATGGCCTACAATCTTCAAACTGGAAGACTCCCTCGGATCTCTCTAGGCTCTAATACCACTTGTAGGAGGTGGGCAGAGGCAAAAATATATAAAAGCTTCAATTGCATTGCCTGAATGAAAATGATTACAACTGCCTCTATTTATAGAGGGCTTAGTACATTCTAGAACTTAGGCCGACATATCATATTTTTATTATTTTACCTTATCTTATCTTAATCCTTATCCTTATCTATAACATTCTAGAACATTACATTTCATATCATTTAATATTGACGGTGTGGGAGAAATTACACGCCAACACTTCCTAATACAAAGACGAGAGAAATATTAAATATAGAAAGTTTTGTGCTTACCCTTCTTATGCTTATGTGGGTCTCTAGTTGTGCTCCATCATATTCAGAAGCACGATTAAATGGCATTCCTGGATAAAATTGTCCTTCCTGAATAAATCCGCTACAATCCAAGTCTTGGCAACCCGTTACGTAGCCATCAAGCTGCATGGATACAATTTTAGAGTAAAATTAAACAACTACAAAATTATAAGAAAATAAAAAATTATAAAAAATATTTAATTATCTAAAATTCAATTCAATTCTTACCGTATAAAATAAAATAAAATGAGGAATTGGATCGCCATAGCTACTGGGGTAAACCTGCAGGCCATATATACACTTTAGTATCATATTATTATGTATTGTTTCAACTATTTTTTCAAATTGAAAGTAAACAGTTCGCAGAAATCAATAGACTATTCATTCAAACCAGCAAACCAGCTTCCATCGTTTGCATTATTGAACCATCAGGCTCCTCATGCACAACCCACATTTGACTGTTACTGTGATAATCTGCAGACTGTACGAAAGGTTGCCATACATTGAAGAACGCTTTGCTTTCATGGACTTCCTGTGCTCTCGTTTGTACCACTGCCCACTACAAAATAAAGATAAAAGTGGGTCATGTTAAGAAAGCTGGATAAGGCTTTTTAATGACCTTGTTTTGTAATTTTTTCTTGTTTTAATAAATTTTTACCCCTCTTTATGTTTAAGAAAGCTTCATTCATTCGATTTATCATTGTTATTCTTATAGTCTGATCAAAAAAAAAAAATTATAATTATCATTTTGAAAGGTAGTAATTTAATGATACCAAGTTTCCACAATCTATATCAATTTCCTTCACACATTTCTGGATTAGATTGCATGAGAATTTTTGCACCAATATTTCGGATCACACTCCATGAACCATCATCAGAATGAAATAACTCAAAAAGAAAAGTCATACAAGACTTATATGCTAATTTAGCTGAATCACATCTTGATTTGAGACAAATCCATCTAAATATTTTGTTGAACAGGTAATTTTTTCTAAATTATTTAATACAAAAATTAGATGAATAGCAGCAAAACCTCATGATCATCCTTATCTCGTTGGACACTATCTGGGACGACACGTAATCTTCTGTTTAAGTATTGTCTGACAGATCCTGCTCTTTTAACACGTTCACGTGTGATTTCCACAATGGGCACAGTTCCCGCTGGGCACACTATTATTGACGAACTGTTATACTTAAAAGTATCCCTTGAACTTTGCCCTAAGCCCTTCTTCAATCCACAAAGTATTCACTGTCAGATCTATTTCATATTCAGGGGCACTGCAGTTTATAGGGGATGGATATTCGATTCATTCTTACAGTCTTTAAAAAGAAAAAGGTGAAGATTGCAAAAACATACGCGAAAGTGTTTCAATTGAAGAGATATCTGATACTCGTATTTTACACAAAGCACACTTTCTCCATTGCCGTTCTAAAAACAAAACAATACAAAAAAAAGTTCAAATAAAATTGAGCTTTATTAAATTTATGGAAAAATATGCGAAATTTGTTATGTTTGAATAAAAACGAGATCTGAAATTTATGCACCGCGGGGGGATTGACGTAACTTATATACTTATCAATGGTCATAGTTTGCAATTTGGACATCTCATTGATGGTAAAATTGTGCAAATCACCTGCCAATATATATCATGGGTATACATATTAATGAAATAAATATTGAAAAAATATTGTCAGAAGCCATAGCTGGAGAAGAGAAAAGAGACGAGAGAGAGAACAAGGGATATATATCGAGAAACCAATCTAGAATAGTTTAGATATTTATAAAATTTCTTTGATTCGTATTACATATTTTAAAGCAGGTTTGTAAGATTTGTAGGATATTAGTTTCTAAATTTCGAGAAGGAAAGGTCATCATTCTTTAAATATTCATCTAAGCGGATCGAGTTGCCAGGCTATCAGTAGCAAATGCATATCGAATTCAACTTCTATTGTTAGATAATCAAAAGACATTCACTGAAGTTCCGGATCCTAGCATCTTACTTAGTAGATTAGGTCGTGATTACATGGAGGGGAATTAAGAACTATTATGAGATAAAAAATAAATAAATTATAAGATTAGTTGGAATTTTTTTCTGATTAATAGGAACTTATTTTTAGTTTGTAGATTTGAGGTGGATTAGAAATTGCCTCATCAGTTATTAAAATTTTCTATCACTTGTTTATCATGTAAATTTTTTAAGATTCTCATCAACTTTTATTTAATATTTTAATCTTTTTATTTGTAAACTAATCAATCAATATTGCACAGACCAACAAATAGCAGTAGCATCACTGGCATTGTATATTATCTTCTGTATATATCAGTTTTAATATTTATTTTATTCAATTATATTTTCTAAATTTTTAACTTATATTAAATTTATTTTATATTTTATATTTACACACTATGGAATTGTTGCCTGAAACACTCCCCTTCCCATTATTAATGTCAGTTTAACCATTTAGAGTTCAATCTGAAAACACGATTTCTTCAACATTATCAAATATTTCACACAAAATAACATTTTAAAAAAGATACAAAAATAATCAATAGAAATTTAGGCTTGTACAATCTTTTGAACATATTTATAACTTTTTTCCAAGTAGGTCCATCAATCTATGCATAATTAATCTGCATATAGTCTTTTATAAATTACCTACTCCACTCTCTATTTTAATATATTTTTCAAAATGACTTTTCAATCCACAAATAGAACAAGCATAAAGATCCCAACACCTTTCCTTTTGATGTCCTTACACTGTATTCTTTGACCTAGTCTATTACATATAACATTTGTATTATCATTTCTATCTCTATTCTCATATCAAAGGCCTTCGTTATTTGGCCTCACAATTGATTGAATGGGATCTCTCACTCCTTGCCCATACTTTCCCAACCCTGATATTCATTGCATACTACTAATTGACATCATTCTCTTTTGATATTTTCTTCTTATATAAACTATTTTTCTCTTCTAATCTCTTTAGGTTTTCTTTGTCTCTAGGAAAATTCACTACCAACAATTCGCAAGAAAATTCACCACCATGAAAAATTCACCACCGTGAAAAATTTACCACCAACAATTCACTATCCATGGAAAAATCACCATTAACTTTTTTAATATATATTTCCAAGACTTTGAATTAATAAAGAAATATAGACCTCCATTATTCTCTTGCAAAAAGAATTTCAAAGTCTTGGAAATATATATTAAAAATATTGCGATTAATTTTGTGAATTGTTGGTGGTGCATTTTCCTTGAGGGGAATTTGTCATGCTAGTGGATTTTCTTGAGGTGAATTGTTGGCGGTGAAAATTTTCCTGATGCCGTTTTCATTCACCTCATTAAATAAATTCAATATTTATTCCATTTCTTCATTTTTCTTTTCCATTTTCTCCAATTCTTTTTCAAGCTTCCCAATTTCACACAAATATTCACATATATATTTTCAAAAAAAATATATCATTTCTATCAATTCCAAGTGAAACCTTTTAATGTTCACCAATTCATCTTTCAAACTATCTTTTCTCACAGATATTAAATTTAAACTCGCCTTTTATATTCCCTTGATTTTGCTACAACAATTTAGATCTCCTTCCTTCAAAAAATGACTGTTACATGCAATTACCCTTATTCATCTAATCAAACACTAGATCTCTCCTTAGGAAGTTAATGTGATAGCTATGGCGTCCTTATAATTAGCAGTGGCTTCCTCCAATATTTTTGTCCCTTTATTGAGCTATGATTTCCTTATTCTGTAACTTTACTTATCATTCTTTTCTCCACCACCAACTTTTTTTGTTTTGAGGTGTGGCTGATTTAGTGACCTCTCTTTTTGGTGAAAGGTCAAACTCTTCTGAAAAAAATTAAGATTTCGTTAACCCTTGATTCCTACTTTTGAATACGAAATGAGACCTGTAGCGGATTTTTTTTGCAGACTCTTCTTAATAGAGGTTCTTCACTTCAGACTGAGAGATTACTTTCCTTGTGACTTCCTTCAATGAAAGTTTATTGAACTTCAACCAACAATTTCTAACAATAGTAGTGGACATTGAATAACAAAAACTCTACAATCTTCTTTAATGTTGGGTTAGTAGTTTTCAAACCACAAATTACCTCTTTGCCTGAATGTGTTTCTTTCTTCATCTGCGACTCCCTTTTCCTTTGACCAGCTATGTCCTGCGGCTTCCCATCAAGATTGCGCGTTATTTCTTTGCAAGTGGCTTCCATTACAAAAAAAAGAATGATAACTTTGAATTGTCTTCTATGGTCTCCTTAAACTCTCTCTAACACGCTTTAACAACATATTAACATTCTAAGAAAACTTTTTCAACAAAATGCAGTCAACTTTTCTAACTTTTGTTATCTTTTTTACATGGCTTCTTCTCATGACACAATCCTTCAACCAAGTCAACGAATAAAAATTCCAGAGATGTCAACCTTGGGAACCCTTCATATACCTATGAAGGAAAACAAAAAAAATATAAACCAGATTTGCACGCCTCCTTTTTATTCAACCAATGGCAGACTTGGTAGAGGGCTATGACCTTTTCTTAGCAAATCTTACAAACTATCGATTCAACTGGGAGTGGCTTTTAGTCGTCTTAACTTTTTTTCTTTTATCTTCTTTGGATGGTGTGAATCACCTTAGACTGCACATAATTTATTTTGATAGAAACGATTAATGTGAACACAATCTGCTCATGGAATCTCTTCCATGAGCTACAACGATTGTCTCTTCAAGAAACTCACAAAAAGGAGGCCTTTTGTTCCTTTGGCAGTTTTTCTAGATCTGTAATCTTCTTACTACCTACAGCTTTGACAAATAATCGTGGACTCTTCCCTGATCTTCTGCAAGATAATACTCTTTGGGAACCTGTTCTGATAACCTTCTTAAACCTGATATAATACTATGATGAGTTTTTCATGGATCATTTGGGAATCAAACTTAGGATCTTTCATTTGGTATTGGAGTGTTCTACCAACTAGACTACCTATCATAGGATCAACCCATTTGTTATCCAGGTTGGGATTATTATCAACACACCTCCTTAACCTAATCTAATAGAATGCTTAGGAATCCTAGCTTAGACTGACTTTGATACCATGTTTAAATTTTTATAGACCAACTAGGAAGCCTAGTACCTTCCATTTGCTATTGAAGTGCTCTACCAACTGAACTAATGACTTTTATAGGACCAACCCATATATTTTCCAAAATTTGACTTGTTACCAATAAAAATAACATTTTAAAATACATAAAAAAAATAAGATCAATGGACAAAAAAATAAATTAATAATATAAATTAGAAACAAAAAAATTTAAAGATGAAACTAGAGATTTGTACTATAATTCTCTCCTCTAGAAAGATAAGAGGGATACTTGAAAATTGTAAAATGGCAAAACTAGGATTTTCCTTATTGATTATAATGTTTAATTTAGTTAATACCTAGACTCTTATCATCTAGGAATTGGTACATAAAATGTCTTGTAACTTTTTTTGTGTTGTGTTTTTGTTTAGTAATATCAATTTTCAACTTCTAATAAAATATAGATATAAAGGAGTTGTCTTGTATTAATTAGAATATTAGATTGCAAAAAGAAATGTTCAATAGTGAAATCACAAAGGATATAACAAAGAAGAATTTATTAATTTATTAATCAACATAATATAAATATATAGTTGTTGAAGACTCAATTATCTTCCAATAAAATACCTAATTCACTTGACAAACAAACTAAAAATAGTTGATAGCAAATTGAATTTGTTAAAAACAAACTAAACACCTCTCCAACTATTATTGACATATATTTGAAGATTAATGATTCATAAAAACAAACACATATTCTTTTATGGCTTATTTTAACACTCCAAATAATTTTGGAGCCAATATTCGAAGACCTCTTCTTAAAGCTACAACACTAAATTGACTAACAACATAACACAAAACAATAGAAAATGCACTGTCTAGAAAATGTTATTCTTCTTCAAGATGCTTCCAATTACAAATATAGTCACCTAGATATTATCAAGTTTCCCAATATTATTGGACAACAATTTTATATGAAGTGTCTCATTACCCTCGTAAGGGTATGATGTTGAATTTTTGAATTTTTGATCTGCCTCTAAATTATCGGACAACAATCCTAACATGCATGTCTCATAACCCTAATGAGGTACAGTTTCTTTGATCTAAAAGCACCTCAAATTATTGAGCATATAACTATTCCCTACCACATCCCTCACTATCTTAAAAATGATGGCCTCTTCAAAATAAAACAATTGTCTATCTTCACTGAAGTCATCATCACTATCATCAAGTGGTTTTTCACCAATAGCTATATTTATTGATTCCTTAACTTTTCCTTTGAGAAGATCACTAGAACAATTTTTACAATTAATTATTGTAAGACCCATTTTTTTTATAGTAGTAACATTCAATCTCACTCTTACCTGCCATTCTCTTTCCCAACAATTTCTTCGAGCATAATGCAAGCTCTAACTAAGTATGTCATTCTAAATCTCTTGTAGTTGCTCTCTTTTCTTTAACTAAGAGCTCATTAAAATGGTGTCTTTTAAAGTCTACGAAGATATCTAGGAGTAAAATTATCATTGCTATATTTTGAAGGAATACTATTAAACACATTAGATTTAGAATCTTCTTTATCTACCACAACACCAACTTCTAGTTGTTTAATAAGAAATCTCATATTCTTTATGTGGCTCATGAACTTAGATGCCTAGGTGATTCAATTATCAACTTTGAGAGATACCCATATTTGATATTTTGCACTTCAACTATGGTTTCTTCTCAATCCCCATTTGACATTGATCTAACAAGATTAGTTCTTCTAGTTTACCAACATATCTATTGATAAGAGAAACACAAATTTATTGAAATATTAAAAATTATTTTAATATATTTATGAAAATTATTATTTATTCATTTTTTATTATTTAATAAATAATTGTGTTTTGTTATAATTCTAAAAATTATATTTTTTTCATAAAAATATTTTTTTATTTTAATTACTATACAGTTCTTTGTTTTTTTCTAATATGATATCGGAACCCATGGCAACAGAAGTAGTGTGAAGAAAGAAGCAACACAAACATTTCAGAAGAGAGATTTGAAAATGCATTTATTTGTTTGAAGACAACATGCCGGTTATTAATGATGAGATTAGGAGTGCAGTGTGGCTTTGCTATGGATAATACAACATTTAGTTGCATCTACCCACACTCTTGTTTCACTTCGAACGGTGCTAAAAAAAACAAACTATAAAGAAGGAATGGGCATGGATTTCTAGATCCCTATGGTGGCATAGAAATTCAAAAGTTCTACTCTAAGTTAACTTTGACCAGTGAATGTGCTAACTACCCAACAAATTCCAAATACACAATAATTTTTAAGTACAGACCTGGAGGGAATTGTGTCACACCAGATATCTACAACAAAATTACTTGAGATTTAATTAAGAATTTCTCCAATGGATTTGTGAGAAGTACAATTAACAATGCTTGAATTGGCTTATCTAGGGCTCAACAATGTTAAACAATAATTTCTCTATCTTAAGCTTCAATAATAAAATATTGAGAATATGTAATCAAAGGCAATTTGTGGAAAATTATTAACAAGTGATGATGTCATAGAGTATAGTTTGGAAAAGTATACAAGGAAGGTTTCTTTTTTAGACTTTTAAAAGTGCGATGTGTTTTAGGTTGGGAAATTTAATCTCGACTACGGCATTAATTTCTCCTTCAAAATCTATTCATTTCAAAATGCCTATCTAGAATCAAATCTCAACATTAAATTCAAATTTTGAAGTAAAATTTTTTAAAATATTTGAAAGGATATCATATTAACATGTTTTTTGGGTTAATGATATCAAGTTTCCACAATCCATAAAGTTCTTTGCAATGGTTTCTGGTTTTGATTGTGTGAGAATTTTTGCATCAACGTTTCTGTTTTTTGGGTGCTGAGTAATATATTATTTTATGTCCTCTATAGTTTCGTAGGTTTAAGTTTTTTTTAGTATTTATTCTTTCAAGAGTCTACCTCTAGAGAGTTGTAAATGAAAACAAATATGAAACAAAGGAGAAAATAAAACAAATTAAAACTCTGAATTTGTGTTATGTCGAATACAAGCTCAACAATTCAATTTATAATCAAATACATATTAAATTTTGAGTATTCTATAGCATAGTGTTAGATGCAACATTTATGAAAACAGGTGAGATGTGAGTTGTGGTGAGTAAAACATGGGTGGCTGAGAATGATACTTGGTTTGGTGTGAGTGGTAGGAGTCCTACTGATCTGTGTCAAAGGCTACAATAATTAATTTACTCTTCCAACACCCCCCCATAAATTAATTTTGGTAATTATTTTTAAATATCCCCCCATATTCTAGAATATATGGGTCCCAACCTAATGCCTTGTTAGGTACCCATTTACAATTATTCACTAGTATGATAGTAGACGTTCACATCAACTCCCCCTGAATGACAACCATCAAATATTCATGTGACTTCTCACAAGCCTAAAAGACTTCTAAGATATGCACTTGCTATGATTCTATCAACATTAAAATATTTCCTTGCATGATATATTTAAATCAACTATCTCTTGTGATCTTCAAATATTTTGGAAACAATGGCACCTTCCTTTTGGAAACTTCACGTGTGTCTTCACTCGTTCACATTTTTTTCAAATGCTTCAACATCTAGAATCTTCCAATCTAGAGATCAAACCTAGGAAATCCCATTTTTCTATTGGGATGCTCTAACCATGAGCTTTGTCTCACTTAATCACCAATCCATCATACGTTCAGGTGTGATACACTTGATTTTCTCAACACTTCCCTTTGAGAGTCACCAGAAATTGACCACTTGCTTCACATAGATTCATCTTCAAAATCACCTTTGCATGAGAATTACTACAGATCTGTTGAATTCTACAAAATTCTCTTCATCCAATTAGTTAGTGTGGCCTATCTTTTCAATAATTTCTCTAGCAATCCTCCAAAAAAATAACTACTTAAACTTGGAGGAGATTTCAATTTGGCACCATCTACTTGCTATGATTAACTCTGTGAATTGAAAACTTCTTAAGCAGACTCTAGAGTGAACTCCCTGATTACCTCTCTTCATTGTTGACAGGGGGAATCTTAAAAAATGTGATCTGATTTTGGCTACTAGACTTTGGCAACACCTATTCATTTCCTTACAAGCTACATAGTCCTTTCACAAATAGAAAAACACAATAATTAGATCTTATAAAACACAATTTACCTTTTATATGCAGGTGCCTTAATCCTCCAATCAAGTAGTAAATGGATATCCTTCATGAACAGTGCTCAAGTCTTTCAATGACTTCTTAACACATGGGATCTCCTGCTCTACCTTACACTTAGGTTGCAAAGAATTCATAGCCTCTTCCACTCCAAAAGCCCATTTATAAAACTGAATAGGTTTCATCACCTTCGAAGCCTCCACCAAAAAGTGAGGCCTCAATGCAGAAAGCACATTAATTTCCTTAGCAACCACAACAACACCATTTTTTTTTCATTTTTTTTCTTAAACCTTTCTCCTCTCTCCCACTGCAACTAGAAACTCAAAGAATCTATGACTTTCACCCAAACTACACAAAAAGTAAACAAACGAGCAATCAACAGACTTCTTGACTTCTTCACAAACAACAATAGACTTTTATTCTACAAATTTCAATTACTCTTAAAACATAATAGAGAAACACATAACAAAACATAGAATGAAAGAAACAAATTAGAGTAGGATTTGGAGCACTGCGATTACAGGCTCAACAATTTGATTTATAGATAAATGGACAATAAATTATACAAATACCATGAAAAATAGAACAAATAAACACACAACAAAACATAGAATGAAAGACACAAAATAAAGTAGGATATGGAGCACTGAGATTACAGGCTCAACAATTTGATTTATAGATAAATGCACAGTAAATTCTATAAATATAGTTGGTGCAAATAAAGTCTTATAGCTAGTCAATTCATTAATAGGGGACATAGGGGACGTATTTACATGTTAAGTTTACTTAGGTCCTAGGAAGGAATATTTCTAGAAGGTGTTACTTGTCATTAGTTGTTCTTATATTTTGACTTGTAACACATGTCACCTAGGTAGTTGTGATAAGTTGTCTCATGTCATATGATTATCTACACTTGTCATAATCTTGTTTAGTCTTGTGTCTCACCTTCTCTATATAACCAAGGGGTCTCTCATACATTGTACACATCACATTGAATCATAATTGATAAGAATATGGTTTATTCTTGTCATATTGATCTTCTCTCTTTGTGCTTTCCATTTGGACTCTAGATCTTGGTAAGGTATATCCATAGCCAATTCTAACATGGTATTAGAGTGGGTTAGCTGCCTTTGGTTAGCCATTATTTGAAAGATGGTAAATCTTGAAAATTTGAGTATGTTCTTCTTTTGCATTGTACGATGATCTAGAAAATAAGAAAAACTTGATAGAAATAGTAGATTTTTTGGGTTCCTCTTTTGGATCTTTTATTAAAGGTTCAAATTGGAGCTTTCTAGTGAAAATTTGAGCTCACCATTGTGTCCAACAGGTTTGATAAAGTTGTCTTTCTCTTTGGTTTCATCCAAATTAGACATATGCGTCCAAACCTATGAGGGTTTGAAACTAAAGAGTGGTTGCCAAATCTAGAAGGTAGCTGAAATTTTGGAGCATTTTTGGCCAAATACGACCCTACCATTACATATAGAAGGGTCAAAACCCCTAAGATTGACTTTCAATCCATCAAATTTAGAATAGAAGTTTATTCACATATTTTTAATATTGTTTGAAAATTTTATTAAAAGTAAAAATAAAAAATTTAAAGGTAGGTATTGCATGTGTATTACTTGTGTAGGTCTATAAACTTGCATTGTACCATACATGGTACACTGTGGGTAGCACTACCATGTGGCACAAGGCCACAATCCCCAACAACCCACACGACCCCACCATTAAACTAACAGCTCACCAATAAATCTGACTTGTAGACCAAAGAATATTTTCTAGGTATCATAGACAATTTCGTCTGATTTATTTGATCGAAGAGAAACATAATATACCAGCTAGCTAAAGGAATATTTCGATGGGTCGAATCAAGCATATGACAGCCTAGAAACCATCAAATTTAACCCCACATTTTATTGATATTAGCACCACGTCAACACCCTTTTCAAATTTTTTGGCCCCCTCATAGATGGAGATTTGGTTTTTGTAGTCTAACTTTGAAGTTTCATAACTCAGACTTACGACCTCCTTTTTCAAAGCTTATTTTTTATTTGGGCTAATTTTTTGAGCTCTACATAGTGGTGCAATTATTTTTCAGTTTTGGTGCCTATTTTTTCTAGAAATTACAAATTCTCACAGGTGTTGTTACTTCATCCTCAATTTGTGAACTTGAGGAGCTCATATCTTGCTCCTACAATAATAACATGTTTGGGTGTAGCTTTTTTGAAAATGCATAATTTTTCATGTACTTTTCATTGGTATGTACCAAAAATTATACTTGATTTTGTGGCTTATTATTGGAATTTTCATTTACTTTTATGTGGTACACATAATTTTAAGATTGGAATTTGCATGTACCAAGATCAAGACCACTTTTTCTTTCTTAACAAGTTCCACATGTAATCGCACTAAGTATAAAGTGCCAAAAAACAAATATTGCTTGGGGGTTTCATGATTGAGTAATCCGGGGGGTAATCTTGCAGTGGTTGTTTGCATTATTCTGCTTGGGTTGTGATCTTGCAATGGGGAAATATCAAATTGAACTCCTAGTTCCACATAATTATGCTACATGGAGAAAATTAGTATGGAACTATCTCTTGATGAAAGGTCTAATAGGCCATCTAAAGGAAACTATTTCTTAACTGATTGATTCTAAAGAATTAGAAAAATGGGAGCTTGATCATGAGAAAACACTTGGATGCAAATGTTCATCAGTCTCATTTGATTTACAAATTCATGTTGAATCATGCAAAACACCTAAAGAGGCTTGGGAGGCTTTTGAAAATTTGTATGGTTAAATAGATAAGATTTTGGGGTATCAGATTGATAATGATTTCATGAATCTTAATCCTAATTTTTTTAACTACAAACAAGACTATATTTCCAAAATTAAGCAACTAAGAACACAACTGAAAGAATGCAACATTGATAAGGTGGATTTACAATTGATTTTGAATGTGTTATCCAAGCTTGGTCCTGAGTATTTAGTGTTTGTTTATGGATTTCATACCCATTGAATTTCTATGGGGGCATCATATGTTTATCCTATGTTTGATGACTTTGTAAATATCATAATCCAAGAGGAAGCTAAGCTAATGAGCATGGGTCTAATCAAGTCTTCCAAGTCAGAAACATTGTTGGCTATTGAGTCTAAGGTACAAAAAGAATCAGTGAATATTGATAAGAAGAAAAAGAAGAAAAAGAACAAGCCACATAAAGAATCCAAATTCTCCCCCTCTAAAAGAGAATCATCTAATAAGGAGAGGCCTACTTGTGCATAAATCAAGAAGGATGGACATGAAAAAAACTATTTTTACAAGAAGGATATTGATGAATTGAAAGATCTTTTTAAAAAATCACATTGATTTTCCTTCTAGAATGCTTGAATCACAGGGTTCTCTTTCTTCAAAATAGTATAAAAATGAAAAAAGTCTTGAGCTTCTACATCAAGATATAATAGACATGCTCTTTGTGCTCTTTCAAGTCATGGATCAAGGAGATGGTTTCTAGATTTAGGAGAATTTCATCATATGACATCTTTGTAGTCTACATTCTCTTCTTTCTAGCCTTGTACTATTTCTCCTATTTTGATAGGAAACAATACGTACATGAGTGTAATTGGGAAGGGGTCTATTAGTTCTGGGGAAAACACTCTCTAGGATATTTTATATTTTCCTCATTTCATGAACAATCTTCTTTCCATATATCAAATTACACCTGGTGGAGATGGGAGGTTCACTCCTAATTCAATCATCATTCAAGACTTGGACTGTAGAGATATCATTGCTAGTGTTATGGCCAATCATTCATCTTCGCTATATAACTTTGTAGATTTTACTTTTGATGGTGAAATTGTTCCTTCGACTATTCATCACACTTCAAGTATGAACCATGATTTAAAGGAGACATTTGGATTTTTGAACTTGGGAGTTCTCACATCAGATCAAGCTCTTGAGCCATGCATTCTATGTCCTCCATCTACTGTTATAGTTGATGATGATTGTGTTGCTACAAATATGGATTATTCTTATTTAGTGTTGTAGGATCTTCATTATCTTTCATATTTGGATGGCTTATTGATAGGTATTCTAGACTTGTTTGTGAAGTATCATATTACATATTTTGGAGACATCAAATTGATGAAATTCATCTTCTCTTTGATGAAGAAGATCCTTCTTCAGTTGTTGTGAGGGAACACTTTGTACCTCTCATTCAATCTCTACATGATCACTCTTGACAGTTTGATGTGAGTGTGGATACCTTTGTACAACATTTGGAGGAGGCTTCTTTATCTTCAGAGGTGGCATAATTTTCTTTGGACTGTGTTCCACATTCATCTCTACAAAATTTTGGATTGTCCTCTTCAACAGTGTGGCTTAGAATTCCTATTTGTGGTGTGTCAGCTTTCAACATCAACTTGGAGACACTTGGGAATTCTCCAAAGACATCATACACCATCTATCTTCCTAACATCCTACATACTATATTAGTTTTGTTTCTTCCTAAGGGGAGGAATGTTGTTTGGCACTATTGGATCATCTTCAACATTCAATGTCAAGCTTCTACAATCATTACAAGAGACTCAACATTGAGGAGGGCCTACATCATCTTTCTTCAAATTCTCTCTTATTAGGGGGGTATTTTTCCTCACATTGGGTTTTGGCCTTCTCATGAATCATTGAGAGCATTTATTTATTGTATTTCATCTCACTTTTGGGGAGGATTTTTTTCCCACTAGGTTTTCTCCTTTTCTCTATTTGTGAGAGATTTTGTTTGCATTTGTACATGGGTACCTAGCATGGCCTAGTATTTGGCACCCATCCTTGCATCTTTGTGTCATTTACATAATAATTTACTACTCCCTAAGTTGCACTTAAGGGGGGTGTTGGTGTAGAAAAAGTCTTGTACCTAGTCAATTCATTACTACAGGGCATAGGGGACTTATTTACATGTTAAGCTTACTTAGGTCCTAGGAACGAATATTTCTAGAAGGTTTTAGTTGTCATTAAATTTTTTATCTTATCTTTTTACTTGTAACACATGTGGCCTAGTTGGTTGTGATAAGTTGTCTCATGTCATAAGATTAAGACACTTGTCATAATCTTGTTTAGTCCTATGTCTCACCTTGGCTATATAACCAAGGGGTACCTCATACATTGTACACATCACATTGAATCATAATTGATATTTGAATATAGTTTTCAAGTTTTGTGAACTGTAGATAATTTTTTTTTGCAAACTTTTCTTAATAGAGGTTCTTCACTTCAAAATGAGAGATTACTTTCCTTGTGACTTCCTTCAATCAAAATTTATTGAACTTCAACCAACAATTTCTAATTATAGTAGTAGAAATTGAATAACAAAAACTCTACAATCTTCTTTAATGTTGAACATTAGTGGTTTTCAAACATCAAATTACCTCTTCACCTGAATGTTATTTATTTCTTCAAGTTTGATTCCCTTTTCCTTTGACCGGCTATGTCCTTCAGCTTCCAATCAAACTTGCGAGTTATTTCTTTGCAAGTGGCTTCCATTACAAAAAAAAGGGATGATAAATTTTAGCTGTCTTCTATGGTCTCAAACTCTCTGTAACATGCTTTAACAACATATTAACATTGTAATAAAACTTCTTCAACAAAATGCAGTCAACTTTTCTAAGTTTTGTTATCCTTTTTGCATGGCTTCTTCTCATCACATGATCCTTCAACTAACTCAACGATTAAAATTCTAGAGATGTCAACCTTGGAAATCCTTCGTATACCTATGAAGGAAAACAAAATAAATATAAAACGGATTTGCATGCCTCCTTTTCATTCAACCAATGCAAGACTTGGTAGAGGGCTATGACCTTTTCTTAGCAACTCTTAAAAACCATCGATTCAACTGGGAGTGCCCTTTAGTCATCTGTTTTTTTTTTTTTATCTTCTTTGGATGGTGTGATTCACCATAGACTGCAAATAATTTATTTTCATAGAAACAATTAATGTGAAAAAAATCTACTCATGGAATCTCTTCTTGCTACAATGATTGTATCTTCAAGAAACTCACAAAAGGTGGCCTTTCGTTCCTTTGGTATTTTTTCTAGATCTATAATCTTCTTACTGCCTATAGCTTTGACAAATAATTGTGGACTCTTCCTTGATCTTCTGCAAGATGATTCTCTTTCGAAACCTATTATTATTGTAGAATTTTCTGTCACACCAAAAGCACGTACTGGTGGTGGAGAGGTATCTCATCATGGATATAGTCGCTATGCCAACACCCCCCCACACGATAGAGCTGGATACAACCATGTACCATGTGGGATTCATACCCACAACGTACCACATCAATAAGTCAAGCTTACGTAGATGAAGGTTTGAGGGCTTGAGGGACTCGAACTGATGACCTGCGCTCTGATACCATGTAGAATTTTATGTCACACCAAAAGTATGTACTGGTGGTGGAGAGGGATCTCATCGTGGATATAGTCGCTACACCAACCCCTTTTCCTTAGACATGCACCCTCTTTACACATCATGTTTCTTTCAACAATGTTAAGTATCTTTTCATAGTCCATTGATAAATCTATCTCTATGAGTTGTCTAGTGTTTGTTAGGCATGGATGTTGAGAAAAATTATGGAATGCCTACATTTTATAACATAGTGTGTAATTCGATCATTAGTTTTTTAAATAATTATATATACATCTAATCAAGCATATAATTTTAAATTATTCTAAACATACGTGTATGTTCCATTGATGCATATCTTATCTAGAATTCCATGCATGAACTATATAGTGTAAATAAGTTTCAGTATTTTTTCGTTGATCTCCACTTTTCCAATCAATTTTTTCCATATTTGGTGCTCCCTTAATCCATATGAACCCATGAACATGTTTTGAACCTCTATGTTGCCACTCCTATCTACACCAATAATCTATAACATTCATCCCTTTTCCAAGTATCTCTTTTCTAAAGTATGTGTGGAGTAAATGCATGTATTGTGCTACAATGTGAGGGTAGTCAATCACATTTTGTTTTTTGCATGTGTGTGATTCATGTGGATTAGTAGGTGGTGTTCTAGACATTAATGCATGTAAATCAAGCCAATACAAATCAGTTGCATTCAAAGTAAAAAAAAAAATGTAGGTGTGCCTATCTAATGAAGCTTGTCTATCAACTCTGCCCAACATTTTTCCCAATATGATCTAGTACCTCTCAAGCTAGTTCCAAATTGCATCAATTTGTTTGCCAAATGAGAGTTTGGAAAGTTCTCCATGTGTTCATGAAGATCGTTTATTCTTATTAGCATGTCTTGTAGACTTCTTTTCACAAATATTACAGATGAACTTTGGGCACGATGTCTCATAATCATATTCATCATGAAATATTTGAATCTTGAGTGCTTATCAAAGTGGTTATCTGTATAATGAAGTAGATGCTTCATGAACTTGTGTAGGTGTACTCTCCTAAGTCAAGGTTCCAACCAATCATACTTTCCATCAAGGAACAATGTTGGAAATTCCATATCTAGCAAACATATTATTACGTACTCATTTATTGGTGAGCCACCAAAGTAGGCCAATCAATTAACGTAGTTGGATCTACAGTCAGATTTTTCACCCATGCTTGTATTAATTCCATTTCCCTCTGTGTGTTTGGTGGTTTGGATTCCATTGACGTAGTGTGGTCAATAATATTTCCCTCATCTTTTTTTATCAGTGGACCAACATGTACAACCCGGTTGAGATCTTAATCAAATTCCATGTGTATTGTTCTAAGTTTCTTGAAAATATGTTGTTCTAAGTCCCATGATATATCATCAAGAGCATTTTCATCAATTGTAACATCAAAGTAGAACTTGTCATGTTGAATTTTGTTGCATGGAATTCTAGCCAAGATATGCATCAACGGAACATACAGGTATATTTAGAATAATTTAAAATTATATGTTTGATTAGATGTATATATAATTATTTAAAAAACTAATGATCGAATTACACACTATGTTATAAAATGTAGGCATTCCATAATTTTTCTCAACATCCATGCCTAAGGAACACTAGCTAGCTCGTAGACATAGATTTATAAATGGACTATGAAGAGATACTTAAAACTGTTGAAAGAAACACAACATGTAAAGAGGGTGCATGTCTAAGGAAAAGGGAAAGAAAACTTGTCTATAGGTCAATATATTATTAAATATATTTTTTAGAGAATTACTGTACATAATTTACTATTGTAGTTAAGTACTAAATTTAAAGTATATTATTTTTTATTTCATTTAAAGGTACAATGCTCCATGGCCATTAAACAGATAGCATTCAAAATTATATGATGATATACAGAGTGGTGAAAAAATATTTGCACCATTAAGAAATAATGACAAGTTGAATAGCCAGAATCGATACATACTCCAGTTATGGAGAAAAAATATTGATTGGAAACATGTTTTATCCCAACATGTTGTAGTCAAATACATTGCAAAGTATGCAGCCAAAGCCGAAAAGAACTTTGAAACATACCACCAGATATTGATGTGTCTGGCGAATATTGAAAACCCTGGAGAACTAGCTGCAAGAGCTTATAAGATGCTTCTCACCAAAACAATAATTGAAAGGGCTATTGGAGCACAAGAAACAAGCCACATGCTCTTGGAACTTCTACTAGCAAATATCAGTAGAAGGTTTGTCAACTTAAATTTTTCAAATGAAGTCTTCAAACATGTGGTTTTAAATAATGAAGATATCAATGAAGAACATACCATAACATTTATTGACGCATACAAGAATCAGCCTTTCAGTATGGAAATTGTATCACTTATTGACGTAGAAAAATCATGGATATATTATCAAAAAATAAAAGGAGAAAACAAATGGAATATAAGAGAAAATGTTGTTATGGTAAGAGTGTTTCCTAGATTTTATTCGATCCCAAAACGTGACTCAAAAAAATGGGGGTATGTGCAGGATCATGATGGGCCAAAAAGTGGTGATATGATGGGTATGTGGCTGACGACTTTTATTTTACCCAAAATTAATAAAACAAAAGGGTTTTAAAGGAGATTCCCACTTTCCACAAATATAAATTATGCTTTACTTTGAATTTAATAAACAATTATTATTCATTTTCTATTTGAATTATGACTAAAGTCATGATTGATAGGTTGAATAAAAATCTATAGCTTTCAAATGGTATAACATTTTTGAATCTAAAACATCCATCACATTCTATGCTTTGCATACTATAGGATTAAAAAAATGAATTTCATGAAGTTTTGACCAAGTTAAGGTGGTCGACACACAAGTTTTATATTTTTTAAAAGTTGTAATAAAAAAATATAATTAATTATTTACTTGGAAAAAAGTTACAAAAAATATGCATCACATGGGACATGAGTCCTCTACTTATATCTAAAATATTATAAAAAATATTATCATTTTATTGTGGTTAGGGTGGTCAGACAGACACCTACTTGTTATTTTTTCCTTGAAATTTAAGTACTATTGTATTGAAATTTCAAATTTTCACCAAATAATTTTTTATTTTTAAATAAACCTAGTAGTTGAGAAACTAAATTCAATTTGCTATAGATTCTATTCTTACATATTTTTGAAATAATATAGATAACTTATTCAAATTTTTGCGTCAAGTATCCTAACTTTGATTTTTCTAAAATTTTTGCCACTTAAGAGCCTATTTTTTCCATGATGATCCTGCACATACCCATGGATAGATTTTTGTTTTTCTGAGTTGATACTTTACAAACCATTTCGAGACATTCAAAGGGATATCAGTCATGACAATGAATCGATAGTGGAAAAGTGGGACAACTTCAACTATCATCCATGGCATCTACAACGAACATCACCTCCTAAAGATAATGACATCCTTAGTGACTCTGATTCAGAAACCAATGATAATGGTGAATGAACCACAATAGAAAATGAATGGGAAATTATATTTCAATTTCATCGTGGCCAAATCTTGTGAGTTTTAGAGATAGATATGTTGGGCAGAAGAGATACAAATAGACAGACAGATTGGAGTTATGTATTCAAGGGTCAGGATTAGATAGACAGATTGGTGTCATCTATGCATGCGCTATTTCCTTTTTGCATGCATTAGTTTTGCATTTTATTTTTTATCTCTACACATCATTTCTGTTACAAATCATTTTTCATTCAATTGTTGCTTCAAAGATTCCAAAGTTGTACCAGTTTGTGAGTTTTCAAGTGTTCCTTGGCATCAATACTGTTGTTGTTTTATCATGATTCCAACCTGAGTCATTCAATGGCTCAAATATGGTTTCTAGAAAATAGAGTATCTTTCCTTGCTTGCTATATTAAGGATTTTGGTGTTACTCCACAAGTGTGCTTCCAATGTTTCTTTGTTGTAGATTATTTCATTATGTCGAGGGTTGTATGGCTTCGCCTATCATCCTTTGTGTGGATGAAGATTGAATGGATTTGTGATGGATATCATATTGTGTCTTTTAGTTAGGAGATTTTCCCACTAGGTTTCTCCTTTCCTCTTTGTAATTGGGTACCTAACATGGCTTTGTAGCCAGGACCCATTCATGTTTTCATGCATCCAAGTTACTATCTCCTTAGTTAGACTTAAGGGGGGTTGTTAGCAAAAATTAGCAAATAGGGGATTGTGAAAGGCTTTCCTACCATAGAATTTTGTAGTCGAATATGTAAAGGTTGTGCTCTTGGAAAGCATCCACAAGAAAAGTTTTAGAAGGGGCATGCATGGAGAGCCTCTTCTCCTTTAGAGCTTGTTCATAGTGATCTTATGGGGCCATTTCTAGAACCTTCCATGAGCCAAGCCAAATATGTTCTAACATTCATTGATGATTACACACAATACACATGGGTGTATTTTCTCAAATTCAAGTCTAAAGTGTTTGAGCATCTCAAGATTTTCAAAGCTCATGTAGAGAATCGGTCTGAGAAAATGATCGAGATCCTCCACACAGATAATGGGGGGGATTATTTTGACAAAAATGTCCAACATATTTGTGATGAAGCAAGAATACAGTTGCAGAACATAGTTCCTTACATTCCACAGCATAATGGGGTAGTTGAGAGGAAGAACTAATCTTTGAAAGAGATGGCTAGTTGCATCTTGCATGCAAGATCTCTTCCCTCCAAATTGTGGGCTAAATCAATAGACTATGCTTCATACATACAAAATAGATCTCCTCACAAACCTATCACAGGAAAAACACCCTTTGAAGCATGGAGTGGCATGCAACCAGAAGTCTCACATTTTCACATTTTTGGATCACGTACATGGGACTGCATTCTTGTAGACAATAGGAAGGCTTTGGATCCTCAAAGTAAAGAATGCATCTTTGTTGGATATCCAAATGGTGTAAAGGGACACATATTGCTAGATATTTCGACAGATACGTTCTTCATTGAGAGGAGCACTTGTTTGCTTTGAAGAATGTCCCCCACATGCATATCAGGATAAATAGGCCACCACCTCGGTGCTTCCTCCTTTGACGAATTTTAGAGATGATACATACATTCATTCAGATATTTTTGAATCTGATTTAGAAGAAGATGAGAATGCATGTGTCGATCCACATCCAATTCTTGATGGGGCTACCAGCAATGATTTAGTATCTCCTGTGAGAAATCAAAGAACAAGGAGCTTAAGAGAGATATATGAAGCCCCACATGCACTCTCAGCTACCGAGCCTATCATGCCATTACATGCCTATGTTGATTTAGCATCTAACCCTCAGACTTGTGTAGAAGCTACGGCGAATCCTTTTTGGGAAGCTTCCATGGAAGAGGTGTATAACTCCCTCATAGTGAACCAAACTTGGGACTTGGTTCCACTTCCTTCCAATCGCAAGCTTGTCAGATGTAAGTGGGTCTATAGTAAAAATAAAGCTGCAAATGGACATGTGAGCAGATATAAAGCAAGGCTAGTAGCTAAAGGATTTCAGCAAGTTCATGGCATCGATTATGATGAGAATTTTTCTCCACTAGAAAAAATTGACTCCATTTGAATGGCTCATGCCATTACAACAACAAGAATATGGGAGGTTCACCACATGAATGTGAAGAATGCATTTCTTCATGATGATCTCAAGGAGTAAATCTACATGGAACAACCACCAGGGTATGTACAAAACTCATCCTTAGTATGCAAAATTAAGAAGTCACTCTATGGCCTCAAGCAGGCACCTAGAGCATGGTATGCTAAAATGGACTCTTATCTACTATCTCAAAATTTTATGTGATGCAAATTTGATCCAAATGTTTATATGATGAGAACATCTGAATCTTTTTTTATCATAGTGCTTTTTGTATATGATCTACTAATAACAGGTAGTTCAAACACAACCATTGCTACAGTTAAGTCTACTTTGCATGAAAGGTTTTCTATGACAGACATGGGTCTTCTACACTTTTTCCTTGGACTTGAAATTAGCTAGTATGAGTTAGGAATCAAAGTTTCCCAATCCAAGTATGCAAGAGATCTTCTAGATTAGTTTCACATGATTGACTACAAGCTAGCAACCACACCTTTCTTATCGGGTGTAAAGCTTGAGGATGGAAAAGATACACCACTTGTTGATTACACACTATATCATCAACTTGTGGGGAGTCTTATTTATCTCACTCACTCTCATCCTAATCTCTCATATGTAGTAGCCCGTTCATTTCTAGATACATGCAGGAGCCACATGAGTTGCATTGGAAAGCTGCCAAGCACATACTATGATATGTTTAGGGAACCATTAGCTATGGGATAAATTATTCAGCAGGTCACACTTTGGATCTCATTGGCTACACTAATTTTGATTGAGCTGGTGATAACTTTAATCGTAAATCCACTTCAGGATATGTTTTTAGTTTGGGATCAGGCCCCATTTGTTGGTCAAGCAAGAAGCAATCTTCCATTGCTTTACCATTAGTAGAGGCCAAATATAGAGGTGCAGTTAATGTTAGCATTCAAGCCATTTGGCTGTAGAACTTCCTAACTAAGCTTGGTATCCTCTTTCATTGTTCAATTGTCATTTGGTGCAACAATGAGAGTACAATAAAGTTTTGTAGAGATCCCATACATCGGTAGTAGACCAAACACATTGATATCCACATGCACCACATTTGTAAATTGATACATGATGGAGTCATTGACTGGCAGTACTGTTCCACTTCTAAACAAACTGCCAACATCTTCATGAAGACTTTCACTGAGCAAAAATTTCACTCTCTATGAGATCTTCTAGGAGTGAAGGATACTGCAACATAGTTTTTTTCATGCTCAGTTAATACTTTTTGAGGGGGTGTTTTGTTCCCACAAGGTTTTCCCTCTTTCATCTTTTAGCTTTGTCTCCTTAGTTAGACTTAAGGGGGGTTGTTAGCGTAATCAAGATAGTTGTTTCTTGTTTTTTCATCAAACTACTATTTCTTACATTTTTTGTAATCTAACAAAGGAAACATGGCTATGTTTTCTTTATTCCCCTACTTTTACCCTGTTTTATTTCTACAGTGGCTTTAAAGCTTTACTTTCTACATTTTATGGTGGCTTTAAAAGCCTTGTATATTCTGTAATTTCAATGTGAATAATGAGAAGTTTTTCATTCATTCTTTTAGTTCTATTTTCCTTTGTTAATTTGCAAAGTTATGTTCTTTTTTTTCTACTAGATTCTACTGTGCTTTGTAGGGTTTAGTTAAAATTTCACATGGTATCAGAGCATAGGCTAGTTTGAGTGCAAATTCATTTTATATTGCAGGTTGGAAATCATGGAGATAGATGTAATTCATTTTATATTGCAAGTTGGAAATCATGGAGGTAGATGTGAACATTCATCTATCTCCATGATTTCCAACCTGCAATATGAAATGAATTTGCACTCAAACTAGCCTATGATCTTATACCATGTGAGAATTTTTAGGAATTATAGAAGAGAATCCAAACTAAAAAGTTGCACAATAAAAGATTAAGAAAGTATGATAGAAAAATATGACAGAATAAATTGTATTCTATATATCAAATGAGAGTGCATGCATTGATAGAAAAATATAAAGAGCCATTGCTTTATATAGAGAAAGGAAAAGCATGAGGTAACCTAAATCCTCACATAAATCATGGAGTTCAACTAGAGTTAGCCTATGCAATAAAATAAAAATTCTATTTAAGGATAAAATATTATCTAAGAAAGCTTATCCAATAAAGCAGGAAACTTATCTAAGAAAGAAAAGAAAGGGCATTTAAGCAAAAATCAGAGAGATTCCTTAGTTAGCTTACAATCAAATAAAGCAACAATATTTATTCATAGGAAGTTGCTAAGTATCCACAAGAAATAGCATTTATCCAGATGAAGTTGCTAATTTTCACTAACAATGATAACCTTCGCAAACCTGATCTAATACTATGATGAGCTTTTCATGGATCATTTGGGAATTAAACTTAGGAGCTTCCACTTAGTGTTGGAGTGCTCTACCAACTAAACTACCCATCATAGGACCAACCCATCTATAATCCAGGTTTGGATTATTATCAACACACCTCCTTAACCTAATCTAATAGAATGCTTAAGACTCCTAGCTTGGTCTGACTTTTATACCATGTTGAAATTATTATGGACCAACTAGGAAGCCTAGGACCTTCCATTTGTTATTGAAGTGCTCTACCAACTGAACTAATGACTTTTATAAGACCAACCCATATATTTTCCCAATTTTGACTTGTTACCAACAAAAATTAACATTTTAAAATACCTACAAAAATAAGATCAATGGACAAAACTAAAATTAATAATATAAATGAGAATCAAAAGAATTTAAAGATGAAACTAGAGATTTGTACTACAATTCTCAACTCTAGAAAGATAAGAGGGATATTAGAAAATTGTAAAATCACAAAACTAGGATTTTCCTTATTTATTATGATGTTTAATTTATTTAATACCTCGACTCTTCTCATCTAGGAATTGGTACATAAAGTGTCTTTAACTTTTGTTGTGTTGTGTTTTTGTTTAGTAATATCAATTTTCAACTTCTAATAAAATATAGATCTAAAGGGGGTGTCTTGTAATAATTAGAATATTAGATTGTAAAAAGAAAGGTTCAATAGTGAAATCACTAAGGACATAACAAAGAATAATTTAATATATTATTAATCAACATATTATAAATATATAGTTGTTGAAGACTCAATTATCTTCCAATAAAATACCTAATTCACTTAACAACAAACTAAAAATAGTTGATAGCAAATTGAAGTTGTTAAAAATAAACTAAACACCTCTCCAACTATTATTGACATATATTTGAAGGTTAATGATTCATATAAACAAAAACATATTCTTTTATGACTTACTTTAGCAATCCAAATAATTTTGGAGCCAGCATTCAAAGACCCCTTCTTAATGCTACAACACTAAATTGACTAACAACATAACACAAAACAATAGAAAATAGACTGTGTAGAAACTATTATTCTTCTTCAAGATGCTTCCAATTACAAATATAGTCACCTAGCTATTATCAAGTTTCCCAACATCATTGGACACCAATTTTATATAAAGTGTCTCATTACCTTTGTAAGGGTATGATTTTGAATTTTCAAATTTTTTGACCCCCCTCTAAACTATTGGACAACAATCCTCACATGTATGTCTCATAACCCTAATGAGGTATAGTTTCTTTGATCTAAAAGCACCTCAAACTATTGAGCATCTAACTATTCCCTGCTACATCCCTCACTATCTTCAAAATGATGGCCTCTTCAAAATAGAAAAATTATCTATCTTCAATGAAGTCATTGTCACTATCATCTAATGGTTTTTCAACAATAGCTAAATTTATTGATTCCTTAACTTTTCCTTTGAGAAGATCACTAGAACAATTTTTACATTAATTATTGTATGGTCCCTATTTTTTTATTGTAGTAACATTGAATCTCACTCTTACCTGCCATTCTCTTTCCCAACAATTTCTTTGAGCATAATGCATGCTCTCATTGAGTATCTTGTTCTAAATCTCTTGTAGTTGCTCTCTTTTCTTCAACTAAGAGCTTATTAAAATCATGTCTTTTAAAGTCTATGAAGATATCTAGGAGTAAAATTAACATTGCTATATTTTGAGGGCATACTATTTAACACATTAGATTTAGAATCCTCTTTATCTACCGCAACACCAACTTATGCTAGTTGTTTAATGAGAAATCTCATATTCTTTATGCGGTTCATGAACTTAGATGCCTAGACGATTCAATTATCAACATTAAAAGATACCCATATTTGATATTTTGCACTTCAACTATGGTTTCTTCTCAAGTCTCATTTGAAATTGATCTAATAAGATTAGTTCTCCTAATTTACCAACATATATATTGATAAGAGAAACACAAATTTATTAAAATATTAAAAATTATTTTAATATATTTATTAAAATGGTTATTTATTTATTTTTTATTATTTAATAAATAATTATATTTTTTTTATAATTCTAAAAACTATAGTTTTTTTAATAAAAATATATATTTTATTTTAATTACTATGCAGTTCTTTGTTTTTTCTAATATGATATCAGAACCCATGGCAGCAGAAGTAGTGTGAAGAAAGAAGCAGCACAAACATTTTAGAAGAGAGATTTGAAAATGCATTTATTTATTTCAAGATGGCATGTTGGTTATTAACGATGAGATTAGGAGTGCAGTGTGGCTTTGCTATGGATAATACAACATTTAGTCGCATCTACCCACTCTCTTGTTTCACTCCGAACGGTGCTAAGGAAAACAGCCTGTAAAGAAGGAATAGGCATGAATTTCCAGATCCCTATGGTGGCATAGAAATTCACAAGTTCTGCTCTAAGTTAACTTTAACCAGTAATTCCAAATACACAGTAATTTTTAAGCAGAGACCTGGAGGGAATTGTGTCGCACCGAATCTGTACAACAGAATTACCTGAGATTTAATTAAGGATTTCTCCAACGGATTTTTTAGAAGTACAACTAACAATACTTGAATTGGCTTATCAAGGGCTACATAATGATAAACAATAATTTCTTTATCTTAAGCTTCAACAATAAAATATTGAGAATATGTATCAAAGATAATTTGTGGAAAATGATTAACAAGTGATGATGTCATAGAGTAGAGTTTGGAAAAGTATACAATGGAAGGTTTCTTTCTTAGACTTTTAAAAGTGTGTTGTGTTTTATGTTGGAAAATCTAATCTCAACTTCGGCATTAAATTCTCCTTTGAAATCTATTCATTTCAAGATGCCTATCTAGAATCAAATATCAGCATTAAATTCAAATTTTGAATTAGAATTTTGGAAAAGATATGAAAGGATATCATATTCACTTGCTTTTTGGGTGCTGAGTAATATATTATTTTATGTCCTCTATAATTTCTTAGGTTTAAGTTTGTTTTATTATTTATTATTTTAAGAGTCTAGTTCCATTGAGTTGTAAATGAAAACAAATATGGAAGAGAGGAGAAAATAAGAACAGAGTCAAACTATGAATTTGTGCTCTGTCGAAGACAAGTGAGATGTCATTTGTGGCGAGTAAAATATGGGTGGCTAAGAACAATGCTTGGTTGGCTGAGAATGGTGCTTTGTCAGTTGTGAGCGACAAGGGTCCTACAGATCTGTGCCAATAGGCTGCAATAATTAATTTACTCTTCCAATATCCCCCCATAAATAAATTTTGGTAATTATTTTTAAATATCCTTCCATATTCTAGAATATATGGGTCCTGACCTAATGCATTGTTAGGTACCCATTTACAATTATTCACTAGTATAATGGTAGACATTCACATCAGTCCCCCCTATATGACAACCATCAAATATTCATGTGACTTCTCACAAGCCTAAAATACTTCTAAGATATGCACTTGCTATGATTCTATCAACATTAAAATCTTTCCTTGCATGATAGCTTTAAACCAACTATCTCTTGTGATCTTTAGATCTCTTGGCAACAACGATGCCTTCCTTTTGTCAAATTCACATGTGTCTTCACTCTTTCACAATTTTTTTCATATGCTTCAACATCTAGAATCTTCCAATCTAGATAACAAACCTAAGAAACCCCATTTTTCTATTGGGATGCTCTAGCCACGAGCTTTGGCTCACTTGGTCACCAGTCCATCATAGGTTCAGGTGTGATACACTTGATTTTCTCAACACTTCCCTTTGAGAGGCAACACAAATTGACCACTTGCTTCACATAGATTCATCTTCAAATTCACCTTTGCATGACAACTGTTATAGATCCGTTGAGTTCAATGAACTTATCTTCATCCAATTGGTGGGTGTGGCCTATCTTTTCAACAATTTCTCTTGCAATCCTCTACAAAAAACTACTTAAACTTGGAGGAGATTTCAATTGGTAGCGTCTACTTACTACAATCAACTCTCTCAACTACAAACTTCTTAAGCAGACTCTAGAGTGAACTCCATGATTAGTTATCTTCATTATTGATAGGGGAAATCTTTAAAACTATGATTTGATTTTGGCTACTAGACTTTGGCAACACCTATTCATTTCCTCATAGGTTGCATACACTTTTCATAAATCGAAAAAAACAATTTATAAAACACAATTTACCTTTTATATGCAGGTTCCTTAATCCTCCAATCAAGTAGTAAATGGAGATCCTTCATGAACAACACTCAAGTCTTCCCATGACTTCTTAACACATGGGATCTCTTGCTTTGCCTTACACTTAGGCTACAAAGACTTTACAACCTCTTCCACTCCAAAAGCCCATTTATTAAACTAAATAGCTTTCATTGCATTCAAAGCCTCCACCAACAAGTGAGGCCTCAATGTAGAAAGTACGATAGCTTACTTAGCAACCACAACACCATTTTGCTATTTAATTTTTTTCTTAAATCATTCTCCTCTCTCCCACTACAACTAGAAACTCATAGAATCTTTGACTTTCACCCAAACTGTATAGAAAGTAAACAAACTAGCAATCAATAAACTTCTTTGATTTTTCACAAATAGCAACAAAATTTTCTTCTACAAGTTCCAATTACTCTTAAAACAAACTAGAGAAACACACAACAAAAAATATAATGGAAGACAAAATAAAACACAGAATAAAAAACACACAACAAAAGACAGAATGAAAGACACAAAATAGAGTAGGATTTGGAGCACTAAGATTACATGATCAACAATTTGATTTATAGATAAATGCATAATAAATTCTAAAAATACTATAAAAAATACAATAGAGAAACACACAACAAAAAATAGAATGAAAGACACATAATAGAGTAGGATTTGGAGTGTTGAGATTACAGGCACAACAATTTGATTTATAGATAAATGCACAATAAATTCTACAAATATTGTTGGTGTAAATAAAGTCTTGTAACTAGTCAATTCATTACTAGGGGACATAGGGGACTTATTTACATTTAAATTTTACGTAGGTTCTAGGAAGGAATCTTTCTAGAAGGTGTTAGTTGTTATTAGTTGTTATCTTATCTTTTGACTTGTAACACATGTCACCTAGGTAGTTGTGATATAAGTTGTTTCATGTCATATGATTAAGATACTTGTCATAATATTGTTTAGTCTTGTGTCTCACCTTGGCTATATAACCAAGGGGTCTCTCATACATTATACACGTCACATTGAATCATAATTGATAAGAATATAGCTTATTCTTGTCATATTTATCTTCTCTCTTTGTTCTTTCCATTTGGCCTCTAGATCTTGGTAGGCTATCTCCATAGCCAATTGTAACATGGTATTAGATAAGGTTGGGTTCCCTTGGTTAGCCATTATTTGAGAGATGGTAAATCTTGAAAAGTTGACTATGTTCGTTTGCATCGTATTGTGATCTCGAGAATAAGGAAAACTTGATCTAGAGATAGCAGATTTTGGGGGATTCCTCTTTTGGTTCTTTTATTGAAGGTTCAAATTGGAGCTTGTTGGTGCAAATTTGAGCTCACCATTACATCCAGAGGGTTCGAGAAAGTCATTTTTTCCTTTGGTTTCTTCCAAATTAGACATATGAGGCCAAATCTATGAGGGTTTGAAGCTAAAGAGTGGTTGTCAAATCTAGAAGGTAGCTGTAATTTTGGAGCATTTTCAGTCAAATTTGACCCTACCATCTCATCCAAAAGGGCCAAAACCCCTAAGATTGACTATCAATCCATCGAATTCAGAGTAGTTGTCTACCAAGGAAAAATGAAATTTCCTAGGGAGTCACACAACCCCCCAAGTCGTCTTAGTAATAGTGGTATAATTTTTGTAAAAATATATATATATAAATATTTTTTGCATAATAAATTTTGAAAAAAAAAGGGGAAAAGAAATTTATTCATAGACTTTTAATATTAATTGAAAGTTTTATTTAAAAAAACAATTAAAAAAATTAAAGGTGGGTACCGCTTATGCAGTACCTACGCAAGACCGCAGACCTTTATTATACCATGCACCGTACCGCGTGGGTAGCACTACCATGCGGCGCAAGGCCCCAAGCCCCAACAACCCATGCAACCCCACTATTAAACTAATAGCACACCAATAAATATGGCTCATAGACCCATGAATATTATGAGTATTATAGAAGATTTTGTTTGATTTATTTGATCAACGAGAAACATAATATATTGCCCAACTGAAGGAATATTCTGATAGGTCAAATCAAGTATGTGACAACCTCGAAACCATAAAATTTAACCCTACATATTTATGATATCAGTGCCATTTTAGCACCTTTTTCAAAAAAATTGCCCCCCTCACTAATAGAGTTATGTTGTTGTAGTCCAACTTTGAAGCTTCATAACTCAGACATATGACCTCCTTTTTCAGATTAATTATTTTTTATTTGGGCTATTTTTTCATACTCTAAGTAGTGCTACAATTATTTTTTAGTTTTGGTACCTAATTCTTCCAAAAAATTTAGATTCTCATAGGTGTTGTTGCTTTGTCCTCATTTTGGGAACTTCAAGAGCTCATATCTTGCTCCTACAGTAACATTTTTGGGTGTGCAATTTTTTTCAAAATGCATAATTTTTCATGTAATTTTAAGTGGTATTATCTAACTAATCTCATTTTTTACTAAAAAAATGTACTTGATTTTGTGGCCTAATTTTGGCATTTGCATGTACCAAGATCAAGACCACTTTGTTGTTTTTGACAAGTGGCACATGTAATCGCACTAAGTATAAAGTGCCAAATATTAGATATTGCTTGGGAGTTTCATGATTGAGTAATTTGGGGAGGGGGGGGGAGAGGGGGTAATCTTGCAATGGTTGATTGCATTCTTTTGCTTGGCTTGTGACATTGCAATGGGGAAATCTCAAATTGAACTCCTAACACCATATAATAATGCTACATGGAGAAAATTTGTATGGAACTATCTCACGATGAAAGGTATAATAAGCCATCTAAAGGAATCTATTTCTTAACCGATTGATGTTAAAGAATTGGAAAATTGTGAGCTTTATCATGAGAAAACACTTGGATGCAAATGTTCATTAGTATGTTAATTGAACCCTAACCCTAATTAAACTCTACCCCTAATTGAACCCCAAGCCTAACCCTATTTGTTCCTAACCCTAGTATCTCACAAATATAGGATCAAGACCTTGCCAACTCTGGTAAACCTTATTGGATAGTGATAAAAGCTACCTTATCTTTCATTAAGGTAGAAAAATTTTGTTATACAACATGCCCCTTGAAAATTGGAGATAGGCACTGCAAAAAGAAGGTAAACACTAATAAAATGGTCAGTGGTATTGTGGAAGATGTGATAAAACTTTCCCTAAATGTGATTATAAATATATACTTCAATGCAAAGTGGAAGACCATACTTCATTCACTTGGATTACAACTTTTGAAGAAGTGGCAGAAGAAATTATGGGTGTAATAACAAAAGAATTGAACATTTTGAAGCATGAAAAACAAGATGATGTTAAGTTTTCACACATTATACAAAAGGTCCTTTTCAACAGATATATCTAAGTTAGTTAATGCCATTTTGTCATGATATACTTCTTTGATGCTGTCAATACTAAATCTAATGATTGATGAACATTTTTGCTTTTAAATTTATTGTTCTTGGTTGATTATTGTTATAGACAAGTTGGTATGATTTCAAATTTCAATGTGTACCCTTATATATGGGAATTGAGATAAACAATGACACAAACAATAATGAAATCAAATTGATTGCTTTCCAAATTCATATTCATGAAAATGTAAGCATTTTTTCAAGTCAATAGGCATCTTGATAAAGATAACTCTCGGCGTGTTTTACATATATTATTAATTAATATAGGTATGATAGTTAATTAAATTATTAACTATATTTTATTTGTATTATATATTGAATTGTTAAAAGATGTAAAAATCTTAATACTAAATATATAGGAAAATGGTTAAAAAATTACATATTTTTCAAAAAATAAAATATTAATATCTTTCTCTACTTATCTCTCTCTCTCTCCCTCTCTCTATATCTCCTTATATCTCTATCTCTCTCTCTTTCTCTCTCTCTCTCTCTATATATATATATATCCCCCCTCTATCTCCCTATCTCTCTATATATTTATTTCTCCCTCTATCTCTCTCTGTATCTCTATCTATTTTTATCCCTTTGCCTCTCTCATTCTATACTCATCTCTACCTCTATCTATAGGGAGAGATACAAAGGTGAAGCATTGGAACTTCCCAAGGATCCACCAATCTCAACACTACTCCCAACTGTTTTGAGAATTTAAGCACATATTGTATGCTAGATTAGGAGGCATGTGTCAAAGCTCATATTTATTGATGGAAAATAGGTCCAAAGTCACAAATTTGATGTAGAGTTATAGTTTTCTACAAAATTTCAAGTGCCACATAGAGCAAAGATATTCTAATTTTTTATATCATCATGTCATCAAATTTGGCACTTCATCAAATTTTTTATCATCAACATTAACAAAAGCAAAGGTATGTACTTGAATCCCTTGCATTTAAATTTTTCTATATATATAAATATTTTAATATTTTCCCTCAAATTCATAATATATATATTAGTGTGTATTTATTTATTGCAATAAAGAATTAACCTAAGTAACACATTAAGAATTCTAAGGATTTGTGCTTGGAAAAAATGCATAACAAATTTTTTTGTTGGATCTCGTGTTGTATAGTTTAGAAAATCTCAAAATATGAATAGGATTTTAAGGCTATATATTATGGTAGCTTACAATGCAAAAGAAGGAAGGATATATATTATCAATTTTAATCTACAATTTAATACCATATGAAAAATAACTTGAAGTATTATCTAAAACTAATTCTTGACATATTAATTTTATAAAATACACTTACCATACAATAAACTTCTCCCAAGAAAGAAACCCTAAGTGAACATTAATTGAACCCTAATTATATATTCATAACTCTAATCATAGCCCTAATTGAACCCTAATTGTAGATTCATAACTCTAATCATAACCCTAAGGGAACACTTATTGAATAGTAGTCCTAATTGTACCATAACCCTAACTTTGAACTATAGTTGAACTCTAATCCTAACCCTAACACTAATTCTTATTCTAATTGAACCTTAACCCCAACCCTAATCTTAACCTTGACCCTATTTGAACTCTTATTGAATTCATAACCTTAATTAAACCCCAACCTCATCCTCAATCCTAACCCAAATTGAACATTAATTGAACCCTAAACCTAACCCTAAGTGAACACTCATCCTAATTGAACTCTTAACTTTTTAGTTGAAAATATTAAAGTGCCTTAGATTTTCCCATTCATCATCATTTATCATTCAATTCCTAATAGAACTCCAAAAATTTATACTTTTATAATGTTTTTAATACACACCTAATATTAAGGGTTTAGAGTTTAAGGGTTAAGGGTTTAGGGTTAAGGGGAGAGAGATAGAGGGAGTGAGTGAGTGACCCATTTACATATTATTCTTTTATTCTTCATTAGTTAAATATTTAGTTACCCATTTACTATTAGAAGAAATGACCCAAGAATTTAATAGAATGGACTACTCATATAATACCTTGCATTATGGAGCTCAATTCTCTGATATATTACTACTTATCAAATCCTTTGTAAATAATTGTAAACTTATGACTCCATTTAAGCATTTAATTGATTTTCTGAATCAAAGCAAAAACATAGACACACAATTGAACAAATTCTCAAAAGAAGAATGACAACTTCATTAACATTTCATTCAAAATTCACTCAAATCCACATAAGGAGAGAAAATATATTAGAATTATACGTTTATTCATGCTTATAAGTCATATCTGCATACAATTTAAGATAATTTGCATATATTCATCCAAAACTCAAAAAAGGCTATCTATTCTATTCCGTCCGCTTGGGGTTTTAACAGCCAATGGCACCACATATATCACTTCCTCATCAAAGGATAGATATCTTTCTACCCATATATTCAACTCAAAACCTAGCTAGAGCTTTCATCAATACTCTCCCTACAAATGAGCCTTTAATTCCCTTTTATATGATAAGGGAGCAACAAGCTTCAGGCTCAAATGTAATTTCACCACAAATTCTCATTTGAACAAAATCTCCTTTGCATTTGAATTTCATTTCAAAACTTCCCACACGTTGAATCTGCAAAACATAGTGGCGCATGAACTGGGGAAAGTTAAAAGAAAAGGGAACACAAATTTTCATCAAAATCCCCTTGTCGCTATCCACGCAAAAAAACTAGGCAACCAAATTGCCACGAAGGCACCACAGCAACTTCATATTTACCTGCCACTCTGCCCTTACCAACACTCAGGACCCGATATACACGCCCACTTCTAGTTGTTGCCCAATACGGTAGACTCTCAGCCTCGTCTTCTTTCTTGTCCTTGCTCAATATGGTTCGAGTCAATCCGCTTGGGGTTTTAACAACCAATGGCACCACAGCTATCACTTCGTCATCAGAGAATAGATCATGATTGAAGAGAGGTAAATACCGATAGTAGTCAGAGTCGGTCTTGGTTACATCATCAGAAGTGTTGCTTGTAAGGTCAATGGGCGAGTGTTGGCATCCAGAGGAGCCATTCCCATACCTTATTTTCTTTCCATCACTAGTAATGGAGCACACCGTCGACTGCTTGCCTTTTTCATCTACCAGTTGAGCAACAACATCCTGGAATTGTAACCTTCTACTGCATCTAGTGGGCACAAGCCTAGGCTTGTCAACCAGAGTACCTTCCTGAATAGCAGGACCGAGCTTTTGTGAGCTCAAACGAACAGACCTCCTTACTGACTTACTCATTTTCTCTTCTCATACAAGCACTCAAACTTGATTAGACTCAACCCACAAAGTGCTCTAACTGCTACAAGAATGACACTATTAGTAGTTAATTCCTCTTGTAATTATTGTGGGAGGTAATGGCAACCTTCATCAATGCTTAGTAAAAATGCATGTGCAAACATGGCAATTTGGCGGCATATATACTGTCAACATTTAACTAGAGCTACATGAGAATCCAAAGATCACCCTTCATGATTTCCAACAACATCTTCACACAGATTGAGATCGACGTGACTACACAAGCAAGGAATAATTCATTAATGCTTCACCAACCTTCATCTTCCTCCTGCCAGCTAGCAGGGAACAGTAGAGATTTACATTAGCTTTTGATCTTCATTGTCGATCTAAAACCACGGGTTATGAGCTCAATAGTGGAGATTGGGCCCCACATTCCATACAGGACACACATCTTCCTTTTGCTGACCTCGTGCCAAATAACAGGGCGACACCTTAGGTCTGCGAGCTAGTGGGGTACGATCGAGATCTTCTCCCATATCTTTGAATCTGGAAAACCTACACATTGCACAATTAGTATTTAATGAAAGGCTTTGGCTAAGCCTTCAGTGATATGACCACTGGAGTTAATGGCTTAGGCTTAAATCACCAGATTAAAATTAAAACCCAACTTTGATTTTAATGCTTTATTTCCTCCACAGGTTTTTATTTCCTAAGTCTCAGTTGGCCCTATTAAATTCTTATCCCAACCCTAACAAGAACAAATGATTAAGCTAAGGATTGTATTTGTTGTTATAACTTTAGTTCTAGAGAATTCTTAATTACCAATTCTTATTTGTGCATTTGTATATGAATCCAATTGAATGCCTTTCCATATCATTATGGAAAATTTTATTATTGCAACCCTAACTCTAACACTAATTAAACCTTGAACCTATCCTGATTGAACTCGTATATAGCCTAACTCTAGCAATTGAACATGTCGTAATCTAATTGTATCAAAACCCTAGAGAACTCTAATTGAACCCTAACCCTAAAATAGACAATAACCCTTACCTTAATTGAACCCTAGCTCCAGTCCTAGCCCTAATTTAAGACCCAACCTTAACCACGACCTTAATTAAACCCTTGTTGGTTATAACCCTAATTGATCCCTAACCCAAATTGAATACTAATTGAACCTTAACCCTAAGGTGAATAGAAACCCAATTAAACTCCAACCATAATCCTATTTTGATTTTTGACCCTAATCATAACCATAATTCAACCCTAACCTTAATTGAACCCTAACCTAAACATGAGTTCAGTTGAAGGTTGAGAATAAGGGTTAGACTTTAATTAAAAATTAGGTATAGGATTCAATTAGGATTAGAGGTTGGGGTTGGGGGTAAAAGATTAAAGATTCTATGATAGAGCTTGGGGTTAGTGTTAAGGAGTTCAAGCCCCGGGGCAAGGAGTTAGTATTAGGAGTTAGGGTTATATTCAATGGGGTTTCATTAATGTTAGTTTTAGAATCATAGTTATGTTTAGGGTTGGATATATAATTAGAGTTAGGTTTGAAGTTAATTAGTGTTAGTTTTAGGGTTGGGGTTATGGTTACACTTATAATTAATGTTAGTATTGGGATTAGATTCTATCACTTTAATAAAAATAATCTTCTATAAATTCATTCAATTTTTTTTTGAAATTATATAATTTAAAATATTTTCAAAATTACCTATGTTGATATATGAGAGATATAGCAATTCTAAACTCTATACAATTTATAGTTAACTTGACATTGTGTATAAAAAGGTTTCAATTATGAATGTTATAATATAAAAAATAAATGTGTTTTCAATGTTTATTTTCAGTTTAAAAGATGTGCCAATAATGTTGCAATCACTAATGATTAATTTTTTCTTGATGGATTTAAAATAGATTGGTAAAGTAAAATTTATCTATAATAAATAAATTTATCATTGATTTTTTCTTGATAAGTAAATCAATATTTCATAAATTTATCTATAATTTAATTCTCTAGACACACATGTTCTAAATTGACGGATATGTTATAATCTCACTGGAAAAGTTGCTCGAAGGTTAATGACATGGCTGGCGACTGTGTTAAAAGAACAAGATCAACGACACTCGCTATCCCGCAATCAGGTATTACAGGGATCGTAATATCACGAGCGGGTGCCACGTGCCCTTCCTAAAGGATGAAATCTGTGTGACCATTGATGAGCTATCTCTTCAAGATTGACGGTGCCCACCATCCTGCAATTAGGAATTTTGGGATCACGATGTCGTGGGTGCCTACCACGTGTCTCATCCAATGAAGCCTAAGGAGTGAAGAAAGCGTTTGCCAGTTTTAAATGTATTACGGGGCAGATTACTAATGCGCTTGTAAGATGCACGTGTTTTATTTCAACATAAATGTTATATTTTAAGGGAAAATTTTATTGACAGTTAAAGGAAAAGGACGGCGACCATTTTTGAAGGAGCAGAATTTATGGTAAAAAGATTGACGATGCCCGCCATCCCACAATGGTAAATCAAAGGATTGCGATATCGTAGGCAACCACCACATGGCATTCCTTCACGGCGTATGACATAGTGGGCCCCTTTATTGCCATGTTGGCAATTATGTCAGCCTGTTTTGAAGAGGGTCATCGATGATTTGATCAAACTAAAGGATCAACAGCTCAAATTTAAATATGTATCAAATTATGGTTGGAGCCCTTCGTGCAGCCCTTGAGTGGGCTTTAATAGCGGATGAGACATCTACTGGCAGGATTTGATTGACATAAAATCAATTTACTCGACTCATTTGTATCACAAAGCATCCAAGTATTTAGTGAAAATAGTTTCAGAGCCAAAGGTGAAATTGCGAGCAACTGTAGCCAGAAATTGGAGTTTGTGCGAAAAAAGCCGTGAGTTAATTTTCTCTGTTTCCTAGTCATTTTACACCTAAATTTGGGAATGGGGGGGTCTGCTATGCTTGTCACTAAGTTCATTAAAATCTTTTGTTAAGGCTATTGTTTAATCATAAATTGTCAGGAATTGTGTTATTTTTACTCTGTAATTTCCTATCTCTACTTAGTCATAGCCACTTGAAGTGTAACATTATAGTGAGGCCCTAGTTTGTCTAAAATAGTGCCAACCAAGCAGCACTCTGGCCACATTGAGTATTTGAAAAGAAACCTGTACGATGATTTCCTAGATCAATTTCCATTATCAACAAATGAGAGAAGGAAAGGTTTGGTGTTGATGCAAGGGAAAATCCTAGGGGAGGGGTTGGTATGTAATAATTCCAACATTGTTGATGCTAGGGTTCCACTCACATGCTTAGAAATGTTCAGATTATGGTATGGACAGAGGAATTTTCCTCATCCTTTTTCAAATGGATGGATGTATGACATGGGAAAGTTGGTTGTTCCAAATGTGTTCCTTGATGTGGACTTACTTAGAGAAGTGGCCAAAAGATATGACCCTATCACACGGGTAATCAGAGATAATGATGGAGGGGTTCTATTAGAAATTAACAGAGATGTTATCCAACAGACTTTTGATTTGAGTGAGCCAAGTGATCACTTGGTTCCTATTAATCTTGAAGAAATGAAGCAGGAGTATACAAAATTGAAATCTCTTTTTAGGGTTAAGCTGTTTCCACCTCATTTGGTTAAGGCAGGGGGTTCACAATTTCACATCAGCCCTAGTGACCAGGAACCCTTCAGATTGAATTGTTTTGGAAAGCCTTTCCTAGCTACTTTCTATTCACTATGTCAGATTTTGGGTTTCAGCCCTGGTGCAATAATGTTGATTGCATACATGTTCATGGGGGTACAAATACAACACCCTAACTTCTCTGTAGCATATGAATTTGGTTCTTTTTTGGTGGAGAGGATAGATGAAGGACTATCGAAGCTGTAGAATGGTGATACCAGTACTCAATTATTTTGTTATTCCATGTTGATGCATATGTTCTTGTTTAGGAATGTTGATTTCTTTGCTGAGAAGATGAACTTAAGACAATCATTTAATGGAGAAAGATTGTCAGTACAAATATGGGTTGCAGATTTGTCCTGTAATAAGGAAAGCACCAGTTATGTGCAATTTGATCATTGTTTTGCTGCAAGATTGAGGGCTAGATTGATGATAAATGTACCTAGGATCCCTCAGGAAGTGCATGATTTCCTTAGGCTGAAGGAGAGAAAACCAGAATTGAGGGTTTTACATAACTGGGGTGACATTATCCCATATCCAGTTAGCACTATCCTGAGAATATATAGATTTTAAGGAACCCCTCACATACTGCCATACAATGTGCCACCAAGACTAGGGTTTACAGAAGTTATGTGGCAGATGGGGTGTATTCATTAAGATAACCTAACTGGAAAGGGGAAGGGAACATTATTCCCTAATTTTATAGTAGTGCCTAACTTTACATTTTCAAAGGGTGGACACATTTTGAAAAATTCTTTGTTGATTACCATTTGAGATTTGGTCCTAGGTGACAACATGATCTTGAAGGTTTCTTTGGTCTTTTCAGACAAAGAATAAAAGGTGGAAAATTTTCACCTGAGTTCAATTTCCTGAGGACCTAATCAGGAATGAATTTGATTTAAATAGACAAGAATTGAACAAGGAAAAGCGGATAGCTTATAGTAAGCTACTGGATATTGTGCATGAAATGGATCTGACATATGATCCATTGATGGAATTCACTCCATACCACAAGAGAATTAATTTTTTAATGAAGAATTTGAAGGAGATAATGGACACCTTGACAACCAAAAAGATAAATTGAAGGCTAAGTCTGGATATGCAAGGACAAAGTGATATGCCAATTGAAACAAGATTAGTATGTCAGCCTACAGAAAGGTGGCCCATCTATAGGAGGAAAAGGGATACTGGCAGTGAAGAGGAAGAAGTCGACAGAAAAGGGAAGAAAATAATGAAGGCGCCTTCACGACTAGGCCCAAAATTCAAAGTACCTAAGGCTATGAAAATCATTGAATTAAAATCTTCACTAGAGCGCAGTCCCCCATCACCACCACCTGAGCCAAGCCCTAAGAGGCAAAGAACTGATCACCTACCTGAGGATCTCACAGATAAAATTATTGCTACTGATCAAGACATGCAGGTTGGTATGCCATCCCCTCCTATGTCAGCTGAATTGGTTCTATCTAATTTGGATATGAAGGGTAAGAGTGTGCAGGATGCAAGAATGGAGGCTTGCAAGGAGTTCTTAGATGACAATGCATTTGTAAAGACTCCTGTATTCTTGCAATTGGCATGGAGGATAAAATTTGAGGAATATCAAAATAAATGCAAGGAGAGAAGAGAACTAAGGCCTGACAGGTCAGATCAGGAGAATGATGAAGAAGTGAAAGATGAAGTAATCGAAGATTCACTCTGAGAACTAACTAATTAGAATCCAGGTGGTGTTTGATTTTTTCTTAGAATACAGGACATCCACCGGGGTCACGGTAAGCTTTTCAAATGCCATGCAAAGTCCAAAGAATCCTTTTTAGGGATTCCTACAAAAAAGAAGAGAGAGATTAAAAGCGACCCTTCAGAAACTCTACATATGAGTGAAGAATGGGAGACTGTGAGTTTGGAGCATTGGCTCCTGAGGAAGAAATCGGTGTGTGATATTAATCCAAATTTCAAAGGAGGGATTAATAATAAAAGGGAGGTTTCGAGACTACAACAACCAAAGCCACTTACTAGTTTAGCGTGAATGTGGCCAAGTTATTGAAACTGCTTCGAAGGGAGGAGGTGAAAGAAAGAGCCCTAATGGAAGTATAACATTTGATTGAAGAATATAGTAAAATGCAGAGGAATGTTGGTACAAGCTAGCGGTAGAAAGGTTCAAGTATAGACATACTAGGGAAACATCCAATGCTCCAGGAACCATCACATCACCTCCCACAGTAGGGTCAATGCCTCTTGCTTCTCCAAATGTTTCTACACCAGGGTCTCCCATTCAAAATCTTGCTCTTACCCCTCCTCTAGAACAATTTGATAAAGAAATAGAGTGCTCTGTTAATCCAACAAAGAGGCAGCTCATGCAGAAAATTGATCAATTACAGACATCACTAAGGGTAGAAGAGGGAGGGTTTCTTTCAAAAAAAAAAGGAATTGTTACTCTTGTTTTGGAGCATTTAAATGAAAAGGTGGATAATAAACTACCCTCTATACATTCTTTGTATTCTTTGCTATTTGAAGCAATAAATAATATTGATAGGGATCAGGGGATAGTGATTCCAATAATTCAAAATTGGATCCCTACAGAAAATAATCTAGATGTTATGAATAAAGCCTCAAGGTTTGATGTAAATAATAGGCCCCAATCATTGAAGCCTACTTATATATTAGTGAAATCATTGCAAGGTTTTTAGACCTTACCAGATGATCTAAGTAGGAAGATTAGGGAATTGGTAAAAAACTTCAATGATTGGGGTAACACACTATTACCTGATATAACTGATGAGCAGGGGGAATTAGAACACTCCAACAATGGTAGGATGAAGCAAGTGAAGTCATTAATAGTCAAATTAAAATAACTTTTGATGACTCAGATGATGATTTGTTGGTAAATTGTATGGATAAGATTATTGGTACCGACTCATTTTTGGAATCTTTTGAAAGAGATGCTAATCAGGTAGCGGTAAAGTATTTGCCTTATAGTACAAAGGTAAAAGAGGTGATTAATTTTGACTAGCCAACTGATGAAGAATACCAGAGGTGGGTGGCTAAGTATTTGAATGATGATGAGTAAAAAGAGTGGGCTACCGATAAAAGGCAAATTAGATGTTGTGGTTACAATGTTTCCAATTTTGTATGGATGGCTTTCTTGGTGTGGGTTTCGTGTGGTTTTTTGTTATTGCATCAACCTTCCTCTGCTGACATGATGAACGAGAATATGCTTCAAGATGATTGTTGTTGTAACGATTTTTGAACAAGAATATTTTTCAAGGTGGTGGCTATTGTAACAAATTTTAGAATATCACCAGGTCCAATTGACTGGTGACAGGTGTACTTTCTGGACCAATGCTTGTTTGCTCCTTCATTTTCTATAAGAAGGATTTCAAGGCTAGAAGTACGGGTTAGCAAGTTAGATAATTTTTGTCGAATCTAGATGAAGTTGCAAAGTGAATTGTAAATTTTGATGGTTTTAGATAAATGAAATTTAGGTTTTGAGTCATTATGTAATAGGTTTTGAGTTCATAGAGATTTAATGTTGTATAACAGTACTAGCATTTGAGTTGAAATGAAAATTCGAGCTCATGTCTCTCCATTGTACATGCATATTTGAACTTTCAATTAAATAACTAAGGTTGTTTATCCATCTCACTATTTGTGGTGTGTAGTTCTATTTTGGCTTTGTTCCAAGAATTATTCAAATACTTGAATGGGATTATAGGCGGATATGTCTTGTATAGATTTGATAAAGTAGTCACGGGACAGAATACACCTAATGAAATTTGTGCAAATATTGTGGGGATCTTATATGCTTGATGTATTAAATTTGTTATAAACCTCTAGATGTATGAATTTGACTCTACCGTGGATATGGCAGCACAGAATCTAAGTTGTAATTATTCTTCAAACGTTCAATATTTTTGTCCT
>VDFB02193867.1:482880771-483083284 GCA_007258455.2 Sequoia sempervirens | reverse complement strand
TTGAGCGTGAGGTCTTACCCACAGTGTCATAAGCATCCAGTAGATTCTTCACAATAGTGTTTTCACTTGATGCATTTGATGTTCTCAACCCAAGAGTCTTCATGATGTTTCTGTACTTTAAACCTTGCATCATTTGAACAAATAGTTGACATCTTATAGTCTCATTCAGCCTTTCAAAGAACATTTTCCAATTCTTATCAGCATATCTTCTACAAGTGCATTCTAAGTCTGCACCCATGTCTTGCAAAATATCCTCATCAATAATCAAAAACTTTGGCTTTCTACACAAAATTCTAGGTGGTGTTCTCTTAGGTACATACATCTCAACATTAGCAATTTCATCAATATTTAATTGAGGTGGGCTAGATTTCGTACCTTCGATCAAGGGTGGAATAGAAGACGTACCTTGAGGTTCATGTGGGGATGATGGCATACCTTGTTCATCAAATATGAGTGATAATGTACTCTCAACTTCAGATGTGGTGGATGGTGTCCAACCATACTCACTTGCGGTAGATGGTGTCCCTCCATATTCACTTGTGCTTAATGGTGTCCCTTCATATTCACTTGTGGTAGAGGGTGTGTTTCCAACTACGGTATCTGCATCTCCCCTAGCATGACTCTTTCGTATTTGTTCCCTTTATGCTTCCAACTTCTTTTCTCTTTTTGACAGTTGAGGTTAACCTTCAACTGGCTTGTTTTCATCAATCATTCCCAATTTCTGCTTTTTCACGATATTCCCTCATCCATTTTTTCTCTTTATCTCTAAAGGCTTGGAGCTGATCATCTGTTATTTTTTTCCTTTTAAAATTCCATTTCTTCGGCATGACAAATAATTTTACCTGTACAAAAAGGGCTAAGTTGTCAAATTAACTAATAGTGAAGGCTTGTAAAAGTCTATTAAAGAGGGAGACCAACGGTCACCTCTTTCAAATGTTATTTTTCAAAGTTGAAGTGGTTTGTTTTAAGAGGGAAACATTATAAAATTACATGATAAACTTGAATGGAGGATGATCCTTGGATTGGGTATCAAACCAAATGAGGAAATGTTGAGTTTTCCTTAACAAAATTGAGCTTTTGGTGACTAAAATTGAGTTTTTGAGTTGGGCAACATAATTTTATGTTAGATTGAGCATGAGCAGGGTATTTTAGGCTTGTTTCAATAGTTGTCAAGTTTTGGAGTGTTTGGCAAGTGCTACTTTCAATAAAACATAGGGTTTATAAGCCTAGGAAGAGGGTTTTATGGTTTGGGTGGTAAATGACTGAATCTCTACAATCTAATGCTATAATTTAAAGTTTTGATAGATATAAAGTGCTGCCCCAAGGTTTCAAGAGATTTGGACAAGTTTTGAAGGTGGTCCCTTTGTAAAAGTGCATTAATTTGGGCCCTTAAAAGCGTAGAAAACATGATAATTTGTGCAGTTTCGTACAAAACAAGCATTGGTGGTTGTTGGATATGTTGAAAGGCTCTATAATGGGTAAAATAAAGGTGTCTAAATGGTCCTAGGTCTATAGAAAAACAAATTTTCATAATGAAGCTTATTAAGCAAACCATTGCTAATACTAGTAAAGGTTGTTTTTGGATTTGGGGGTCTGCTGAGAAGTGAGAAGGTTGTGTAGGGAATTATACCCGATTGAGTGACTTTGATATGCTACAACCTGAACAATGTGAATTTGTTGAAAGAAGAGGTCCTGATGAAATTATAAATTGAAAATTTGTTTGTAAATTGGAGAACTGTTTGTTTGTGTGTTGCAAGCCTCCCCCTACTACATTAGGAGTATATTCCAATTTTTTAGAGACATGTATGGAAAATTTGGTAGCATAGACAAGGCAATTAGCTAGTTTGTATAATTGTTTGACAAAAAACCTCAATGAAAGCTTTATCCATACGCGAAACCAGCCCAGGAATGCACCGGGGCATGGATATGCTGCATCCATGCTCCATGCATAAGATGACATCCTACGATAAACGTACTGACAACAATTATTTGTTGGTTTTCACGCTGGAAAAAGGAAGTAAGGAATATTTCTTTACTCATTTCATGAGAAAAACTTTAAGCGTTTTTCTTAGTTTATATATTATTAAACAAAATAAATAATTGTTATTATTTATTTACTTTTTTATTTTTAAAAAATAACTTTTAAAATTTTAAAAAATAAATAAGTTTTTAAATTAATTTTGTATTAATTAATATGTTTAAATGTATGTAATAAATTAAATTTAAAATTTGATATTTTTATAAGCATAAATTATATAAGTATAAAATATTTTTATTTATTTTTAAAATTTAGTGTAGATTAATAAAATGAAAGAGGGGGTTTTTATTTATTTATTATTTTAAAATTTTATCTATATATACAAATGTTATGTAAAATAAAGTTATAACATTAAATTACTTTTTTAGATTTCAATAACTAAAATGTATTTAAATTTAGATTTATAGGTAAAATTTAAAAATGATTTATAGATTATTTAAATACCAAATATAGGTTATTAAAAACATTTATATGTTATTATTATTTAGATGAAATAATAATTTATCTAATAACTCTATAAAATATTAAAATTAAGGTATTTTAAAAAATGATTTATAAATTTAGTACAAATAAATTAATAATTATCATATATAGATTTTTAGATGTATAACTCTAAAGTTGTACATTTTTAATAATCTTCTTTTAACAATTGAGATAAATTATAGATGTTTAATTTAATTTAGAAAAAATCATTTTAATTATATTTTTATTAGACATATGTTTCATTTAAATAAATATATATATATATATATATATGTACATATATGCATATATATATATGTATATATATATATGTATATATGTATATGTATATATATATATATGTATATATGTATATGTATATATATATGTATATATGTATATATATATATATATATATATATATATATATATATATATATATATATATATATATATATATATATATATATATATATATATATATATATTATGTAAAACATGATGTGTGTGGAATGTTTACCTATGTGTAGTTTAATTTTTATCTATATATTTATAATTTATTAGTAAAATTTAATTTGAGAAGGTTTTTAAAATATTTTTTATATATTAATTTATTTTATTAAAATAATAACTTTATCTTTTTGTACTTGGGAGCTATCCCCTTGGTAGCACTTAAAAAATAAATAAATTATTTTATTAAAAAAAATTAAATAAAGTTATTCTTTTATGTTAAAATAAGTAAAATTGTATGGATAAATATATAGATAAAAATTAAATTACACATAGGATAAACATAAAATAAATAAATAAATAAATAATTTTATTAAAAAAATTAAATAAAGTTATTATTTTAAGTTAAAATAAGTAAAATTGTATGGATAAATATATAGATAAAAATTAAATTACACATAGGATAAACATAAAATAAATAAATAAATAAATAAATTATTTTATTAAAAAAATTAAATAAAGTTATTATTTTAAGTTAAAATAAGTAAAAATTGTATGGATAAATATATAGATAAAAATTAAATTACACATAAACTCCTTGGCAATGCGAGATCTTGGCTTGAAAATAAACTTGAAAAACCTACAAAAACACTAGAAGGCTGCTTCAAGACTTGAAAAACTGCTTCAAACTTACTTCAATTATCACTTGTTTGCTTCAACTTCAAGACAAGTGAAAATGGGGTGTGAATCTTACTTTTATAGGCATTCCTACCTAATAACCCAGTTATTAAATCCCAAAGGCTGAAAAAAGGTCAAATAAATTCAAATATTTTAATTTCCCACTCTTAATTCCGAAAAAAAAAGTCCTTGGGACTAAGACTTCACCAATGGCATCTTGGTCCCACAAGGCTTAATTTTCCAATTCAAAAGGTGGGTTACCAAGATTGATGGTTGCTAATGGGTTTTGGTCAGGTTTAAAGTTGCAATATGCCTCAAGATGCACAAAAAGGGGTCTTAGGAGCCCATAATAAGTGAATTGACGGGAAATTAATGCAAGGGGTGCTAAAATAGGTCCAAATTAAGTGTGAAAATGCAAAGGTATGCATTTTTCTACACTACACAGCGTATCGAGTAATCTGCCCATGTTTAATTTGTTTCCACTCTTTAGGAATCCACCAAGGAGAGGGACTTGATTGAACCATCATAAATTCAATCTTGTGGTGAGCAAGTTTAGAACCAAACACTTCATAATAGAAATTAAGAACTCCCATGACATTATTAATCTCCCTCTCAAAATTTTGAATAAACAACATGCTATCATCTACCAAATGAGAGTTTATCACCACAGTATGTGAAGAATCATAACCCCCTGAATCAGATTCCACAGCTTATTTTTTGGCAGTAGGTAACCAAGAGCATCAACAACAAGCACATATAAGAAAGGAGAGAAGGGGCAACCTTGTCTGATTGAACATTGTAAATGAAAGATGTTAGTCAACTCTTTATCAATCACTAATCGAGCATTAACATCATTGAACAACATTTGAGCATGTATAAAAAGTTTAGGCCCAAAGCCCAGCAATTGAAGCATCTTGATAATAAAACTCCACCACATTCTATCATAAGCTTTGTCAAAGTCTAGCTTGACCAAAAGAGCCTATTGTACTGATCGTTGAGCCCATTCCAAAGTTTCCCAAGCAAGAATAAGGTAATTCAAGATGAACCTTCCACCAAAAATCCCAGTTTCTTCAGGTCTGACTATTTCTTTCACAATTGGTTTAATTCTTGCTGCTATAGCTTTAGCAATGATTTTGTAGGAAGTATTCAATAGGGTGATAGGGTGCCAACCTGAAATTGTATCTTCATTTTTCCCTTTTGGAATGAGTTTAATGAAGCCCTTGTTTATATCTAGCCCTAAAGAACCTTGTTCAAAAGCCTCCAAGTAGATGTGAAATATAGAAATCTTCTTTAATGTGTTGCCACATTTTATGGTAAAATTCCACTGATGACCCATCTATTCTAGGACTTTTATAAGAAGGCATAGAGAACACAACATGTTCTAAGTCTTCAATGGATAGGATACGGTCAATAAACTGACTATATTCTAAATCCACCCTCTTAGGGATAAAATATTTTAGAATATCTTCCAAAGCTGCTTGTGCATCATGCCAATGTGGGTCTTCTTTAAACAACTCATAATAATTCAAAAACATCCCTTTTATCTCATCATGTTTGGTGTAAACCAAACTGGAATCATCTTAAATAGCACCAATAAATTCTTTCTTGTGCTTATAATTAAGATACTTAAAAAATATTTGGAGCCTATATTCCCCTCCTTAATCCAATGTAATCTAGCTCTAATTTTAGCTCCAGGTGCCCCTTATAAATGTCCATTTTACGAATTTGAGATTCTAACACAGCCATTGAAGTTTGTAAATTATAATTAGATGGATTGACATTAAGTAGTTTTCTGGCGTGTTCTAACTTCCCTTGCAAGGATTTAAATTTATGTTTCTGTTTCCAAGCTATTCTTCTACCATAAGCATGTAAGAATTCAACACATCTAGAAATAACATTATGCCATTGTTGTCTATATGATTCCCTTTCAATAGGTTTAGGGAAATAATTCCAAAGACCCACCAATGCTTCCAAACAAGATGAATTTTTTTTAATGTGAAACAATAAGTTTGTAAGGTAACTCAGAGTTCGTTCTACTATTTTCAACACCAAAAATAGTGAAAAAGACATGATAATGATCATAAAGAGTTGCAGAATATTCAACTATGACCATCATACTTGAGGTATCTTGAACCACATAAAGATTTAGAGAGATATAAAATCGGTCAATTCTACTCAGCTTCCTATCCTCTCCAAATTTTCAATTAGACTAGGTGAACCAATTACAGTCATGGCTATCCATTTTGTTGTGAATAGGATCAACAACCCCTATTGTATTGCGATATAATAGCCAATTATCAAATTCTTCATTACTCAACTTGCTATGGCTAAGCCAACTGCGATCAATATGGTGTTCCACCATATTGAAATCACCTCCTATAACCTAATCGACATTAAGCAGATTTTTAGTCATCTAGTCCCACAAATTAGATCTATCTTTAGCAAAGTTTGTAGTGTAAATTAAACAAAATCCTATAGGTTGGCCATTGATAAAAGTTAGAGCCCACAGACAACTATGTGAAGGGTCCTCACCTTTATTAATAACAAACTTATAGACCCAAGGACCAAGACCAATGACAACCCCCCACTACCTTCTCTATGTGAGGTATAAAGAAAAAAAGCATCTCTCCATACATTAGATAGAGAAGAAGCAAGACGGGTGCCATTAATTTTGACCTCTTGGAGAAAGACAATATATGATTTCCACTTGCCAACAACCTCCATTACACCATATTTATGGTGAGGGAGAGACATCCCTCTAACATTTCATGACATAACTTTGTAATTCATGGTACAGGAGAGATAGATAAGTCTTCTTCTTGTGGCAAAGCATCAAACTGATTGACCAGTGATAAAGTAAGATCAGAGTTGCCCAAAACTTTTGTATTAGGAGGAGGGGACCTGGATCTTTGTCTTGTAGAAGGAGGGGAAGAATTGGACGCATCACTTCCAGATTTATAGTTGAGACGAGGGGAGGAAGGATGGGAACCCTAAGACACAATACCACCATATTGACTTGTGACAGGACTTGACGGTTCTTTTCTCTTTCTTCCCACTTTCCATCCATTTGTCATCTCATCATCTCTAGGATCTGAGTTATTTGAGGTCACATGGCTATCAATTTTTAGAGTTTCAGCCGAAGGCTCCAACAACTTTGCATGAGTTGGACCCTTACGTATGACAAAAACATGCAGCCTGTTATTTGTTTGTTGTTGTCGCAATGACATTTCAACAAGAGGCTGAGTTGATTTGTTCTTTCTAGCAAGGCAATCTCTAATCAAATGGCCCTCTTGTCTGCAATAAAAATAAGCATTCGATTTGTTCAAATAAACAACTAGTTGACAAAATTCAAACCCAAGCCCAATGAGTTTAATATTTTCTAGCAATGGTTGGTTTAATTCCATTTCAACACATACTCTTAGATGGACTTGTAGGTTGGAGAGTTTTTCAGAGTTATTCTTGCACCAAATAACCTTACCAAGTTGTGAAACAACATCTCGAAGGAAAGGTCTGAAGGCGAAACTCAAAAAGGGGAGTTCCACCCACATGGGATAGTGGGATCTAGAAGGGACCCTCAAGATGAAACTCTAAAGTCCAGGCTTGTAAATAGCAAATATAATCGCAAATAACCCAAATCCCATATTGCAAAACTGGCAAGAGCATGTTCAGCACATTTAAATTTGCAAGCCACATATCCTTCACCTTTGGGACCTGTTTTTTTGCCTGAAATCACTTTTTTTTTTAAAAAAACTGCTTGAGCATGTTCAACACATTTAAATTTACAAGCCACATATGCTTCAGGGCCACATCATTAGCATTCTTTTTGTTGAGATGTCCAAAAAGATCCCACAAAAAAGTGAGACTGATACTTGTGCACTAAATTATGTTTTATTAGTGCGTTGATGTGGCATCACATGATTTGTTGCTTTTTAGATCTAAGGAATACATATTATTCAATTATTAGCCGTTATCATCAACACTGACAACTTAAAAGTCACAATTATTAATTAAATATTGTTAAAAATATTAGACATTAAATTAACAAATGCAATAACAACTATTGAAACATCATCTCCATCTTGAATAAAACCTCTCTAGTGAAGAATAGGCGGGTAACGTTGAGCAAATACATTGCAAATATTATGTGTAAATATATTTATCTATGTGCAAAATAATCTTTGTACGTCGAGACATCCCATCCTCAAAAGACTTTGCGATACATCCTGGTCACTAATACTGAGACCAATACACATGATAGGTCCATGATCCATCTAGTATGTTACATAGCGGCTGCCCACATTGGGTAGCGAAGATACCAAATGGTTAAATGCATGTACCTATTGACATGGGTTATTTTAATAGGTAACAGATTAGGCCTAGAAGAAATGCTGTTTAAAGTGATTAGGGGTAATTTGCGCACGAAACCAAGTAGAAAAAAAGCGGGAAAATCATGTGAAAGGTAGATAGTGGATCTATTTCGTACAGAAAGCATGTGGAAGAAATAAGTGGAGTCAGTAATGGAGATAACACAAGGTGGCATTTATGGAAGAAAGTGAAATAATGTGAAGTAAAAGACAGAAAAGCCTGGTAAATCGTCATAAATAATGGAGGGGACTGTCAGAAAGTGGCACCATGAAAAGAAAGAACATAATGATTTTTCTGACAATTATGCAACAGCCCTATAAAAACATACAATCGATAAAGATTCCATAAAGATTTTTACCTACAGTAGTCAGTACTATACAGAGCTACTGCGTACATGGTTACCGAAGATAGCAAATGGTTAAATGCATGTATTGAATAGTGGATCTGTTTCGTACAGAAAGCATGTGGAAGAAATAAGGAGTCAGTAATGGAGATAACACAAGGTGGCATTTATGGAAGAAAGTGAAATAATGTGAAGTAGAAGACAGAAAAGCCTGGTAAATCGCCATAAATAATGGAGGGGACTGTCAGAAAGTGGCACCATGAAAAGAAAGAACATGATGATTTTTCTGACAATTATGCAACAGCCCTGTAAAAACATACAATCGATAAAGATTCCATAAAGATTTTTACCTACAGTAGTCAGTACTATACATGAGTCAGTGATGGAGATAACAAAAGGTCACATTTATGGAAGAAAGTGAAATAGCCTAATGTGCTGTACTTAGAAGATGGAAAAGCCTGGTAAATTGGCATAAATAATGGAGCGGACTCTCAGCTGGGGCAGAAATGTCATTTGTACCTAAATCTACCGCCAAAAATTTTCCCTGTTTTCTACCATGTTCTAACAAGACGACGTCGGCGACAAGATATGTCCAAAAGCATAGCGTGATTTGCGGAAGAAATAATGGGGAACATACGCCGTAGATGGATGATTGACGGCACTGGCTATCCAGCCCCAGGAATGCACCGGGGCATGAATGCCATGCCATGCCTCCATACTAGTACGGATATCTGCCGCCCCACAGTGTTGTGCCTCCCGTACCTTGTCAAATCAACCGAGCGTATAACTGGTAGCGGAAGATACCTGCTAATTAATTAACATTCACTATAAATTGAGCAGCGAGGGACAGATTAGGGCAACGGCTATCCAACTCAGTTTATAGTGAATGCTAATTAATTAGTAGGTATCTTCCGTCAGATTTTTTTGTTTTTGTCAGTTATGCGCTCAATTGATTTGACAAGGTAGGGGAGGCACAGCACTGTCAAATCAATTAAGCACATAATTAGCAGCAAAAACAAAAAATCTGACAAAAGATACTTGCTAATTAATTAACATTCACTATAAATTGCGCTGCATAGTCGTTGCCCTAATCCATCCCTCGACAACTTAGTTTATAGTGAATGTTAATTAATTAGCATGTATCTTCCGCTGCCATTTATGCGCTCAGTTGATTTGACAAGGTACGGGAGGCACAACAGATATCCGTACTATCATCGTACTATCATCGCATGGCATCCATGCCCCAGTGCATTCCTGGGGTTGGGTAGCCAGTGCCTGCTGGTGGTGGGCAGCAACTATCCAACCCCAGAATGCACGCACTGGGGCATGGATGGCTGCCCTATCCATGTTGCATGCCTCATCCATGCAAACTCTAGAGAGTTTAATTAAAACTTTATATTATTAATTTAAACGTTCCATTTGTGATGGCGTTTAATTAGAAAAATTAAAACTTTTTAAATATAAAAATTTAACATTTAATTAAAAAGATAAAAATTATATTTCAATTTTAATTTTTGTTAAATATATATTATATTTATTTTATTTCTTTCTATAAAACTTTCAATATTTAATTATAATTTTAAAATTGTAAAAAATACTTAAAATATTAATAAAATTTAAAATTTTATTTTAATGTAAAATACATAAATATTTAGTATAAAAAATATTTAAATTTTCAAAAAATTGTTTCTATTAGATTAAATTACATATTTAAATTTTGATATCTTTAATATAAATTAATAATAGAAATTTTGATTTTTTTTTTTTAAATAAATTTTGATTATGAATTTAAAGAATATCAAATCAATCAAAATTGTTTCTATTATCCAAAATACTAAATAAATAAATTATAAAATTTTATAATATAATATATTGACCAAAACCTATTATCCAATATATAATGAATACAATTTGAAGAGCATGAATTATTGATTATTTTTCTTTTTAAAAAAATAATAACATATTTTAGTATAACTTAAATATTAAAATTTAATGTATAAGTTTATAAAATATAATATAATTTTATTTTTTGAATTATGGTTAGGTCTAGGTTTCAATTAGTAAAATAGCTATAGTTAATCTTGATATTGGAATGTTATTATTAGAGCTAGAATTATGGTTAGAGTTGGAATGATCTAGTTAAGGTTATAATTCAATTATAGTTAGGGTTAGGTTTAAGTTAGGATTAGAATTCAATTAGGGTTAGGATTCAATTAGGATTAGGGTTCAATTAAGGTTAGTATTAGGATTCAATTATAATTAAGATGATTAATTAGTGTTTGGGTTACGATTTAATTAGGGCTAAGATTCAATTAGGGTGGGTTAGGGTTCTAAGATAAAGTTTGGGGTTAGGCTTAGGGTTGGGGTTAGAATTCAATTAGGATTATAGTTAGAGTTACAATTATGGTAACAGTTAAGATTCAATTAGGAATTAATTATGGTTATAATTATGATTTATATTCAATTAGATTTAGGGTTCAACTAAGGTTGGGATTATATTCAATTATATAGTTAGGGCTAAAGTAATGTAAGGTTTAGGTTTCATTTAGGCTTAAGTTTAGGGTTTAATTAGGGTTGCATTTAGGATAAAGGTTCAATTAGGGTTCAACTAAGGTTAGGATTGAGGTTCAACTATAGTTAGAATTATTGTTAGGGTTAGTGTTTAGGTTTAATTTGGGTTGAACTTCAATCGGTTAGAGTTACAGTTAGGGATATGGTTCAATTAAGATTGAATTTCAATAGGGGTATGGTTAGGGTTCTAAGATAAATCATAGGCTACAAGCCTTATAATACAACTGATGTAAATTACTTCTTAGTTATATTCAATATCATAAACATGTCGCAGTGTTGTACATTCCTAGAAGATAAGCCAATGATATCATATTATGCAAATAAAGAATCTATTACAACAAACACACATTAATCAAATTTCTAAAATGGATTCAAACAAGTTGATATATATTAGGTTTCCTATATCTAGATTATATAATAAGATAGATAAAAAATCATAGAAATATTATTTATGATATTTATAGAAATCAAAATCATAGTTGATATAAAATAAAATTTTAATAAGTGAAATTGCTAGAATTTCTAAAATTATAAAATACATAATATATTTTTATCTAATATGTAAATTAAATTAATATATAAATATAATGTAATATATAATTACTATGTATTATTCAAGTATTATATATTAATTATTATATATAATTATGTGTTGCATTATATTTTATATTAATCATATATTACATTATATTTTTATTGGTTAATTTTTAATATAAATATAATATATAATAAATATAATATTTTAAAATTAAATTTACATTATATAAAATATTAAAAAATAAATTGACATTATATAAATATAATTAATTATTTCTAAAAATAGATATTTTAGTTTTAACATTTATCTAAGAACTAAATTTAAAACAAGTAAATTAAATTAAATAATTTAAAAGATTAAAATTTATGTATTATATATAATAAATAAAACCATAAAGATATTTGTACAATCTATATTAATTTTTCTTTATTTCTTATATATATATAATAAAATTTAAAACATTATTAAAAAATATTTTTTTAAAAAAAATAACTATTGTAAAAAAAAATAATATGAACTAATCTTCAATTATTAATCAATGAAATTAAATAAAAAAAATTACATGTTAAAAATAAAATTTATAAACACATTACAAGTTAAAATGAAATGGAAAGAAATAAAAAAAACGCTTAAGGCAATAAATGGGGAGAGCATGGCGTGAATTGCCACTAAGTATTGTGTTGTCACCAGTAAATACGGATGGCAGAGTTAGGGAGGCAGAGTTAGGAAGGCAGAAAATACACGAATGGCGAGAAAATCAAGGAAGACAACATCCATCCATGCCCCATCCATGCCCCGGTGCATTACTGGGGCTGGATAGCCGCTGCCTCCATGTTGGATAGCCGCTACCGTGAGTAAGGGTAGTGTCTATGGAGGCAACAATCTCTACCGGGCCATGGATGCATGGCATGGATGTTGTGCTGCCTTGATTTTCTCTCCCTCAGTCCGTCAGTCCTCATGCAGTCTCTTCGTATCTTACGTTTTTTTAATTTTCTTTAACTTTCATTTTTAACATTAATTTTTATATGTTTAATTTTAACTTTAATTTTTATATATTTAATTTTAATATTAATTTTTATATATTTAATTTTTATCGGATAAGTGGCTAAAAGAATATAATATTATATGATTTTATAATATAATATTTATTATTGATAATTAATTTATGATTAAAAATATATGTTATATATGTTTCTACAAAAAATAATTTATGACATATAATATAATTTAATTTAAATAAGAAATACAAGGTAAATATAAAATATATTATATATTATATTAAAAATTTATTTTATATTATATATTTTGTATAAAAAAAATATTTTGTAATAATTTCGTCTTAGGTATCTAAGGTATGGGTTGTTGGGCCGGAGGGACACCCTCACGCATAATATTTTTAATATTTTATGTAGTGTAAATTAAGATATAATATAAATTATTTTTAATATTTTATGTAGTGTAAATTAAATTTTTAAAATGTTATTATTATTATTATATTTATTATATATTATAGTTTAGATATTCATTCAATTTAAATTCTTCTATTATATAAATATATATTATTTATTATTGAATTATATTAAATAAATAGCATATATCTTATATATAAAATAAAATATGATATGTTATAATAAATAATATGTATATAATATAAATAAGGATTGAAAAAAAATGTATATAATATAAATAAATAAACTTTTATAACTAAGAGTTTAAAAAAAAAAACTAAAAGGTGTATAACCCTAATCCTAATTTTATCTTTAACCCTAACCCTATTCTCATCTCTAATTGTAACCCTAAACTTATTCATAACTTCAACCCTAACCCTAACCCTAACCCTAACCCTAACCCTATCCCTATCCCTATCCCTAATTTTAACCCCAACCCTAATCTCTAACATTAAATTAACCCTAATCCTTACCCTCACCCTATTTCTAAGCCTAACCCATTTTATACATGCTAACTCCAACCCTAATGCTATTGTTAATCTTAAACATAATCCTAAATTGAACCCTAACCCTATCGCTCATCCTAAACACATTTTAAAACTTAACCCTTTTTATATATGCTAACCGTAGCCCTAACCCTAAACCTAATCCTAACTGTAATACTAATTCCAACCCTGATACCACTTATATCTCTAAACCTAACCCTAACCCTATTCCCAATAATCAAATTAATCCCAACCCTAATAAAAGTTTGAACCTAAACATGTTTGACCCTTAACTATAACTTACATTAAATTTTTATATTAAATATACTAAAATATATAAAAAGGGTTGAGCTTAAAAATGTGTTTGGGATGAGCAATAGGGTTGGGGTTAGCTTTAGGATTATGTTTAAGATGAGCAGTGGGGTTAGGGTTGGAGTTAGCATGGAGTTAGTAGGGTTAGGGTTAGGGTTAGCTTTAGCTTTATTTATTATTAATTATTAAATTTTTAATAAAAATGATTAATTATTATTTAACTATATATCATAAATAAAATATTCTAAAACATATATTTCTCATTATAAATAAATTAATTATTACAACAAAAAAATTATGCGTTAGGGTGTCCCTGCGGCCCAACAACCCATACCTTAGATACCTAAGACGAAATTATTACAAAATATTTTTTTTATACAAAATATATAATATAAAATAAATTTTTAATATAATATAATATATTTTATATTTACCTTGTATTTCTTATTTAAATTAAATTATATTATATATCATAAATTATTTTTTTAGAAACATATATAACATATATTTTTAATTATAAATTAATTATCAATAATAAATATTATATTATAAAATCATATAATATTATATTCTTTTAGCCACTTTTCCGATAAAAATTAAATATATAAAAATTAAATATATAAAAATTAATATTAAAATTAAATATATAAAAATTAATATTAAAATTAAATATATAAAAATTAAAGTTAAAATTAAACATATAAAAATTAATGTTAAAAATGAAAGTTAAAGAAAATTAAAAAAACGTAAGATACGAAGAGACTGCACGAGGACTGACGGACTGATTTGACTGGCATATACGACTAACACTAGCAGACAGTTAGCACAGCAGGTACGGAGGGAAAGAAAATCAAGGCAGCAGTATCCACGGAGGGCGAGAAAAACGAGGCAACAACATCCATGCCATGCATCCATGGCCCAGTAGAAATTGTTGCCTCCATAGACACTGCCGTGAGTAAGTCCTTAACTTGGTAGACACGCCATATATTACTCTTAATATTAATTATTTCCTCATGCTTGGCTTGTCAGTTGATTGTCATTGATGTTATGTCGTTTTCTTTGAAGACAAATAGTAGATGCCCTTTCACGCGCTTCTCGGTAGTTTCCCACAACAAATATTAACCAGTCATTCTCTGCTACGCACTTTGCTCGGTTGGGTGCTCTTGAATTAAAATAAAAGAACAATTTTATAATAATTAACAATTGTTTAAGTATAATGTATTTTAATAATTATTAAAACATTTAATATTATAAATCTTAGAAGGTAATCAAACTCAAAGAAACGTGAAAGGTGCAGATTAGTCGGAGTGCATGTACGTACTACAATATTCATGACGATAAATATCGTTTGAACTTTAATCGCTTAAAAAATAAGGCGGCTCGCCAAATGCACATCACGTTCTGACAAGAATGATGTGGATGGGACAACGACAGATGTGCGTACTGACATTGACAATGACAGACCTGTTATTGACGGAGGGAAAATGTTGCCCAAACTATTTGGTGGTGTCTTTAATAATTGCTATAGATTTTCGGAATATTTCGTGTTTGTCTTTAATAATTGTTATTGTCCAAAACTGTTGCTTTCACCGACCCGGAGGGACTGCCAGTAAGTCCTTAAGTTGGTAGAGACGCCATACATTCCTGTTAATATTAACCTATACTTTTGTAGGACACTTTTAAATTGGGATAATTTTTAAATATTTAATTAATAAAAATAGGATTATTGTTTATCATTGGTTGAATTTTGCTTGATTGTTTGAATTAGTATAGTTGGGAGTGTTAATGCCTTTAAATATTTCTCGTGGCTTACAGGGAATTGTTGAAAAAAGAGGATTCAGCACATTTGCAGCCTTTTATAACTGCTGTTGTATCGGTACCTTAATGTCCATATGACCGTGTTGTTTGTCTGGGCAGTTTAATTGTCATGTTTCAAAGCAGTCTAGACAGAAATCAATTACAGCCTAGATTACACCACTGATGTTTTAGTCAATCAATTACTGTTTACTGACAGTGTTAGTACCAATAATGAGTGGTGTTTCCTTCAAGGCCATTCAGTATGAAAGAGCCACGACTCCGTTTGTTTGTAGCATCTACTAATGATAAGCGAGGTTAATATGGTTAATGTAAAGTCTAGACTGTAATTTTACAACTCTGTCGAGGCTTTTTAAATACTCCTCCGTTTCAATGAAAAAAATATAAAATAAAATTGGCCTTCCATATGGATATGGAGGTATAATATATTCTCTCCAACTTGCACAAAATACATTTATTCAGTTTGCAATATATTTAACAATATATTCGAGGTAAATAGTAACTTTTGACACAAAGAAGGCAAGGTGATTAAAATTCTACACTTTCTATTAGATTGATCTTGTATATCAGATCATAATGTTTGAGTTTGTTCTTTATGTTCGGATCTAACTTACAAAGAATTTTTAGACTTTATAGAGTCTAAGACATCTTTCAAATTAAGAGCATTTTTTTTATTATTAATAAGTAGATTCAATGCAATAACATTATTTAGGTCATTTTTATTTTTAGAGCTAAATTTCTTATTCCTTTCCATTTAATTCTTAAATTAACATTTCAATTGATCTTTTTCTTATATTGGAATCTTTCTTTCGTATTATTGGAGCCACAAACATAATATTATGGTGAACATAGTTAAGGGAGATATTTCATTAGATTTCTAGAATTACCATTCAATTCCACCCTTTCCAATAGTCTCTAAAATTTTTCCTCTCATAGTGATTGTAATATGCATTTTGCTTTGTTTCATGAGCATATGGTAGTTGACTAATTTATTTCTTGAAAGAGTGCCCTTAAGAGAGTGGCCTACTGCACACAATGTTTGATAACCAGGTTTTTTTGCATGAACAACTTGATTCAATTATATAAATTGGTAGAGGAAATAGAGGAGTGATGCAGCTTTAGTTAGGTTGTGCACCTAAATCTCATGTAGAACTAGGTGCTCTTAGCTATAGGAGTGCAACACTTAAATAATCTAGCTGAGCCAAAAAAAAATAAAAAATTAATGTTTTAGAATAACCGAAACATGCTTGTAGTAAGAGGAAAACTATGTCTTGAATAATTATTTTACTACTCTTAATAGTGATAGACTAATTATAAAAAGGAACCACTTTTTTATTTCTTAGCATAACTCTAGTGACAAAAAATGTATCCCTTTACATTTTCTCACTTGTTTGGGCCCTCCTATTAAATGGACTTAATTATGCCTTAATTTAGTGTTGTAATATGTATTTATTTACATCTTCACACTAAGTTTAGGGCCCTATTAATTAATTGAACTTAATTAGGCCTTGATAAGCCCTATAATTCATTTACAAGCCCATTAAATTACATATTTTGAAGGGGAAACCAGACAATAATTAATGCCTAAACATAACACTTTACCTTGAGCAATGTGTGTTATAGGATTAGGGACCTAAGACCCATTCACCCATGGGTGAATGGGTCCTCCCTAAGCCCTTGGACCTAAATTTAAATTATATTTTTGGCAATATTTTAATGTTTTCAAATCCAGAATTCAATGTTGGCTTGTGATATTTGAATTTCAAGAAATTAAGGATACATACCTATAAATATAAGGTTATTTCACTAAGTTTCACCTAGCATTTTGATGAGAACATTCCTAAAGCAAAATTTGATGATCAAGAGCATTCTAAGGAAAATTTATCAAAGTTTTATTGCAGCAATCAAGATCCAATTTTCATATCAAATTCTTCTTACATCATGCATGTTTTTTTTTGGAGCTAACATTGTGATGTAGGTCTCATGATCAAATCAAGAATCCAAAGTACTATTTCAAACAAGATTCAAAGTTCAAGATCCACATCCATTGAAGCCATTTCATGCAAGTTGCAAGCCTTCATTCCAAGACATATCCAAGGGTTTGTTGAGTGGTAACATAGTTTTGTTCATTCTTCATTCCCTTTTTCATGCTTTTATTTATTTCAAGGTTTAATTACCAAAATGGGGTTTGACTAAGGAAAATCCTAATTCATGAAATACAAACAATTTTTCCCTCTAATGTTGTGATTGTAGATTTAGGTGGAAGAAAGATTGAAGACATTTTGAAGATCAAATTTGGAAAACTTAACAAAGTTGCAAAAAGTTGTCAAAAGTATTGTCATTTCACAAAAACTCACCTACAAAAGTTATTTCCAACTTTCCAACACTGAAACTTGGACAAATTAGAAGCTTTAGATCTATAGTAGAGGCTCTTAAAAGTTGTAGAAAAACCCTAACACATGACCTATTCTCCCTGGGGAAAATGAGTCTCATATTAGCTTCAAAAAAACACTTTTGGTGAAAGGTACACACAAATCTACCCTTCGTTGATCTGTAATTTGATTATTGGTTATGTCAGTACATTGAGTTTAATCTTGATATTCCAAGTGTTAGATTGCATTTTGATGTTGATTTGCTATATTTATTTTTTCCCCCCAAAGTTTTGTTTGACCTAGACGCCTGTCTTGACAAAAAAAGGAAAGTTGAAGCTAATTCATAGAATTGACTCATCTAAGGGCTAAAAGTTTATTCTATCCTGAGAGGTCTCATTTCCTAATGAAATAAGGAGTCTAAGTAGGTCCATCAAGCCCCATTCCAAATTTTGGGACTCCCCCAACCTATTTTCCTTCATTTCAATAACTAATTACATATGGAAAATTTTCTAATAAATAGTTTTAGAAAATCAATGGAACAATATGAAAGCAAGTTGCTACAATTAATATGAAGCTTTACCATTTTTGGCCAACCTAGATTCCCCATGAGAAGTGAGGAGGGATTGAACTCCAAATGACTATGAGCTTTTATGTAACCAAGTATATCAAAAGACCCTATATATATATTTTGAAATGTAGCCTTTGGGTGTCCAAAACTTATAACACATTAGTAAGAGGTTGACCCTAGAAAGTTACTTGCACCATAAAAAAAATGGGATATTGAACTATAGGATGGTTTTACTATTCATATTTATATCTCTTTAAGTATTGGGATTAAACTAGTTAGAAACATGATTTATATACTTGTGAGATCTTATTGACTAGACAAGTCCTTCCTTCTTATAATATATTATTTACACATTGATCTAGGAATTGGTAGTCAACATTTATGAAAATGAAGAAAATCACCTAACATCTAAGTAGTTTTGTGATATTGTATCAGTGAGAGAACATGTGCCAAATTATTCTAAAAATATAAGTAGATCTCTAGAATATATAATTTTTTTCTAGATATAGAAGGTTTGGCTCTCATACAATCTATAGATATGAGCCTTTCAAAATAATTATCTTAATTTAGGAATAATTTGATCATTTTGATTATAAATCCTACCCAAGAACCCCTTTTTATTTTCTTGAGCCATTTTTCACATCATCCAACCACCTACTCCATTGTAATCATATTTCTACATCAACATTTTTCCTATATAGCTCTAGTAGCCCTTCTAATAATTCAAGTTTCCATTATAGTTGGCGGTCACATATAGGTAAGAACAACTAGATTTTTCTTGGAAATTAGTATTTGATTGGATCCTAGTTGTATTTTGATCTAAATACATGTATGGCCAAGATAGACATGATTGGTGATATGGAAAAGTAGTTGGGAATATTTACTTTCATGTTCACAACCATCACCAAAAAGCTCAACATTTCACATCTAAGTATGAGTCAACATTTTAAAAATAATTAATTTTTTAATTCCTAGAATCTTGGTTAATCTTAATGAGTGCCAAAATAGGACTTTATAAAATTTGATGGGCAACAAACTTACCAATTGAAAATATAGAGTAGAGTATTGTTTTATAATCCATCAAATTCAAATATGCCAAAGCTCTCAATGACTTATTTCCACATAGAGTGAATTTATTCAATGGTTTCAATGGTTGGAAAATACTCAACCATTTCTCAAATGGGTGGAATTTTGTAAGGAATTCCATAATTTCTTTGGCCCAAGTGCATATGAAGACTTTATAGGATCACTCACTAAATTATGCTTGACACATTCAATTCAAGAATATCATAATTTTTTTGAGAAATTAACTAATTAAAAAATGTTCTAGTGTAAATAGGATCATTATCTATCTAGTTACTTTATCACCCTTTCTAAGTTGATCCATTAATACTTAGCTTACAGCTGATCCCACAATAGTGGTTTACACTTTTTGGGAGATCTTGATATTTGTTGAAATCACATATTTTTAGAAAATATAATGATTTAAGCCTTGAAAAGTTCCATTTAAAGGATTCCAATTGAAGAGGGTTTGATCAAACCACCTTATATCAAACCCCCTTGGATATAACCCTACTAGTTTTAAACCATACCTATAACAAAGTCTTCTTTACACCTATCAAAATGCTGATAAAAAATAGCTTTTGATTCACCTTTTGGGGGATCAAATGAATTCATTTATAAAAAAAATTGTAAGTACGTAGTCCTTATTATAACCTTCCCAAAAAGTATAATTTTAAATAAATTTAATTTGATTATTATATTTATTTTTTATTTCTTGTGAATGTAGGTTTTCACCGAAAATCAAGCTCTTTGTTGTGCACATGTGGAAAATAGAAAATTATCAAAAAAAATTTGAAAAATATCATTGCACTAGATATTTATGTCCTTGGGGGCGCCGTTCCTAGCTTAGTTGGTTAAGGTGTTCCCTGTAGCAGGGCGCCCACCATGGGTTCGACTCTCCGACACTCCCGTGGTACCGGTTGGTGTGTCCTACCAGCATTGTCGGTCACAGTAAAAAGTTTACCGGTGGTGGGGGGTTATATGGGGGGTCGTGCTACACTCAATTCCCCTCGTTAAAAAAAAATTAAAAAAAAAGAAGATATTTATGTCCTTGATCCAACCCCAAAAAAATGAATTTTGATACATACAAAAAATGTTATGTTTTAGCCAATTAATCATGTCTAAATTTTAATTGGTTTTACTTTGAAACTTAATTAAGAAAAAAATATTCAATGAAATGCTATGAAACCAATTCCATGCACTAGATATCGTAGTTATGAATCTAAATTCAAAAAAAAAAAGAATTTTATCTTTCATAGAAAAAAAGTTGTGTTAGCTAGTAACGCCACTCTTTAAAAATGGTGTTTACTATTAAAACCTAGTTTTCGAAGGAGATGGAAAAAGAAGTGCAATCTGATTCCAAATTTTTTGAAAAAATATATTTAGAATCTACAAACAAAATTTCACAAATCACTAGTTTGCATCATCTTCAAATTCCTCACGATTTAGCTGCTATAGGTTCCCAAAGGTGAAGATTTAGTTAAAGAAAACCAGTTCAATGTCCAGTTTGGCCAAAAATTGTAAACTAGTATTGTGAGCTCACCCTTACGTTTATTTATGGTTTTTTCTTTTATTTTTCTCACCTCATGTGGAACTCATACTTGTCTCATGTGAGCCAACATGTGTTGCGCATTTGGATGGATGCTAAAAAAATTAGTCCCACCTCATCTCCTCTTCCTTGCCTTTATATGCAAGTCTCTTAGTGTACATTTTACACACACTCTCATTTCTATTTGATAGAAATGCTTTCTTGTGCTTATTTAATTTGTGGAAGTTTATGTTGAATTTGTATTTAGATCTTGGTTGCTCCAGCATGTTGCTAGGTGATGCTCAAACAAGAATGTGTAATTTTATCCTTAAATGTCAAACAACATTTATTTCCTATGAAAGAAAGAGAAATACAAATAGGTGCATGAAATATTCTCATGCAAAGAATATATGTCTCTAAATGGTGCAAAAAATTGAAAGATAGTTATGAAATATCTAAAAGTTTCTCAAATGATCCATGTGAAGGTTGATGTAGAATAGGATCTGAAGATGGAGATATGGTGAAGAAAATGATGTGGCTATAATCAAGTATCTAAAAAATCCATGAAATTGGATTCACTAAGTTCATGTTGTACATATTGATCAAGTGGTCACCCAAATCAAATATATTAGAAACACAAATGTGAAGATCATGATGTCTCAAATCAAGGGATATCAAAGATGGAGTAACACTCAGTTATGAAGAAGCAAGAGATTAAGGAGATATTTAATATTAGTACAAGGTGTGGGAATCAAAGAGGAGGATAAAACTCTAGGGTTCAAATAACCAAATTGTACCTCCTTATGCATGATGAAGATGTCAATTTCATCTATTATCATCAAATTCAATAGAACCAAAAGAAAAATAATACAGTTAGGACTCATGATCAACATGTCTAGTAGTAATGATGTTTGTATGATCCAATAAATGGGAAGGAGATTATTAGATATGGAAGGAACACAAAGTGCATGATTAAATGTGCCTTCACCAATATCAATATATCCTTTTCAATAATAATTGATGGGAATGAACAAGGCTCAAATGTAGAAAATAGTTCTCTAGATGCAACCATATGATGTGATGCTTTGAAATCAAGAAGCCACTTTTGTGATGCGGTGTTTACAAAAGAAAAGATTGTCATAAGCTATTTTTCTTATCTTTTTCTAAATTTGATGATTGTGTGGGTGGAGAAGAGGAAGAACCACCTATCATTGGTGTAGGTAATTGGATTTTTTTTTTTTTAAGAATATTCCTTAACTCATCAATTTCCTATTTATAGCAATTTTTTTCTTCATGCCCAAATTTCGTGCAATAACAAGATGTGGGTCTCTCCTTAGGTTGGTCCCTTACCTTGAACCTTAGGTTGATCCCTTGGCTTGAACCTTCTTTTTTTCTTTGCCTTTATTTTGTAGCCTTCTATTCTATTGTAACAAGAGCTTGTGATTTTGAATACTTAAATAGAGTACCCATTTGAATTAGTTTTTCTTGCTCCTTTGTGAGGGAAATAGAAAAATATAAAAGTAAAGGAATAGTGAAGTGTGCACCAAGATCACTATTTATAGCATGAAAAGTATGAACAAACACTAAATAGTCAAGATCTATCTTTGATTAAACTCTTAAGACCAATTGTTCATCTTGCTTTCCATATTATTTGAGTTAGATTATTAAATTGAATTTAGTGAAGAAATATTTTACTGTGACAAATTCTTGTGGATTGATATATATTATTTCATTCTCCAATTGATGTCCTCTCATTACATCTTGTTTGGTAAATATATTCTCCAATATTATCCATACATCATTAGGTATTGTTGTAGTTCCTAACTATTCCTAGCATGTGATGTTAGTGGGAACATTGTATTATGCATATATTGAGATGCTAGATGATCAAATTTAGGTACTATTACTCTATGTTTTGATTCATAGTTTTCTCTATGGTTGTTTTATTGTCCTGCTTGTTGTAAATGGTACTGAAGTGTTTGTGTGTTATGTCACCAAGTCCGTTGAAAGGGTATGGATGTATTTCATTTTGGAGGTTTTCTTGAGATGTGTGTATTATGCTAGCTTTCTCGAGCAATTATTACTATGCTTTAGTTTGTGAAATATATGCATTAATATTGATGTTGTAATTAAACTATATCATGAACTTATATCATTTATATGTAAAAAAATTATAGATATGATGTTGTACACTATTAGGTAATTATGTGATGCTTTGACTATTTATATATATGGAGCACACCTGATGTGTTTGTTGAGTGGCTACAAGTACTATGTATTTATCCAACTGGCTCCACAAGTTTGAGTATATCTTGACGGTGGTAATAAGGATATGTTGCATTGGCCATTAATTGTTTTTCCTTACCCGTTGTACTCAATCCAAGTGCGAGTACCTAGTTATTTTACCCATGTTGACCCAAATATCGCCATTGGTATGATTTTGGATATCATACCCTATGTGAATTCCAAATTAATGTGTGACTTAAATTTAGTTTGAATTTTGGTTTCCAAAAATTTAATTAAGTTACATGCTTATATAGGTTTAATTTAAGACTTATTTGATGTTGTAGTTAATAAGAAAAAAAGGTTTTCCTTTGTTATCTTTTGGGTTTTGAAAAAAATTGTGAAGGCAAAAACCCTCCTCTCCCAAATTCTTGTTTTTGTGATTTGGAGGGAAATTGCACAGGTAAAATTGAGTGAGATCGGTTACATTTAGATAGTAGTTGGTAGGAGAAGATTCTCATGTGTGGATTCATACATTCATGAGGTGTGTTTAAAGTTCTCCTCATTTCAATTTTTGGCTAAAAATGAGGTAAGTTCCTCATTTCTTCTCTATTTGATTTCGTTCCTATTTTTGAATGGTTTGTATGTCACCATTGAAGTAGGAAAATCATTTTAATCAGTTCTATATTGGAAATAAGTTAGTTAATTTATTGTTTTGAAATGTTTTTGGAAATTTTCCAAAATATGTTGTTATAATGCCCAATTTTTGGGGAAATGTCTTAAATGTGAAATTGATAGAGTAAATTGGTTGTTGGGAATATTTAGACCCAAAGGGTATCAAGTTCTCTTTTTGAGTTTTGATATTTTTAGAAAAGAGTTAATTTAAAACTATTTTAATGGTGGATTGAGTAAATTTCCATTTTTGGACATTGAAGAAAAGTTAGAAATTTGAATTTTTAATGTTAATTTGAATGAATTGAAATGGGGGATTTGAAGTCTCCTTCGTGAACTCTCATTTTAGGTCATTTAATATTATATTCAAAAAATAATTGAGTTAAATTATTACATTGGTTTTCATGCCACATTTGAGTTTTCCAAATGTGTTGAACCTAGGACCTGGTCCCTTTTTCCTTATGGTGCTTGTATTTTCCTCCATTGGTGAATGTTCCCAATGTAAGCAAAATTTATGCCATTGGTGACTATGCCCAATGAGGACTCCTTTGTGTAGTCCATTGGTGTTGTGTCCAATGGGAGTTCATGGTTGTTACATCATGTTCATGCCAGTGGGTTGTGTGTTTTGGAATCATCATGTGATGTTGATTATCTTGCTTTACATGTGTGAAATGTGTGTGCTTCATGTTTGTTGTGCACGTATAATCCTTCTCCAAAGTGTCTTGGGTGAGTGTGATTTGGCCTTGTGGCATCTCCTAGCATGGTGGGAACAAACCTTTTGGTTCCACATGGTAAGGTGGCTTGGAAACCATTGTTGGGGTTCAAAGGATCAAGTAGAAAATGTGAAATTTGTATCTCATTATCTTCACGTTTCTCATGCTTATAGTTAGTTCAATTTAATGTAATTTTTGTTTTTGAAAGACATTTGAGTCCTCTCCTTATGTAATCATAAATAATTGTAAAAGATCCTCTTTATTTTGAGATGGATTATAACTGATTAAATTTTTTAGTGGATTAGCCTTAATTACATATCTCGATGTTGGTTTTGGGCATGATTTTAAGTGAATGATGTTATCTTTATGCTGTGGTAAGTTTAAATAAACTTATAAACATCTATTTTGGGTTTAAAATGAGTTTTAGTGTCTTCTAATGAGCTTGAACGACTTGGTGTTGCATTTAGATGGCTTGGTTTTCTTAGGAGTGGTAAAACACACTCAAAAAATTCCTAAATTTATTTGGGAAATCTTGACAGCAGTGGGGCTACCTAGTTTCCAATGAGGCAACCTAGTTTTGAGGATTGAAAGACTCAAAATCAACCATCTCTAGTTGGGCAGTGTGCTTTTGTGTTGGGGTGGCCTTGTTCCCCATACAAAAACTTAAATGTAAATGCTCCCTACAATAGTTAAAAAATGGTGTTCCTAGCCTAAAGCCTCTGTCAGATAATTAAATTAGGTCTTGTATTTTACTTGTGATAATCAATGTTGTTGGCTAGACCTTCAAAAACCTAGTCAAAATATCTCTCTTAGGACATGATTGTTCCTTTAGGGTTACGACCTTGTATGGGTAAGCCATGCAAAAAAATGTTTATTATTTTTTGAACACACCCAAAGACTAAGAGGGAGGTGAATACTAAAAAAATTAACCCCCTCTGAGCTTAAGGTCTTCTACCCAATTCAAATGTCTTGACTAGACCAGTAGCAAATGAAGATATAGTAGTTTGGATCCTTCTCAGGGTCAACAACTTATAGCAATGAATAATATAGCATTTAAAACCTTAACTAGATCAACATTAATGAGAAATAAAGAACACACATACATAAGATAATACCATATTTACATGGAAAACTCAATGAGGGAAAAACCACATTGAGAGTTAAATCACAATATAGATGCTCACTACAAAGTTAGAAATAGGCTCACTACTAAGGACTTGTAGGAATGAAGCAAATATAAATAAAAAGGGAACTGATGAAATTCACTATCTCAGAGTAGGCTACAAAAGTCTTATAGAAAAATTTCAACATTTTTCAACATAACACTTTGTTGACTGAGGCGTTCAAGCACATCAAATCTTTCCTTCACATACTTTTGCACTTTTTTTGCTAGATATTCAATGTAATCCACATTCACACAACTTCTCACTTATTCACAAATCCATTATGTTTGCACCTGAAAGTATATTTCATTTATATCCACTGCAACACTTCAAAACTTCAATTAGGTTGGCTAGAAAAGAATATTGGTCGAGTCATAGATGGAGGGTCCAGAAAGGACTATCCAACCATGTAGCCTTGAGTTCAACATAGTGGAAATAACACAAGAAATGATCAACAAATAGGAACTATCAATGATTCAATAACTTGTAGTATTACATGCATCATATGCCTTATATGCAGAATGACTAGCAATCACAAGCCTGTCATAAGGACATTATAAGATATTACAATTGGTGAATTACCTTATTACATTCCACATCCTAGAAGGCTAGATTGATTTATCTAATTCTACATCAATAACTAGCTAACTTGATTAATGACTAACTTCTTTCTAATTGATTACAAATTATCTTAAATATGAATCTCTAGCTCCAATTATGATTTATATCAATGTCAAGGGCTTACAAACCCCAATGCAATATCAAATGTGTAGGTTGACCACTGAACATGCAAAGATAACCTTTTAGGAAATGAAATGTTTATATATCTCCAAGAAAGTTCCCATGGACCTAAAATTCCTTATACAATGTTCCATTAAGCTCCACACGTTCCAAAAAGGTCCACATAACCAAACTGAGCTAGGTAGGCCCTAAATGCTCTGATAGAGAATTGATAGTGAAATTTTGAGAGCGATAACTTTCTGCAAACAAATGCAAATCACATGAAATTTGGATATGTTGTAAATGACCTCATGTAGAATCTATATCATGCTTCGTAAGTTGAGAAATGATAATGTAGTGTAGTGTAGAAAAATGTATCCCTTTACATTTTTCACACTTGTTTGGGCCCTCCCTGCTAAAATTGGGCTTCTTTATGCCTTATTTGGTCCTATTTTGCATCCACAAGCCTAATTCAATGGACTTTTCTTAGGATAATCCTGACGTTTAATAAATGACCAATCATAATTCATGTTTTTAGGTTGTGTGTTCCAAATCTACTGATTTGGGACTCATATGCCACCTTAAGCATACAGGTCCCACCTAGGTCTCAGGGCCTGATCTTAAATGTGACATTAAATAAGGCATTTCTTGGAGTTTGTTTCTTTTGTTGAAGAAACTGGGACTCATATGCCCAAGGTGGTGTATGAGTCCCACTTTAACCAGGGCCTAATTTAAATCAAATTCTTGGTGGTATTTTATTCTCCTAGATTTGATGTTGGCTTGTAGTGTTGGAATTTGGGGAAATTTGGCATAAACAAGTATAAATACAAGCTTATTTCACATAATTTCATCTAAGAAATCCTAACAAGAGCTAGCAAGTTTAGAAGTCATCAAGAAATTTTCACGAGAAGCAATCTAACAATTCAAGAGTTTACAAGAGCATTCAAGAGTTGATTATAAAGAATTTGGAGCTATATTCAAGATTCAAGCATCATGTCAATGTCTTCATGTATCATGTGTGTTTTTGAGCTAACATTTGTGATGTAGGTTTTCATGATTCAACAAGGAATTTCAAGACATTATCTCATATAAACAATCAAGAGTCGAGAACCATATCCATTGGAGCCATTTCACCCAAGATTGCAACATTTGCATCAAGGTTTTGGTGAGTTGCAACATTACAATTTTTCATTCATCATTCCTTCATTCTATTTCATTTAATTTCAAGGTTTGATTACCAAAATAGGGTTTGACCAAGGCAAACCCCTATTCCTTAACACAACAATTTTTTTCCCTCTTCATGTGTGATAGCAAATCTTTAAAGTGATTTGGAGCTTGAAGATCCTTTGAAGACAAAGTTGTAAGACTGAAGAAAGTTGTCAAGAAGTTGTCATCTTCATGAAAACTCACCTACATATCATAAATTAGACTCTTCAGACCTGAAGATCGAACAAGATGAAAGCTACAAAAGATCACTCAAGGCTACAAATTTTTTAGTAAAACCCTAATACTAGGACTAAATCACCACCTTGGGTTTATGAGTCTCAATAGACCCCTTTCCAAATTTTTTTTGTAGATATTGATTCACCAGCAGAAGATTCTATATTTTTCCAAGATTCTAGTAGCAGGACTAAATCACCCAATTTGGCATATGAGTCCCAGTGCACATCAAAAGTCATAATTTCAAAGTTACAAACCTTGTTTTGGGAACCCTCCTTCTTTCATTTGTTAATCACACCTAAGGAAACCTCCTCTAGCTCTATTAGTAGCAACATTTCCCTCAATTGAGTCACTTGTTTGATGGATCTTGGTTTCCTAAGTAACTAGAGTGAAATAGGTCCTAACCATAGTTCCATCTCCCAAAAAGGTGGAACCCTATTTCCTTGTGTTCATGCAGTAAAATTCAAAAGAAACTATTGAGATAGCTACATACTGAACTAAAAGGAAAGAAATATTTTTAGTTGATACATGATTTCCTTACAACTAGGGATGCTCCTACATCAGACACCCGAGATTGGAAGAAAAATGAGTCCCTCACTTTCTAGGGGCTAGAGGAAAACCAAAGTGGTCCACCTCAACCTGAGAAATCCATCGTGAATCCTCCACTAATCTTCCTTTCCACTTTACCAAGTACTCCTTGTACTACTTATTCCTAGAGCTTCTTCTAATTCTAGTATCTAAGATTTTCTCAATCTGTTCTGGTGGTTGATGTTGTAACTGCTACTTCTCGCCAACTTCTTTGTTAGTGGCACTTGATGGTCCTTCACGATACTCATAGATTTCTGCAATATTGAAAATAGGTGATATACTAAGTGCCTTTGGTAACTCCAATTTTGCATTCTTGAATCAAACTTCTTGAGAATCTTACATGGTCTAATATTCCTCATCTTTAGCTTATTGTATGTTCCTACTAGAAACCTTTCCTTCCTGAGATATACCATAACTTCATCCCCAACATCAAATGCCTTATGCCTCCTCTTCTCATCTACCTTCTCCTTATACTTAGTGTTAATGTTCTCAAAGTGTTTCTAGACTTGACTATGCAATGTTTCCATGAATCCTACAAACTCTTCTACTTTTTCACTCCTCTTATTCTCCGTACTAATATCTTTGAACTCTGCAACTCCTCTAGGATGTATCCCTATCACAATATCAAATGGTATCATCCATGTGCTCCGATTTACTAAATTATTTTATACAAACTCTACTTGTGGTAGAACTATGTCCCAATTTACTACCTTATCTCCAACTATACTTCTTAATAAGTTACCCAAACTCTTGTTTCTACCTCTGTTTGTCCATTTGTTTGTGGGTGATATGTTGAAATATACTTTAGTTTTTTCTTCATCTTCTTCCATTATGTCCTCCAAAAGTATCCAATGAACTTGGTGTTCCTATCTAAAACTATACTCTTTGGTAGTCCATGCAATCTTACAATCTCCTTGAAACATAAGTTTGCAACATGCAAAACATCATTAGTCTTCTTGCAATGAAAAAAATGTGCCATCCTAAAAAAATTGTCGACTACTACCATTATAGAATCATACCCTCTATGTGTTCTTGGTAATCCCAATATGAAATCCATGTTTATATATTCCCAAGTTCTCTCCAGTATTGTCAAAGGTTTATACAACCAAGTATTCTAACTACTCCCTTCTCTAGTTGACAAATTCTGCAACTTCAAACATATTTCATGACATCCTTATATATTTGCAGCTAAAAATAGTGCTCACTCACCAAAGTTATTATCTTATCTACCCTAGAATGTCTTGCTATTCCTCCACTATTCTTCTCCTTAATCAAATTCTCCCTCATTGAACTCCTTGGAATATACAACCAATTTCCCTTGAACAACATATCTTTTTGAATGAAATAATCCAACCATTGACTCCTATCTATTACTATCAATTCCTTACATGCTTTGCATGCTTCAACAAAATATTGATCATCCTCATACATGTGTTTCAGTTTTTCAAAGCCCAATATTTCTATCTTCATTCGATTGTCAACAAATTCCTTCTTCTGCTCAATGCATTTGCAACTTTATTTGACTTTCCACTCTTATGTTTCAACAAAAAATTATAACTCTACAAGAATTCAACCCACCTCATATGTCTATGGTTTAGCTTACCTTGATTGTTCAAATACTCTAAGGCTTGATGGTCAATGTACAACACAAACTCCTTAGACAACAAATAATGTCTCCACTTCTTCAAGGCTTGAATTATGGTGTAGAAATCCCAATCATAAACTGAATATCTCCTTTTGGCATCATTCAATTTCTCACTGAAATAGGCTATAGGTCTTCCTTCTTGACTCAACACTGTAACTCCTATTGCATTTCCATTCGTATCTTAATCAACTTGAAATACTTTATCAAAATCAAGTAAGGATAACACTGGTTGCTCTATCACCTTTTGCTTCAACAATTCAAAACTTCCTTGTGCTTCAGATGTCCACTTAAATTCCTTCCTATCTTCTCTCATTGTTAATGGAATAGGTGTGCAAATGCTACTAAATATCCTAATAAATTTTTGGTAGAGACTTTCCAATCCATGAAATGATCTTACTTATCCAATGTTCACCAGTGTAGGCCACTCAATAATTTCTCTAACCTTTTCAAGGTCCATCTTCAATCCTTCAGCAAAAGTGGCAAAACCCAAGTACACCAACTTTGTCTTCATAAAGCTACACTTCTTTCATTTTTTATTAGCAACGTCTCCTCCCTCAGTCTCTATAATACTTGTCTAATGTGCCACAAATGTTCTTCTCTAGTCTCACTAAAAATGAGAATATCATCCAAGTAAACAATAAAAAACTTACCCAATAATTGCTTCAATACTTCATTCATCAACCTCATGAAAGTGTTAGGTGCATTGGTTAATCCAAAAGGCATCACTAACCACTCATAAAACCATTTATTAGTCTTAAATGCAGTCTTCCACTTATCTTCTTCTCTAATTTTGATTTGATGATATCCACTTTTTAGGTCAATCTTTGTGAAATACTTTAAACCACTCAAACAATCCATAATATAATCCATCTTTGGTAATGGAAATCTATACTTGATAGTGATCCTAATGATTTCTCTTGAGTCTATATGCATCCTCCACTCTCCATCTTTCTTTTGTTCCAGTACAACAGATACCACACATGGGCTTAAACTCTCTCTAATCAATCCTTTATGCAACAATTCATGTATTTGTCTATTCAACTCCACATTTTTTGCAAGTTTCATCCTATGTGCCACTTAGGAAAACTTTCTCTAAGTATTAGATCTATATGATGATTGACGCTTCATACTTGTGGTAATCCATTTGGTACATTCTCTGATATGATGTCCTCATACTTTGCCAATAGTTCTACTACTTTAGTTAGTGGTGGATCTTCTCCATTTGCAGTAGAAATTTTTTCTTCCTAATTACTAGATTTCTTTGGAATCAATGCAAAACACATGTTCTCATGCCTCAATCCTTGTATAAACTTCCTTCCATCTACCAAACATAGTCTGGTAGTACTACAAACTTCACTAAATTGTCCTCTTCTCCCAAAGGTATCAATATATGTCTCTTTCCATTTTAAGTCACAACATAGGTATTCTTCCTTCCATCATGAATTTCTTTCCCATCACATTTCCATGGTATTCCTAACAATAAATGACATGCATCCATGGGTATAATATCACACAATACTTCATCATTATATGATCCTATGTAAAATTTCACCAAACACTGCTCACTCTCCAACATCTTATGTTCTTCCTAAATCCATGCTATTTTGTGGGGCTTTGGATGTTTCAATATCTTCAAATTCAACTTGGTTACCATCTCGTATGAAACTAAATTATTAGTACTACCACTATCAATGATAACTTTGCATACCTTCCCTTCATATTTACATCTTGTCCTGAACAAATTCTTCCTTTGTAGTGGTTCCTCAGTCACTTCTTCATGCATCAAAGCTCTCCTCATTACTAGTGACTCTAGACTTTCTCTAGTTTCCCAACTAAACTAGGGGATCCAACAAGATCTTCATCCACATAAGTTGTTCTTCCAGTATGCTCAACCCTTTTACCAGTACTTCCCTGATAACATTCAAATGCTTTGTCCTTTGCCTACACACTTGAAATAAGTTCCTCTGAATGATCTCTTCTCAAATATTCCTTTGTCTCTCCTATATTAGGTGCATTGGTTAATCCAAAATACATCACTAACCACTCATACAACCCTTCATTAGTCTTAAATGTGGTCTTCCACTCATTTCCTTCTTTGATTATGATTTGATGATATCCACTTCTTAGGTCAATCTTTGTGAAATGCATTGCTCCACTCAAACAATCCATAATATCATCCATCTTGGCAATGGAAATCTATACTTGACTATGATCTTATTGATTTCTCTTGAGTTTGTACACATCCTCCACTCTCCATCTTTCTTTGGTGCCAATAAAATAGGTACCACACATGGGATTAAACTCTCTTTGATCAATCCTTTCTTCAACAATTCATGTATTAGTCTATTCAACTCTGCATTTCTGCAAGTGTCATATTATGTGCCACTTTGTTGGGAAAACTTGCTCCGAGTATTAGATATATGTGATGAATAATGCTTCAGACTGATAGTAATCCATATTGTACATTCTCTGATATGATGTCCTCATACTCTACCAATAGTTCTACTACTTTAGTCTATGGTAGATCTTCTCCATTCACAATAGAATTCTTTGCTTCCTAATTATTGGGAATCAATACAAAACACATGTTCTCATGCCTCCATCCTTCTAGAAGCTTCCTTCCATCTACCAAACATAGTCTAGCAGTGCTACAAACTTCACTTTTGTCCTCTTCTCCCAAAGGTATCAATATATGTCTCTTTCCATTTGAAGTCATAGTATAGGTATTCTTCCTTCCATCATGAATTGCTTTCCTATCATATTGCCATGGAAATAATATCACACAATACTTCATCATTATATGATCTTATATAAAATTTCACCAAGCACTGCTTACTCACCAACATCTTATGGTCATCCTAAATCCATGCTATCTTGTTGGTGAGTAAGCAGTGTTTGGTGAAATTTCTCCTTTTGCCTTAGGTTGTGCAATCTTTTTAAAAATTTAAGTTCAAATTGATTCTTCATCTTTGTCGCCATCGTATCCCACTTTATGATTTTCTCCTTTCCCCTTCTATTCCTATCCAATTGAACTTATTTCCACCATATAGCAACATGTCCTTTTAACTTAGTTTTTTGCAAATTTCACTCTTTCCAAAAATTTCTTTATACTCAAAGTATTCATCTAAATCATTGATCTAATTAATCAATTCTCTAGTGTTTAAATTTCTCACATAATTGTGAATTTAAATCCTAGGTCTCTTACCAATATATGAAATAAATTTTAACATCTTTACCTGATTTAAATCTTCTTCTTCCAAGTTTTCTTCATTTTGATCTGCAACATGATATAATTCATCATCACTTTCATTCGCATGTCTAGGGTTTACAACTCTCCTTTTATCCTCTTCTACAACATCCAACCATACTCTCCTTGCCCTCATCATCTCCAACATTTCATCCATGCATCCTGCAACATTTTCCATAATAAGCGCTCTACTTAGCGAAATATCTCTCCTTGGATCTAGTGCAACTCCCTCAATTTAGTGATTTAGCTACAAGGTCTCAACTACCTCATCCGCTTCCTAGTCAATGCTCAGTTGAAAACACTTGCAGGTTGCCTTAGGTCAATGATTTGTTCACCACAAGGAATTCCTTCTCTCCCAAGGACTTTCCAACTCGCTCTAATACCACTCAAGGTGCAGTCAAGGATGGAGGGTCCATAAAGGACTTTCCAACCATGCATCCTTGAGTTTAAGACAACAAAAATAAAACAAGAAATGCTCAGCAAACTAAAACTATCATTGATTCAATAACTTGTGGTATTACATGCATCATATGCCTTATATGTTGAATGACTAGGGCTCATAAGCCTGTTGCAAGGGCATTAAAAGATATTACAATTGGCGAGTTTCCTTATTACATTCATAGCCTAGAAGGCTAGATTGAGCTATTTAATTCCACCTCAATAACTAACTAACTAACTAACTTGATTCATGACTAACTGACTACTTTCTAATTGATTACAAATGATCTTAAATATGAATCTCTATCTCCAATTATGATCCACATCGACCTCTAGGGCTTAGAAACCCTAATGCAAGATCAATCATGTAGGTTGACAAATGAACATGCAAAGATAACCTTTCAGGAAATGAAATGTATTGCAAATCTCTAAAAAGGTTCCCATGGACCTAAAATGCCTTGTATGATGTTCCATTATGCTTCACACATTTCTGAAAAGGTATGTACAACCAAATTGAGCTGGGTAGGCCTTGAATGCTCCGATAGAGAATTGACAGTGAAATTATGAGAGTAATATTTTTTTGTAAAAAAGTATAGATCACCTAAAATTTGGATATGTTGTATATGATATCATGTCTAGAATCAATATCTTGCTCTATGAGATGAGAAATGATAATGTGGTAAAATGCAGAAGAAGCTACTAAGACAACTATAGATTGAATTGCAAGAAAAGAAATGTTTTTAGTTGATACAAGATTTCTTTACAACCAGGGATCCTCCTAAATCAAATATAATCAATGAATTCAATAATTCGACCATCAGAACATAATGTGGTCCTATCCAAAAGATAGAGAGGATAATGTGGCCAACTTCTAATGTGATCCAAAACAACTCACATGCTAGTGGACACCAATTCAAGTCGATAATAAGCAAAGGCATAGAAGCACATAACCATTCAACCCAAAACATTCTTCTAATTGAATTTTCTCAAAGAATTTCTAACCAAGATAGATCAAGACACAAATCTAACTTAACACATCTTCAAATGCTAGCACAAACCCCTAAGCACATGGTATGAGCAAAGGAACAAGCCTTGTTAGCCAAATATCCACAAATAACTCTAAGAACCAACTTAAGACACAATGCAACATCAAAGAGATAAACCAACATCGTGCAAATCACATGGGGATTTTCCTTGAACATCAAACAACACTTCTAGACACTTATATCATTTTTTCATGCCATTAACAACCACCAAAAATTGATCAAGAACAAAATACTTCATCTAGGAAGCACAAAACATATAATTAGAAGATATATGCCATTAATAGATCAACTTACAAACCACTTCAACACATGAAATTGGAACTGAGATACTGTACAGATGTTGAAAACACATTCACCAAGATACAGGAGTAGAGACATCATTATAGAGCATCTCTTGGACCAGTCTAAACAACCAACAACATTGCCAACCTTTTGCAATTCATAGAAATATCCTCGACAATATTTGTGACTTGAAAGGGTATGAATGCAACATCCACATAACATTAACTTTGAATCCCAAACAACAAGATCGTATCTTCAATAGTAGAGGAATGTAGAGCATTCTCCCAAACAAACTTCAATGAACTTCCCAAACCAAAAACACCTGATCAACTTGTAAAGGCTAGAAATTACTTTCAACAACACATTCCTCATCAAGAACATCAAGAGAGAGCATAAAGCATATTGTATACCTTCAATAACATCTATCCACCATCAACAACACCTATATTCCTTATCTTAGTACTTCTAATCCTCATCTTAATATATTATTATGAAACTAGTTTTGCTAACAACAACTATACTCAATACTCCTTTGGTTATCATCAGATAAGGCATGACATCCAACCATGAACTTCAAAAACATCATCATACATCAAACAAAGCATGCCATCCAACCATGAACTTCAACAACATTATCATACATCAGACAAGGCATGGCATCCAACATGAAATTCAACAACATCATCATTCATCAAATAAGGCATGAAATCCAACCATGAATTTCAGCAACATCATCATACACCAATGTTAATAAGACTAAATATTGTCAATAATGAAAACCAATGCCAAGAATCAAACATTTCAACAATCTTCTTACTTCTCAAGTGTTGATAACAAAGACAACCACAAGCAATTTACCAAGTGTTGTCATCAACCATTCCTCAGGGGTCAAGTACCCATTTTTCCATCTCACCATCCACTCCAACTAAGGGGATTCTCCACCATAGATTCCCCTTCAATCTTGGACTCCTCTATCTCCACCAACAAAATAAGTAGACTTGTCCTCCTTTCATCTTCCTAAAGATCTCAATTGGTTTGATCCCTTGATCTCTACTTTTGATCTTGTCCATCCAATCCTAGGGTGAAAAATATATAAATTGACCTCAGCCTAAACCATTTAATATTATCTTCATATGCAACCTTATGCTACTAGTGAGGGCACTCACATACCACCAAATTCATTATCCCTGAACACAACCACCATGCCTTGATGCAAGAAGGGTTTGTGTTGTGAACTTTCATTATATTTTCATCAATGTTTACTAATTCTTATGCCTAATCCAAGTGTCCCATAGATGGAGATTAGAATATGTTAATATTATTTTTTATGCTCCAATTTTCATGTATATAATAAATATAGTGGTAAAAATATTTGCATAAATATTGAATTTCTTTTGGTCTCCTCATAAACCCATCTACCACATCAATTGATATAAATTTATGATGGATGAACATAAGTATATTTTGTAGGGTGAAGAGTCACTTCCATCATCATGCTCATATGCTCCTAACATAAGCATAAAAAGATCTAAGATCTATATGAACATACACATTTCCACAAAATACATCTTTTATAAATTATTTAATAATATGAATATTAAAAATATTCTTAACCAACTTAACTCATGAATAGTAGGTTATAGATGTAGATCTAAGAAATATAACGACATCTACTATTTTATAGATAATATATAGAAATATTATTAAAAATGAATCTACATAATTAAAAATTTAAAAATTATTAAATACAAAATTTAAAGCAAAATCAATTTATATTTTTAAAAAAATTAAACTTTTAAATACATTAAAAAAAAGGTTATAAAATTTTAAAAATAAATTAAATGACAATTAAAAAATAAATAAATTATTCATTCATGCCTAAAGTCTATCCTCATGAAGATTGTTAGGTGTAAATAATCTAATAATTCATGGGGACCATTAAGAGAAATTTCCCTAAAGCAAAAGCAATTTATAGATTAAAAAAAATTATAATTTTTAAAAATAACTTAAATGACAATTAAAAAATAAAATAAATTATCTATTCATACTAAAGTCTACCTCTAATAATTCGTGGGACCATTAAAGAGAAATTTCCCGACTTTTAAGAACGCCCTTCCACGTATAGTCAAGATGCTTATCCACTCTTTCCACGCGTTTTCGTACATAAACCCTTTTCTAAAAGAAATTCCACGGTTTTTTATTAAAAGTTACCTTCTCTTTCTGCACGCTTACTGTCCGTAAACCCATTTTATATTTTAATCTTCTTTTAAGACGAGTTAAAGAGAATCGTACAAAGGCCTTTCACATGCTTTACTGGTCAAAGTCAGTGAAAGAAAAAAAGTTGTTCTCCACTTCCTTACCTGTGCGCTTTTCCCGGACAAAAAATATTCCCTAATTCTCTGCTGCTGCAGTTTGCTCGATTATTTCTTCTTTGTTAAGATGCAATTTAACTCGGTCTTCTTTCCATTATATCAATACCATTAGCCTTTTTGTCTTTCAAGCATTTCTGCGTTAACCCAGCTTAGATTTGTTTTCCTTGTTGCAAAGCCTCAGCCTTAGCCTGTGAACAAACGTTAAACTGCTTTCATCGGCCGCCTTCTTTGTTTCAATCTGTATCCATGGCTGCCTCTTCTACCACCGATGGACAACCCAAGTATGGCTTTCGAAATGATTCTGATGGCCTAGGAACTGTCCTACCCACTTCTGCTTTTGATGCAATAATACCATCTGCTTCTACTTTTGTTGCATCCTCATCTGGAACCAAACACATGCCCTACCATGTATTCATAAATCATTGTGGACAAGATACCAAACACACGCTTGCCAGCAGGATCTATGATTCGCTAGATTCCATGGGACTGCGAGTGTTTTTAGATAAAGAGGAGCTGAAGGTTGGGGATTACTTTCCTGGAGCTTTAGAAGCGGCTATTCGTAGTGCATCAATTCATATAGCCATTTTTTCTGAACACTATGCACAATCCCCCTGGTGTTTGGAGGAGCTGAACTTTATGCTACAAACCGGCACCAAGTTTCTCCCCATTTTCTATCATGTTGAACCATCTACTTTAAGATGGGCGATTGAGGGAAAAGGAGAGTATGCAAAGGCCTTTTCTAACTATGAAAGGAAGAAGAGGTACAGCTCAAATACTCTTCGTCTGGCATTTACCTTATCAAATTCTCTCTCTCTCTCTCTCTATATATATATATATGAGTTAAGTTTGTTGTACTGTGCTTGTTTGGTGTTCCATCTGAGCAGATACACCTCACAACTTCAGCTTTGGAAACGGGCACTCCATCAAGCTTCCTTCATTACTGGCCACAGAATTAATAATCAGATTCCGGGGTAAGTACCAAATAATCTTCCTCCTGCATTTAGCTTATCAAATCTTCCTTAATGTTTATTATTTGGGTATATTTTCCTTTGTTTGGTATATGTATCAGAGTTTACTTAATTTCGTTCTTACTGTGTGATTAGATAAATCATAAAAATGATTATCATATTACCAAAGGCTTTAAATTTTCTTCTTGATTTTGCATAAACATTTGAGTCATACTATAATAAATAGATACATCAAGTTAAAAAAGCAAAATTAGTGTAAAAAAAAACTTCACTAAAAACAATCCCAAATAAATTAGAAAGAGAATTTAAGTACTTCTTTATCAGATTATGGAAAAAAAACAGATACAAAGTCAATCAAAGAAGATTTAATTACTGGACATAACACAAGTGAGTTATAATATGGATTCCACGCATAAATTCTTTGAGCATGGAATCTATGGATAGTCTCGTGTAAATGAAGTCCTAAAATTGATTCTAAAATATAGGATCACAATCTACAATTACTGGTGCCAACATCTTGTTTTCAGATTATTTTTTGGTTGCTCTAGAGATTTTTTCTTTTAATTTCAAAATAAAAATGGTGAACTTTATTTATATATTGAAAAATAATTTTATAATGGTTTAAATTTCAAATTTTATGATTGTTTATAAATATTATTGTGAAATATGATAAAATTTTATAAATATTATAGTAAATAGAAAATCAATTTTCAATAGTTTATAATTTTTTAAATAAAATAAATTCAATATTTACAAAGAAACAAATAAATATCATTCTATATCTATTTAACAATCAAAATTGATCATCCAATTTAATATACTAAATTATTAATATATTAATTTAATTCTATATTAAAAAATATACATTTATAATCATAAAAAATAAAAGCAATAATTAAAAGTTCGGAAGAATGAAAAGCGACGTAGCTCATTAAGTGCTAAGGAAAGCGGCGACATTTTCTTTTTTACCAACGTCAATTCCCACAAGTTATCTTGTAATACCTTTTTATATTTTGATTATATAAAAAATATATTTTTATTTTTTTGTTTAATGTTGAATTTTATTTTGTTGTTGTTATAGTATTGTGATAAATGTTTCATTTGGATAGAGAAGATTAATACAAGTATAGTGAAAGAATTCACAATTTTAGTTTTCTATTTTTTATATTTTACATATTAAAAAAAACTAAAACGGTCATGATTATTAAAAATTATAGAAATAGTGCTGACCAAAAGTTAATGCAATGGATTTTGGATATCAAATTTTTCAAATTGCCATTAATGAAGAGAGAAATGTGTTAGAAATTTTTAAATGTGAGTAGAGAAACAAAATGTTAAAAATTATAAATAATGAAATATATGTATGAAGATTAAGTTAATATTTAATGATTTATTGGAGAGGCTTTCAAGACATAACTTACAACATTTAGTAATGTCATAAATGAAGAGTTTCAACTAAGGTAATTGAAGTCTTGACATTCTATAAATTAAATTATTCTCTTAACATTACAACAATCATACAATAATTAAAACTTCAAATTATGAAAACATATAAACAAATGCACCTTCAAATCAACTTCTCATTTCATTGAAAACTTTGACAAGGGAATCCTTACAAACTATTCATAAGACGACAAAACATAATTTTATCATTTTATATGTTTCTTGTTGAATTGTTGTAATTCAACATTCAAATATTCATGTATAGTTTAGAAAATGTTTAAGTCTAGGTGGTCATATCAAAAATATCATCACAATTATGTAGAGAATCCAAAATTAGACACTGACCCTTTTGAAAGATTCATAGAAATCTCTCAAGACATATGAGATTTTGACTTGTGCTTGTTATCTATCTAGGACCAAGTCTAGTTCATTTAGCTTTCTTTGCAAGGTATTGGTCAATTGGCATTCCTTGTAAAAGGAGGAAAAATGAAATATAACTAATTTAATATTTTGCAAGGACTTGATGTTCAAGTGAACTTCCCCTCTTAAGTTATAGGTTTTGGTTCAACCATATTTTATCGCAAGACCAATTCACTTAGATCTCACCTCATCAATCATTATTAAACCAAATTTTAATGTTTGTGAAAATCTAATGTCTACAATAACTTGGCCTCCATCTTGATTGAACCTTTTCAAAGATAATTAGTTGATTCCTTTAGGATACTTCACACGTAACCATTTATAAAACCAAATTTATAAGTTGTGAAAGTTTGAGCCCATCTAAATCAAATTAATACACTTTTTCACTTGTTACATCCACTTAGAAATTTTTGCATTCTCCCTTACCAATAGATCATGCTAACATCATCTTCAAACTTTCTTCAGCCATTTGAATTAGATAATTCCAAAGTCATTTCAATTTTTTTTTTTTTTTGCAAACCATCCTTCCAATGCCGATGCTTTGTGGACATCATCCTCATCCATGGAGATCCCTTTCCCATGTAAATTGGATCTTTCCAAGGTTGCATTTCAAATCGATGCACTTTCATTTTCTCACAAGATTTTTAATTATGATGTGATGTTGATATCATCTCCTTGTTGATTTCATGCTAACATCATCCATCCTTAAGCAATCCTCGTCCATGATGGTCTTTTTTGTAGATTTGATTCCAATTGAATCTTTCCCAATTGTAGTTTAGATGATATTCCTTGCAAAAGATCCAATTGCACTTCTCAAACTCACAAAGGTACAAAAATATCAAATATCTAATGGCTTTCATTAATTAGTTGGTACATCAAATATCATGGAAAATGTTTGTTTTCCTTCCATTTGGTGAAGGTGCAACTTTTATACCTCCTTATTAGTCATACCAAATTAAGAATGCTCATAGTTCTATCCCTAAAGGCTCCACTACAACAAGTTATCAACACTTTCCTATAATAACTTAGCCTCCATTTGGATTGAACCTTTTCAAAGATAATTATTTAATTCCCTTAGGATTCTTTGCACGTAAACATTTATAAAACCAAATTTATAAGTTGTGAAAGTTTGAGCCCATCTAAATTAGATTAATACACTTTTTCACTTGTTATGTTCACTTAGAAATTTTTGCATTCTCCCTTATCAATAAATCATGCTAATGTCATCTTCAAACTTTCTTTAGCCATTTGAATTAGATCATTCCAAAGTCATTGCAAATTAGTTTTTTTTTTTTGCAAACTATCGTTCCAATGCCGATGCTTTGTGGACACCATCCTCATTTATGGAGATCCCTTGCCCATGTAAATTGATCTTTCCAAGGTGCATTTCAAATTGATTCACTTTCATTTTCTCACAAGATTTTTAATTATGATGTGATGATATCATCTCCTTGTTGATTTCATGCTAACATCATCCATCCTTAGTAATCCTCGTCCATGATGATGTCACTAGGGAAAATTTTCATCTCGATTGTATACCAAAGGCTAGTGAGGTTGGTAGGTTCAGATGGTATTCCTTGCAAAAGATCCAATTGCACTTCTCAAACTCACAAAGGTACAAAAATATCAAATATTTAATGGATTTCATAAATTATTTGGTACATCAAATATCATGGAAAATGTTTTTTTTTTCCTCCATTTGGTGAAGGTGCAACTTTTATACCTCCCTATTATTCATACCAAACTAAGAATGTTCCTAGTTCTATTCCAAAAGGCCCCACTATAACAAGTTATCAACACTTTCCTAGTGCTTACCCCCTCCTACCCCTTCTCAATCTTCTTGACAGCTTGTCCATACTTATAATTAGCCCCAAGAAGCCTATTTTGTGCCCAACCAGCATGATTATCCTTCTAGTTAGCCCTAAAATATTTTTATCGTGGAAATTGGTATCCTAGAATATATGTTGTTATATTTTCAAGAACAATTAAATCTTGTTGAAAGAGGGTAGGAGTATAACTTACAACAAGAAGAGATTGCTTATTAAGCTTACCTTCATTGACAAGAGATGGAGAGATAAATAAAATATGAGGAATGTCTTGCTAGGAGAATTGTGTCTAAGGAATAACAAATAAAGAAAGAAAATTGATCAACATTCCTCACTTGTAATTTCAAAATCACAAGTTTTAGGTGGTCTCATCCCTTGCAAGAGCATGTATCTTTATAAGCTTGGTCTATCACCCCACAAGAACAAACCTCTCAAAATCATTTTCTTTTTAAAGAAAAACATCATGTCCCTCATATTTCCTTACCAAACCAATTTTCTTGTCCTAGCCACATTACACTCTTTAAAGGCAATTGTGTTATTTGGTGAGCTAGATTGTTAAATGAGTAGGAGAGGAAGGTGGTAGAGAAGAAAGAAGAGAAACCTACCTTTTTCAAGTCGTCATACCTATTGCAAAATCAAAATGAACATAATCAACTAAAACAATGAGACACTAAGCAATTAGGTAATGATGAAAGAGAGGATTAAGTACTCTTATTTAATCAAATTCCTTAATTTTCTAACAAAGATGAAGAGAGCATATCGAATCCCACATCAAGAAAATATTCAAATGAATCAACTCATCTAGTTGATTATTTAGAGCATTCACTAGGCCATGTTGAAGTTGCACATGAAGATGAAATGATGAAGTATGACACTATTGCAGTAGTGGACATGGAGGGTGATTTGAGCCATGGGTCCAAAAGTGTTACAATTAGTTGCCAACAAAAATAAATTGAAATGGAGAGACAATTTGAAGATTTTAGATCTTCACCTGATCTGTCTCATGGCGCGAATGCATGTGCTAATGAAATGTACAACAATAAATATAACAATGGTTTATGATGGTTGTATACTGTACTTGATATTTTCAAGGATGAGTACAAGGTTTTCATTCAAGATGAAGATGTGATATCTTGCACTAGGGATAATGATGTGTTTGAATTCAAGTGTTTCACTTGGGACCTACATACCAATATTGAAGATGTTGAGCAACAACACATGGGAAAATAAAATCAAAATGTTTCTCAACTTGATAGAGCTCCAACTCTTTCAATTTCATTTGAAAGAGGAAGGTCTTCCTTGTGTAGATTGAACAACATAAACAATTGCATTTTTCTTTTCCAAGAAAATTTGAGGTGTTTTATTTCAGCCTCAATTCAGATAGGGTCAATTTTCATGACAACAATGTGCCCTTGTGTGAAGGAATTTCATGTTCTTCCACAAGTTGTATTAATTTTAATGTTTACTTATATCAAAAAAAGTGTTTGAATTGTGAAAAACATGAGCTACATGGTTAAATAATGAACAAAGACACCTTCCATGCAAGAAAGTTGCAAACAATAATATGCAATATTCCTCAACAAGAACAAGCTATAGAGCTCAAGAGTTTGAGAGTAAGAAAACTCAATGAGGGTTGAGTTCTATATAGTAGAAACCTTAAATGATAAATGGATTAGATCATGACAAGTGTCAACATCACATGCAATGAGGCAAAATAATCTAATAATAGCTCACTTCGAATTAACATAAAAAGGAACTTAGTTAACTTAATAAAAAACTCCTAAGTTTAGCTTAAGTGCATGAAATGAATTAGATTAATAATCAATTAAAGATTAATTATTCATTAGCTAATGCATGATTACACTAACACCCCCTTAAGATGAATTTAGGGAGTAGCTAAAAACCCTAGAAATAGAATGCATGATGGGTACTAACAAACAAGGCCTAATAAGGTACCCATTTACAAACAATCTAATCTCTCACAACTGGAAAAACGAAGAAAACCACATGGGAAAAACTCTTCTCCAAAAGAGAAAGATAAATGAAGGGCTGGAGAAACCTCCAAATCAAGGTGAAGGACTTAGAAGCCTCCAACCAAGATAATATCCTAAAAAAGAGGAACATGTAGAACATCATTGGAGCATGAAGTTGTAGACAACTGTTGGATGATGACTCATATAGTGCTGAAATGAAAAACCTCCTTTGAAATAAATGATGATCAGGATCACGATAACAAGAATCTACATGAGTGCACCTAACGACACTACATGAATCAGATGGAAAATAAAGGCAAACATCTAGAACTCGAAGATACAAATGTCAGGATCAAAAGGAGAATATTTTGCATGAGTGCCTCCAATGCCCACTACTTGAATTAGATGGTAAATAAAGGCAAACATTTGGAAGTTGAAGATATAGATGGTACATGAATCTGCATGAGTGGCCCCAATGACACTACTCAACATGTAAATTGTAAGTTGAAAATATAGGTACCAATAGTCTGAAGAACATTGATCAAGTGAAAATGGAAGGTTGCCTCTAAAAATAGGAATGCAAGAGTGTCCATATGGTAAATGCTCCATCTCATTGAAATGCATGGGTAACCAACCGTCAATGTACGTTGCATCTAATTAGAACATAGGAGCAATAACTAAATACATAGATCACTCCAAAAAACAAAACCAATGAAGCATTAGCACCATTAGCACCAATAGTAGAAACACTGCCATAATGTTGATAAGAGAGAGCCAGGACAAGTACACTAAAACTGTGTGAAACCATGAAGTGCATGTAGGGTATGTAATTACTCCAATTTCTTGAAACTTAAATCTTGATGGTCGACAATCGGAATTTGAATTTCAAATATCAAATTACTGCCACCAACACTTTGAATTTTGGCTTCACGTTAAGAGGACTAGGGCACAAGGATGCCCTAGTCCAAATCCCTTATTTTTTGAGATCAAAAGTGTAGGGATAAAAATATTAGAAACATATACTTAGGTCTTGCACATTTAATTTTTTGATAAATCTTAAAGTGAAACATGGAATGTATAATCTAGAAATTAGGTGTATAACTAGGTCTAATCAATTAAGGGGGAGAAAATCATAGTGTGAAACTATCAAGGGTGACAATTTCACTAGGATCAATTGGCCACTTTTCGTATGATATTTCATCTAGAATAAAGGGCTTCACAATGAAATTGACTTGCAACTTGAAAGGTGATTCAATCAACCCCTTTTGTGTGATGATGATGATGATGATTATTTATTTGGAAATGGATTTGAAATGAAAATGCAAAAATGCAACTATGTGACAGGGAATGCATTATTTTGATATGAATACAACAAAACTTGAAAGCGACAACTAGATTTAAAGACTAGAAATGAACAAATCAGACAAAGTAGATATGTGTGCACTTGTGATTCAAATCTGAGCTAATTTTTAGTTGACTAGGGTGCAAGGGCGCCCTAGTCCTAGGTATCTAAAATTGAAATATGATTTTGCAGTCCTTATGTCCTCAATCTATAGCTTCTTCCTCCTAGATCCCATTTTTCAGATCTTCGTTAAGTGTTAAGATATTGTAGTTTTCATATCTTGTCAAGTTCTAGGGCTTGTATGCATGAATGAGTGAATTATCTTCAAATATTCTTTTAATCCTCTTCAAATTCATACCTGCACATTCGAAAGGAGAGGAAGGGTTGTGCCATATAGAGGCTTGCCTCAGTCAAACCCCATGTTGGTGTTTCTACCTCCACAATGACAAAATTGATGATAAGGAGAGCTTATCCTTTTGAGGGATTGAGGCTAAATGACAAATGAATGATGAATCAAAAATTGGATACAACTCACCACTTTGACCTATTATCCTTGAAGGGCTGAAGTCATGCACATCACCTCAAGGCTTGATTGCAATTTGGCTTTGATTACTTTGAAGACCTACAACTATTAGTCCTCACAAACAAAATGTATGCATAAACATGAACAAACTTACCTAAAACTTGACATGATGCTTTGAGAATGAAATGTTGCAATGATATTTATCTTTACTGCTCTTGACTTGATAATGATTGCTTTTAAATATCCTTATCATTGCTTTATTTTCTTCTTGTTATTGAAAATTGTGAAAATACTTAGTACTTATATGAAATTGCTCTGACTTCTTGAAAATTAAATTTCGATGGCTTTCTTTCTTCTTGTTATTTAAAATTGTGAAAATACTTAGTATTTGTATGAAATTGCTCTGACTTCTTGAAAATTAAATTTCGATGGCTAATAACCAGAATTTGAATTTCAAATTTTAAAATATTACTACCAACACTTTGAATTTTGGGCCCACATTAAGAGAACTAGGGTGCAAGGATACCCTAATTGAGATCCCTTAATTTTGGGATCTAAAGTGTCAGGAGAAAAACATTAAATGTATACTTGGGTCTTACACATTTAATTTCTTAATAAATTTTAGAATGGTCCATTGGATGCATAATTTATGAAATTATGTGTATAATTAGGTCCAATCACTTAAGGGGGAGAAAAAATTAGTGTGAAATTTTCAAGGGTGACAATTTACAACACTACAATTATTAGCCAGTTGTTTTCCAAGAAGTATTGTTGCACATGAGCTATATTCTCCTTAGGGGCATATGCAATTTAGCTATTTTTTCTTCCAAGTATAGTATGCACATGTTTTTTCTTGTTTTGATGTTTTTGTGGTATGTCCTTTCAATTTTTTGTAAGGTCATTGGGACTCCATGTCCAATGAACTGATAAGGCTAATAGATCCTAATTTATAGTTAGAAAACACCCCTCATAGAGATTACCAAAAATTTGATTTTTTTTTTTTTATCACTAAAATAGTCATGTTTTTTTAAAATGTTAAATTTGAGTGGTCCTATATCAAAAAACAATCATGATTAAGTAAAGTATTGAAAATTGGGCCTTGATCGGGGTTGGGGCCCTAACTTGGTTGGCTAAATCTTTCCTGTAGTAGGAGGTTGGTCACAAGTTCTAGTCTCCCCCACCCCTGTGGTATCGGATGGCGTGTCGCACCAATGCCGCTAGTCACGTTAAAAAGTTTACCAGGCGCATTGGAGTTTATAGGGGGTCATGCTACCCGATTCCTGCAGTCTAAAATAAAATAAAATTGGGCCTTGATCCTTTTGGAAGTTTCTTAGCATTCTCTAAGGTAAAAGGAGATTTTTGCTTGTGGATTTTACCTATCCAATTGAACTAGGTTTGGTTCAATTAGCTTTCCCCTTAAGATCTTGACGAGCTTAAAATCATCATAAAAGGACAAGAAATGAAGAAAATAACTAAGTTAACCTTTTGGCATAATCTGATGTCCAAGTGAATTTCTCGCCTTAAATTATTAGGTCTAGTTTAATCTCATTTTCTCACATGACCAATTTATTTATATTCCCACACATTGATCACCATTAAGACAAATTTTAATGTTTGCAAAAACTTGATGCTGATGGTAACCTAGCCTCCATCTAAATTGATCCTTTTCAAAGTTAATTATTCAACTCTATTAATATTATCCATACATGACCATTTATGAAGCCAATTTAATGATTTGCAAAAGTTTAGGGCCCATGTGAATCGTTCATCAATAAAAAAAGTTCACTTGTTGGATTCGCTTAGAAAATTTTTTACGCAGCCTTGTTGATGCCATTATAACTTCATCTATGGACTTTCCTCAACCAATTGAACCAAGTCCTTCCAAATCTATCTCAAATTGAATCACTTATTTTTCTTGCAGACCATCCAAATCATATGCATTGCTAATGTCATCCTCATCTATGGAGATCCCTTACCCATGCGAACTAGATCTTTCCAAGGCTGCATTTGAGATTGGCTAACTTACATTTCCCAACAAGATTTCTAATGATGATGTCATGTTGACATCATCCCTCTAGTTGACATAGTGTTGATGTCATCCATTTTGAGCAATCCTAATCCACGACAATGTCTTTATTTGCTAATGTAATGAGAAGAAATTTCCATCTAGACTGGATATTGAAGGTTAGTGGGGTTAGTATACTCAATTCCTTAGGTCTTTTCCACAAATTTAAAATCAAGTGTCTTTCTCGCAGGTGAGTTTTGAAGGGAAAAGTGGACATCCTAGAAAGCCATCTAGGATCAGTATGTGCCTTCATTAACATTCATTACAATTTAGGAACCTCAAAATCATTTACTACTATGCCTTAAAGTGAAAGTGGACAATTATTTTCCCATTGTTAACTCTTCAAGAAAAGAGTTTGCAAGTAATTTTAGATCTTTACATATCAAGTGGTTTCAATAGCATAACAAACATAGAAACATCCAAGAAGAATAAGATAGAAGAGAAAGAACACACAAATTTACGTGTGAAAGTCCTTTCAGGTAAAAAACTGAACACTCCAAAACCACAAAGCCAATACATTATTCATTAACAAAACAGTTACAATACATTCTTCAGGACCAAGGCCATTATAGGAGATTTACATCTTGTTCCATCTTTGGTAGAATTTTGGGAACATAACCCCTATGACCAACTCTTCTCACATAACTACTCTAGCAAAACACCTGTATTAGTATACAGTGCCCAAGATAGAAGTTTCCTTAATCCCATGCCCATACATGAACATGCAACAAGAAGCATGCAACAACATGCAACATGCACATGAAAAAAAGCACCTGTCAAAAATATGGGCATCCATATTCCAAGTTTGACTCAACTAGGAATATAAATTGCATTCATGCACAAATCTAATTGCAAATAGCAACTTCCAATCTCGACTTTTCAAAGTGGGCACCAACTTCCACAAAAGTAGGTACATGTCATAGTTAACTCAACATGCCTTGACACATGTCATCTTTGTGCAACTCAATTTTTTTTTACCAACTCCTCTATCCAAATGAGTGCCTAAGTGACAAGTGTTACTATGGTGCACCTCCATGAAGTAGGCACAAGCAACAATGCTTCTATGAAGTGCCTAGGTGACAAGTGGCACTCTGTTGAGCTCCACACCTTGCATGTAGAATATAACACTCCCCGATGGGTCCCACAAAGTGCTATGACAATGTTTATGGTTGGAAACTTAGGATATATCAATATTTTCACAAATATTTATCCCAAAAATATTGTTAGGACTCAAGTTGAGACACCTTAAACCCAAAAGTTCAAATTGTATTTCCCGCAAAATATCTAGTTATACTTCCAATATTTGCAAAGGTATGAGAATTTGATGTCGATGATTATATTACAATTAATCCTTTCCAATACCCTCCAACCACCAAATTCAATCCAATGAAAACCAAAAATCATATCTCAAAAAAAAATATGCACGCTCATACCTTGGTTATTATTTGTAGGTCCAAAGTCAAAAATGTCATTCTCCAAGTTACCTATATTGTATTTGTAGGCAACATGTTTTGTCATCTACACTAACCCCTAAATATCATTAATGCAGAGGTATGAAAAGGTGTAGAGAATATTCTTTCATGCCTTCCAATCAATCAAATCAAATTTTTAGAGGACAATTGTCTTCAACACATTGATGGATATTGCATCTAGTGCTTCTCTCTAGTCTACCACATTTTTTATAGCTTCCAATACCTTTTCTAGAATAAAAGGCCAATCATCCTCATTTTTTAAGGAGTTCTTTCTGATGGCACTTTTGACTTTTTGCAAGATCTAAAGTGCTCATATTAAAACCCTAGGAATTTTTGTCTAAAAATCTTTGTTACATCTAATGTAGGGTACTTATATGAGGTTTAGGGTTTTGTTTATTTTTAGTTGCTCGACATTCTATTTTGTTGCTAGTTGTGTAATGTCACAAAAAAATAAATTTTCATGTTTATGTCATCATGTGACTAGCCCTTCTCATGTCTAGGTCTGAATCACCCGTCTCTATAGGGTTAGGGAAAGGATCCTTTTGATCATTATGTCCTTTGTTTTGTGTGATTCTCAAGTCTCAACCCTACTGTTCTCATGTCACCCTAAAGAAGTCCTCTCTTTTAAAACAACTTATGAGCACGTGCCTAAAAACTTCCAAAACTTCCACTTAAGTCTCGATGGCCCTCATAGTTGTATTGCTCATTGCTAATTCATTCATGGGTCTACACCTTGAATTAGCGACGAGTGATGAACAATTTCTTCCTTTGATATTGCTCATCACTAATGGTTTTTTATCCTTCAAATTTGTAATAGCGATGAGCAATGTCCTTGGCCTTATGTTCTTATTGCTCATCGCAAATGACCATTAAAAGAAATACATGAAGTAGCGATAAGTGATATGATGTGACACTGTGTGATCGCGGATATGTTTTAAAATGTAATTCTTGAATTCACGATATGTGATGAACCCTATAAATGTTGTAAACTATTCATCGCTAATTGCTAGCATAATGTATGAGGAGAATTAGCGATGAATGGAGGCCTTATCGTTCATCGCAGGTTCATTTTAGAACTTAAGTTCTAAATTAGTGATAAGTGATGGGCACCTTCTAAAAATGGTTTTTTTTCATTAATTTGATATAATCCTATGGGCGATATCTTTTGTTTCTTTCGTTTTATATAGGTGTACGTGTCTAAGAACTGGTGCCTCCATAATATCTCTCATTGTCGATGGAATCCTAGGTGTGAAGTTTGAATTAGTGATGCACGATGAAGGGACAAATGTGAACGGAGGTCAGGCCATAGAATCAGGGGCTAAAGGTCATCACAGGAATGTTTGCATCACTGATGGAGTTGAGCAATGATTAAGTGAATCAGTGACAAGCAATGACCATTAATGAAAGGGGTAACATGGCAGGATCTTGGGGATCTTGCGCAAAGCAAAAAGGGAATTAGTGAAAGAACTGGAGGACCATTGATAAACTCTTAATGCAAGATGATCCAATGGATTGGAAATCATCGCATAAGTAACCTCATTGCTAATAGCACCTCAAAATTTGGGAAAAAATAGTGATAAAGCATACAAAAAAAGTTTCACTCTAAGAAAAACTGGCCTGATGTACTTTGCCGATAGTAATGAAGAGCACGAATTAGGTTGGCGATATATGCTAATTGTTAGGACACATGATTAATCAAGGTTAGAGAATAACATGTCAATGTTTGAGATAGCATTGCTGCTTTCAAGGAGCAAGTTGATAATGGTCGAAAAATGATGCTCATGGCCACCTTAGATGAAATTTTAATTGCTCTAAGATGAATGACACAGATTTAGAGCCAAACTAATAAGTCACCAATTCGCTCACACAAGTTCATCATTAATTCTGTATGCTTGAAATTTCTATTTAATGCAGGATGATCGATGATTATTCTCACTATCTTTTTAGTCTATAGTATATGTGAGGCAAAGTGTGAGAGATTGTTGGTCTATTTGCAATGGAATTTTCTCGTCCTGGGTGGGTTGGTATGAAATTGGGTTCTCTGGTCTACTTAGGACTTCTATTGCTTGAACTTGTTGTAATCACTAGGATTGGGGTGCTTTTCTTGTGGGTATTGAAAGAAAAAACCTTTTAATTATCATTTTGCTAGCCTTGACAAAATGGGAAAAATTGGTGCGACAATTCTGCACGTTAGAAGGTCTAGTAGTTTAAGAATGTCTAAGTGCCATGAAGACGTGAATGAGCTAGAAGCCATGGTTTCCCCTGAAGTTTCAAAGGGAAAAAGGAGGGCTAGAGGCCATAAAAAGAAGTCAATTGTGTAGAGTACTTACCACTTGAGGAATAGGACCCTTCTAGGAGAAGCGGTTGAGCTTAAAGGCAAGGAATTAGCATTGCTAGTGAAGAAGGCCAGAAAGAAGGAGAAAAGCTATAGGACCAGCCTAGGAAAACACAATTCTCTTATTGTGCTTTTTGATACTTCTTTGGATGCTAAAGTTGATACAAACTCGAACTATGGCCAGTAAATCCATTCTCTAGTGCCATACGATAGCTCTAATGACGATGTGCTGATAATCCCTCCAATTGCAACAAGGACCAGGAGTGGTTGGGCATTTTTGGATGTCGACGAATTTGAATAGGGTCATTGCTTAGTTTAGTTTTTGATGACACCGCAGTCTTTGCATAGGAGGTATTTTTTTTCATGTGTCCATGGTTTGTCTTTTTCTTTCCCTTGCTGATGTGGAGGTCTTTGAGAAGATATGGTTGAAATATTTTTTGTTTCAAACAACGAATACTGTGACAACAACTATTGGTGTTTTACACATGTTTTTTTCCTTTTTTTCCTCCCCCGTTCTCAAATGATTGCCTATGAAACTGCCTGGGAGTTCTTCGAGGAGTCAGTTGAAATTAGGTTTTTGAAATGAACTCAAATGAAAATGAAATTGTAATTCAGCTGGGTGCTTGACGCTCCCCTACTTATATAAAGGGGATTTCATGGCTGAGAGGAGGGAGTTCAAAATTTTGAGTCTAGACACAGTCACAGTAAATACTATTCTCTAAAAGAAGAATAGATGTAAATGGATACTCTAGTAAATATATTAGAAGGAAATTTAAGATGAAAGTTATAGTGTATATGAATCTTAAATGTGGCTTGACAAAGAAATGTCATAAATGAAGAATTTTGTTTCCAAATGTTGCTCTCCTATATGTTTTTTGTCAGAGTTATGAATGAAGGTGTCAATGGCAGTTTCATTTGTCTTTTTGTCATTTGCACAGAATGTATGAATTTTTTTTATGCTTCAGTTTAATGAACTGATTAAACACTAAAATGAGCTTATGAGTTTGTAAGAAAATGATACAGGATAAAGTAAGGAAGTGATATTTTGCAGACACAGTGAGATAGATGTTACAAAGTAACATTCTAATAGTCCATTAATTTCTGAAGTTCAATCAAAATTGTATTATCGATTCTTTACAAGTCATAACTACTTACCTATCTTAGATAAGGCACTGATTGTTTCATTAGTATATCTTGTAGTCAATTGAGCCAGTATTGAATTGGGCCTAGGATTCAAGATGAAGAATGATACACAAAATTCTTGAAACTATATTGTCCCAATTTTAAGTATGTTATTGCACTCCTAGAAACAAGTAATACTTTTATTTGAGGTCTGTCGAGCCTTTGCTAAGGTAATTTTCCTGGATAGTGCATTTGTGTGAAGAAATACTCTAAGGTGAGATATTAAGAGTATGCATGGGATTACCCTCCCTGGGTCTCACAGAGCTTGAAGAGAAGAAGTGAAGTACTAATTATACTTCCCTTAGGTGTTGGCCAATCCTCAGCTTAGCTAATAATTGAGTTGTGGCAAGCTCATAGGTTAGGATTGAGATTAAGTTTGGTTCTAAAAAAATAACCAACACCTTCTTAGTTTCTCTTCAAAGAAATGCATACTTTGCAACACTCCTACTATAAACATGCTCAATGCCTTTGAATCAATAAAAGTGCTTTGTTTCACCTCTTCTCAATTCTAATGCATTGTCTAATTTTTTTTACCTTCATATTTGAATGATTTTGTTTCCTTCTAGATATGTATGTTGTGCATACATGATTTATAGGAATCAATTATGGATTTATTTCCCTTGTAGTCTTTGTTAGATATCCTACCTCCATAACAACTATAGCAATTAATAAATGGAGAATTGTGTGTGTTTAGGTGGTTTTGTTGGTGTTGTGTGTTGTTGTGAGAAAGGAGGAAACTCACTAAAATCTAGGTGCATCACCTCTTTTCCTTTTTTACATCCTTCTTAATCCTTTTCCCTTGTGAAGAAGTAGAATATGATTAGTTTTTAGGTTTAACTAATGTTGGGTTGGACCAACACTTTGCATCTATATATATAAAGGATCTAGCCTTCTCTAGAGGTTTGATCTCAATGACTAGGTTCAACACCTTAAGATCATTCCTATTGTATCACTCTAATTTTGAATTGTGTTCGACAAAGGGCGCAATTTCAAAGCGATAACATTTCTCATACCTTACATCTATATTTATACTATTCAATTAAAATCCAATAAAAAAATTCTTCTTATCTCTTGCAATGGATGAGTTGCAATAGAAGTTTAAATTGTTAATGTATATCTACACTTTATTAGACATAATTTTCTAATTAAATAAGAAAAACACTAAGTCTAGTGAGGACCGCTTTTCACTAGGTGTGCACCCATGTCAACCATGCTATGAGTTGTACTTATTGATAACTCTGATAAGGTGCTACAAAATGATCAAAATTCTATGCTAACACTACAATAATTTCAATGAATGTGAACAAAGTGAAGCACAAAAATGCCAATGTTAACACACCACTAAGTCCAACGCCTTTGAAAAAAGTGAAGAAAAATAATTCTAATGTATACCCCCACTTTAAAGAAATTGCAAAATACCATGTTGTAAGAAATTACTTTAAAGTAGAAAAATGATAAATCTCATGCAACAAAAAGGTCACAAGAGCTTATTTCGAAAGCCCTATGTCAATGGTATGTTTCCAAATAAAGCTACATTATGATAAGGGGTTGCCCCCAAATGTAATGCAATAATCATCATAGAATATGAACAAAGATTCAAGGTCAGTATACGTATTTGCTATAGTGACATAATAGAGCTCAGAAGTGACATCATTCCCCAAATACTCATGGAACAATGAACACAATGGAAGAATGGCACAGAGAGAGAATACAAAAAATCTTTTGGGTCATCATGGAAGAGACCTAAATGTCTCAATGCCTTGCATTGCCCCTAAAATGAAAACACAAGACAAAAAATAAAAAAGTTTACAACATATAGAAGAATGAAGGTACAAATAGAATAATGTCATGACATATTTGTTCTCTTTGCATCCTTGCACCAATGGATCAACAAGGGTCATGTAAAGAAAACTCAAAAACATAAAGACACGCCAAGAAACACAACACTTAGGGTTACATCATATGCATGAACAAAACACAAAAGAAAGCACTACAAACGTGAGTTGACCTAAAGCAGGTTGTTCGCATCCCAATCTTACTCATCATATAGGTAGGGCATCCCAATCTTTGATATATATACCAACATATTTATTGATGATTACACAGTAATATATATGTATATACATGTACATATATATTAATACACACACACACACACACACACACACATATATATATATATATATATATATATATATATATATATATATATATATATATATATATATATATATGATAGTTAAGTAGCTACTAAGGAGCAACATCTTGTTTATTGATTATCAAAAAATGAACATTACAAAGATCAAGATACAAGTTTTCCTTCACACACTAGATACAAGTTTGTCCTTGACTTCAGACCAACCCCCATTTTCTTTGGGATATTTTACATTGCATTTAGAGTGGGAGCATAGATGCATGTTATGGGAGGAAACCATGCTTGTGTTAGAGTTTTTCTTTTTCATTTTACCTCCACCCAAGCTTTAGTGTTATCTTCTCTGGATTGTTGGGGAATTCTAGGTGTAGCATGGGGAGCAATGGAATCCCTACCTGTGCTTGCGTGTGAAAGGTCATCGGTTGAAGTTGCCTATGAATCCAAATATTTGGATGTATCATTCAATTGTAGTGTAGCATCCAACCCCAAAACACCAACTTGACCCAAATGGGAGTCACGAGTTGACTCTATTACCTCCATCAAATTAACCCCATCAGTCGCAGTATCCCCTAGCTTAGGACAGTTTCTTTGATCCATTGGTGACATTTGTTGTGCATCCAAGCATTCACCATGTTTCCCATGCACCAAAGGGATATTTGATGCTATTGTGTAATGATTTAGAGTAGCATCCTTCCACCATGTGGCAGAGCACAAATCTTTGGATTTGTAATAGGGGAAATGTGCAGCAAGGTGGCCGGTATTGAAGCACCTCCAACACTTGAAAGGAATGCTTTCATAGTCCAAAGGTTGAACCCAATATTGACCATCCAATCTAAGGGTTATCTCAGCTGGAAGATTTTTTGAAGTATCCAAATCAACCAAAATCCGAGTATAAGTAGTGTGCATGATATTTGATGATTTGGTGTCAATCGGCAAATGGTTGCCAAATGCATCTCTGATTGCTTCAAAGGATGCACCACTCCAAAAGTGGAGTGGAGGTTTGGAAGACACACCCAAACTAGTTTGACATTGAAGGCTTCTATGGATGGGTTGAAATTGGGGTGCCATGGTTTGGACAACAGTAGATGTTGGTCCCAAGCCCACATTATGAAGGACAGTGTTTTGATCCTCCACATCATCAAATGCAGTGATGAAAAATCCCTTGACACAAGGGTATATTTCAAACTAATGCTTAAATGACAGTTGCCATGATCTGGAGATCCATTGATGTAGTTCAGGAAGGCTTGGCCATAAATGCCAAAACCTACAGATTAGCCCATGTGCTACAAATTAATCACAGTTTTCTACAGTCTTTGGTTTAATATCATCCTCAAAATTTAGATCAATAGGCTTACTGATGCCTTGAATAGGCCCACCCCAGTCATGATCCATGTTGGAATCCCTGTTGCAATATTTTGCTCCAGTGAGTGTTTGTTCCCTCTTTGCAAATTCATAGTTGCTACCATTTCCTAGTGTTTTGAAGGCCTTTGATGCTTGTGGAGTATTCCTACAACGTAGATCAGGGGGTGACCTCGAAGAGTTTTGGTGGTATCCCCTATCTCCTAGAGTGGCATATGTATGCGATAGTTTACCAAACCACAACTCTTTAGGGTTTTGATTATGGCTTGAAGGTATCTCTGGGGTGTCACCAACCCAACTACCCCTACATAGAGCAAACTTATAATATTGACAATTCTTACTCTATTCGATAGTCCTTGCTTTGTAACTGCCATCAAATTTCTAGCATGTAGAGACACTACCCCCATTGTGTGCATTACCAACAAAGGCCTTTGCATCAATTGCAGAGCTTGGAGCAACGCATTACATCTTTGGGAGCCCATTTTTCTTTTCATTCTGAATCACCATCATGTAGAATGGATCTTTCCTCATGAATAGGTGTGGAAGGTTGCAATGGCATTGGCAGGGAGGTTTTTTTGAATTAGAAGCCCTAGGCATCACATTTGGCAAAGACAACTTAGGGCTTGATTCAAGTTGCAATGTAGAAGTTTTAGGGCACACTTTGCCCTGAAGATTTCCCACATCGAGCCCATCACAAAGAGTGCCATCCATACCCCAAGCGTGATTAACCAGAGAAGGATTTGCACAGCCATGAACGAATGAAGACCTAAAGTTCATGCTCTCGGGAGGGTTCAAAAGATTGAGAGGATTTTACATCATGAGGAAAGATCCTCTAGAAATATCCTCTAAAAAGATCCTCAAGAAAGATCCTCTAGAAATATCATGATATACTAATATCCACACAAAAACATATGTTTATATATTCATTGATTCTATGTATATATACGAAGTATATATAAATAAATTTATATCCTTTATATTTATCGATATTCTCTTGCATACGATTTATCTGTGCATGGGTACACAAGCATTTCTACTTTTGTATATGCATGCATGTATACACTCACATGCACAAGTTATCATTATATATACATATATTCATCCCATGCCTATACATTCACCAATTAATATATAAACGTAAATACACGAAGGACTTTCATTTGACACAAAGACTTACATATTCCAATCATGATCATTCAAAGATAATACCACACAAAACATTCCCAAACTAAGACTAAAGATTACTTACCATATTTCACAAACTAACTTTACTCAACTAACCCAATCTAGGATGTGAGTGAGTGTATGCTTAGTTAGGCTTGTTAAGGGTTACTAGTCCAAGCTCCTCTCACGAGTGATACTCCCCCTCTCTTTCAGAGGTTCAAACCTATTCTTGCATTCAACTTAGTACATCAACAAGGTAGTTAGCTGTTCACATATATCTATTTGCCTCACCAAAGCATTAAAGTAGTCATATCACAATACATATTCATGCATTGCATTTCCATCAGTATTAAAACATAATCATTCCTTCAAAAGCAATAACATCATAATACATACTTAAGTATTTCATTCTCCATTTTAGCATATTAAAGTTTTGATAAACATTTATCATCATATTTACTTACAAGGTAAAAGTAACTTGGTAACTAAGAGATGAGGTGTAACAAAATGCTTCCCATTAAGATGAGAACCCATTCAATAACAAGTTCACTAGACTTTCATTTTCAACTTTCTCTCTAACTACTATAAGTTAGTCATGGTGTAGTGTTGTCTCCATTGGTTAATTTGTGATTGAATAAAATATAGTCATCTCTATGGATTTGAGCTGTTTTGCAATATAATTTTTGTTTCACTTTAGTAAAAATTAACTAGAGCATCAAACATCTCCTTGTCTGTATTTTCTTTTCAAATAAATTGGGAATTAGATTATCCTTTAGCACATCAACGATTATCTACTTGACCTTTACCTTTTTATTTTTATGAGTTGCCAACTATTATGAATATGTAGGTGAAAGCTCTTCGTATTTAATGAAATCTCATAGATCATTCTCTTCTAACATCAAAGTTACTCTTAAATTTCCAAGGTAATAAATTTACTGGACCTTCAAATCTATCCTAAAATTTTAGGCTAGTTTATGCCATTTAAAAAATAAAATTACTTTTTTCTTTTGAAAAACTAATAGATCAAAAAAAAAATCTTGAAATATTTTGAAAAAATACTTGTAAAATAATCCCTTGTTGTGAATTTTACCCTAGTCGGGGGTAAAAAAATTGCAAAAAAAATTCATAAGATAAAAAAACTTGTGCAATTCTTAGAAGAATTTGGTCCAATTTCATCAAAAAGATCTTGCATGATTTTCCTTGAAAAAAATTGGCATGATTTTGTCTATTAATCCTTTGTGATTTTATTAAAAAATTTGGTGTAATTTCATCTAGAAATTGCATGTGATTTTATTTAGAAAATTAGTACATGTTCTTAAAAGATTATGTTTTTTCCTTGAAAATGATAAATTTTTTAGAATAACTAGTTTGCAAACTCTTCCCACTTATAGTTGTGATATCATGAAGAGTTTCAACTAAGACAACTAAAGTCCTAAAGTTCTATAATCTAGAATATTATTTTAACATTGCATCAATCACATAGTAGTTGAAACTTCAAATCATGGAAGCATAAGAATAAATACACTTGTGAGAGGCAAATACACTAACTAAACAGAGTAAATGATATTCAAATGAAAGTATAAACAAAGCACAAACTAAGTTATACCTTCCTCTCCATGGATTGAGTTCAAGATGCACCCAAGTCTTGATGGATTTGCACTTGAAGATATGTGGATTGCTCACTCAAAATACAAGCATAATGTAGCTAAGTCAACTCAAGATGTGAAAATGAGGGGAGGAGACTTAAATTTATAGATATGAGATGAGGGGAATCAAGGGATAGGATTGATTAACTTAATCAATGGTGGAGATTGAGTGGTGGTGAGGGTCAAGAGCATTGTGACAAGTGTCACGATTCAGAAAGGGTGAAGGATGAGCTATGAGCACACCTTGGGTAGAGAGGCCATAAATTTGTGGAAGAGGGTGTAACAGATAGTTGGGGTAGGTGGGATCTGACACGTGTAAGAAGAGGGTAGAGGATAGGCTAGGACACTTGTCACCATGTGGCAAGTTTAGAGAGATAGGAATTTTAAATTAGAGGAAAATGTTTTTGATAAGGAAAAATAGGTTTTGAAGGGGCCCCCGAAACCCTTTACAAAGACAAAAAGCTGCATAAAAGACTAAGCCAAGACAACCTGCAGCCCAAAAAACCAAAATTTTGACAATAGATAAAACCCAAGAAACTTGTCAGCAGATCAACAACGAAAACATCAACACCCAGGCTGATCAAGCAAAAGAGTCAGCACAACGCTACAACTTCTTTTCCAGAACATTAACCAAGGCCATATTTTCCTCAATGATCCCCTTGTACATCTCCATAACATCTTTGAGCTCATCAAAAGATATGGAATCTCGCTTCTTGGTCTTACTTGTTGTCCTCAAACACGAACCAGCCTCCACATCCTTTTCCATAGTTGGTGCAGAATCCACATTTTTTTCCATCAGGTTCGAGCAATTCACATCCTCCATAGCTTTCTCAATTTCACCCAACTCCAAGGGCTTACCAGCCCACTTCAAAGCTTTCTCCTTTAAAACCGAAAGACCCTTGGTAGTCGACTTCAATAATTTATTGCTTATGTTCACTATATAGTCTTTAAATCGTCTGACAGCTTACCAATCCTATCCTCAACATTAACAAATATTTCCCCCACATTCTTATGAACCAACATTTCCAAAGAGGAAATCCTCTCCTCATGAGTTACACCTAGGCGATCAACATCCACAACCAATTTATCAAGCATTACATTCATAGATTTAACCTTACCTTTAATTGCTTATTCCTTTTGATTGCTACGAACCAGCGCCACATAGACATCCTGCCAATTCTTTACTTGGAGATTGAGCTCCTTTACTTTTGAAAACAACCATTTTACCAAAGAAAGCAAATTACGTGTACCATCCTCAACCATCTTACAAAACATCCCCATATTCACCTCATACCAATTAACAGGAGGCTCAGTATTCGGCTCAAAATATTGGCTAGGAACATCCCTAGGCTCCTCTTTATGCTCCTCTTCCTCCTCAACAACGGAAGCTTCCACTTCAACCACCTCCACCTTAATCTTGTGCTTGTCTGGCAAGTTAGCCAAATCCACCAACATTTTTGACCGCTAAGCCTTCACCACATTCCCTTTTACCTGCAAGGAGCTAACATGAGAGTTAGGGGGACCCTGGTTAGGATCAATATCCTTAGAGCACTAGAAACCTTCAATCCCTTGAACATCCATAGGCACATACCCAAGAAGGTTATTAATCGCACCAGGACTATTATCCACAACCGGGGCTTTTTCTATAACCCCCACATTTTCCTGACCAGTCGTAGGGTAGCTTTCCACCACACCAACCTTCCTAGGACTTGGAGAAGGCTTTTCAACAGAACCAGTAATCACAACATCTTTCAATAATTCCACCTTTTGCTTGGCAAATGACTTCTCTTTTTTGGGACATTTAGTTTTCCCCTTAGAACTCTTCTTCCCCGACTGCGCCATAGCATCCCTCAACTCAATGCCCCTCTCATAACCCTTTGACCATGCTTCAGAAGCATCAGACCCTCCTCAGACACACCATTCTCTGCAGACATTTCATCAAAATCCGAGTCACCATCCTCAGAAGTCCCTTTCCACTTCGTTGCAGAATCACCTATCTCATAACCAAAGTTCTTCACCCCCTATTCGTGATTCAAGGTTTTAGGAGAAACATGGATTAACTTAAGCTTAATATGAGCAAATAAGAGATTCATAAGGCCTTCATGAAGAATGACCTTCTTAGGGCTTTTACGGTGATCTTCAATATTGTTTTTCATGGACAACAAGAGATAATATGGAAAAGAAATGAACACCTTGTGACGAAAGTGATTCAAAAGCATAAAGTGATAGCTATAAACAACAAAAAACCTACCTTCCACCATGAAAAAATGCATGATAGCCAACACAAGATCCCTCCACAACGGTTTGAGAGACTTATGGGCATACCCACCACTGCCAACTTCCTTGAGCTTCTTCTTCTCGTCAAATTTGAAGAAATTAGCAAGGGATTTCTTAGTAGCCACTCTGTCTCTATAGAATTTCCTACTAGAAGACAAAAGCCTAGTGTCTTCCGCCACAAAATCCTCATCAATATTGAACTCCACACCCTTATAACACAGAGACTTGATATTCCACCCTTTCACAAAGAACTTCGTTGCTTCAGGATTAGGGCCTTGAAGTCTAAGCATATATTGGGTAACCCCTCCCTTTTCCAAATGCTCCCACATAGTTTTGTTGCTCTAGAAATCCTCACATGAGCTCGACTCCACTTTGCAGCAAGCTCCACCCATGGTGACAAGCAAAGAGCAGGAACTCAACAAAACCAAAAAATTCTGCAAAACCAAAATAAGGTTGGCTATCCACAAAACAATGCAAATAATACCCATAAAACGTGTGAGCCTTTAATTCCAAGCACTTCCCTTCCTACGTAGCTGGGCTATGATCTCGAAAAATATAAAAGATAATTATGAATAGGGCAGGGCCAAGACTCAACGTGCATAAGCCAACTCAAAATTATAATGAAGAGCCTTTCCTAAATATCGCCTTAAACACATGCCACCTGGTCATTATTGGAAATTATTTTAAGGTTGAGTGGTAAGGATTCAAAAACATCCCAATCATATTTAGCCACCACTCACAAATTAGCCAACCCGTCAACCAACATGTTGGCTTCCCTAAACACATGAGATATTCTAATCTCCTCAAAATAATTAATGATGGGGATGGAATCATTAATGAGATGAGCAGTTGACCACGTTGGTAGACACTTAAGCAAGAGAGTTTATAATGTTGAGTGAGTCCCCTTCCAACAAAAGTTGGGAGACACTTAAGCAAGAGATAGTTTATAATGTTGAGTGAGTCCCCTTCCAACAAAAGTTGGGAGACCCCCAAATTCTTTGCCAACAAAAGGCCATGATAGGTTGCAGTTGCCTCTACAAAGTGGTTTGTTTGGATTCCCAATTAGAGAAAAATGTTTTTGATTACATAAGTAGGGAAGGGCCCTGACCCTTACAAAGTGGAAAAAACAAAGCCAAACAACTCATCAAAATAGACTGGTACAACACAACCAAACCAAGAGAAACAACAACCAACATAAGACTAGTCAGAAACAACAAACAATGAGAAATTGTTTAAGGGGTAGCACTTGAACCAAGCAAAGCCTCAGAAGGAAAGTTAAACGATATTTTAACTTTCTTAGAAGAATGCCCTCTTCTTTCTATGAACCGTTGTCCAAGGAGAATTAGAAATTAAAATTGAGAAATTTTGGAGAGAGGGAGAAGACTCCCCACTAGAGTATCCAAGCAAAGCCGTAGAGGGGCATCCAAAAAAGTAGTATTGGGTGATCCCACAAAGCTGGTTTACAATTTCTGGGAGGAACTGATTTTTGCTGAAATCACATATTTTTAGAAAATATAATGATTTAAGCCTTAAGAGAATTCCATTTAAAGAATTCCAATTGAAGAGGGTTTGATCAAACTACCTTAAATCAAACCCCCTTGGATAGAACCCCACTAGTTTTAAACCATACCTACAATAGAGTCTCCTTTACACCTATCAAAATGCTGATAAAAAACCACTTTTTATTTACCTTTTGGGGGATCAAATGAATTCATTTAAAATTATTTTTTGCAAGTATGTAATCCTTATTATAAGCTTCCCAAAAAGTATAATTTTAAATAAATTTAATTTAATTATTATATTTATATTTTATTTTTCATGAATGTAGGTTTTTCACTAAAAATCAGGCTCTCTATTCTGCACATGTGGAAAAATAGAAAATTATTAGAAAAAAAATATATTAGTGCACCAGATATTGAAGTCCTTGATCCAACAAAGAAAAAAAAATTGAATTTCGATACATACAAAAAAAGTTACGCGTTATACGGTCACGCTATGTTTGAATTATAATTGATTTGAATTCGAAACTTGATTAAAGAAAAAATATTCAATAAAAAACTATCTAACCAAGTGGAAGCACTAGATATCAGAGTTATGAAACTAAATTCGAAAGAATTAGAATTTTATCCTTCATGGAAAAAAAGTTATGCGTTAATGGTGAGCATAACTTTTTTAAAATGTTGTTTTCTTAAAAAAACTAGTTTTCAAGGGAGATGGAAAAATAAGTGCAATCTGATTCCAAAATGTTTGAAAAAATATATTTAGAATCTATAGACAAAATTTCACAAAACTCTAATTTGCATCATCTACAAATTCCTCACGGTTTAGCCTCTATAGGTGCTCGAAAGTGAAGATTTAATTAAAAAAAAGTATTTCAGTGTCCAATTTGGCCAAAATTTGTAAACCACTATTGTGGGATCACCCTATTAACAACATTAGGAACCAAAGATCGCTTTGTTGTATCCTCAGGAAGAGCAACATCCACCTTAGCCAATTTATGTGCCTCAGAAAGAACTTGCAGAGGAGAGTTTGTAGGGGCAATAAAAGTATTGTTAAAATATTTTTTCTCCTAGAAGGAGGCCTTGAGTCTTGTTAGAATTAGGGTGACTACAACACTTCTAAGTATTCCTTCAAAATATCTTTTCATTACATTGAAAATCTTACAAGGAAACCTCTACAAATTGTTCACAAGACAATTGAATGGTTATATATTTATTCTATCTTGCGTTTATAATTGTACTATTTAGCTAAAATCTACTATTCAAAAATCTCCTTATCTCTTGAGAGAGATGAATTGAAAGATAAATCTAAATTATTAATGCATATATACACTTTATTGAACATAATTTCCTAAATAAAAAGACTCACTTTTTACTAAAAGTGATTCAAAATATAAGTAATTTTAACCACTTTCAACACGTTCATTGAATCTATGTGGAAGTTCTTATCTAAGATAAAAATTCAACTCTAAATTTATTAGAGTTTAAAAAAAAGATGATGAGCTTTACCCTTGATAAATCTATGTTTTCTTGTAATTAATTATTCACAAATTAATTATGAGATAGGTTGAAGAATAAGATATTAATCATATGTATTGTATGTGGCATGATAAGGCAATGCAAATCCTATACTTTTTATTAATAATCCAATAAAAAGACACATGTATTATTTATAGCTTTCTCAGAGGAAGGTACAAGTTATTTTGAAAATGAGCCCCACACGCAAGATGATAAGTAAATATGCATTCTAACTAAAAAGGTGATGGTTAGAGGGGTATGAGGTGGTCTAGGTAGGGGGTGAGGGGGGATAAATGGAGGTTGGAGGACCCATTAAAAGATGGAAAAAAAATCTTAATAATTAATTTCTAGTTGAGTTTGTGTTACTACTTGAGAATTTTTTTTTTAGTTTTAGTTTTCTTTTGGTGGGTGCATTTCAATGTCGGCTTTTTAATGTTTATAGTTGCATTTTATTGTTATGATTTTGATGAATGATTTTTTTTTTTCTTGTCATGATTTTCAAGAAAAAGAAAATCAAAATTTTGCCAAGTGGCCTAGGATAATCATGTAAACAAGCATACAAGTTTGAATGAATATGGGAAATAGGACAATCAAAAGTGTATTAAATATTATATTTTTATATGTTATTTTTTAGTAGTTTGATTTTTAAATTTATTATTTTTTATGTATACAGTAACAACATGAGACTTGTTGATCCTATTGTAGAATGTCTATTGGTCTATTGTGGAACATTTATCTTACATTAAAAAATTGTGAGATTTATTTATTTTAAAAAAAAATTATTACTCTTTATAAGATCTTATTATGATAATCAAAGATGTGTGTGATTTCATTAATTAAGAAAATGACTTACTATAGAAATCAACACAATTATTTGTCTCAATAATTAAATTTATTTTTTCAACTTGTATTTTGAAAATGTAATTTAAAAAATAAAAAAATCATTACTAATTTTTCTAACAAACTTCATTTGATCACTTGTAAAAATTAATATACAGATTTCAAATTTCACTTATAATTTAAAAAAAAAATTAAAATTAAAAAAGATATTACTATATAATATCTAATATTTTATTTAAAATTAAAAACCATATATTAAATGTATAGAAGGTCCAGGGGAATAAATACAAAGAAAGTGAAAAATGACGTTTATGTATATGCTTATTTGCAATTGTCTTTGTTTCAACGGGGATATACTCGAAAATATACGGTTCTATGAAGGGCAGCACATACAACAAAAAAAGAATGAAATTTTTTTCTTGACAAGCATCGGTGAAAAAGAAGAATCACGAGCGAAAAAAGTTGCTCGCACAAGCATGGGTGACTTAAATTAAAACCCTGCCTCGCGGTTATCTTTTCAAATCTTCTGTAGCATTCATTATTGTTGAGTATTTTTTAAGGTTCTATTTATTTAATGGTGTTTTACGTTGTACAGCGACGAACAGATGGTGGTGCAGAATCTGGTGAATCGTGTAATGAAAGAAATGAATATGGTGAGATTAGAGGTTGCCAAGCATCCGGTTGGTCTGGATGAAGCTCGACAAGAGTTTGACAAGACTGCATTTCAAACGGTTGGCTCGGTAAAAATTGTAGGCATCTGGGGCATGGGTGGCTCCGGAAAAACCACCCTCGCAAAGGAAATCTTTAACAAGAGACACTCTGCCATGCGACGGTCCAGTTTTCTCTCTGATGTTCGAGATGCTGATAAGAAGGGCCAGTTACTTGAAAAACAAAAAACACTTTTAAAGGACCTTGATGTCAAAGACATAAGCATTCACAATCTAGATGAAGGCAAACAGATTATTAAAACCCGTTTGCCAGGATCTGTTCCTGTGCTTATCGTTTTTGATGATGTTGATCATATGAACCAACTGGATGCTCTATTACCACCAAAGGAGATCCTTGACGACAAAAGTCTGATTATTGTTACCACACGTGACAAAAATGTTCTTCGCAGGTGGGGTATTTCTACCATTTATGAAATGAGACATCTGAACGACACCCATGCCAAGCAGCTTTTTTGTTGCCATGCGTTCTCAAAAATATTCCCACCTTCAGAATTCGAGGGTCTCGTTAAGATGTTCGTAAGTGCTTGCAAAGGACTGCCTCTATCACTCAAGGTCTTAGGGGGACACCTTTATGGCAATTCGGATAAGGATTATTGGCAGCGTACGTACCATCAATTTTCCGAGATACCTCACGAGGACATCACAAAGAAGCTCAAAGTCAGCTATGATGCGCTAGGGAAACGAGAAAAGGAGATGTTCTTGGATACAGCGTGTTTGTTCATTGGACAAAGAAAAAGTGCAGCCATTGCAGCATGGGACGCAGAGTGGGATGGAGTGCTCGGTTGGGATACGCTTTTCAATAAGTGTCTTGTTGAAGTGGACGAATATGGTTTGATAAGAATGCATGATCACTTGAGAGATCTGGGAAGGGACATTGCAAATGGAACGTCGCCTCATCGTCTTTGGTCTCCACAGCAGATTATTGAGATTCTTCCTCAACAGGTGAAGTCAATGCCTTATTTTATGGCTTTATTAATCATGACTTGGGAACTAGCTCCTCGAGTTATATTGAGCTTTAAAATATTTCTTATTTTTACTTTTGACTATTAGGAAGCAATACAAGTCCGAGGAATGGTGAAGGTAGTTGGTGAGAATTGTTACCAACGGCAGAGGAAGACCGTAATACACACGAGCCGAGGAGAGCGTAGCCTAACGCTCTGTTCGCCTGAATTGAAGATTTTTGTTGGCAATGGAGAATTTTTAAATCAGGAACTTAGTGAACTATCAAGAGAACTTATCTGGCTTCAGTGTAATAAATTTGAGCTCAAAAATCCTCCATCGTGGCTTGCATTTAAAAAATTAAGAATTTTAGAACTTTTCGACTCTCAGAGCTTAGAACATTTGTGGGAACGGGATGCGGATGTAAGTATCTTGCTTTTATGGTTCTTTAAAAATGGATCTTCGGAAATATTTTTTAATTTATCTTATGATAATTGTATCAAAAATTGCCTGCAGGCTCCTTCGCAGCTAAAAGAGTTGGTTGTTCGGAGATGCAGAAGTTTGCGAGGATTTCCAGGGTCAATAGGACATCTCAAGAGTTTGAAAAAGATATTAATAAATGACGATGATTATGACAGTTGTAAAACATTCGGCGACCTCCCAGAAGAATTTTGTCATATCCAGTCACTGGAGCACCTGGAGATAAGACATTGTGAAAATCTGTCATGGCTGCCGAGTAATTTCGGCAATTTGAGAAATCTGCGACACCTAAATTTGAAGAGTTGCAAGTTGAAGGGATTGCCAGATTCTTTTAAGAAGCTGACACTCCTGGAGTATCTTAATTTAAGTTTTTGCAGTGAGCTCACCATCAAGTCGGAGTTGCACATTCTGGAAAACATGACGAAGCTCAGGTATTTGAATCTTGATGGATGCAGTAAATTAGAAGAGTTGCGCCTCCCACAAGTGGCTTCTTTAATAGAGCTCTATTTAAAATCGACCAGCTTGAAGGAATTGCCAACTAACCTCTTTCAGCTAACTAAGTTAACCAAGTTGGAGATAGGGAGTGAGTTCTTGACAGCATTGCCAACCTCTGTCGGGAATTTATTTTCCTTAACTACACTTAATATCAGTGGGTGTAAGAATTTGAAATCTTTACCGAATTCTCTGGAGCATCTTAATTTCTTAACAGATTTGACTATAGATAATTCAGAAGTGAAGTGCTTACCAAAATCACTAATCCATCTTGAAACGCTGAAAATAAAAGACACCCCACTCAGCGAGTTGAGTTTTGGGTCAGGGTGCATGGTCAAGACGATAGATTTATTTGCCACCAAAGTGTCCAAGATTTCAATTGGTAGGGATTGTTGTCCCGTCCTTGAGACTCTTCATCTTTGTAAGAATAACAATTTGAGGGAGTTAGAAACCCTGCCAGCAGCATTGAAAACCATATCAGTTACTTTCTGTCAAGCCCTGAAGGACATCAGAGGGGTCCGTGGCCTGGACAAACTTCAGAAGCTGTGGATAAGCGACTGTGACGAGTTGAACGGGCTTCCAAGTTTTGCAAAGTTTACTTCCCTAAAAGTATTTGAATTGCAAAGTTGCAACAAATTGGAGAAGATAGGAAGTTTAGAGCATTTGAAATCATTGGAGAAGCTCTATATAGGTCACTGTCGAGAGTTGGAGGCGCTTCCAAGCCTTGGAGAATTAAGTTCTCTTAAAGAAATTGATTTGGTATGGTGCGACAAATTGGAAAAGCTAGAAGGTTTAGAAAACATAAGATCACTGGAGAAGCTCAAGATATGGTGCTGTTTAAAATTAGATGGGCTTTCAAGTCTCGCAGAATTAACTTCTCTTAAAGAATTTGATTTGGTGAAATGCAAGAAATTGCAGAGAATAGAAGGTTTAGAAAATATGAAATCACTGGAGAAGCTCAAGATAACTGAATGTACAGAATTGAAGGTGCTTGCAAGTCGTGGAGAAACCACTTCTCTAAAAAAAATTCAATTGGAAAATTGTCTTAAGTTGGAGAAGATAGAAGGCTTAGAGAACATACGATCACTGGAGGAGTTAATGATAAGTGACTGCCCTGAGTTGGAGGGGCTTCCAAGTCTTCGAGAAATCACTTCTCTAAAAAGTATTCAATTGAAAAATTACCATAAGTTGGAGAAGGTAGTAGGTTTGGAAAACATAAAATCACTAGAGGAGTTCAAGATAACTGACTGTCCAGAGTTGGAGGTGCTTGCAAATCTTCCAGAAACCACTTCTCTAAAAGAAATTCAATTGGAAAAATGCCACAAGTTGGAGAAGTTAGAAGGTTTAGAAAACATAAGATCACTGGAGAAGCTCAGGATATATGACTGTCCAAAATTAAATGGCCTTCCAGGTCTTGCAAAATTAACTTCTCTTGAAGAATTTTATTTGCTAAGGTGCCACAAGTTGGAGAAGTTAGAAGGTTTAGAAAACATAAGATCACTGGAGAAGCTCAGGATATATGACTGTCCAAAATTAAATGGCCTTCCAGGTCTTGCAAAATTAACTTCTCTTGAAGAATTTGATTTGGAAAGGTGCCACAAGTTGAAGAAAATAGAAGATTTAAAAAACATAAGATCAATGGAGAAGTTTATGGTAAGTGACTGTCAAGAGTTGTTGGTGCTTCCAAGTCTTCCAGAAATCACTTCTCAAAAAGAATTTAAGTTGGAAAATTGCCACAAATTGAAGAAGCTAAAAGGTTTAGAAAACATAGGATCGCTGAAGAAGCTCAGGATATATGACTGTCCAGAATTAGATGGGCTTCCAGGTCTTGCAGAATTTACTTCTCTTGAAAAAATTGATTTGCAAATGTGCTCCAATTTGGAGAAGATAGATGGTTTGGAAACCTTCAGATCACTGAAGGAGCTCGAGATACGTTCCTGTTTAAAGTTAGTTGGCCTTCCCAGTCTTGCAGAATTAGCTTCTCTTAAACAATTTCATTTGTCGATGTCCCACAGATTAGAGAAGATAGAAGGTTTAGAAAACTTAAGATCACTGGAGCGGGTCAGTATTTATGACTGTTTGAAATTAGATGGTCTTCTCAGTCTTGCAGAATTAACTTCTCTTAAAAGCTTATATTTGAAAGGGTGCCCCAAATTGGAGAAGCTCAGGATATGTGGCTGTCCACAATTAGATGGTTCTCTGGTACTTTCAGAATTTACTTCTCTTAAAGGATTTGAGTTGGAAAGGTGCCCGGAATTGAAGGAGCTCAGAATATATGATTGTCCACAATTAGATGGTCTTCTCAGTCTTGCAGAATTAAATTCTCTTAAAGAAATTTGTTTGGTAAGATGCCCCAAATTGGAGAAGATAAAAGGTTTGGAAAACATAAGTTCACTAGAGAAGTTAGAGATATTTGACAGTCCAGAGTTGGTGGCGTTTGAAATCACTTCTCTAAAAAGTTTTGAATTGAAAAATTGCCACCAATTGAAGAAGGTAGAAAGTTGGAAACATTTGAAATCACTGGAGAAGCTAAAAATAAGCGACTGTTCAGAATTGGAGGCGCTTCCAATTCTTGCAGAAATCACTTCTCTAAAATATTTTCAATTGGAAAAATGCCCCAAAATGAAGAAGATAGAAGGTTTAGAAAACATAACATCATTAGAGAATCTCAAGATAAGTGACTGTTCGGAGTTGGAGCCACTTCTAAGTCTTTCGGAGTTAACTTCTCTGAAAAAACTTCAATTGGAAAAATGCCCCAAATTGGAGAAGCTCAGGATATGTAGCTGTCCACAATTAGATGGTTGTCTGAGTCTTGCAGAATTTACTTCTCTTAAAGGAATTGAGTTGGAAAGGTGCCCGAAATTGGAGGAGCTCAGAATATATGATTGTCCACAATTAGATGGTCTTCTCAATCTTGCAGAATTAAATTCTCTTAAAAATTTTTGTTTGGTAAGATGCCCCAAATTGGAGAAGATAAAAGGTTTGGAAAACATAAGTTCACTAGAGAACCTAGAGATATTTGACAGTCCAGAGTTGGTGGCGTTTGAAATCACTTCTCTAAAACGTTTTGAATTGAAAAATTGCCACAAATTGAAGAAGGTAGAAAGTTGGAAACATTTGAAATCACTGGAGGAGCTAGAAATAAGTGACTGTTCAGAATTGGAGGCGCTTCCAAGTCTTGCAGAAATCACTTCTCTAAAATATTTTCAATTGGAAAAATGCCCCAAAATGAAGTTGATAGAAGGTTTAGAAAACATAAGATCATTAGAGACGCTGATGATAAGTGACTGTTCAGAGTTGGAGGCGCTTCCAAGTCTTTCAGAAATCACTTCTCTAGAATATTTTCAATTGGAAAAATGCCCCAAAATGAAGAAGATAGAAGGTTTAGAAAACATAAGATCATTAGAGATGCTGGAGATAAGTGACTGTTCAGAGTTGGAGGCGCTTCCAAGTCTTTCAGAAATCACTTCTCTAGAATATTTTCAATTGGAAAAATGCCCCAAAATGAAGAAGATAGAAGGTTTAGAAAACATAAGATCATTAGAGAAGCTGAAGATAAGTGACTGTTCAGAGTTGGAGGCGCTTCCAAGTCTTTCAGAAATCACTTCTCTAGAATATTTTCAATTGGAAAAATGCCCCAAAATGAAGAAGATAGAAGGTTTAGAAAACATAAGATCATTAGAGAAGCTGAAGATAAGTGACTGTTCAGAGTTGGAGGCGCTTCCAAGTCTTTCAGAAATCACTTCTCTGAAAGAACTTCATTTGGAAAATTGCTACAAATTGGAGAAGATAGAAGGCTTAGAACGATTGAGATTATTGGAGAAGTTGAAATTGCATACCCGCTGGAATGCGCCGTGTATAGTCAGCTTGGAGCACTCCGAGAGACTAAAGTCACTGGTAGTCGTAGCAAATCACATATCAGCTGTTGAACCATTCGTCGCTAACTTACAGGTAGTTGAAAAAAGTTGAATTCGAAATATGAAAGTTTATTTATTATTATGAGAAATTTTGATTTTGTGCTAGCTTTGCTTTTTGCAAACAATGTGCAGAAATGGCCAAGGAAAGTGATGATATGCTCGAGGGCAGTGTGTGATGTGAGCTCGCTGAAAAACTTTGAAGAATTGCCAAATGTCACTGTTCATGACTACTCTGATGTGGTAGAAGTTGACTACTCTGACTATTCTGATGATGGGGTCGAAATTCAAAGAAAGCGCTTAGAATTGAGGAGGCCGGAGAGTTATGCCGACGCCGGTGCCGTTGCCGATACCAATGCCATTTTGATATGTTTTATTATATATTCTGATCATTCCGACTTACGCTTCTCTGCAAAATTGGGACCATATGACGCTTCTTTTGATACCGAGTTGGGTGAAGGAAAGTGGGTATGGATGGGTGTTTTCACTTCACAGAGGTATTGGTCAAACAAAGCGGACTATATTTCCACACATGATAGCGAGGGCGTCAGAGTCAAAGTGGAAGCGGCATGGTCAGTGACGGGCAAAGAGGGGAGCATAGTAGAGGCTTTCCATCAGCTTTTCTCGAAGGTAACTGTAAATTCTTTTATTAAAAATAGGGTTATTTAAGTTTTCGTTTTTTTTAATTATATACATTTTATAATGAGTCATATTTTTTAGAAGTTTATAAATATTTGGATAGGATGATTTTATAAAAAATATATTTATAAAAAGGAAAATGTAGTTGAAGTGTTAGTGGTAAAAGAGGATTACAGTGAGAAAAACAATTGTGTATGGTTTCTTACATTTAATACAAATTAATGGTTGTTAAAAATATATAGATATTTGGATAGAATGAATATATATATATTATAATTTATTGTAAGGACATAAATTTTAATTTTAATTTGTATATATATTTTTATTATATATGATATTTATTTTATTTTAATTGTGAAACATTTGCTTACTTCTGTATGGATATTTTAATTTTAGTTTTAGAAAAGTATCATTCTTTATTTTGGTAATTATATTGTTTTATTTTTTAAAATTTAGAAAACTATAGTAAATACTATTTACTTATTTTTTACAAAAAAGAGAGTAAAAGACAACATCAATAGATATTATTCTCTTGATGTATTCCATTTAAATGGTGAACAATAAAAAAATAGATGCCTTGAAGAATGATATTTTTTAATATCTTTTACATACATTTTTCTAACGATTTATTTATTAGTAGCATGCTCAACATATAAAATATTAATTTAGTAAATAAAATAATCCTTAACTAGATAAAATAAATCAACATTATATCTCTTTACATTTTACAAATACTTTAAATATTATAATATAAATAAATAAATCAAACCTAAATTAATAGAAAAATTAAAAATTAAACAATAAAAAATATTAGTTCAATTTTAGGAAACCCATAGAATTGAAAATCCTATCGATACTTATACATACATGCATACATATAACTATCTAAAATTTATTGATCAAAATATTTTTACTCAATTTCATTAATAGGAGATCAATTGGTTTGTTGTTTAGGGGGTTAAAAACTCTAAAAAATTCCTAAAAACAATTAATAATGAAGTATTCCAAAGATAATCAAATATTTGGAAGACCTAAATCTTGTAAAAATCAATATACACAAATGCTTTCTAAATTTATTGTAATAAACTCATCGTAAGCAAAGGGGTGATAAAATTAACTATAAAATGACCTAATATTATGTATTAAACATTTATTAATTTATTCTAATTATTTGAATTAGCAATATATATATATGTAAGTATGTATGCATATATATATATATATATATATATGTATATATAACTTTATAAAATTTATTGATCAAAATATTTATACACAATTTCATTAATAGGAGATTGATTGGTTTGTTGTCTAAGGGAGTTAAAAAATTTAAACAATACCTAAACACAATTAATAATGATGTATTCCAAAGATAACCAAATATTTGGAGACTTAAATTTTGTTAAATCAATAAACACAAATTCTAAATTTAGTGTAATAAATTCTTCACAAGCAAAGTGGTGAGAAAAATTAACTATAAAATGGCCTAATATCATGTATTGATTATTTATTAATTTATTCTAATTATTTGAATTAGTAATGAGTGATTATGATAAAGATGATATAAATATTAATTTTATTGTTGGATTTGGGATCATCAATTAATGAAATATTGTTGATAGTTTCTTAGAGAATAAGAGTTTGAGTCATTATTAGATAGTAGTGGAGGAAAAATAACACCCCTTTCTTCCTCTAATGTTGAGTGTTCCTCAACTACCTCATGGGGAAGCTTAGGTGAAAAGGGTGGAGAGACAAGGAATTTTGGTTATATTTTATATTTTATGAAATATAAAAGGATAATATTTTTATATATCAAAAGAGAAATCTTTTGAGGTCTCGTGAGCAAACTGATTGACTCCTAGGCATGGATGATAGTGTGACACACGTACATCCTTGCAGTATTCTATAGTCTTGTATGAATTGAAAATAAAACTTTCTAATAGAGACGTCAAAGATTCCACTAACTGTTTGGAGACTAAAATTTGAAGGCTATGCTAAATTAATAGAACAATAGAAATGACATAAAAATAAATATCATGCATTGATTAAATGAAATAAACTGAAATGAAAAGATGAAAAAGGCGAGGAGAAATCAAAGGAGGCCTTACGTAATGAGACCTCAAATAATGCTCCAACTTGACAATTTCACAGATGGAAATGGAGAAAAGTGTTGGGGATGTTTAGGGGTTTGCCTCAATCAAACCATTGTGTAGGTTTTATCACCTCCATGAACAACCAAATGGATTGATAGAGAAAATAATAGACAAGAAAGTAAATAGACAAGACAATAGATGAGTTAAAATGATAATATGCTACTTGACATGAGTATGATAATGCAATAGAAGAGAGTGTAGTTACCCTCCCATAAGCAAGCTAGCATTGCAGAAGGAGATTATGTAACACTTGAGACCATCCAAGAGAACCAAAGTGCTAGTGTGGAAGTTAAAGAGCAATAGAGCTTACAAGAAAAAGGTTTATAAGGAGAATGAAAGTGCTAGAGTGAAATAAAGATTGAAGTAATGAGATATTGAGCAAATGGAATGAACAAATAGTTGAAAGAAAAATGAAGAAAAGGCATGCAAGAGGGAATTTTTGACATGTTTGAAGTCCATAGAGGTGTTATACTTTGCAGGAAGGTGGAAGTGTAATATACCAATGACTATGCAATCAAGAATATGTTCGAGACGTTTGTGCATCGTGTGGACATCCACACATTACATTAGCATCCATGATTAAAAAAAAAACACTTGAGGATAAAAAATAAATGGGTTAGGGATGAAATAAAGGGGTTAGGGTTGCATTATTGACTTTAATTAGGCTAAAGGGAAGGGTCTTCAATATTCACCCCTTTGTCTTCTTCATCTTTTCTATCTTTGTTGTCAACTTCCTTGTTCTCTTCTTCTTGCTCATTATTACCCTCTTCATGTTCATCACTTTCAACCTCCTTAACATCATCCTTAGAATTGTGCTCCCCTGAAAAATCTATTTCACCTAGGCTATTGATGACATATTCTTCTTTCAGATGAGTCAAGATTCTCATCCTTGATAGCCTTTTTGCCTTTTGTATCAACTTCTTTCCCTTTTGAGGCTTCTTTTGCAATAAAAAGTGACCTGCTTCCACTTGAGGGTGTCAAGCCACCTTTTGGGATACTATCCAAATCATCATAAATAGTTATAGTTTGTTTTTTCTATGTGCTACCTTTAGATTCCACCAACTGCCTTTTTATCATGCCAGAAGAAAGAGGGGAATATTTTCTTTTCTTCAAAGGTATTTTCAGGAGCTCTTCTAAGGAAGGCTCAACTATGGAAGAAGAGTTTAAAGACTTCTTAAATTTAGATTCTCATTCAGAGGAGTGTGGATTGCTATCTATAGTTTAATTCACATAGAGCTTTTAGGGTTCTATGGGATATCAAGCAAGTTAACAAAAGGGGTAGACTAAGGGGTAGTAGCAAGAGAGAACTTGTAAATGGCCCTAATTAGACCTTGATGCAATGGGGGCTTCGCTCCATTTTCTATACTTTATTGTAGGGAAGGAAAAAGAAAAAAAAAGGAAGATTGATTTTTTCAAGGTCGCGAATATGATTTAAAATGGGAAAATGGTAACCATGAACTGACATGAAGTGCCCTACCAATGTAATTTTTTTTATAATGAAAAAATTTACATTATGATATAGGGTTGACAACTTCAATCTCGAGTACCCATTTTGGAATCTCTTAGGTTTCTCCTTCACTTCAAAGAATTTGTCAATAAACTACTAGTAGTTTCTTGTGCTTCTCTTTGCCACCTTTTTACCTTCATATGGGAGACCCATTGCTTGAGCAATGAGCTTTTCCATCATAGCGAAATGAATCCCACCAATATTGATGTCTCCATCACTCTAGGAGTTCACAAACTTGTAGTTGAGACTCTCACTATAACCCTCCATGGCTTCAACAAAACGAGTGAAGTCATCCTTGTCAAACAACCCCCATAACTCTTCATTTTTCCTTAGTGTGTCACAATTTCTTGGTTTAGTTCTTTTCGTGGGGTCTCCCATATTTTGTTCCCCACTCACACAATCTTTGTGAAGCACATATAATCTTCTCTTAAGCCTCTTTCATTGGACAATGAGATCATAGGAAGAGTGAAATCAATAGCTTTTAGACTAAACTGGTAGATTTCATTAGGGATTTCAAATTAAACACACCATCAATAATAGCAAAGTTTTGATAGTTAGAAATATCATGAAGAAAGATGTCACATGTGTATTTCATGCCCATCTTAAAAATGATGAAATTTAGGGCACTAAAATGGCAATGAATCAGGTGATCATTCCACATGATTTTGTAAGCTAAGACAAGCAAGGGTGTGTCCTTTCTTTGATTTGCCAAATAATTTTTGAAATGGGTATTAGCGGGAAAATAATTTTAACATACAAATTAGAGAACCAACCAATATTATCAATCCTTAAGATTTTATTTATGTTTCCTTTCTTCATGCCTTTAGTCTTCAAAATAAATAGATTGGGGGAGTGAATATAATTATTAGGGGGAACACAAACTCTAATGATTCCCCTAGTAATTTATGAGCAAGAAACCTTTATATTTTTCGTATCAACCCACATGTACATTATGTCAACCATCTTAACAATAATCATACCAGAGTAACTATTACCATCTTTCTTACAACACCTTGTATTTAGTGGCTTCATATCTTTCATTATTAACAATATTGTTGTTGTGAAATGGTAGGGAAAGGTACGCCTAGTAGGACCATGTATTGTGTGTAAGACAGGTTCATTGGCCATAGTATCAACTGTAGAATTCCCTTCCCAATATAAATGTCCAATTTTATAATGTTGAAAAGAATTAAGAATTCATTTACACTCATCCATAACATCTCTCAACTCCAATGGAACATTGGCATTTTTCTTATGGTGATCAATGATTAATTTGGGATCGTCTTCAACTATAACCTTAGTGCAGCCTTTCTCCTTCATGCGGTTTAAGCCAACCCAAGAAACCATTGACTTAGCAACATTTTTAGAGGCTATGCATAGAAAATTTCCATAGCCTTCTATGAGGACACCTTGGTGATTTCTTGTAACTCATCCAGCCCCAACTAATCTTAGATTACATTTAGAACAACCATCGAAGTTGCACTTGATCCATCCCATTTCCAAAGGAGAGCATACTATACTTTTCTTGATAAGTTATTTTCTCCAATTACAATTAGTAAGGTTTTGCTTTAAACCCCATAATTAATTTAATTTGATTTCTTTGTAAGTAGGCATGTTCTTAGATTGAGCATAGATCCTAGCATTAATGATTAGCATTAATGTTTTCTTGAATCTAATGCCTTATAGCTAGGCTAAGATCTTTGCTACTTTTTGCAGTTTCCTTGAATATTATGTTATTTTCTCCTTCCACAACCCCCAAGCTATAAAAGGAGGGATTTGTCTCCGAAGGTCAGTAATTATATTGTTGGAGTAAGGACAAAAAATACAACTTTCTAGAAAAATTTTAGTTGAGGAAGGAAAAACCCATTCAATCAAAAGGAGAGGTAGAAAGAAAGACCACACCTCATTAGAAAAGGAGCATTGGAACATTAGATGCACTATTGATTCTTGAGCTTCATTATAGAGGTAGCATTTTTTGATGAATTGAAACACCCTTTTATCTAGGTTGCTAGTAGTAATAATCTTACCTTTAGCAACTGCCCACTAGAAACAATTCACCTTGGGAAGCAAGTTTCTAATCCAAACATAGTTCTACTGGAAATCTTTTTTGTGGATCAAAGGGTTCTCCATATCTTCATAAATTGACTTAACTAAGAGGCTTCCTTGCAGATTTTTGTCCATATCCATTCATATTTTCTATTTTTTGAGAAAAAGTCTGCCTCTCCAATTTGTTGAAGTAATGTGGCCAAAGCAACATCCTAGTTATGTTGTTTCCCACGTCTGAGAATGGTACCATTTAAATAATTTTTGAAGTTGACCCATTGTGGTTTCTCGCTAGCCTAGTTTATATACCCATTAACCTTCTTTCCAAGGTTTCTTAATAGACTATATCTAATTTTATTGATATTTTCATTGGAAGATAAGGTCGAACCTTTAGACCAAACATCATCCCAAAACTCAGTGCCATTTCCATTCCCAACTCTCTTTTTAACTCCCAATTTTAACAATCCTTCTTGTTTTAGAAGATTATTCCAAAAAAGAAAAACCATAAGGGAGCTCTTTAGTTCTTAGAAAATAGTCTTGGTTAATTTTTCCTAAATATTTAGCTTTTATAATTTTGACCCAATCTTTAGATCCTTCCAAGAGATGCCATCCCATTTTAGCAACCAGAGCTTTATTGAAAAGCTTCAACCTTTTGATTCCTATACCTCCATCCCTTTTCGAATCACAAATTTTATCCTGACCCACAAGGGCCATCCTATGAACCTCTCCTCAGTTATTGACCATAAAAGCCTCCTTTGAATTTGTTCAATTTTCTTCGCTATGAACACAAGGATTTTGAATATGGAATGATAGTAATATGGGATGTTTTGCAAAGAAGCTTTAAGAGGTTACAGTTTCCTAGCTCGACTTAGGAGTTTCCCTTTCCAGCCAACCAACTTATTTTGAATCCTCTCAATAATATAATTTCAGTAGTTACTATTTTGATTCTTAGAGATCAGCAAGAGGCCAAGGTAAGCATATGGGAGAGTAACCACTTGGCACCCAATAATACATAATACTCTCTCTTTAATAATCTAATAAGTATTAAAGAAGTAGATCTTATTGTTGTTATAATTAATATGTTGAACTGAGGCTTGTGTATTATCATTGAGAATGGATTTCTAGTGTCCAACTTTAGCAAATGAGGCTTCCCCTAATAGGATTATATCATCCACAAACTGTTGGTGAGTTGTCAGAGAGAGAGAGGAAGAATCTTTGAACCCTTTGAACAACTTTAAATCCAAAAACTTTTGGATATTTCTTCCAAGAACCTCCATAACCATAATGAAAAGGTATAGCAATAGGGGGTCCCCTTGTCTTAAACCTCGACCACAAAAGAAGAACCCTTTAGGGACTCCATTCACAAGAACAAAACATATAGCAGTCATTACATATGAGGTAATTAGTTTAAGGATTCTTCCATCAAAGCTAAAAAATTTTAGGACAATAATAAAAAATGGCCATGGCACCCTATCATAAGCTTTTGATATATCCAGTTTCAAGGCCATCCCCTATTTTTTATAGAGATCCATAGAGTGGAACACCTCATGGGAAAAGATAGTTGCATCTTCGATATGCCTCCCTTGGATAAAACCTTTTTGATTAGCATCAATCATCTTACTCAAAACTCTCTTCAATCCATTAACAATAATCTTAGAAAACATCTTATAAGTGGTATTGCAAAGGATGATGGGTCTAAAGTCTTGCATTGATGAAGGTTCCACTTTTTTAGGGACAAGATCAATAAAAGTGGAATTGAGTTGGGTTAAAAGTCTCCTAGATCTGAAAAAGTCCCGAGAAACATTTAAAAGGTCTTCAAAAGTAATGTCCCAGAATTATTGGAATAAGAAAGGAGGGAACCCATTAGGCCTTTATTTAACTTCCTAAGATTTGACTTAGAGAGAACTTGGAGAATCACCCGAATAAGGCAATCCATCTCATCAGATTTAGCCTCAATGTTCTTATGAGAATCAACAAAGAAGGAAACAACTTCTCTTGCAATGTCCTCTTTCATGTTAGGAATGGAGCCATCATCATTTTAAAGAAATCTGATCTTGTTTCTACTTCTATGTTTTAAAGTAGATTGGTGGAACTTAGTATTTTTGTCACCTTCAGGGGGCCAGTAGACCCTAGATTTTTAGAAAATCTCTTGTTGATTTTGTACGTGTAGCATAGAATTTTGGCACCTACTTGCTTTCTATCACTCTTAGGGCTTTTCACCTAGAAGGAGAAAGGTGGGCCAAAAATGCTTATTTCAACACTAGAAGGAATGGAAAAAGGGGTGAGAAGTGTGTGTGGATGTGTTTGAATGCTTAAAAATGCAGATAAATGAATGCAAACTAATCTAATGCAAGATGTTGGAAAACATAGTGTTGATTGTAAATATGAACTAGAAACCTAAACAAATAAAAAAAGACATGGATGAGACTGAACAAAGTGCACCTGGAGGTAGATTACTGTTGCTAGAAGATTCTGGAATCTTTTTGAAGTCACTGTTTATGGCCACTAGGACTAACTCGCCACAGATGGTGAATTAGTGCTACTTCTGGTGAAAACTTCTGAAAACGGGTTTTTTGACTATTGAGAGTTGAATTATGAGAAAATAAATTTTCAGGCCTACAAGTGGGACTAATTCACCATGCATGGAAAATCAGTCCTCCTACAGGAATTTTCAAAGTCAGGACTTGATTCTGTAGATCTAGAGCTGCAATTTTTTCTTCTACAGGTGTCTGCTTCGAAAATTGTTAGATTCAGGGTCTGAAAATGATTTTTTCTTGATAATTTGATTTGAATGATGAGAAGAAAATTTGAGAAACCTTGCAACTTGATCTTGAATGATTTCCAATCTCCCAAGAGCCCTAAATCATACAAACAAGACAAGAAAGAGAAATTGTTGATTGTTAGGGCATGAGGGTTTGCCTTGGTCAAAATTAAACCAAAATGATGAAATAATATAATGAAGCATGCAAAATTGAATAAATTACCTTGCCATGATGAATGATCTTGAAAGTCTATAGAAATACATGAAGATTAAGCCGTTGAATGCTTTAGGAAGGTAACTTGATGACTTCTAATGAAGAAACCCGAGCTTGCTTGACTTGAGATGGAAGATTGGTGGATGAATTATGAAGAAAGAATGTCATAATGAGTTGTTGGATGTAAAATGAGGATAAAAAAACTTATTTATAAAATATTGTGCCTTAGTATCCCGATTATACCTCATCACAGGTCGACATGTAGTGAAAATAAACTTTAAATTTCACTTTTTCCTGCTCAAAGGTCAAAATGGGGCAAGATAGGACTCATTCGCCACACATGGTGAATGGGTCAGACCTGGATGGGGCTGATTTTCCATGTATGGCGAATGGGTCCCATATGGGCCATTTCGATAGCTAAGAAGCTAGGAGATAAGGAAATAAGGTTTAAATTGCAACTTTGTAGGGTGTTTGATCAATTTTAGCCTTAGGATGCACAATATGGGTTAATATGGGATTATTAGTGATGATGTAAATGTCAAATAGGGCTTGGGACATAGAAATCAATGTGAAAGTGTGATTAAATACACTTTACAACACTAAAATAAGGTCCACATAGCCTAGGAAGGTACACAAACCAAAGTGAATGTGCAAGACACATTACAACACTAGTTTAAAGTTAAATTTACCTTCCAAGCCTTCTAAATTAATGTGATGATGTAATCAAACATGTTTTATAATGTTGAATAGGTTTATTAAGTCTAGAAAAGCATGTAAGTCCTTTACAAGACTCTACAACACTTTTTCAAGACGTTGATAAACACATTTTATTGAGTGTGGATGCATGAAATGCCTCACAACACTTGAATCAAAGCCTCATTAAGTCCAATTATCATGAATTATTCCCATGTTAAGCAAAGGGTCCTTTTTTTCTATGGCACAATACCATTGAGCTTGTAGAACCCTTTCTTTGTTGTATAAATCCTCATTTACATCACCTTTTTCCATCGAGTTTTGCACCTCTTTGATGTTGTCTCCAATAAACTTATTTATATGAATGATATTACCAAAAGAGAAGTTATTCCAACTTCTGACATTGTCCTTAACTCTCTTTAGTTTATTGGCTAAGAAAAACATATGAGTACAACCACATGGTTGATTTCACCATTTATTCACACGAGTTTTAAAATGAATGTGGTGAGTCCGCATGAATTTAAATTTGAAAGGGAAAGGAATTTTGAAAATTATCCTCCCAACAAAGGAGAAGGGAATTGTGATCCAAACTACATTTTTAGATAGTAGATAAGGATAGATCTGGTAGGATGTTCCAGTTAGAGGAAATAAGAATCCTATCAAGTTTCACTTGGATGAGGTGATTTCCCATTTGTATGTTAGACCAAGTAAATAAGGGCCTTGTCAAAGGGACATGAATGAGTCCAACAGAGTTGAGAAACCTAGCAAAATCCATCATGCTATTAGAAAAATCCTCCAATCCACCCTTTTCTCTGAAGGAAGCAGTAGAGAGTAAAAATCCCCACCCAACATCCAACGATCCTCTTTATTACTACTAATTTGATTGGTAAGAAAATATCATAAGTCTAGTCTATCAAGGTGAGAATTAGATCCATATATATTATAACCATATTCCACTTGTTTGAAATGACAAGATATTATAAAGAAACCAACAAGAAATTATTTTTAAAAATCCCCATAGAGTCTTTAAATGTATCTAGATTCCAACAAGTTGCTATACCACCAGAGGTTGTTTGAAGATGGTCAGCGCTTCCCTAAAGATTTGCGACATGGCTTAACCACCTCTTGTGGATCCATTAACTCTAATGGTTGTATCAGGAATTAAAAGGTTGACCTTTTGGTGCAATGAAAACCATGTGATCAAAAATTGGTATCAGAGCCAAAGGTGTTGGGTTCAAATCCCCTCGAGTAATATTGAGGGGGAAATTGTTGGCAGATGGTCAACGCTTCCCTCGAGATTCGTGACATGGCTTAACCCCTCTCATGGATCCATTAAATTCGATGGTTGTATCGAAGATTACAAGTTGACCTTTTGGTGCAACAACTATGGGACCAACAAAGGCACCATCTACTTCACTAACAAAAAAATTAGCATTGGACCAAAAATTCTTAACAACTTTTTCAAAAGTATCCTTTTTCATTTTAGTTTCCTAAATTAATAGAATATTTGGTCTATCATCAACCTGACAAGTCTTTAGAAAATGTTGTTCACATGGGTTGTTTAGGCCCCTTATGTTCTAAGATAACAACTTCATGTGAAACAAAAATAACAAGCAAACACCACCAAAAGCAAGGACAACAACCTTACTTCCTTTTCGACTTAGAACTTGATAGTGAAACTCTATAGTATTTTTCTTTTTTGAAGCCACTTCCCTTGCAAAGTCTTTGTTTCTAGCCTCCTAAGATGGCCTCCCCACTCTGTTTCCTCCTCCCACACTAGGTTTCTTTTCTTTTGGATTTGGGGTTAATTTGTGTCCAATATTCTTCATCCATTCCTTCAAGACGAGATAATGAGAAGCCCAACTAGAATAGAGTGTCCTCTAAATTTTTGTTTTGGTTTGAAGGTAGCTACAAGTTGTCTTAAATGAGTTGTTTTACTAGGGTGAGTTGGAAAGGGAAGAAACCACTCTAGAACCCTTTTGAGAGTCAATTTCACCCTCCTCCAAGACTTCAGATTTATCTTCTTGTTGGGTGTTAGATTTTTTTTAAGAAATCAACAATTCCTTTTAGTTTTCCTACTTAGGATTAGGGTCTACGACCTTATCGATCACCTCTTCTACTTTTCACAACACAATTTGAGGTTGTAGAACATATTGTTTAGGTTCTTTGAAGGGAAAGGTTGGTTCTTCTTTCAAAGGAGACGAATTTAGTGGAGTAGACATTTCTTTCGTTTGGGGCAGCTTATTCTTGATAGAGTGGGCTTTGTCTTCAATCAAGATGCTCTCTTCCAAGGGAGAGCCCGAGAGAGTTTTTCTCCCCCTTTTAACAAGCCTTTAAAGGGGCAAATTCAAAAGGTTTGGGTTAGAATTCTCTTTCTCCACCCCTTCATTAGTTTGGAACCCGAAAGATTTCTTCAGACCTTCCTTTCCTATTTTGACATCTTGGAGTCTTCTATTATAGGTATCCTAATAATGGCCAAATAGCTTGCAGTTTTGACAAAAATATTTTGCATTTTCATATTCCAAAGGTTGGATCCACTTGCCAAACTTGGACTTCAAAGTGACGGTGGTTGGGAGGATAGTGTTAACTATAACATTAACACATATTCTTGCAAACACCAATCTGTTCTTGAGTTGAGTAATCTTGTCAACCGCCAACAGCCTCCCAAAGGAATCAGTAATCCCCTTAAAGATACCATTACTATAGAACTATAATGGGAGACCCAAGAGGCGAACCCAAGTTGGTGCAACCTTCCCTAGGTCAGTAGATGGGTCAAAACCTAGTTTTCACTTATAAAGGTGGAGGAAGTTCTTAAAACCCAAATCAAAATCCCAAGACCCACCCATGAGCACTTTAATCAAGTCTTCATGTAGAAAAAAGATAAAAGAGAAACAAGCCCTTAGCTATTAGAAATTTTGTCTTTAGATTCCAAACCAAATAAACCCTTTTCCTTACTTGATCAATGTTCAGACGGTACACCAAAATTTTTCCCACCAAAGACAACTTTAGGTTATTGATAACATTGATCATTAATGCATCAGGTACTTCCACTTTCAAACCATCAAAGGAGTAGAAGTATAATTCCATACTTTGATGAGTCATGCCAAGAAGACTTTAACCCACAAGTTTTTGCACAAAAGATGTTGGATCCTCATCAGAGAAAAAAGATTCCAGACTGAGGGAGGGAAACCTCAAGATTTTGTCAAGGGTATAGACATTGAATCTTGTTGAAGAAGAGGTCGTATGTACCATAATAGAATCAGAGCAGGGGACAAAATTTTTGAATGGGTATCCTTCTCAGGGCCCCTCTAGACCGAAACATCCAAAAACCCTAGGAAAGTGTAGAGAATATTTTGAAAATGTAGAGCATGCTAATACTAGTAAATGACTATAGTACTATACCACATTCATGATTGTTATGCACTCTTTACCTTGAGGTATCTTGGTTGAAAACATAAAAAGTATCTCCTCATAAAAAAATATCTTCTACAATTATCCCTTGAAGCATTCTTTGGTATTGAAAAATATGTGACTGTCCTATTACATCTTAAGTGGCCATAGATTATAATATATAGTGTTATGTAACTATCTTATTACAGTTCTTTATTTATGCTATATATCCTTTATTATTCATTTTTTATACTTTATTTATCATTTCTTGTTGTGATCATTAATCTACCTATGCAAATATTACACTATCGACTATAATGAAGATATCTCAATCCATTTCTTAACTCTCTTCTTTACGATTCACCCATGAATATGAAAAAAATGTTGAGGTTTTATGAAAATCATGGAGTGTCTTTATAGGTGTGAACTGTTATCAAGATCTTAGGACAACATTCCCCTCATTTCTCAGTATCACTACATCATTTTGTTCTTAGTTGAAAATTCTCATTATTGCTTCTTTTCATGCATCTCACAATCATGGTTTACATTATTTCCGTAAATATTATCCCCACTTCAAAAATTCTTTACACTTTACATCAAATTTTTTTTGCATGACTTCTTTATGTAATCATGATATTGTCCCTTGCTTTTATGGTATGATCATTCCTAGGATTGTCATCTTGTGACTATCCTTTACTTTGAAATTTTCCTTATGAAACATGCAAACCCTTGAAGAAATATATCATTCAATAAGTACTCAATTTTTTGTTGACTATCTTACATTATAAGCCATGACCTGCATCACTCCTCTAGTTTTCGTAATTGAATAATGTTGTTTTATTTTTAGATGATGCAAGCAAAGACTCCTCTCGATGTTGATAGGGTAATGGAGCATAGTGTCTCTACTGCAATAGATAGCTCAATTCCTTTGATGGGGGTATGAGGTAAATTAGTAAATTTCAAATTACATTTGTTGTTATAGCTCTTTATTATTGAAAAATCAAATGATTATTGATTTATAGTTTAATTTTTATCTAGATGGTCTCTATAGGACTTTACAATGCCACAGACTGAGGTTATCACTCTTGCGAATGATGAGAGAGAACATTTGGAAGTAGTAAGTGATTATTTTGTTAAATATTTCATTTTTTATAATGTAATTTCAATATATTAATGTATATACTCTATTGTAATAGGTAAGACTCCATGAAGAATTAAATAGGAGGGACAACCCTCGAGTTCGAAGTAGACCACTATTATACATATCTCCATCCCCTTGATGATCAAAGGTTGTATGTGATATTTTTTCTTTACCTGGAGGGGAATTAATATTTATTGGGGTCCCTTTTTGTATGCCTATATGACATTTTTGTACATATATTTTGTATTGCATATACGTGACATTGTATGCCTATATGATATTCTTGTAAGCCTATATGGATATTTTGTATATGTTATATCAACATATATTGATGTATGCCTATATGGACTTTTGGTTAATGCATATATTTTTTATTGATGGTGTCCATATTTGCACTATATATCCAAGCTTCAATGGATATTTGTAGATGGTTTAGTTCAAATATTTAAAATCCAAGTGTATTCCATGCTTCATAACCTATTTCACATAAATTTCACCTATATTTTTTGGTTAATTATTATGTTTCCTACACTGGTATGTGTTTGCATGGTCTTCAATGACATATTTTTAGCATATAGTTATGGAATCAAGTTTTTTCAAGATAAAGTATAAATAATTTACACTATATTTCCAATTATTTTATTTAAGTATATTCAAGTACCAATCCTCTAGTTAGCTGATCACTACTTCAAATTTAGATACGTATTCTTTATGCCAACAGTTTCCTTCATCTCAAAAAAATGTTTTCCTATATTCACTAAAACGTTTATGACTGAATTGAGTTCAAACAATAGACGGGACTAGTTCGTTGGTGTACATTTTTTAGTTATAATATTATAAAGACACCTATGTTGACCAAAAATTATAAAGTGGACTTATTCTATAGCCATCCCAATGTGTTCAAATTGTCAGTTTGTCCTTAGGAGACGAATAATGTAAACAATGCTACTTGACAACCTTTTACTAAATGCAACTAACATTTTTTGGAACATCTAAAACATTTATTTTTTTTTGTCGATAAATTATATATTTTATTATTATTAAATTATAATATGAAAATACAAAAAATATGAACTGTTTGTTTTTGGAAGGCCATAACCAACTCAACTAAAAACCCCCTATAACCCCACAACAAAAACAACCTCAACCTATAATTTGTAGTCACCATTCGAGTGGATGAATGCATGAACCAAAATAGCTACCACAAGCTACACTACCCGAAACACCCACAAAGCAAAATTACAAAATTTGAAGCCATTACAAGGTCATAGACAACCAGTAACCAAATATCAAAAGAAGCAAAAGAAAATGGAAAAGGGTACTGAATTACCCCACTTCAAACCCTACAACCACCCTCAAACAGTACCTTGACCACGAACCTTGCCACCACCTCAGGCTTCACCACAACCCCTTACATGCAAAGCACCACAGCCTCAAGCCTTCCTCTACAACTCCATATCCAGCCATACACTAGCCAGCTTGAAATGAAAGAGTTCTGGGTTTGTTTTCTCTTTGGGAATCCCAATTGCAATCTCTAATTCCCAATCATGGACAAAGTCCAAAATAAAAGCCTAGTATTTTTTAGCCTCTGGCTTTCTTTCTAGTGTATTTCCAAGAGCTTTGTGTAAAAGGAAGGGGTGACATTGAAGTGGTACACCCAAGAAGCCAATCCAATCACCATCAATGGTGATGAAACCTTGCCTTGGCAATGCACAAGCTAGAATCTCCTCCAGGACAACCCGACATTCAAGTTTGACAAATCTTTCCATCACCCTTTGAATCCCCTCCTGCAAGTTGAAATGGAGACCCCATGCACAAAATAGAGAAGAAATTTTTGTATTTGTGCGATGACGAAACTTGGAAACCAAAAACTCGATTCCCAAGAGAGCTCAAACCAAACTAAGAATGGGTTACTTGTGGAAAAAAATTCTTTAGTCTTTCGTCTATGACAGGCCCTCGAAATACCATTTCTTGCTTTGAGGCATTGAGGGTGAAATTTTCTTCCATTCTCCTACCTACATCAACCTTTGGTGTGTACCAGTGAAGCCTGCAAAAACAAAATGAATGAACATTGAAAGTGTCAAGGAGTTAATATGCCTTGATCTTGCCCAACATTCAAAGCCCTTGTACCACACAAATCGAAATGATGCCACACCACATCAACTGACCGCTTCATTAATGAGGTTGAGATCGACCACCACCTTTTATCCCTCCTGCCAAATCTCTGTTATGTTTGAACCAAATTGCTCAGCTATTTTCACCACCATTTTTGATAGTTGGTCTGCCAAGGTGTTTCCTTCACGATAGATGTGAGAAATTTTAAACTTTAAAAATTATTGAGTTTGGTTCAAATTATATTGACTATTTTTTTCTAGTTTCCAGACTTGTGCTTTGCCATTGGAAATCGCTTTGACAATCACTTGCGAATCCCCTTCCAAATGTAATCTTTCTACATTTAGCTTGTTTGCCAAATCCACTGCTAGGAGTGTAGCTTGCACCTTTGCCTGGTTATTCGTGCCTTTCACCAACTTCTTAGTCTTAATTGCTAAAATGTTATGCAACCCACAATTGCTAAGATGAAATGTTTCAAAGAGCCACAATATTTAAGCAACAACTTTTCAAAATTTGCTTCCTATGGAAACAAAAAATGTATCCCTTTTTGCTTGCTTGATATGGGAATAATTGATGAAAAATTGGATTTAATGACACCTTGATCTAGTGTTGTGAGGTGTTTTACACATCCACAATAGGTCTTGGACCCTTTCAAATTGAATAAAATACATTTCTTGTAAATGTGTTGTGAATCACTTTCACACTTTTCTAGACTTTAATTAAACATTTAAGTCTAATGGTCCATTTTCCCCACTTTTGAATTAAATATTATTTTAATTCAAAAGTTAGCTTTTCCATCTTGTTCTATAATTAAATAACTATTTCAATTATTTAATTATTCATTAGTCTTTTCTCTCTATAATTAAATAAATATTTATTTAATTATTTATTCTTTCTTTATCTCCCCAATTAAATAATTATTTTAATTATTTAATTATCTCATTATTTGTTCTCACCTTTTCTTTTGAAATAAATAAAATTAACATTTTATTTATTTATCCTATGTTGTCCACCTAAATTAAATAATATTTATTATTTAATTTCTCTTACCACCTCTTTTTCTATTCCAATCTTATCTTCCATCTCAAGTCTTTTTCTATACATGTCTCAATTAACCTCCACCCTTGATTAAGTTATTTTCTAATTTAATCTTGGCCCTTGGTCATGATCCTTATTCTAGCCACTCCTTTATAAAAGGAGATCTTTAAACCCTAATTCATTCGCCTAATAATTCATTCATAATTCACACATCATTCATTATCTATCTCAAGTCAAGCAAGCTAGGGTTTAGCATTTTTGAGTCTTCACAAGGAAGCATCTTCAAGAACATCATCAAGGCATTCAAAAGAAAAATTCTTCATACATTGTTGCAACAATTCAAGATCCTTCATCATGGCAAGTTTCTAATTGCATTTTTTCATGTTTCACCATTTTGGTTTAATTACGTAAATAGGGTTTGACCAAGACAAACCCCCATTCCCTAACAATCAACATTTCTCTTTCTTTCATTGTGTGATTACAGATTTAGGTGCTTGAATGGCTTGTACATGATTGAAGAATAGGTTTCAAAAATGTTGAAGTTATCTCCCTATTGGAAAGGTCAACACCTACACAAAAAGTCACCAAGAGTGCTAAAAATTAGGGTTTCAGATCTAGACACATAAAGGTGTAGATTGAGTAGATCAAGAGCTTCAGATTCAATTTTTGAGTTTTCAGAAAAGCCAAAGTGGACTAGTTTTCCCATAGTGGCGAATGAGCCCCACTATACCCTATTTTCTAGAGATTTTTACAGATTTGGACACACATTTCGCTAAAATGAGGCCCTAGAGTAGTTTTCTAGAATTGGGATTGATTCGCCCAGAATGGCGAATGAGTCCTACCAGGCCTAAAAATCAACATTTTTAGAATTTTAGAGTCATTTCCAGTCCTCAACAAGTTTACAAGTGCACACATTCACTTTTATAACTTTTTTTTTGTTTTACTTGCATTTCTATCCATCTTTCTAGGTATTTTGCATACAACACTGTGGTTTCAAACATCTTGCATTTCTTTAGTTTTTATTCAATAATTGATCTATTTAATTAGTTTTATGCATTTAGAACATTTCATATAGGCATATTTCATTCATATTACATTAATTTTGAGTGTTTACATTACTTTTTGGCCCATCTTTCTCCTTTAGGTGAAAAACCCTAGAAATGCTATAAAGACCTTGGAAGCCAAAATCTTTGTATACATTTTGATGAACCTACATTTAGAATACATCCTTTTTTTATTTGTAGTCCATCATCATCCTAAAATTAGCTTTCATTTGACTTTGCATTGCATTTTGCTTTAGTTAATTTACATTCTAGGCTTTCATATTTTTGCATTAGTTAAAGTGCATTTAGGTTACATTTTTGCATCTCAAATCTTTGGAAAACATCTAAAAACTATATTTTCACTTAGGTTACACATAATACAACATGAAAAGCATAAAAACCTATTGAAAATTATTGAAAATTTTGGGAAAAACCCTATTGGGACTCATTCGCCACCTTGGGTGAATCAATCCCTATACACATTTGAAACTACCTTTTACAACACTAAAAACCTTATTTTTAAACTTTTGTTTGCTGCCTTTGCTTAGTTGTTTCATTGGGTTGAATTTTTGTTACTATGTCATAGAAAAATGTCTGGTTGTCATTCTCATGGCCTTTTAGGTCTTGTTTCATCATTTTTTATATGTTTTTTCTTAATTTTATATTGAAACATGGCTTGAACATGCTTATTTTTAATGCTAATATTAAATATTGAAGTCTTGTGAATGTGTTGTGAAGTGTTGTAAAACATTTCTACATTATTCTAGACTATTTAATACAATTCACTTAAAAATCATCATTTGACACATCAACAAGTCCTATTTTAAAGTTTTGTTAACTCTTTTTATCAAGATTCATGCTTTTTTAGGCATTTCCCCCTTATTTGCACTTTTCTCATGTCTTGTTGGACCTTCTTATACACTCATAATAATATCTCGACACACAACATTAAATAGCATTTAATTCCCGACACTTGAATACACCCTCAAGGTTGGACCCATTCACCATGGGTGGCAAATGAGTCCACCTTGACAAAAAATCAAAATAATTCAAATTTCTTTTGGGATTTTATTCAATTTTACACTTGATGTTGGCCTATGATGATGTACTGTGATGATGTATACTCGATACTAAGACACATGAATTGTATAAATAAACTAATTTCATCTCATTTTACATCCATCCAAAATCTCCAAGCATCCAACACGTTATTTTTCACATCCATCAAGCATTCTCTAAGCATTCAAGCATTCAACTATAGCATTTTGTCAAGCACTTTGCAATAGATCATTAAACAATCATTGAAGCATCTTGGAGTAACCATTGACATTGATTCGGATTTGCATCTTCAAGGATTTTGAGGTAAGTTGTAATACTTTATGTTATTCATTTATCTTCTCCCTTGCATTTCATATATTTTCATTGGGTTTGAGTACCAAAGTGGGGTTTGACCAAGGCAAACCTCTATTTGCTAAACCACCAACATTTTCCCCCTTTTTGTATGTGTTATTTTGCAGATTTAATAGGTCTAAAAGGTGTTGAAAAGTGGAATCAAGTCAATTGAGCTCTCCAAGAAATTTCATCATCTTTTCTCCTCTTCTAAGTACTTTCTGTCTATTTTTTGCATAATTTGACCTTAGTAACTCAACATTCAAGATTTGATAGATTTGATGTTGCAGAGTTGCTGAATGTACTTCCACAAGTTCAAGATTGGACTGATTTGCCACCCTTGGCGAATGAGTCCACCTTGACATCCAAAATATAGATTTTGTCAGATCTAGGATCCATGTAGACAAAAATCAGTTTCTAACACTTTTCACTTGACAGTGGACTGATTCACCACCCTTGGTGAATGAGTCCATCAGTGAATTTTCTGTAATCTCAAATCTCCCTTCTAGACATTTCTACAGCTTCAATTCAAGTCCAAGTGCACTCTGATTTCATCCTTCTCTTTATGTTATATACATTTCATTCATTTAGTTCATGATTGCATATCACATTGTGTTTTCAAACATAGCTTAGATCTTAGTCTTGCATCCATTTTCATTCATTTAGGTTAGTTAATTACACTTAGTTTAGTTCATTTAGCATAAACACTATCACAGATTGCATAATTTGAATGAACCTCTAGCATTTTTGGTCCTAATCCCTCTCCTTTTAGGTGAAAAACACTACAAGAGTTAGAGAGACTTAGTGCACTAAAAATCAACAATTCAGTTACATGCATTTCTTTAAATCTAGCTTAAATTGGTCCATTTCATGCATTGCTTAATTTCCAATTTACATTCACAACATTTCATTTTCAAATCATTGCATAATGTAATCAGTAAATTACATTGTTTGAAATATGAAAAATTGCATTTCATCCTATGTCTTTACATTGCATTTTAAGTTTGCATAGCTTCTATTACACTTAAATAATTATAAATAAGTATTGTTTCCATTCATGGCACTTATGGATAGCATTAGATTGTTACAATTTTCATTTTCAACATAGTTCCCAGTTCATTTAGATCAAATTCATTAGAAAATGAAAACTAAAAACTAAAAACATCAAATGACCCAATTCAAAAGAGGATTCAATTTATAAAAAAGAATTACATCCAAGCCCTTTAGTATTAATGACTTAGACATGTTGGATGAAGCCCTTAAAGACTTCATCTCTCCTAGATCAACCACTAAAGGTTTGACACAAGAGGATGCAAGCATTGATACTCATGATAATCATACTTGTTTACTTGTTCTTCTTCTGATATATCTCCCATTGGTGATGAAGGTATCTTGATGAAAGAAGACACAATCATTGAAGATAATGAAAGAATTTCTTGTCTTCCTCCTCCTCCCCCTTGGAAAGACAAAACTAAGATCATGGCCACTACTCCCAACACCTCCCCTAATTGTGAAAATGCTTTAGTGAATAACAATACAATCATAAATGATCATGACAAACACATTTGTGTGGAGGATATGATTGAGAGCTAAGAAAATCCTTCCTCTCCCACTCAAGAATACATTCAAGGACATGAAGATGTAAGTCTAGATAATCATGGCAATTAAACCTTTTCTTCTGGACTAATATCTTCTCTAGACATGAAGTGGATAGTTTGGTGTTAGAAGATATTCTCATTGACACTCATGAGAATCTTATTCCTCCCTTTCCTAATACCCCTACCATTTGGGACATCTTATTTGAACAAAAAGTCCAATCATTGGTAAATATGAAACTCCTAGTCATCCTTCCAATCTCTTTCCTAGCTATGAGAGTTTCTTAGCGCAAGAGAATAACAATGTTGACACACTCCATAGTTCCACACCATCTAATATCTCTTCTATTTGTGGGAATAAAGTGATAGAAGAATGTGAAAGCATAGAAAATCATGATAATGTTGAAAGCTCCTCTTCTATAAGTTCTCCTACTTTGGAAGATATTATGGCACAAGAGAAAGAGATCATAAACACATATTTTAACATCCATATACCTAGTCTACATTCATCTTCTAACTCCCCTATTTGTGAGAATGTTTTTGTGAGCAATCACATTATTTGTGAGGAGGATATGTTGGCATTAGATGATCAAACCCATAATGTTAGAATTGTGAAGAAAGCACAAAACCACGACCCATAGGATAAAACACAAACAAAGACACCTTCCACACAAGATATATGCAATTATTTTTTCAAAATTTTTTACCTCGAGATGCGTGCAAGGTTGTACAGGTATTTTTTTTTTGCCTCAGAGGTCAACTGCTCAGATTTTGACAAATTTTATATGGAAATAGGGATTTTTGGGCCTTTTGATCATGATGGTTAGGTCCATTTGGGCTCAAAATTCTCCAAAAAATTGAGCACCCCATCGATCTAGCAAAAAAGCCCTTTCTTCAAACCCTCACAAATCTGACAAACGAAAGCCAAATTTGATGAAACAAAGGTCGATCTTGACTACTACGATAGCTCGGGATTCAATGGAGAGGTATTATTTGACCTTGGATTCATCAAAAAATTCCCACCTTCAAATTTTGAAAACAAATAAAGAGGATTCAGATTTGAAGCTTGCAACCTTTGTTGAAGAAAAACTCATAAATCGAGAAGGGGTTCACTGAATCCATGCTTTGATACCATGTTATAATTGTGAAATAAGCACAAAACCATGAGCCATAGGATCAAACACAAACAAAGACACCTTCCACACAAGAGATCTGCAAACAAATATATGCAATTATCTTCAACAAGAAAAGGCTACAGAAGAGAGAAAACTTTCAAGAAGATATGAAAGTTATAGATATTCTCCTGTTAATAATTACAATGAGATCAATCCTTATAAAAGGAGATCAAGAAACCCTAAAGTGAAACCTAAAAGGGAAACCCTAGTGTGCACAATTAATAATTAATAAACAATTAATTATTAATGTGCCTAAGTTTAGCTTAAGTAACTAAAGTGATAAGTGACTTAATTAATTAACCAATATGATTAAATTAATTAAGTGAAATAACTTGTTACTATAACACATAAGACCTATGAAAATTCTTTTTCTTTTACTTCCAATATTTTGGACGACATTATTGGCCAAAGGGATGTAATCACAGATAATCATGATAATCATACTTGTTCTTCTCCTAATGTCTCTTCTACTAGTGAAGAAGATATTTTTGGATTACACAAACTATTCATTGAAAGTCATGAGAATCTTCTTGCTCCCTTTCTTAATTTTTCCCCTATACATAATTGAGCAAAATGATCTAATCATCAAAAAACAAGAATGTGATGATTTTTCTTCTCTTGATGCCTCCTCTCCTAGGAGTGACAAAGTTACTCTACAAAACCTATTAATGGAATGTGATCAACTTCTTGTTTGCTTCTCTCCTAAAAAATATCCTAATAGGGAAGGTATCATCAACACTATCATGTGTAAACCAAAAATCAACCTCACATTGAAGCATCCTGAATTGCTTGATATGAATCAACCCTTAAACCAAATGTTAGGAGTTTATGACAAATCTCCTTCTAATCCTAAAAATAAAACGGTTACATGTGCTATAATTAGTACCAAGAAAAAGGATATAGAAATACAAAAAAAATTTGAGAAAGCCACAAAGCTATTGGACAATGCTTTAGAAACCTTTGATTTCATACCTCTATGAATGGGAGAATACAAGATCATAACAAAAGAGTCTAAAATGAAAAAAAGAGAAACTAGTACCGATAATAAAAAATTAAAAAGCATTCACTTCAACCAACTTAAAACCAAAAAAAACATCCAATATAAACATTAAAGAAATTCAACAACCACCAAATCGAAAAAAAATGACAACTTTTTGGATAACAACTTGGGAAAGGATGTGATGCTATAGAACAAGGTATCCATGTCCATATACAACCTAATGATCTTGGTTATTTTCCTTCAAAACAAAAACCTTCATCCAATGCCAACATTGTCACAAACAATTCTTCCAAGACAACTTTAACCTTGGTACATCTGAAACTAATAAACATCTCATTAAATATGTATCAAGGAGAAACTTTGTCTACTTATCAAAATAAATAACATTGGTTGTTGCTCGTTACCCTGTAATAGTTGTAGGATCATAATTGCAAGGAGCACCATATCATCATCCATTCTAGGCTCACCTTTTTCTTGCACTAATTGGGGGCAAGGGGTTCAGTAGCCTTGTCCTCGTATGTCACTTCTCCTTGTCTCTTTTGTATAGTCATTAACCTTTCATGAATATATAAGAGCAAGCTTGGGATGTGGAGGACATGCCTTAAGTTGAATCACATGCGACATACTTATTCATGATATAGCTCAATTTGGAAACATATGACTTGGCATAGGGCTTTCCAAGTTGTCTGTTATGTCTTCTTTCATTTATGATTCACTAATTTAAAGTAATTACTCATAGTAATGGTGCTAGCAATTGCTTTAAAGTGGGGACATACATAGATGACATCTTTTGGCAAACAATTTCATGGTGTGATTTTTTTTTCTTGTGATGTGTCCTCTTATTGGTGGTGTCATTGGGTTTGGTGTCGTCAAAGAGTTTACGATCAATTGATATGGCCTAATGTGAATGAGGCATCCCATGGGCAATGATCTAACACCCTGACTTGTCCTCTCTTGGAGACATTAGGCACAATTCTCCCTAAGAAGAAGACCTTACATGAATAAATCAAAATCCCCTTTGACAAAATTCTTTACATAATATTCAAAAACATTTACAAAAAGTATTTTCATTGTGGTGCCTTATAAAAGTTATTAGGAGCATAACTTTGGTATGGTTAGCATAATGGGAAGCCGACACATAGGCATGAATTTATCACTAAACCACTTCTCTGGGAAAACTCACCCTATGGACAACCTGAAGTTCTGTGGCCCCAGAGTGAGCACATCTTTGATCCACCTCATGTTTCTTTCCTTTAGATTGTGTATCTAGTTTTTCTGCAAATCATTCACCTTGTGCATGTTCTTTTGCACTCATGTTGGTTTGACTTAGGATCTTGGATCCTGGGGGCTTGACCGATTCCTTGATCTTTGTAATCCTTTGCACCCACATTGGTACAATTGGACCCCTCTTGAAAGACTACTTTACTATGAGTATGAAGTAAGTTCATCCTCTCACTAAAGCGGGGGCTAACTATGGACATGGAAAAAGTATCCCTTTTTACTTGCTTGATATGGGAATAATTGATGACAAATTCAACTTAAAGACGCCTTGATCTAGTGTTGTGAGGTGTTTTACACATCTACATTAGGTCTTGGACCCTTGCAAATTGAATAAATACATTTCTTGTAAAGGTGTTGTAAAGTGTTGTGGATCACTTTCACACTTTTCTAGACTTTTATTAAACATTAGGTCTAATGGTCTTTTTTCACCACTTTTGAATTAAATATTATTTTAATTCAAAAGTTAGATTTTCCATAGATTCTTCTATAATTAAATAATTATTTCAATTATTTAATTATTCATTCACCTTTTCTCTCTATAATTAAATAAATATTTAATTTAATTATTTATCCTTTCTTCATCTCCCCAATTAAATAATCATTTTAATTATTTAATTATCTCATTATTTGCTCTCACATTTCTTTTGAAATAAATAAAATCAATATTTTATTTATTTATCTTATGTTGGCCACCTAAATTAAATAATCTTTATTATTTAATTTCTTTTACCACCTCTTTTTCTGTGCCAATTATCTTATCTTCCATCTCAAGTCTTTATCTATCCATGTCTCAATTAACCTCCACCTTTGATTAAGTTATTTTCTAATTTAATCTTGGCCCTTAGTCATGATCCTTATTCTAGCCACTTCTTTATAAAAGGAGACCTTTAAACCCTAATTCATTCACCTAGTAATTCATTCATAATTCTTTATCTATCTCAAGTCAAGCAAGCTAGGGTTTAGCATTTTTGAGTCTTCACAAGGAAGCATCTTCAAGAACATCATCAAAGCATTCAAAAGCAAGATTCTTCATCCATTGTTTTAGCAATTCAAGATCCTTCATCATGGCAAGTTTCTAATTGCATTATTTCATGTTTCATCATTTTATTTCATCATTTTGGTTTAATTACCTAAATGAGGTTTGACCAAGGCAAACCCCCATTCCCTAACAATCAACATTTCTCGTTCTTTCGTTGTGTGATTGCAAATTTAGGTGCTTGGATGGATTTGAAATGATTGAAGAATAGGTTTAAAACTTGTTGAAGTTATCTACCTTTGGTAATGTCAAAACCTACACAAAAATTCACCAAGAGAACTAAAAATTAGGGTTTCAGATCCGAACACCTGGAGGTGCAGATTGAGCAAATTGAGAGCTTTAGATTCCATTTTTGAGTTTTTCGAAAATCCAAAGTGGACTACTTCACCCAAAGTGGTGAATGTGTCCTAGTTTACCTATTTTCTAGATATTTTTGCAAATTTGGACACCCATTTGGCTAAAACAGGCCCCGATGCAATTTTCTAGAACTGAGACTGATTTGCCTAGAATGTCAAATGAGTCCCACTAGGCCTAAAGTTCAACATTTTTAGAATTTTAGAGTCATTTTCAGTCCTCAACAAGTTTACAGGTGCACACATTCAGTTTTACAACTTTTTGTTTTGTTTTACTTGCATTTCTATTCATCTTTCAAGGACTTTTGCAAACAACACTGTGTTGTCAAACATCTTGCATTTCTTTAGTTTTAATTCAATAATTGATCTATTTTATCAGTTTTTGACATTTAGAACATCTCATTTAGGCACATTTCATCCATATTACATTAATCTTGAGTGTTTACATTGCATTTTGGCCCATCTTTCTCCTTTTAGGTGAAAAACCCTAGAAGTGCTAGAAAGACCTTGAAAGCCAAAATCTTTGTATTCAGTTCCCTTTCGTACTTCAGTATCTTAAGAAAAATTTTGGTGCAATGTAGTTTGAAATGTTCTTGCATGCTAGGGTACAAAACAAGACATTTCCTAACATAAACTTACCCACCTTGATGTGTTGGAGCTACCCATTCGGTCATACATTGAACATAACAAAAATTACACCACCTTGCAACTTTACATTACATGCATCTGACATTTTTTCCATAAACTAAAATCTTCTTACCATGAGCATATGGATTGGAGATATGAGAAAATGGGAGATGTTACTTTAGAGGGACCCTACATGACCTTGTACCTTTAGGAAAAATGTTTCTAAGTGTCATGATTTTTTAGTAACAACTCATGAAAGTTTTCTACCCTTTCACACTTTGGTCTCTTAAGAGAAATTGTTGGTACAATGTAGCCCTAAAAGTTTCAACATGCTAGGGTAAAAAATAGGGCCTTGAATGGTATAAACCTACCCACTTGGACATGTTGGAACTATTGGTTTTTTCAAACAATGAACAAAATGAAAATTACACTAACTTGAAACTTTACATTGCATGCATTTGACACTTTTCCAATCGACTAAACTTATCACCATGGGAAAATGGATTGGAGGTATGAAAAACTAAGGGATTTTATTATAGAGAGTCCCTACATGACCTTGTACCTATAGATATAATGTTTCTAAGTTCCACGATTTTTGAGTAATAGCTCATCAAAGTTTGTTGTCTTTTCATACTTGCTCTCTTAAGAGAAATCACTGATGCAATGTAGCCCATAAGGTTTTGGCATGTAGGGGCATGAAGGGTGATTGTACAATAGTGGTCTACAATTGTTGGCCAAACTGGACACTGAAATTATTTTTTTAAACTAAATCTTCACTTCTGGACACTTATAACGGCTAAACTGTGAAGAATTTGAAGATGATGCAAACTAGAGTTTCATGAAATTTTGTCTGTAGATTCTAATTTTTTTTTTTTCATTTTTTTGGAATTAGATTGCACTTGTTTTCTCATCTACCTCGAAAACTAGTTTTTTTAAGATTTTTTTTTTTAAATGACACTCACCGTATAACACATAACTTTTTTTCCACAAAGGATAAAATTCTAATTCTTTCAAATTTAGATTTTTAACTCCAATATTTAGTGCTTCCACTTGGTTGGATTTTTTTTATTGAATATTTTTTTTTTAATCAAGTTTTGAAGTCAAACCAATTACAATTAAGACATAGTGTGACCATATAACACATAACCTTTTTTTGTATGTATCAAATTTCAATTTTTTTTTTGTTGGATCAATAATTCAATAGCTGGTGCACTCATATTTTTCAATTTTTTTTTGATAATCTACTATTTTTCCACATGTGCAAAACAAAGAGCTTGATTTTTGGTGAAAAACCTACATTCACAAGAAATAAAAAATAAATATAATAATAAAATTAAATTTATTTATAATTATACTTTCTAGGAATTTTATAATAAGGACTACATACTTACAATTTTTTTTTAAAAAATTAATTCATTTGATCCCCCAAAAGGTAAATCAAAAGTGGTTTTTTATCAGCATTTTGATAGGTGTAAAGGAGACTCAGTTATATGTATAGTTTAAAACTAGTGGGGTTCTATTCAAGGGGGCTTGGTCTAAGGTGGTTTGATGAAGCCCTCTTCAATTGGAATTCTTTAAATGGAAAATTTCAAGGCTTAAATCATTATTTTTTTGAAAATATGTGATTTCAGCAAAAATAGGATCTCCAAGAAAGTGCAAACCACTATTGTGGAAGCACCATGAAATAAGACCTTTCTTAGCATAAACCCATCCATCTAGATGTTTTGGAACTATCAGTTTGGTCACAAAATGAACAAAACAAAAATTACACCACCTTGCAACTTTACATTGCTTGCATTTGGTGCTTTTTCCATCGACTAAAAACTTGTCGCCATGGGAAAATGGATTGGAGGTATAAAAAACTGAGAGATGTTATTATAGAGGGACCCTACATGACCTTTTATCTTCAAAAAAAATGTTTCTAAGTGTCATGGTTTTTGAGTAAAAACTGATCAAATTTTTCTTCTCTTTCATATTTTGGTCTTTTAAGAGAAATTGTAGGTACAATGTAGCTTAGAATGTTCCTCCATGCAAGGGTACTGCGAAAAGGACCTTTCCTAGCATAAATCCACCCATATGGATGTGTTGGAACTATTATTTTTGTCACACAATGAACATAACGAGAATTTGAACACCTTGCAACTTTACACTACATTCATCTAACACTTTGTCCATTGACTGAAAAACTGTAACCATAAGAAAATGGATTGGAGGTATGAAAAACAAGAGAGGTTATTGTTGAGGGACCCTACATGACTTTTTACCTTTAGAAAAAATGTTTTTAAGTACCATGGTTTCTAAGTAACAACTCATCAAAGTTTGTTGCCCTTTGGCACTTTGGTCTCTTAAAAGAAATCGTCGATGCAATGTAGCTTGAAACATTTCGACATGAAAGGTTGAAAAATAGGATCTCTCCTTGCATAATCCAACCCATCTGGGTGTGTTGTAAATTTTGGTTTTTTTACATGATGACTAAAAAAATTACATCTTGCAACTTTATATTGCATCCATCTGACACTTTTTCTATCAAGTGAAAGCATGTCACCACGGGTAAATGGATTGGAGGTATGAAAAAAAAGAGACATTATTGTAGAGGGGCCCTTCATGAAACTATACCTTTAGATGCAATTTTTCTAAGTGTCATGTTTTTGAGTAATAGCTCGTCAAAGTTTGTTTTCTTTTCACACTTTGGTCTCTTAAGAGAAATCGTCAGTGTAATGTAGCCCAAAACATTCTAGAATGCAAGGGAGAAAAATAGGACCTTTCCTAGCATAAACCTATTGGTGGCAAAATTGACACAACAAAATGCAAGCAAAATGTAATCACCTTACCTCTCCTGAAAAAGACAAACAGTTGTTAAATTGATCACCTTCCAAGGTCCTGGATGTTGGGTCACAATGTTGTTGTTTTGCTAAGTGGTCAATGAAGCTATAATGTTCAAGGGGCCTGTTGGTAGAAGGAACACAAACTAAATTCTATGAATAAATCTAATGTTTGGGGGGGGGGTGTAAATAAATAGAAAAATATAGAACAGGGTTCTGAATAGAAAAACATGAACACAAATCTCTTCACATCCAGACATGTAACTTAACAATGAACATTTTCTTAACTAACTAAAACCATAAAATGATGCAATCCATAGAATAACCTATACTATTGCATTCATTCATAGTGCAGATTCAAAACCCATAACCATTCACCATAACTTTTCTTTCAAAACTTCATTTCAAAGTAAGAACATATCACCAAATCATTGCTAGAATTCACAGATCAACAAATATAAAGAAATCTCATCCACTGATAACTCAATGAAATAGTTTTAGATTCAGAATCTTCTATTGATTTTCACCAAATAATAAATAGTTATGTACAAAAAAACTCACTAGAATATGAATAACTATGGTTCATCAATATTATCACTAAATTATCAAACTTCTAAAAGTAACATAATTACATAAAAACTGTAAAAGTGTTTCTAAAAGTATCCTTGCATGAAAGCTTGTAAAATATTAAAACTATTAAAACTCTATCTTCTATCTCTCTTAGATAGCTAATCCTCTCTTCAATTAGTTGACCTTTACAATATGAGAAAAAGTTCAACTTATAGACCGAGGATCCAGATAACTGAATGCCATTAATGCTACAAAATCAATTCCACAACTCAAGGGGCAACTAAGCAACATGAAACAACTTCCATAGTCATCTTTAGTTAATTGAAGATGAATCCTTATCCAAAATATGTAGGCAAAGGAAGAAGATTAGACTGTAGGGAATCCTGAGTTGGAATTGTCTCCTAAGCTTGAAAAGTAGTAGTTACCTAGCTGACCATGTCATTCGGTGCCTATCTAGAAAAATAACATTCCATTGCCACTTCACTCCCCCATTTTATTTTCAAGTAGGCGTTCATCATAATTACTAAACACTTGTTTGAGCACATCTTCATCTAGCCCATCTACCCAATTGTCTTCAAATTTTATTCTTTTCAACTCAGCAGAGGAAAACTCTTGCATATCTCCTAGTTTAATAAGCTCTTTTCGAGCAACCTTTACCTCCTCCATAATATCCATAAATCTATCAATTAACAATCATCACCATCATCCTATTTTTCATTGCCCCCTTGAACCTATCATTCCATTTTTCCTTTAGTTTATAAAAGAGAGAGTCCATCTTTCACAGGGATATCCTCATTCACCATCATGGCAATAACTGCTTCCAATTCCTCAATTTGCTCAGTTGAATCTTTCCCAGCTTGTTGTACCTCATTCCTATGTTCATAAATGAATGGAGACCAAAACCTAATAATGTTGATGGTCTTTTCAATGAAATCTGCATTATCCTCCTCAAGGATGGGTTGCTCCAACAAAGTTTGCTTTGGTAGCTTGTTGATATCTTTCAATTTCTTCACGTGTTCTCTATATTCTTCTTCTTGTTTCCCAAGGGTATCAACATGTGAAGTCATTTCATTAACTAATTACCCTACACCTTTATGAGCCTTATGACTTTCAACAAGCAATTCCTCTACCTCTTGGTTCAATTGATCAATCCATCTATCCAACATCCCTAATTTTCTTCTCATTTCCACGAGGTCATCAACCTCTTTCTTACTTAAAACAAAATGAGTGTCCCAAGAGTAGTAGATTGTGAAGAAACACAAGGAAAAGTCTTTCAAGAACTTATACAATTGATCCAATTGAGCTTTGAGCTCATCCTTTTCTTATCTTTAATCATCCTTGATTTAGTAGAAGATGCTACAATATCAATAAGATCCATTTGTTGGTTCCTTGTTGCCCTCCCCAAGTTCACAGTGCCTAGTTTATAATCACTTAACTGCATTTCTTGTTTATCCTTGTCAACCATATGAGTGGAACATTCAACTACAATTTCTCCAACATCTGTCAATTTAGTGGAATGGAGGACTCTAGCCTTTTTCTTGGGCCTCTCCTAATTTTCCTTTATTATATCATCCTAGTTTAGGGGCTAAGGCCAGACTATCTGTTTCCTCTCCAAGTTGATATTTAACCATGTTGGGGCAGCATGAGGAGTAATCATTTGTGGTGAAGAAGAAGTGGTAGAAGAGAGGGGTTGCCAAAGTGTTACCTTAGGTTGAGAATCAACCTCTTGTTGCCGCTCCTTTTCTGCCATCTCTTTAGCTAGCCTATCAACTTCAACTTTCTCTTTTTCCTCTTGTTCTCTTTTGGCTTCTTGTTCCTCTTCTAACCTCCTCTCTTCCAGCATCTTAACTCTTTGCTTTTCCATTTCTTTAACTTTCTCCCACATTTTTGCAACCTCTTGATCGTGCTTGGCTTATTCCTCTACCTCTTTTTCGTTTAGTACGAGTTCCTCTTCTTCTTTCTTCTTTTGATCCTCCTCTATAGCTTTGAATTTGGCCTCAAGGGCCTCTCTTTCTCTTCTCTACTGAGCCTTCTCCTCCTCTATCTCATGGATCTTCTACATAAGGGTTAATTTATCCCTTTCCTCTTTAGTTTTCAATTCAATTTCTCTTTGTTGTTGCAAAAGATCCTCATTTTCTTTATTTTTCCTTGCCAGCTCCTCAACTTTGGCTTTAGCCTCCAATTCTCATTGTTTTGCAAGTTCATTAGCTTGTGCCTTAGCATCATCCTCCTTCTTTTCATCTTCAAAGAGTTTCCATTGGTCCTCTGGGGTTAAAACATGCTTGGTTTCAACATCTTCAATATCCTCAGTAGGTGCAGTTACAAGAGGCTCATTATCTAATTGTATAGCTTATGAATTAGTGTCTGTGTCATGTATCTCAACCTCCTTTTGCTTAAGAGTCTCATTTTTCTCATGGAGGCTGCTTGCAGGTACTTCTCTAGTAGATTTTTTTAGGAGAGAGGTTGAGATGAGGTTTCCCCTACAGCTACTGTAGTTTCCTCATCTTGTGACTCATGGGTATCTTGAGCATGTACACCTAGATAAACATCCCTTCTAGGGCTGGGAGGATAATACTCTAGTTGTTCTTTAGGGGTCATCTTCCTCTTAGTTCTCCTATAACCTTGGGTACCTCCTACATTTCTCTTCTTTTAGGATTGAGCTTCTGGCTCCTTTATTCTCATTACCACCCATTTGATACTCCTATCCATAATTGTCTTGGAAATTTTTTTAATATCTATAAAATCCTCTTCATCCCAATTTATTGGGTCTAGGCTCTTGGTACCTATATTCTCTACTTCATACTCGAGGTCCAAAACTACACCACCATCTAATAGTGTTTCATGAATGTCTTCCTTTACCCCATATTCAATCATTAGTGGAATGGTAAGCCTTTCATAGTTCTTTTTCCTTACATCACAATCATCCTGCAAATCTATCCAAAAATCTTCTAACAAGTATTGTTTATAAAAAATGGTGGGAAGAAAATTATTCATCTTATGCTTAGGTTCAAAGTGTTTCCAGTCTATATACAATCCAAAATTCAAGTAACTCAACTCATCACACACTGTTTTTGCAGCCAAACTATGAAGAGAACAAAATTCTCCCAACTTCATAGGAAACTTGTGACATCTAGGTTTGTGTTTATTTGCAAATTTGTTATTGACTGTCAAGGATTGATTTATAAACTCCATGAGAACAATCCTATCATTGCAACATCTTGGGAGTAGGTGAGGATGTCCATCAAAACCTGCCAACCTGAAGTAAGAGAACTTGGGGTATTAAATATACCAATGTCCCCATTCCATAATGAAAGCCATAGCTTCCCTACTCAACCTATATCGAACATATCCTATCAACTAGTTAATAATGACATAAAGGAATGCATCATTAACCCTTCTGTAATGCAACTCTAATGTTTGTAAGGCCAATTTATCATAGTGCTCCCATGCCTTCTTTTTTCTAGGAGCTTCCCCTAATATTCCTATTGCACTCAATCCAGGGAATATGCCTATTTGTGCAGCTGCATATACAACATAGGAGGTCATGAAGTTCTTTGTTTTCCTCACCTTGAGCATACGATTATGTAGGTTATTCGAGAAGATCATTCCCCAATCAAATTGTTTCCTACCATCCAAAATTGTTTCAATGAATGGAAAAATCCATTCCTTAAAATATGCAACATCCATTCCTTAAAATATGCAGAGTCTTTCCAAACACCCTGTAAAGCATCATGATCAAGTCATCAATTTCCTTTTTGAAGTCTCCCCTTTTGGGTTGTTTAGGAACCTTACTAAAAGACTTATTTTTAGTATTCAACCACTTCTTGTTTGCGTGAGACCTATTAGTTTCTTTGTTCTTGTTAAATAACTACAATTCCTCTGCTTCATTCAATTGCTTGGGGTTCTTAGGGGAAGGTGCATTGAACAAGAACCTCATAATTTGTGGAGATAGATCAATGATAACATTCCCCTAGAGGTCTACACATTGCCTTGATGTAGGATTGTAAGCCCCTATTACTATGAGTATAAGCTCCAGGAACTTAACTGATAGAGGGAAGATAGTAACATGTGCCAATCTGAATTGGGATATTCTTTTAGTCCTCCCTATTACATCTTCCAAGAAAGTGTCTATAAGTAACTCATCATAGTTGAATGGCCCTAGATTAGTGTCTGTAATGTCAGCCCATTTTGAATCCAATTTGTTGGTTGTAAGAGTGGAAACCTGGTGTTTATATCTCAAAGTATAAGACAATTGCTCCACCTTTATCTTCTTTGGCTTGACTCCCCTTGAGCTTTCTGCAACTTTCCCTTCCTTTTGTGAAACTTCTTCAGATGCTCTTGACATCCTTTACTCCTGCAAGACAACCCTAGATTAGATCAACAAAAGGTATGAAAATCATTAAATCAATGTTACCCTTCAAACATCTTCTATTCTACCCAAGGTAACTCTCCATACTTAGTGAAATTTTAAACCTATCGAAAATGGAGCCAAGAGAAGATCAAGAAATGGAAAGCTAAAAAAAAAGCAAGATCATGATTGGAATCAGAACAAAACCGGGACCCAGGTTGGAACGAAAAATGGACCTGGAACCATTTGATAATTCCAAGTCTTTTTTCCATTTTGGTTTCCCTTCCACCAAAAGGAAAAGGTGTGGACCAGAGTCAGAACTTATTAGGAGTGGGATCATTTCTGAAACTGAACTCTTTATGCAAATATTCATGGGATGAACTCATTCCCAGCTCCGCTTCTATGACTTATCATCAAAATTAGGCAACTTCAGTCACACGCCTACATCAGCTTGGGATTAGGTCAAAGGAAGGTGTGAGGAAACTTTGAATTAGAGTTCAACTCCACCTTGGTAGAATGAGGCACGGATCTTGAGCTACTTAGGGCACGATATTGTAAGGAGACGACACACAAACCCTAGTTTGTGTAGCTTGTCGACTCAAAGAAAATTAGGGCATCAAAAACATGGCATAAAAAATATTGAATCAACATGGAAATAAGATCAAAAGGGTCATCAAGAATATTTTAAACACTTCAAAGCACACATGACCCTTCAAAAATAAAACCCTAGAACAAACTAGGGCACAATAGTATGGAAACACCACCATCAAGAACAGAGAAAATGAGAGAAGACCAACAAAAATGAACAAGGGAAGAAAAAGACAAATGAAAAAATAGAAGAAAAACCCAAAAAAATAAAAAATGCGAATGAAACACAAATAAACACAAGTGAAGATTCCATGGGAAAAGTCTCATGAACACATAAATAATAGAGCAAACAACAAAACGAGAAAACACAAAAGGGAATGGGAGAAACCCCACCTACCTTGAAATGTAACCAGAAAGGGTTGAGAATCAATAGGAATCTGCTCATGAACACTCACCCGCAACAAAATTGTGCTCCTCTCAAAGTTTGTTTTAGCTCTGGCTTGTTAAAACACTTTAGATAATTATATGAGCCAAAATAACCTCGATTAAGGTTTAAAAACCATTTCGCGCATGTGAGGAGGCTATAATTAATGCAATTAATGCAATTGGTCAACATGGAATTGAAGTGAAGGTGAGTACACAACCATTGTGCACATTAGAGGTAAAGCGAGTGTAGAAGTGGAGTTAAGATAGAACCTGTAACTTTGTCAAAGCTCCACATTTCGTTCCAGATCCATCTCTGATCCTGCGACAAGGAAAGACAACAAAGGAACAAGGGTGGGATCAGAACCAAAGCCAGACTTGGAACTTTTGCAAAGTTCTAGGTTTAGTTTTTCTTCTGGTTCTTCTCCTGACAAAGGGAAAGAACATTAACACAAGGAAAACAAAATAACAAAGGGAAGCATGACCGGGATGATGCAAAATTCCAAGTTTGGTTTGACTTTCGGTTCCACTTCCGACAAAGGGAAAGAACACCAAAACAAGGAAAACAAAAGAAAAAAGGGAAGCAGGATTAGGACGAAACCCGTCCCAAAATAGGACACAAAATAAGAACAAAACACAAGGTAGACCAACGGGAGTGGGATTGCAACCAAACTTAGAGTTGGAACTTTTGTAAAGTTCTAGGTTGTGGTTTCTTTTTGGTTCCGCCTCTACCAAAAGGAAATGAAAGAAAAAGAGGAAGAAAACAAAAGAGACCCCAAGGGAGAAAAGAAACCCAAAGGCCTGAGACAAGCAAAACAATAAAGAATCCAACAGGGCAAGAAATGGAGCTGGGATCAGAACAAAAATTGGACTAGGAACCTTGCAAAAGTTTTAAGTCTCGTTTTGGCCTATGTCTCGAGCCTGCAAAAATAAAAGAAATAAAGACTTAGGAGGAAAAAGAAAAACTCCTGAGACCCAAACAAAAAGACCAAGGACAAACAAAGACAAGGGAGACCCATTTTGACCAAAAAAAAAATGGGGTGGTTATGCAAAGCATAACAAAACCCACCCATTTGGACGTGTTGCAACTATCAGTTTGGTCATACGATGAATATAATGAAAATTTCACCACCTTACAACTTTAAACTACATGCATTTGACACTTTTTCCATCAACTAAAAACTTGTCACCATGGGAAAATGGATTTTTGGTATGAAAAAATGAGAAAGGTTACTGTAGATGGACCTTATATGACCTTTTACCTTTAGAAAAAATGTTTCTAAGTGTCATAGTTTCTTAGTAACAACTTTTCAAAGTTTTTTGTCTTTCACACTTTGGTCTCTTAAGACAAATTGTCAATGCCTTGTAGCCCTAAATGTTCCAAAATGAAGGGGTGTGGAATAGGACCTTTCCTAACATAAGACCACCCATCCAGATGTGTTGGAACTATTATTTTGGTCACACAATTAATAAAACTAAAATTACACCATCTTGCAATTTTAAATTGAATGCATATGACACTTTTTCCATTGACTAAAAATTTATCATCATAGGAAAATGGATTGGAGGTATGAAAATTTGAGAAAGGTTATTGTAGAGGGACCCTACATGACCTTGTAACTTTATATGAAATGTTTCTAAGTGCCACAATTTCCGAGTAACATCTCATCAAATTTTTATGCCTTTTCTCACTTTGGTCTAAAAAGAAATTGCTGGTGTAATGTAGCTCAAAATGTTTTGGCATGCAAGGGTGTGATACAAGACCTTTATTAGGACAAAATTATCCATCCAAATGTGTTGGAATTATCAGCTTTGTTGCACAACAAATAGAATGAAAATTACACCACCTTTGAACTTTACACTCCATGCATCTAACAATTTTTCCATCGACTAAAAACTTATCACCACAAGAAAATGGATTGGAGGTATGCAAATTTGAGATAGGTTATTGTAGAGGGACCCTACATGACCTTGTAACTTTAGATGAAATATTTCTAAGTTCCACAGTTTTTGAGTAACATCTCATCAAAGTTTTCTATTTTTTCACACTTTGGTGTCTTAAAATCTAAATCATTGGTGCAATGTAGCTCAAAATGTTCTGGCATGCACAAGTGCAAAAAACAACCTTTCTTAGCATTAAATCACCCATCCAAGCATGTTGGAACTATCAGCTTGGTCACACAATGAAAAGAATGAAAATTACACCACCTTGCAACTTCACTCCATGCATCTGACGCTTTTTTCATTGTATGAAAACTTGTCACCATAGGAAAATGGATTGGAGGTATGAATAAATAAGAGTTAATATAGAAAGACGCTATAAGACCTTGTATCTTTAGTCATAATGTTTCTATGTGTCATGGTTTATGAGTAATAGCTTGTCAATTTTTTTTCCCTCTCACACTTTGTTCTCTTAAGAGAAATCATCGATGCAATGTAGATTGGAATGTTCTAGCATGAAAGGTTGTGAAATAGGACCTTTCTAGCATAAACCAACCCATTCAAACATGTTGGAACTGTTAGTTTGGTCATGCAATGAACAAAACTAAAATTACACCACCTTGCAACTTTACACTACATACCTCTAATGGTTTTTCCATCAACTAGAAATTTGTCACCACGGGAAAATGGATTGGAGGTATGAATGACTAAGAGAGGTTATTTTAGAGGGAACCTACATGACCCTATACCTCTAGATGAAATGTTTCAAAGTGCCACAATTTTAAAGTAATGGCTCGTCAAATTTTTCTTCCCTTTTACACGTTGGTCTCTTAAAAGAAATCACTGATGCAAATGTATCACAAAACATTTCAACATGCAAGGGTGCAAAACAAGATCTTTGAGTCAGTTGGTGAGTATGGAGTGTGTTGAAGGCTTTGGAAGAATGAGTAGTTAATGAAATTTCTTTTTTGAATGCCAATAAGATGTTCAAATCCAGTGTTTACAAATTCTAACTAGTTTTTATAAATGAAAGCTTAAATGACTTAGTTGTTGAGGATTATGTTTTGATTTGTAGATTTCAGATAGGATACCATTTAAAATTATAGTTTGTTGAATGTTATGTATTAGGGTAAGGTCACGAATAGAATGGAATTTTTAGAGAAAAAAATTATAAATAAAATGTTATAAATATGATTTAATTTTCTACATACGTAAAGTTGAAATGTGATAGTGAAAGGTCTAACTATCAACTAGTCATTCCCAAGTGCTAGGTGCTATTATTTCTGATCAACTTGTCCAAAACCTAAATATGAACTTTACAACTGACACTGAATAAATAGGAGCACATGATAACCCTATCTTAAAGAGAAGAATCTTCAAATATCAAGAATAAAATGAAGAAAAAAAATAATATGGTTATTGAAAATGATTCATATTTTTCAAAAAATATGAATGTACCTTGATGCTAATCTCTTATGTACCTACACATTATTTCATACTTTTTTTTCCTTATTGGGAGCAACCTGCTTGTTTAATAGGTAAAAAGGGGGTTTTGCATCAAAATGAATTGATCAAAATGATGAGCCACAACTTTCCACCATTAAAACATTCAATTATGTGCAAGACATGATGCAAATAATAATAAAAAATAAATCCTAACTATTATAGAAACTATGAGGGGAGTTTTTAGAGCCCAAAGAGGTGTGTACCTTGTTGCAAGAAGCTTGTTTTTAGGGAAAAAAGGACTCATTCGCCTTTAGTGGTGAATGGGTCCTTGTTAAGGTTTCTAAAACTAAGATCTAGGTTATTTTCCTTGATTTATGTACTCTCATATTCCTAGTTTTCATATCCCGAACACTTGTACTTAATTCTATAGCTTCAGTTCTTTGTTCTTGTAGTTTGGACCAATCTTGCAACTTGACAACTTTGACAATTTTTCTCCAAAATTTTTCTCCACTTGATCTTCAACATATAAATCTACAAAAACACATTCAAGGGAAGAAAAAATTGTTATTTTTAGTGAATAGGGGTTCGCCTAAGTCAAACCCCTTTGTATGTAATTAAACCAAATGATGAAATGATGTAATTGGAGCTTGAAACATGAAATGATGCAAGTGTAGATACCTTGGATGTTGTCTTGTAATGAAAATATGCATAAAGAATGTAGATCTTGATCTTGAATAGATGTGAACAATGTTTGCAATAGATCCTCAATGCTACATCAACTTTCTTAGCTTAACAACATGCATGATTGTACTAAACCCTAGACATGATGGAATGATCTTGAATTGCTGCAATAAACACTCGATACTTTTCCTTGAAATGCCTTTGAAAATGATCTTGAAGCTCTCCATAAAGGTCTTTTGAAATTGCTACAATACTTCATAAACTTGCTAGGTGAAACTATGTGAATTAACCCTTTATTTATATTAAATCAAGAGATTAATCCCAAAATTAAAACAATTCAAGCCAACACCAAATTTGGAGATAAACATTATTAAATTACCGCCATAATGAAATTGAAAAAGGGGGTTGATACTAAGGGAGGAACCATTTTCCACCTAGGGTGAATGGTTCTTGGCACTATTTTCGAGGACCTAACCTTCGGGGGATGAAATAACACTAAAAACCCATTTATAATCTACTAATAAAGGGGGGTCCTATAGAGGTAGGACCCATTCACCACCTAGGGTGAATGGGTCCTAGCACCAATTTCTAAGACCTAGATTTTTCCCAATTAAATGTCATGTAATTTGAATTATTGGTGTCGAGATGGATCTCTGGGAGGTGTCACAAATAAGACGTAAATTTGAATTAAAGGGGATAATTAACTCCGATTAACCACAATTTATTAAGATGACCCTAGATGAGTGTGAAAGTGTGTTACAACACTTTACAACACCATAAATATGGTATACATTAGGTACATTTCATTAAAAGGGGCCCATTAGGCTTAAATAATTGATTAAACCTTAGAAAAGTTTGAAAGAGATGTAGAGCAAGGAGGAAGAATACAAATCAACTCAAACTTAACTCAAAATATCAAGCTTTCAAACTTTAAACCCTCATTTGATGGGTTTTCTCACAAATTCTCCTATTCTTCTTGTAGCACTCCAAACAAGCCTTTTCTAACACAATTTGCAAACCAGGTCTCAAACCCACAAACCAATCATTTTTATAGATACCCTTTTGGCCATTTGATAACATATCAAGAGTGAAGGTATGATATTTTTGGAACAAACCCCTCAAAAAATTGTTGCTACATTTGACAATAGGCCTAAAAGAGCATAAATTCACTATTTTTTGGTCATAACTTTCAGAGAATAACTCCAACCCACAATCCAAAACCTATTTCAAATACAAATTTGGAATTTATTCAACATATGTGGAAATAAGGGGTGGTTGTTTTGTAACATAGGGCCTTAAAAGTGACTGTCTTGTTTTGAGACTAGGCCTAATTAGGCTTGCCTGAATAGGGGTGTATTAGTTCATACAACTCCAAACCTTGAACACTAATTTTTATCATTTAAAAATGATGTGTGAGAATTTTTTATGCTATCCCAATCCTTACCAACCTTCCTCCAATGGTTTTATTGCAAATTTCAACTCCTATGGATCTTTCAATGCACAAAACATGAAGATAACCTAGGGCATCATCAATATTGCATCAGACTCCATCTCCCGCCTTTTTAAACTTGTGGGAAAAAAATTTAGTCCATATTCTTCCATTTCACCAAGTTATAGCCATTTCTACTAGTGGAAGTAGGAGTTATACCATTTTCTTGCTCAAAACTCTCATTGCCTAGGCTTATAAAACTATTTTTAGTTAAATCAAGATATCTTGCTCTAAACTCAACCAAATCACATGATATCACCACCAAAATTATAGTATATTTAGATAACTATCATATAAACATGATTAGAAATAAAAAACTGACCATACAGGGTCATACAAGCTTTAAGAACATCAAAGAATGTTTAGAATTTGCATAAAATAGAGGCATTTTATTAAAGTTTTCACATAGACACCATACTCCTCTTTGATCTCGGACTTACAAGGAATATTAAAAATATTACAATGTTTCTCCAACTATTAAATGAATCCCAATGGTCTAACCAACCTATGAAAAATTGATGACTCTTTAACTTCCATGCTTTTATTTTTGCACTTTAACAACAATAGCAACATTTTTCAATATTGACAACTTAAACAAATTAACTTGACCCATCACCTAACAACCTAGTATTGACCCAAACACATACATAACATGGTCTCCATGACCTTATTACAATAATTAGAGAAAAAATTGAAAAAATTGCCTCATGGAGGCATCAAACCCCAAGGTGCTCCTGCACCATACTCTCAGACAAAAATGAGCTCAATTCCCCTTGAGTGAGGATTTGCAACAATGTATTCAGTCATCCAATTAGATTCTTTATAAGGTAGGCCCTTCCATTCAATCAAGTAATTGAAGTAGGCTTTGTCCCTTGAGTCTTTGAGTGCCTTCATGTCCAAGACACACTCCAACCTTGGTGGAAACTCTTGTACCCTCTCAACATCTGCAAATACTTGAGAATATGCATCATAACCTGCAACCTAAAAATACTTGTAAAGAGTATACATCAAAAGGTAAATATAAAACCTTGAAATAAATGGCCCCTTTGTTCATGTATGCCCCTTGTTTGCACTCAACATGTAACTAATCCCATTTTTCATCTTGTGTGGGATGGTCTTCACCCATCTACCCAAGCAATGCAAAAGTATAGTGAGCTACGCCCTCATACTCCAACTGGAAATGTGGAGTGCTTCAATCATCTTTTTATTATATACCTTTTCCTCTTTTATTAGAATTTTCTCTTCCCTCATCAGCAAATATTTCTTAATATATGGCTCTATTATCCTCTCATGCATTCTTCTCTTTTGAATAATCTCCTTTATGGGCCACATAACCTTCTTCTTGATTGGTAAATGCCAACCTTGCATCTCAAGTTTCATTTTTTTTTTCCATTTTTTCTTCAATTTCTTTCATTAGTTCCAAATCCTGCCTCAACTCTATTATCTCTTGTTCAACATCTATTTGTTTTCCCTTCTCATTTTTCTTCTTTATCTCCCTTTTCTCTCTTGTTCTTTCTTATTTCTTATTTGGTACCTCCTTACTCTACAAGTCTCCACAGACTAATATCCTTAACATTTCCATTCTTCTTTTGCAAGAAAGTATTTTTCACCTTGTGTCTTCTTTTCTTCGCGATACCTCACCTAGGCTTCCTCCTTTCTTCACTACCTAGTCTTTTCGTATCCAGGCTTTTCCTTCAACTTGCAAAAAGAAAACACATAAAATCCAAAAATTATTTTGCTTGGATCTTCAAGATATGATACCAATTTGATGTATATCAAGGAGGAAGAACACAAATCAACTCAAACTAATCAAACTTTCAAAATTTAAACCCTCATTTGTTGGGTTTTCTCACAAATTCTCCTATTCTTCTTGTGGCACTTCAAACAAACCTTTTCTAACACAATCTGCAAACTAGGTCTCAAAGCCACAAACTAATCATTGTTCTAGATACCCTTTTTTCCATTTGATAATATATCAAGAGTGCAGGTATGATTTCTTTGGAACAAACCCCTTAAAAACTTGCTACTACATTTGACTATAGGCCTAAAAGAGCAGAAATTCACTGTTTTTTGGTCATAACTTGTAGAGAACAACTCCAACCCACAATATAAAACCTGTTTTAGATAACCATTTGGAAGTTATTCAACATATGTGGAGATAAGGGGTGGTTGTTTTGTAACATAGGCCTTAAAATTGACTATCTCATTTTGAGACTAGGCCTAATTAGGCTTGCATGAATAGGGGTGTATTGGTTCATACAACTCCAAGCCTTGAACACTGGTTTTGATCATTCAAAAATGATGTGTGGGACTTGTTAATGTTATTCAAACCCTTACCAAACTTCCTCCAATGGTTTTATTACAAACTTCAACTCCTATGGCTCTTTCAATGCATAAAACATGAAGAAGACAACCTAGGGCATCATCAATATTTCATCAGACTCCATCTCCTACCTTTGCAAACATGTGGGAAACAAATTTAGTCCATATTATTCTATTTCACCTAGTTATAGCCATTACTACTGGTGGAAGTAGGAGTTATACCATTTTTTTGCTCAAAACACTCATTGCCTAGGCTTATAAAACTATTTTTAGTAAAATCAAGATATCTTGCTCTAAACTCAACCAAATCACATGAAATAACCACCAAATTAAATTATATTTAGATTACTATCATCTACACATGATTAGAAATCAAAAACTGGCCATACAGGGCTATACAAGCTTTAGGAATAGCAAAGAACGTTTAGAATTTGCATAGAACTGATTCATTTCATTGAAGTTTTAACATATACACCATCCTCTCTCTGCTAAGCCTTACAAGGAATATTTAAACATATTACAATGTTTCTCCAACTACTAAGTGAATCCAAATGGTCTAACCAACCTATGACAACCGATGACTCTTCAACTTCCATGCTCTTTTTTTCCACTTTTACAACAATAGCAACATTTTGCAATATTGACAACTTAAACAAATTATCTTGACCCATCACCTAACAACCTAATATTTACCCAAACACATACATAATATTGTCTCCATGACCTTATTACAATCATTAGAGAAAAATATGACAAAATCATGGAGGCATACAATCCCAAGGTGCTCCTGCACTAGAAAGTGTGTTGCAACACTTTACAACACTTTTTCCAAGTACAAATTAAGGTATGTTTTAAAAAAATAATGGCCCTAGAATGATGTGAATGTGCACAACACATTACAACTCTATTCCAAGGAACAATTAAGTTAAGTCAATGATAATTATTCCCAAATCAAATAAGGAAAAGGGATACTATTTTCAATTCTACATTCCCCCCCCCACATTAGTGAGAGGATGAACCTATATCAAACTCACACTAAAGTAGACATTCAAGAAACTTAAGTATTCAACAATAAAAAAGATAGATAACCATACTGTGTCAAAGGCCAAAACAAATAAAGAAAAACAAAAAGGATTAAGAACAACCGTCCCACCACAATGTAGAACAATGTTGTTTATCCATAACATATGCTACTCACTCTGGGGTAGTGAAACCTTAGTCTTTCCACTAGGTGAGTTATCCCAATGAAGTGGAAAATGAGAGAATCATATTAGCCTCTCATACCATACCGAAGTTATCCTCCTAACAACCTTGATAAGGCACCAAAATGTAATGTTTTTGTAAATGACTTTGTAATGTTATTTATAATTTTGATAAAGGGATATTTTTTTGTTCGTGTATTGTCTTCTTCTTAGGGAGAATTGCACCTAATGCCTCCAAGAGAGGACAAGTGAAGGGTGTTATATCGTCACTCATGGGATGCCTCGTTCTCATCATGCCATGATGGTAGATCTTACACTCTTGGACGAAATCAAACCCAATGACACCACCAAGAAGAGAACATGTCACAAGAAAAAAAAAAATCATGCCATGAAATTTTGTTGAAAGATGTCATTGATGTATGCCCCCACTTTAAAGTGGTTGCTACACCATCACTATGAGAAATTTCTTTAAAGTAGCTAAATGTTTAACCTAAGACATGAGATCTTTCCTTGAAAAACCCTATGCCAAGTCATATGTTTTTGAAGCAAGTTGCATCATGAAATAGGAAGGAAGCATTGCCCCCACAAATACATAAGGGATCTATGGATTTGGGTTAGTATGTTTTTGCTACAATGTTGTCATAGAGCATAGAACTATCATCATTCCCCAAATACTCATAGAATTGGAAGAATGACACAAAGAGAGTGAAAGTAAAGAAAAATCCTTTCAAGTAAACATGGAAGATACCTCAATATCTCAATGCCTTGCATCATCCTCAAAAGAAAAACACAAGAAAAATGAAAAAGATAAAACAAAAGAATTTGGGTCAACATGGAAGAGACATGAATTTCTTGACACCTTGCATCATCCACAAAAGGAAAACACAAGAAAAATGAAAAATGATTATGACATATAGAAGAATGAAAGGTACATATAGAGGAATGCACAAAAAAAGAGAGGTACATCAAATGAAACAACACGGTGGATCACATTATGCACATGAAATCACATAAAGAAAACATGAAAAAGCAAAAAACTAGTAAGGAACATACCTAGACACAAAACCTAGTACGCCAGGCTCCTCTTCACTAGAAATGCATGTTAATGATATGAAGAGGCTCATGTGGTTCTTTGCAAATGAGCTATTCCTTATTTGGTGTCAACAGGGGACACCTCCAAAGTCTCCCACACAAACTTATCAAGGAGGAAGATCACCTTACCAGTAGAACACATACCAAGGAGCTCTGAAAGGAGGTAATGAGGAATAGGCATCTATGAGCCAAATATTTCTATTCCCCATGCCACTTTAGACTATCAAGAATAGCTTAAATAAATATTTGGTCCCAGGTTAGAACAGCCTAGCAAAAGATGAGAATGTGTGGTGCTTCCCATGTAATGATAGCCATATGCCTCAAAAATTTTTGAGGGGAAATCTTCAACAGAAGATAGTAGAACAGAGAGGCTAGGGTGTGATTTCAAACACAAAGGATTATCAATCTCTCATAATGGAGAATTCCCAATTTCGAACGCAGACCCAAGTGATGTCTTTAGAGCAAGAGTCGGATATCTCACCAGACCAAGCACTCTTTTTTGGATGGAGGAAGAAGATGCGGAATTTGTAAATGATGTTTCAACAACCAATGCTACAAAGGTACAACTAGATTACAATATGCGATCCAAGAGAAGACTCACTAGAGAATACGTACAACAAATTCAACAATGAACACAACCAAAATGGTCATAACCACAACAATTATAGCCACAAGTACATCAAGCTTTATAGATGCAACCCACTCAGTAGTCACAAACAACACCATATCCATAAGGGATATGGACAAGGCCCTGAGCCCATCTACATCAAACTAGCCTTTTCCTATGGTATAATAATTACCGCCATTTCAGCCTAAGTTTCCGCTAGTCAAAACACTTAATGTGGTGGAGAAGCTATAGAAGGCACCCACTTACATCTCTCTATGGGATGTTATATCAATACCAGCATAGAAGATCTTTCTCCAAGAGGCATTGAAAAAGGAAGAATAGACACCGTGGGTGGATACAATCCCACCACGCAATCAAGTAAGAGGAAAGGGGGATACGTTGGACCCCCAACCCTTGGGAGCTACATCATACATGAATGCCATGGAAAATACAAATGTAAATAAGGTAAGCAAACCAAATACCACCCCTTTATTTTTAATACTTAATATGGGAGATGAGCTTTTGCACAATAATTTGACTGATTCAGGAGCTAGTACCACAGTAATGCCTAAACAAGTGGTCGATTCCTTGAATCTTAAGTACAAGCCTCTCAAGAAAGGGATCATGCAATTAGATGGGAAGAAAGTCTTGATTGTTGGTTGCATCAAGGATCTTTCTTTGACCCTATTCTCATGTCCAAGATAAAACATCACACAAGAAGTGTTCATAATCGACATTCCCCCTATTTTTGGAATGTGTCTTTCAAGAGACTTCATGACAAATCTTGGTGGATATTTGATGCTCGATTGTTCTCATTTGATACTATGGAAAAATCATAGAGAAAATATGAAGATCTCATCTAAGTATTTGCATGATGAACATATAGCATAAGATACAATACTGAGCTTTGAAGCAACACATACTTCCTTCTAAAAAAAGGAAACATATTACGTAGAAATGTTGGAAGATGAGGACATGATAAGTGATTGGACCCCTAAGGAGGAGGTCCTACACAATCAATTCCTCGATTCTGACCCATTCGAGAATTTCCATGCTATTGGGTTAGACACCTATGTGATTTTCAACAAGGATCAATTCCTCCCAAAATTGGTGAAGGAATAGGAGAAACCTAGTGAACTGGGTGACAATAGTTTGTGGAAATTACATTTTGATGGTGCCAAATGCAAAATTGGTTCTAGAGCCAGCATCCAACTAATATCTCCAACTAGATCAGAGAATCTCAAGGGTTTCTACTTCTAGTTCTTGTGCTTGAATAATGATGTAGAATATGAGGCTTTGGTCCATGGTTTAACTCTCATAGAGTGGATGGGCATAAAGAGAATAAATGTGTTCGGGGATTCATAGTTGGTCACAAGCTAGGTCCACAGACAAGCGATGACCAAAAATGCGAGGATGAGATCTTATCGGCACAAAATTTGGGACCTAGTCAAAGGCTTTAAAGCTTTTAACATACAGGTTATCCCACAGACTAAGAATTTTGTCACGGATTAGATGGCTTTGATTCGGTCACAATTTGAGCGAACCCATAGATCAACCAAAAATCAACATGTGGTGCATACCATTGTTCGACCATCTATACCCGACAATGGAAAAAATTGGTACGTCTTTGAAGATGATGATCAAAAACCATGTTCCTACAAAATTCAGTAAAATCTTTTGATCATTCATAGTTTGAAGCTGGAAAGGTTACTGAAGAACAAGTAATTCAATTAAAAAGCAATAAGCTCCCATGAGGCTTGATTTCTCTTGTTAATTTCTACAACTGTGAAGATGCAAGAAATAATAAGCGAAGATTCACTACTAACAAAGAGGACTATGAAGATCTCGACATTGGAGGAGGCAGGAAGCTAAAAGTCAAAAGGTACATCTTGTAGGAGGACAAGGAGAGGTTGAAAGGCTTATGTGCTAAATACAAAAGAGTCATGACCTAGACCTATGATGACCTCGAGGGATACAATCCTAGCATCGTCTAGCATACTACCGACTTAGTCAAAGGCTCAAAACCCGTCCTGCAGAAACAAAGGCCAGTTAACCCAAAGGTGGAAGTGTTAATGGCATAGGAACTTACCAAGCTAGTTGAGTAAAAAATTATCGATATGATCAAGTGCTCTACCTAGGTATCTAATCTGGTACTAGTGCAAAAGAAGAATGGAAATGTTTGGCTCTATGTGGACTTTTGGGACTTGAATAAGGCCTTGTTAAAAGACTACTACCCTTTTCCCTTAATGGAGAAAATTCTATAAACTATGGTTGGATCAGATATGTTTTCACTACTCGCTAGTTTCTCGAGCTATAACCATGTTTATGTAGAGGAGGACCAACAAAAAATGATGTTCACCAATAAGTGAGGGATGTTTGCATACACAAAGATGCCTTTTTGACTCTCTAATACGGGTGCTACTTTTCAATGAGCAATGGATATTTCCTTCAAAGGATTGATCAATAAGATCATTCTAATATATCTGGATGACTTGACCATTTTCTCCAAATCCACAGATGATCAATTTGATAATCTAGAAATGGTCTTCCAGAAGTTTCAATAGTTTGGGATTTCCTTAAATCCAAAAAAATGTGTTTTTGGTGTACGACAAGGCAAGCTACTTGACTTTGTGGTATCAAAAGATGGAATATCCATAGACCCTAAAAGGGTGAAGGCTATAGTGGAACTACCACTACCTATCAACCAAAAAGGGTTATAGTCTTTTCTAGGGAAAATCAACTTCATCAATGAGTTTATTTCAAATTTCTCGAGCATTGGAAGACCCATTATGCTGATGTTGAAGAAGGGCTTAATGTTAAAATGGACTCTTGAAGGTAAGATTTCTTTCAAGCAAATTAAGGAAGCCATCTCTACAACTCCAGTATTAGCTAACCCAAAATTCTTCGAAGACTTCTTACTTTATGTTTACCGTGGCCAACACAACATAGCTTCAATGCTCACTCAAAAGGACAAAGATGGAAGTGGAGAAAATCCCATCACTTTTCATTCTAGGAGACTTATGGGATATGAGACCAGATATAAATTTGTTGAAAATAAATCCTTTGCTATCATCAAAAGCCTAAATAAATTCTGCTATCTGGTATCAACCAATAGAATTACCATCCTCATCACTCATCCCAACATTAGAGAATACATTAATGAGGGAAAGATAACCGAAAAGAGGGCCAACTAGATTACCAAGTTCCTAGAATATGATGTGGATATTTGACCAACCAAGCTAGCATGAGGAAGAGGCTTTTGTGAATACCTCACATAACAATTGGGCCTTCAGGAAAAAAGAGAAACTGACTAGGTCTATGTGAATTAGTTCAAGTCCAATGAGTCATGGGTGGTTGATTGAACGTGATTTATGTAGACTAGAAAATATCAACTTAATATCCCACCTCATAAGAAAAGATACTACATGTTGCAAGGTATTGGGTACATACTAATAAATGAGATATTATTTAAAAGAAACCAGGATGGAGTTCTCCTCCATTGCATAGACATGCCACAGGATTATAGGATTCTAAACAAATTTCGTAGTAGCCCTGAAGGTGGAAACTTCAATGCTAAGACCACTACATTGAAAATAATGTAGGGAGGCTATTACTAGCCTACAATTTTCTCTAAGGTCCATCATCTAGTGCAAAAATGTACCCAGTTCTAGTATTTTGTTAGCAAGCGGAAGAAATTTTCCATGCCATTGAGTCCGATCGTGACTGAGGAACCCTTTGCACAATCCGGTTTGAATTTTATTAGAATGATCAATCCCCTCTCCAATGTAGGGCACAAATGGATACTCATGGCGACTGAATATTTCATGAGATGGAAAGAGGAAATTACCCTAAAAAATGCTACAAGATTTGAGATTGTCAATTTTCTTGAGGAATTTTTAGAGGTTCAGTTCACCCAAAGCCATCATTTCCGATAGCACAAGAGCCTTTGTAGGCTTTGGTATGCCAAAATTATCTCTTAAACACAAGGTCTAACTCAAAACCTCATCCAATTAGTACCCACAAGGAAATGGGTTAGCAGAGTCAACCAAAAAAAACCTAATCAGGTTGATAAGGCATATCGAGTCAGAGCACCAAAAGGAATGGAACAAGCATTTGTGAGCAACCTTATGGGTAGACCAAATCACACCTAAGTAGATTCTGAAAACCTCTCCTTACTAATTGGTATATGGAAAAGAGGTAGTCCTACCCATTTCCATGGAAATCCCAACACTACAACTGTTAAAATATTTGGAAATTGAGGATAACACGATGGAGGTTAGACTAGTTGAGCTCTTAAGCCTTGAGAAAAAAAGGGAAAAAGAATTTGATGCCATGATTGAATTCCATCAAGTGGTTAAATTTTGGTTCTATAAAAAAGCCTCCAACCCAGACTTTAGAGAGGGGAGTCTTGTGTTGGAATGCGATGAACAAACTACAAAACTAGGGCAACATGAAAATTTTTATACATTATGGAAGGGTTCCTTCCACATCCATAAATGCAAAGAAATAAATATCGATAAATGATATGAATGACAATTTTTTGGATATACTGATAAACGATATTCATATAAAACCATTTAATTGAGTATGCACAGTTCATTAAAATTTACAGTTATGTACCATATGTAATTTTTTGTAAATATCCTTTTTACAAATAAGCCATGAGTGTGAACACAAAAATCATAGGAAAATACTATATATTATATTCATCAAAAAATATTTACAATATAGTATGAGATTCTGAGCAAAAGGCTTTGAGAGAAGCTTGATAATCTTCCCCTTCAAAACCAAAAAGACACATCATTTTGAAACTAAAAAGGGGAGGCAACACGAAAATGACAAAGGGTTTAGCCTCTAGAAGTAGCGGTAGTCAAAATATTATTTTTTCTAGGGTTCGCCAACAAAGTAGTAGTAGGGTTATTGGCACACAGGACATGTAGACATAGCACAAGCCTTAATCCTTGATGTTGGGGTTTTAAACTAGGTGCTCAAAGTGGATCATCCACTTGACACCATAGGAGCACTCCACATTGTACATCTTCATGTGAAAGGAAGTGGCAGGTTGAGACTATAGTCGATGCCACTCCAAGTCCATGGTCTAAAACTCCATAAGGAAGGGCAACTAGGGCATCACTTCTGCATTATCCATATGCCTCTAAATGTTCATGGTAGATGGAATGCCAACACTGGGAATGCCAAATTGAATGACCTCACCTAGCCTGTCTAGGTATATCGAGTTGAACATGGCATGGCAAAGCTTAAGGATCTAGGACTTAACAATGTCCAAGTCCAGCACTGAAGTTATAAACTTGGAGACAATGTTCATGTTACAGCATGGCTAGTTCTCATCATTTATATAGTCTCTCTTGAGCAAACACTTAAACGCCATAATAACTAGGTGGTCCTTCATTTATAATAGGCACTTGATCCTCTACTTGTTAACCTCTTCTATGAAGGAGATCTATTGCTTTTAGATCAAGAGCTGAATTGGGGTACCTAGACCACTCATAATGGTGGCAAAAAAATCACCAAATTCACGAACGAAAGAATGCAATGGAGAGAACTCACAAACTCAATGAGTATTTTCTTAGGGTAGACATTACTATTTATAGAAAAAAGTGTGCTGGGGAGGCTAGCAAATAGAAAATTTATTTCCTACTAGACAACAATAGAAAATGTATTAAGGTGGTAAGAAGTAAAGGGTAAATTGTGTGAAGGATTTTTAACAAGCTTTGAGGATTTAATATAGGCATTGGGAGTTAATGCTTGTGTATACAATCGCCACCATGTGTTCTTCATCCTCATTAATGCCAACCTACTCGCTTATGTGAAATGAAATTTTTTGAAGCTAACCCCTACTTAATTAATGAAAATTTCTCTTGTAAGAACACTTCCCATCGCTCAAGGTTATCTATCCCTAGGGTTAGCATAAGGAATGTACTAAATTCATTCTTACAAGGATGGAACTCCCAAGAAGTATAGGCCCCACTCTACACACATCACCTTACTGGTAGCAGTTAGCAAGCTATCGATTATGACAACACATCTACTGCATGTACGTTTGAAAATTAATTGCACCAAAGAGAAAAAAAATTCACTAAGTGTTTAAACCCTCAAGTGACAGTTTCTCTAAAGGTTGTTTTTGCATATTTCTTCTAAGAATATAAAAATTGTTGAAGCATCATCTTTTGGTCATTATGTTGGAGTCTTGTTTGCAAGGTCAGGCTATATCAACATCTTTAGAGAAATTTCATATGCCAATGCTCCAACACCATAGGAACAAATCTTTTCACATATAAAATTCATACAACCAAGTCACCATGCCAAAGATGAAGCAGTTAAAGATTTTTTAGACAATATCTATGACCTAAAGCTGCACATAATCCCTAAAGGCCTTAGGGAGGGAGCGTTATAGAGAATGCTCACCAAAGGGTCAATTGATGGCTTTGGAACATGACTCTAACATTGTGGTTTTCCACAATTGATACTGCCCTCCATGCATCCAAGCCTAGAGCTAGTTGACAAATGCATAAAAAAAAATGAAGGAAACCAAGATTATCAATGGCAACAAGTTAAAGGTTACCATCAATGAAGCAACCATCCAAGATATGCTACGCATCCCATCGAACTACGAAGCTGAGAGATTTTTTCATAGGAGAATGGAATAATTCTAGTCAACCAAGGATAAATTGTTGAAATTCTATAAGGATGAAACTAATTAGGAACCTGAGAATAATCAAACCGTCTTCCCTCTACCACACAAAAAATTCCATTTGAATTTATAGGCCATTTTCTTAATGATGGATTTTATATATTGCCATGAATATGATGTTAGGGTCTACAAGTTCTAGATGGGCTTGGCCTTCATGCTCAAGAAGGAAAGGATCTAGAAGTAGTTTGATTTTGCTAAGATGATCACCAAGAGAATGATGAAACAATTAATAGATTATAATAGCACTTTTGAGTTTAGGTATTCCTCTTTTTAGGTGCACTTGATTTTACATCAAAACCATGAGTTCTTTAGTGGTCATTTAATTCTTAGTAAATTTTATGTATTAGGATTATATAATCCAGCTTCAGCCTAGACCCATATGCTTTCCAACACACTAGATTATTATTCATTTGTCGATTATTTTCTACAACCAACACTTTTGGATTTTTCTCTGCATTCTTAGGTAGATTTTCTCTTGAGGATTTGGATTGGATGAAAAACCACCAAACTTTGGTTGATTATTTTAGGGGAGTGGATTTTTCTTTCATCATATGTCATGGTTTTAATGAAGAGCTATTTAGACTTTTGAAATTTGTAATAGATAGGACCCTCACCTCGAGGCATGCCATAAGGCAACCCTTGTTGACAATGCTTATGGCACTGAGAGGCATAATAAATCTCTCTACGCACTTCTCCTTACCATTGCCAAAAGTTAGGTAACACTCGTAAAGAGGGAAGATCAAGATGTGCTAACCAATAAGTTAGTCCACCTTGACTTCATCCTCATTTATGATAGATGAAAGTACAATCCTACCAGGCATTTCACTTTCAAACATGAAGAACGGTAATATTGGGAGTCGAGGAAGAACATGACTAAGGAGAGGGTAGAGGTCTACAGTGACCTAGCCTTTATAGCATTTGTATGACCCCCATGGCTTGACTTCTATCCAACGGAAATAAAATTTTGGAAAAGTGTCCAGATGGACAAATCCCTCAGAACATAGTTGAAAAATTTGGGGTGGTTGGAAAGAAAGACAACTGACTTCTAGAGGTATTGGTTAGAGACCAACCACCTAGATGCCACAACCAAAACAGTTAGAGAAAAAAATGATTGCTTTGAGGAGATTTATAATGATCAGGCTAGATTCAATGGTAATCATGGGTCAGACCTAGATCTTGAATAGGAGCACACACCAGTTTTGGATCCACCACCTCAAGTCTCTGAAGTAGCAAAGAGAAAAGAAAAATAACCAAAATGTAGGGAATCATAGATCTCATCCTCCGCCAACATCTTACCAAGGGGTAAGAGGACCCATTGATCCTCGAAAAGACTTACCATAGCTTCAAAGACCCAAGGTTTTATGAAATCAGTCATTGGAGAATCAAAAGCAAATAGTATAACCCTAAAATAATGGAAATAGGTAGCCCCACCTTTTGGGAGATGGAGCACTAGGGTTTAGGACCTATACCTATTTCCTTCATGTTTCATTAAAGGAAATCCTAAAAATCTCAATCAAAATATAGAAAGGGGGAAATAGATCTTGTAATAGGGTGTTGTAGGGTATGATCAAAGATTAAAAGGGGGTTCGCCACCAAGCTATGGCTTGGAAAGACAAATAACACACAAAACCTAAGTAAATTACCTAGAAATGAATGCAAATCAGAACAAAAAATTGAGAGACTAGAGATGTGCACTTGGAAACCTATAGCAGTTTGGAACAAGGCCTAAAATGCTAAAAGTGTTGAATATAATGCACACTAGGACTTGAATACACTAGGCTGGGTGATTTATTCCTAGATTAGGGTTTTTGTGCAAGAACATAAATCTAGCAGTGATTAGAATGGAACTCTTGAAATATGGAAAATTTATTGTAATGGGACTCATATGATAGAAGTGGCGTATAGTCCTGCTTAGATTTTTCAAAGGTTTAAGATCTGAATCTACTCTTCAATCTTTGCTCTTCCTTCTCAACCTAATTTTTGGATCTAAAATGCTAAATTCTGCTATATAGGTGTCTTCTACCAATCTTGTAAACAAGGTGGAAACTTTGACAACTTGAAAAATTCTTTCAAATCTTTCTCTTCAATGTGTCTTCAACCTAGATCTACAACACACACTAAAGAGAAGGAAAAATGTTGTTTTGCTAGTGGATAGGGGTTTTCCTTGGGCAAACCCCATTTTGGTAATCAAACCTTATAATGAAATCAAATGAAATGGAGGAATGATGAATGGATGAATATAATATGTTGTAACTCACAAAACCCTAGGAACAAAAGGATGCAATCTTATATGTAATGGATACAATGGATGTAGATCTTGACTCTTTCTTGAATGATATGGATCTTGAATTGAATGCTTGCTTGAATCATACATCCCTACATCACAAATGTTAGCTCAAAATAAACATGATGCATGATGAATTTGACATGATGCTTGATACTTGAATAATGTTTCAAAATTCTTGATAATCAACTCTTGAAATCTCTTGAATGCTCATGTAAGCTCTGGAATTTCTAGAATGCTTGAATCACTAAATGGCTTGTAAACTTGCTAGAAGAAAAATGAGTGAAATGACCTTTATTTATAATTTTTTATGCAAAATTTCTTGAAATTACAACACTACAAGCCAACATCAGATCTCAGAAGATAAAATCCTGACAAGAATTTAATTTGACTTTAGGTCTAAGCTAAGTAGGACTCATACGCCAGTTGGGGCATATGAGTCCCATTAGGCTAAGATTGGGACACATTTTTCAAGAAATGCTTAGATTAGTGTGAAATATAGATTGGGGCCCCAAAAGTTAGGTGGGACCTATATGCCCAAGGTGGTGTATGAGTCCCAAATCACTAAATTTGGGCCATACAATCCAAAAAAACATGAATTATGACTGGATATTCATAAATGTCAAGATTAATCTCATAAAGATGCATTAATTAAGGCTTGTGGATGCAAAATAAGGCCAAATAAGGCATAAAGAAGCCCAATTAATTAATAAAACCATAGATTAGTGTGAAAGTGTAAAGGTACACTTTACAACACCCTAAATAAGGAACAATTAGGTCCATTTATTTTACAAGGGCCCAAGACCTAATATGAATGCACTAAACACATTACAACACTAAATAAAGGCAATATTAAGCTAAATTTAACAAGGAGGGCCAAAACAAGTGTGAAAATGTAGAGGGATACATTTTTTCTCATTACAAACCCATGCAAAGAGAAGGAAAATTCAAGATATAGGATCTCAGATAAAAGAGAAGAAGAGGTGGACTCCATTCCATTGGTATCTTCAACCTTGAAAACCCAGGTAAGTTTTGTGCCTGTCATCCTTTCTTATACTACATCTTTGGTTGTTGTTTTCCCCTCATTTGTAGAATGAAATCCTCCATTCATATATCCTGACATTCTCATCCATAATAAACCTCCAACAATATTTGATAATGAACCCCATGAAGAAACCTCATGCACCGAATGCACATCTTCTTCCTCGATCACAATTGAATCTTTGATTTCCTTATTGAAGGCACAAATTGTAAACACTGAGAAACCCATGCTGCATGTTTTATTTCCCTTACGTACTTCTAGGAATATGCCTTTTTTTCCACCTACTCCCCCTTTTACTCTAATAGACACCCTCCTTCTTGAATCATGCATGGCATCCAAACCTTTTCAATGATAACACTTCCTTTTGCCTCCTAGCAAATTCATTCAGCTGAGAAACCCATGTAGTCACCCTCTATGGCCTCCCCACTAGTGTTTACAAATGACCATGGAGCATCAATGGAGGGAAAGAAAGCTTGAAGACACAACAACCTAACAAAATATTATATATGCAGAGTTACAAAAGGAGCTACAAGAGATGAATAAGAAAAAGGAGGATATACAAAAAGTTTTGGCTAACACCTGATCTCAAGCTAATGAAGATCTTCAAAAGGCCTAGGAGGAAATAAAGATGGAAAAATAGGAGAAGCAAGACATTAATTCTTTTCTACAAACTTCTGATGAAGAGATAGAGAAGTTGCGCTCTGAACTTTCAAACGATCTCCAAGAGAAGAATCAATTGGAGGAAAACATGAGAGCTAGGGAATCCCAATTCTAACAAGAATTGACCATAGTGTGAGGATCCAAGCTCCTCCTGATGCTTCATAGACTATTATCTTCTCATTGGGAGAGGATCATAATTGTAGTAGTGGCCCTGAAACTAGTTTGCGATTTCTAATAGATGTATAAGAGTTAAACACAAAGGCCGGCTCGATGATCGACCAAATGTTTTACACAATCACTCCTCGAGCTAAAGAATTGGGAGTCTTGATCACAAGACTATGTAAGGAAATCAAGGAATGTTTAAAAATATTTAGGATTCTTGACTAAAGAGTAGCTGCAAGGAAGGAAAAAAAATTATCATCTACAACCAAGTCACATTGAAAAGCAGAGCTTGCCAGTCAGTGTTGACTAAGAAGGTCAGCGAGATAAAAGAAGACCTCATAGTTTTGATCTTCTCTTGATTACCCACCTTATTCTCACTAGACTGAGAAGTATTAACAATAGAATAGATCACAAAATCAATCAAATTGAAGATCTAGGACTCCACAGTGGTCCAAGATTTGAGCTCATCACCCACAATCGAGGAGGTCGAGGAGGAACTTCTTTCCCTTTCTTGACTCTACTATCAGATTGGAATTGTTTCATCAAGATGGGGAGGAGTTTCCTTTAAGGAGGTCCTTGATCTTGATCAGGCCTATGAGACACTGCATGCACTTAACCTTCCCTCTGTTGAAGATTGGGAGTACCAACATGCCACTTTCCTCAAAACTTGAGGATTATTTTATATATGGGTTCATACCTCTGTAAGAAAAGGTCCCTATGAGTTGCTAGGAACTGTGGAGAAATTTTTTTCCTTCAATGTTTTTGTTCTAGCCCTTACTTCTTTTCTGTGTTATAATGGAACTGCGCCTCAAAGGCTAGAGGTTACTCTTGCATAAAAGCACACAATGTGCCACATGGTGGATGGGCAGATTTTATTTACATAATTTTCCTTTCGTACCCAAACAAGGACATGTGGTTGCTTGGTGGGGATTTTCCCCAAATCGCTTTCACAAAATCAGAGATCTCTTGCTACCGTGCCACATTAGCCATTTCATCGAGTGGGTTGTTTCTTCTATGGATGCATCTCTTTTGGTAGATTTTATCAAAAAATGCAAAAAATTTCTTACTTTTGGGGTTGGACTTTTAGGTGGCGTCATAATTCCTTGTAGCTGATTAAATCATGTTTTTCTAGGTTATGCTAAAATTTGATCATCCTTTGACAACATATCTTCACAAAACTTATACAAAATTTGGAGTGATTAATGAGGTGACTCAATCTTTATTAGAAAATATTGTTGTGATCTAATCAAACCCTATACCGGATTATGATCTATGAGGCATGTATACTTGGTAGTTGTTCATATCTATTGGTTGTGGTGGTGGCTCCTCCTTCTAGCTATTTAAAGGGGTTTGTAGCAGAGGGAATGAAAGGAGTTAGAAAGGATAAAAATCAAGAATCATAGGTTTAGAATAGGGAGATATATTTCTCAAGAATAGGAGGGTTTTTATAGAGCACTATTTACGCTCTATGGCATGTTTTATTTGTTGAAAATGAAGGTGAAATTGTAGCTTAAAAATTATAAACCTATGTGATTGTAGATTTAATTAAGTGTTCTTTTATCACAATTCTTTATGTATGATTAATTTGTTTAGATCAATTTTACCAATTGTAGAAAGAGATAGAAGATTGTAGAAGAATTAGACAAGAAGATAGAAGTGATACAACATATGTGTGGAGAAACCCTTTTAGGAAGAAACTCCACCAGAATCAATAGTGCTTGCATTATTTAGAACAAGATTACAATAATACTGTATCAATCCTTGATTTTTATGCTTCCTTGCCTTCAACAATCCTTCTTCACAACCTGCAATAAACTCTCATACACTTTCTACAACACAAGATATCCATTCACTCCATGTGACCAAACATGAATCCACACATGCCATGCCATGCTTCAAACTCTCACACATGCACAAGCTCAACCTGCTAACTTGCAATCAAGATTACAAACTCTGATGCAATTGCTACAATAAATAGACAATTATGAGCATTGTAAACTCCAAAGAGTTGTCAAATATAAGAGCACAAAGATCCTCACAAATATCTACACCTAGATTGGGCAAGTAGATTTCCACACTATAACATGAAGTCAAAACCAAAGTCTCCTCAATTTAAGGCGCCCCAAATTGAACACTTAACTGATCGTTGGTCAAGAAAATATCTTGCAAGCATCACCTCAAAGTTGGCACCTGAGAATCAGACCACTTAACTAAGCCTTGTAAATATCTTCTCATGCAAAAGGTGTTAACTCAAAAATGCCAACTTGGGCACCCAAGGTGGGTCCAATTCAATCTTAGTTAACTGAAACATATCTCTTCACCAATTCATGCAAACATTATGCATGATTGATCATCCCCACTTAACTGAATGTATCCACTCATTATCTATCATGCAACTGAATTCAATTAGCATTCAACTGAAACTAACTACATGGAACTGAAGATAACTGAACTAAACTGAAATCCACTCATGTAAATATCAATCCCTAATTTGTAGGATCTAAACATGCATTACTGAAGTGTTATCAATCCTCCAAATAGTTAACTTAAGCAAGGTGTGTTCTACCTTCCATGTGGGAACCCCATGTACTCCTATTTTGTAGGAGATCTTCTTGGGTTTTCCCACAGGTTCCTATCATTTAGGAATAATCACAAATGTCAATATAAATGTTCATTTCATTCAAATTTAATCTCTTTCTCATCCTAGTGTTGGGGAACACTTTTCAATGACTGAGGAGATACATGAAATATGTTTGGGATTGCAATTAAATGGCATCCTATTCCCAACATTCTCCCACTTAACATTATACATTGTAATTATTCTAAACAAGGAATCATGTTATTATACAACCTTCTCATCTGGTCTATGATCGACTCACATCCATTTCCAAGCATAGGCTCCTCAATCTTTATTGTTGAAAAACTGAATGTTGGGAATAGGATACCATTTGATTGCAATCCTAAAAATATTACATGTATCTCCTAAGTCCTTGGAAAGTGTTCCCCAACACTAGGATTAGAAAGAGATTAAATTTGAATGAAATGAACGTGTAAATTGACATTTTTGATTATTCTTAAATGATAAAACATGTGGAGATTCCCAAGAAGAGCTCCTAAAAAATAAGAGCACATGGGGTACCCACATGGAAGGTGGAACCCACCTTGCTTAAGTTAACTTTTTGGAGGATTGATAACACTTTAGTAATGCATGTTTAGATCCTACAAGCTAGGGATTGATATTTACATGAGTGGAGTTTAGTTCAGTTCAGTATCAGTTCAGTTCAATTCAGTTCAATTTAATTCAGTTTAGTTCAGTTTAATTCAGTTCACTTTAGTTTAGTTCAGTTCAGTTATGGTTCAGTTATCTTTAGTTGCATGTAGTTAGTTTTAGTTGAATTCTAGTTGACTTAAGTTGAATTGAGGTGCACGACTAATGAATTCAGTTGCATGATAGATAATAGGTGGATACATTCAGTTAAGTGGGGATGATCAATCATGCATAATGTTTCATGAATTGGTAGAGAGATATGTTTCAGTTAACTAAGATTGACTTGGACCCACCTTGGGTGCTCAAGTTGGCATATTTGAGTTAACACCTTTTGCATGAGAAGATATTTACAAGGCTTAGTTAAGTGGGCCCATTATTGGGCGCCAACTTTGAGGTGATTCTTGTAAGATATTTTCTTGACCAATGATTAGTTAAGTGTTCCGTTTGGGGTGCCTAAATTGAGGAGGCATTGGTTTTGACTTCATGCTATAGTGTGGAACTCTACTTTCCCAATATAGACATAGATATTTGTGAGGAGATTTGTGCTCTTATATTTGACAATTCTTTGGAGTTTACAATGCTCATAATTGTCTATTTATTGTAGCAATTGCATTAGAGTTTGTAATCTTGATTGTAGGTTAGCAGGTTGAGGTTGTGCATGTGTGAGGGTTTGAAGCATGGCATGTGATGTGTGGATTCATTCTTGGTCACATGGAATGCATGGATAGCTTGTGTTGCAGAAAGTGTATGAGAGTTTATTGCAGGTTGTGAAGAAGGATTATTGAAGGAAGGGAAGCATATCAATCAAGGATTGATATAGTATTATTGTAATCTTGTTCTAAGGTTAAATAATACAAACACTATTGATTCTGATAGAGTTTTTTTCCCAAAAGGGTTTCTCCACGTATATATTGTGTCACATCTATTTTCTTATCTCATTCTTCTACAATCTTCTGTCTCTTTTTGCAATTGGTAAAATTGATCTAAACAGATTAATCATACACAAAGAATTGTGACAAAGAACACTTAATTAAATCTACAGTCACATAAGTTTACAAGTTTTAAGCTACAATTTCACCTTCATTTTCAACATTATTTTTCAAGACTATTTTTTTTTATTCAAGGGGTAAACGCTTTTGACCGGAGCTATGAACCGGAATACAACCATTCAACAATACCACCCCAATGGGGTTTGAACCTTGGTGGCACGGACAACAATGCCACCCTTAAACCATCACACCATGCCAATACCGGCAAGACTATTAATTGCATTGGAATCCGACCTTTTCTTTTAGTTGATTTATTGCAAGAACAAATATTATTAAGGAGAAATCTTTGAGATTGTGCATTTTATGGCCTTTATCACTTTTTTTTTTTTTAATATCATTTATGTTGAATGCTCTATGTCAAGTCTTACATAGATAGTCTAGGTAATTGTTTTATACACCATTAGATTTTATGCTTTATGCTACCTTTCAAAAATTTGATCATGTTTATTATACTCTTTCTTTATCTATAAAGATTGTGTTGAAGTACACATTATGCTATAAGAGAAATAGGGTTCTATAAAAATCTAAAAATTCATGTTAATTTTAAGGGTTTCTTATTTCTATCGAACCTTAATGGATACTTCCCATGGGGAGATTTGAATGACTAATTTGTGCTTTCTTTACTCTTAGTCGTTCATTCTCTTCCTAAAAATGAAGGGTTTATGGCATTTTGTGTCCATTTCATTAGGAGTAAGGAATTGTTAAACTTTGAAATGTTGTAAAATATTTGGCACATTGCCATGTTTTTTTTTCTCTGTATTTTTCCTTTCCCATTTTACCAAAACACAAAGAAGGGCCAACTTTATAACAATCTTGGAGGTCATTCACTAAGGCACAATCTAGTCCCCCATTCGCTGAATTTTCCATTAGGCTATTTGGAGAGATAGAAGCTTATATTATCAACATTTAACAAGTTGTATTATACTAAACACTTATGAACATCATACATATATATGGTTTTTTTCAAATGGATCTTGTTTAGTTCATGTAAGGTCTTCTTTTTATGGATCATTGTGTGTAATGTATCCAAGAGAGGACAAGTCTAAGAATAAGATAATCACAACTTAGGGAATGCAGTGCATCACATCACCACTAAGAGGAAAGTTGTATGCAAATAAACATCATGTTGTCAAAGGACGTCAAACCTAATGGAACCACCAAGAAAATAACACATCACACGAATAAAGAAAATCACATAGTGAAACATGAGTGTTAATGTATGCCCCCACTTTAAAGCAATTGCTAACACCATGGTTGTGAGCAATCAGCTTTAAAGTAGATGATATTCAATACTAACCATAAGGAGGAATGAGAGCTTACTCGAAAATCCCTATGCCAAGTCATATGTTCCAAAATGAAACTAAATCATGTAAGAGGAAGAGGGTTTCCCCCAAAAACACGTAAGGGATCTATAGATTTAGGGTCAATATATCTTTGCTACAATATTGTTTTAAAGCTCAAAAATGTCATCATTCCCTAAATACCCGTAGAACAAGAAGAATGCCATATAGAGAGTGAAAACAAAGAAAAAAGCTTCAATTCAACATAGAAGAGACCTAAATGTATCAATGCCTTGTGTCATCCCCAAAGAAAAAAACAAGACAAGTGAAAAGATAAATGTTTATGACAGAGAAGAATGTAGGTACAAATAGAGGAATGCACATGAAGAGAGAGATACATGAAACGAAACATTATGATGGATCACATTACGCACATGCAATCACACAAAGAAACATGAAAAATAAAATAAAGAAAAATAATAATAAGGAAAAAGTGATTCAACCTATAGCAAGTCATTCACATCCCAATATTGTTTGGTATATGTGGAAGGAAGACAACTAACCAAAGGGAAAACATCAAGTTTTGAAACTAGGAGAAGATTATCTAACCCCTTGTCCCCACTAAGTGTAGGAAAAAGATGAGATGAGTGATGAGAGTGAGCTCCTTGTAATAAAGAGAATTATTTTCAATTAATGTTAAACATGTAATAGTGAGCATACTAAGATCCTACAACTATTACATGGAAAGGAGCAAAGTGCATGCTTTAAATTAAGATGGATCCATAGGGGATCTAAATTTCTCCAATATTCCCTTTTAAATATGAAAATCATCAGTGTGATGTCCAAAAAGTATATGATAAGCACAATACGTTTTATTTTGATAAGTTTAATATTCAATTAGCTTTTCATATTAAAGTGGCAATTCAATTAGTTTCCAATGTAGAAGAGTGTATATTAATAGATATTCTCAGTTTTGGACATTTGTAATGGATAATGGAAAGATGCCAAAATATCATTCATTTTTTGTAGTTGAACATGTTGATGTGCATGTAATTTCTATTTCTTCTTTGTTGGTTTGGTAATATTTTGGTCATCACTTTCTTCTTCTAACTGCAAACCCTTTCCTTTTTCAAAAAAGGATGTGTTACGAGTGGTAAAGTGCTCAAAATTTGTGCTTTCTTTTCTTTTATGCATGGAATATGTGTGGGAAGGTGGTTGAGGGGGAGGAAAATTCTTATTAATGATATGGGACAAGGCACATATAAATTCTATTCCTTCTTTATGGTTAAGCAACGTTTGTATGCTCCCTATGAGAGGAATGACATTACCAACAATAGGTTTTATTCTCAAAAATTTTTACAACATTTTTAATTCTTCATTTAGCATCCTGTACAACATGAGAGACATCATGCACATTGGTTGTAGGAAGGGAAGTCATTGGAAATGAGGTGTGACGGCTATGATCCATAGAGGACTGATTATCAATACTATTAGTGAAAGAGTTTGAAAACCCAAGATCCATAGTGAATGGTGTATCATGGGATGCCGTGAATCTTGAACTACATCTCACAATAGTATTGCTAATAGGAAACCAAGTTGTAAATCTCATAAAATTTTCACAAACTTAGTGTACACACCCAAAATAGAAAGGGGGTAAAATACAATACAATGACCTAGAATGCAATATGAAATTTTTAGATTCTAAACAAGCAAATTTTCTAATTACACAATACAAAGACCTAAAAATGATATCTTGTAAATGCAATTTTGAAATCACGCAATGGAATAATTTTACAATAGAGTAACTTAAAAAGGTAGTCTTTTCTTTGCCCCTAGATAAAGCTCCTCGGCTAGATGGCTTTACTGCACTTTTTTTTCAAAAATGTTGGGATATTGTTTGTTTTGATCTCTTATGGGAAATTGAAGAATCAAGAAGAACTGGATCTTTGCTCAAAAAATTTAATGTAATAAACATAGTCATTATTCCCAAAGTTAGAGATCCCTCATCATTTGTGGATTACATACCAATATCTTTGTGTAACAGAATTTATAAGATCTTCTACAAGGAAATATATTTGAGGTTGCATCCTATTATCCCAAGGATAATTTCTCAAGAACAGGGGATTTTTGTTCCAAGAAGAGAAACACACGAAGGGGCTATTGTGTCTCATGATACCTTGCATTCCGTATCAGTTAATAAAGTCCCTTCAATCATCATCAAGATGGACATGATGAAAGTGTATGACAGGGTTAATTGGAGCTTTCTAAGAAAAGTAATGCTAAAATTTAGTTTTTCTACAAGATGGTGTAGATGGATAATTGCATACCTCTCAAGGGATAAATTTTCAATAATACTTAATGGATCCCCCATAGGGTTCTTTATTGCTTCCTAAGGTGTGAGGCAAGGGGATCCGCTTTCCCCTTTTTTGTTTATTATCATGGTGGAGGCTTTGAACAGATTTATCATAAAAAACACACTCTTGGATTATGGAAGGGATACAGATTGAAAATACAAAATTAGTAGTTGCTCACTCTCCTTTTATAGATGATACAAACTTATTTGGGAAAGCTACATTGGCAGAAGAAAATCAAATAAAAGATATTTTAAATAAATATTCTTTAGCACCAAGACAGTAGATAAATGCCTCAAAATCCAAAATTCACATCCTCAACACAAGTGAGGCCATTGAGAAGAAGATATTCAATGTTTTGGGTTTTCAAAAAGCAACTTTTCCATGCTCATATCTAGGGATCCAATTCTTTGTAAGCCCAAATAGAGTAGTGTATTGGGTTAAATTAATTGAAAGGCTGAAATCAAGAATATTGGTATGGAAGGCCAGATGGTTGTCCCTAGCTGGGAGAATTTTATTAGTTAAAGATGTTCTCTCATCAATCCCTAACTATTTTCTTGTAGTATTAAAAGCTCCAAAGTCTGTTATTGAAGAAATTGAGAGAATGATCAGAAACTTCATTTGGAAAGGTAATAAGGATGATCAAAAGAAGGTGCCTTTAATATCCCTTGAAGCTATGGCATGTGAAAAATATCAAGGAGGGGTAGGTATTCTAAATCTCTCTAAGAGAAATAAAGCTTTTGGTGCAAAGAATGCTTGGAAAATGTATATTAACCCAAAGCCCAAATGGTGTAAAATTATGCAAGGTAAATATTTAGATAATATGGACCCCACAAGAATCTTCATTGTTGCTAATCCTCCAAAAGGATCGGCCATTTGGAATTTTTTTATTTATTTTAGGAAATTAGTTGTTTCATACATTTCATGGGTGGTAAATAATGGCCAAAGTGTCAAATTTTGGATGGATTCTTGGAATGGAAACCCCCCATTGCAAAATAATCTAGATATTCTTCTAGTAATTGAAATACTAAAAGATGCTTGGGGAGAATGTTTGTTGAATTATGTTCATTCAAAAGAGAATAGGAGATCCCTCCTTGTCTTCCCAATAGTGTTGTGTTTTGCAAAAAATATTGGATGCTAGAATGGCTAACTTCTCTTCGAAGCTGGATAAATTGATAAGGGCTCCTTCAAGGGATGGATATTACATGGTCAAACAAGGTTGCAAGGCTTTAAATTAGAATTCAGAGCATCTTCTTTCCCAAAGGGCCTACTCATTTTGTTGGGATAGTAAAGTCTTACCCAAGGTAGGGAGTTTTGCATAGTTGGCATTGAGGAAGCATATTTTAATCAATGATTGGTTAGCTAAATTAAACATAGCTGAACCTTTCATGTGTCCTCTATGTAATGAGGAGATTGAGGATGTTGATCACCTACTTTTAAGATGTAAGTTTGCGCAACAAAGCTGGGAGTTTGTTCTTAATAAACTTATTTTTTGCACTCCCTTACCAAATTCCCTGTGGGACTTGTTTCAAAGCTGGCCAGTTCTTTACAAATCTTCATTCTTTGCTTGTATATGTCCAGAGAGTATACCAAATTTTATCATATGGAATATTTGGTGGGAAAGAAATTTATGCATATTCAGGAAAGTATGCTCTTCAAATGATGTTGTGAATGTTAAAATTGAGAAAATAGTCTTCGAGGTAGTATAAGTGAGTGTTCAAGAAGCTAAAGACATTAGCTTCTCTTTTACTAACTGGGATAACTATATCTTATAGAATTGGAAGTATATAAAACTCCCTTTCCCAAGTAGCCTATTGCAACCAAATTCTGAGAAGTACAAAAAAAAAGATGTAAGATGAAAGGCTCCCCAACTTGGTTTTATAAAGTTGATTTTTTTGGGAATTGTAGTTGTGTTGCTGATATGTGGTTGTCATTGATGTCAACACTATTAGCATTGAGATGTTGAAGGCTGCATATGTGGAAGATATTGAGAAAATTGTAAAAGAAAAAGTTAAAGGCAGTTTGTGGATTAGTCAAAGTCATGAAGGTGTTTTGTTTTGTACATGGAAGTTCAGCTACTGTGGACTAAAGGGTTTACTATTGAGAGTTTCTAGATCATCCACCAGAATTTTTAGAGGTCCACATGAATATTTATGTAAGTTATGGGAATCTATGTTCTAATAGTGTTTCTATTCCTGATTGAAGTTTGTATGATTCTGATGATTTTACTTGCTGTGAATGTTTCTTTTTTATTTCTTGGTGCTCATGGATGCTTCTAGTATGTTCTCTATCATTGCTGCATGTCTGAGTTGATCAGTGTAGTTGTGGTCAAAGATTTTCTTGTGCATGGTTTTTTTTTCTTGTTCTTGACTAACATGATGGTGGTAACATGTGGTTTTTTGGAGTTCAAAATTCAAATGTTTGGCATGCTCAAGGATATTTTTTTTATCCTATCTTAATCCTTACTGACAGTGTTTGATCCACATTGAAAATTTGTTTGTAATATTGGGCCGACATTGTTGATATTGTAAGATATATTTTGTATTCTCTGGCCAACTAAGTTGTTGATGTAAATATGTATAGCGGATATATATGCAAGGTTGTGTGAGTGAAGAAAGGTGCACGCATGTCTTTGTATGCTATATGTGTGTGAATATTGTTCAGATCATTCAAAGGTAGAGTAGAGTGTGAAGAAGAAGAGAGAAGTTTGAAGAGAGTTTTTTTTGTGCTTAGTTGCAATTGTAGTATGGATTTTGCATAAGCTATTATATTAGTTAAAATCTATGTGGATCTAATCCATTATTTGTTGGGCAGTGAGTCCTTTTGTAATTGAGCAGTGAGCTCTAGGTAGTGTGCCTGAATGCATGTTCGTTCCCCTTTTTATTTATCATTGTACTTTTAACAGGGTATAATCTTGTGGACTAACATCCACTATGGTTTTTCCCCTAATAGATTTCCACACAAAAAATCTTGGTGTTCTCTATGTTTCTGGTGTTCTAATTGTTTGTGTTTAATTTATTGTTCATTAGATCAAAGATTACTAAGTGTGAAAATTTTATTGAAGTTTAATTTTCTATGACAACTGATTCACCCCCCTCTGAGTTGTCTATCCTTGTTTTTCCAACATAATTTTGATGGCGCTTTAAAAGGAAATTCAGGAGAATCAAGAGCAAGTATTTGTTTACGTGATTTATAGGGTAAGGTATTAGCTTTATGCAAGAAATATCTTTTTAGAGGGTCTAATAATCTAGTTGAATGTAGAGATTTGTTAATGGGGTTGGAAATGGCTTTGGATTTGGGTATTGAGAACCTTCATATTGAAGGAGATTCTAAATTGGAGTCTTCAATATGTCCTTCAAATAGTATGGGAGTTTCTTGATAAATTCCACAACTATCAGATCACACATACTTACAGAAAAGGAAACAATCTAACAGACTACTTAGCCAATATGAGTAGAGCAAAGCATGAAATATCTATCTTAGCTGACCTCTCTCCACTTGCAGATTTTCCTCATCTAATTGAAATTGTTAATCAAGATGCTCTATACTTGTAGGAAGTATCAATAAATTAAATATAGTAGAATTTTATTCATTAATTAGAAAGGTAGGGGTTATTTATATTTTATCTTGTCGACAATAGATGGGAAATTGAATGTTTGTCAACTATGGAGGGGTAATTTGAGCATTTTGGTTTTATATTAAAAATTCCATTGCTATATAATGATTAAGTGTTTTTCATCTGGAGGCGTATAGAGATGCTTCCATCAGTACTTTCAAAGCAAACTGAATTGCTCTAGTAGAAATTGCATTATGCACATGATTTAGTGATGGGATAGGCCATATCATGCAATGTTAAATATTGCCACCTCCTCAATGAATGATGGTGTATCCCATGATGCTTGGTTTGAAAGTACCTGCAGATCTGTTACAGTAATTAGAATTTAAGTTAAGCAACAACTTGAAGTGATTTTGCACAAGCCTGTATATTGCAATGGATATGATTTAATTAATCATTTATACTTGCATGAGTCATCATCAAGCCCTCCGAAAAATGTGAAACATCATTAACGATTTCCTTGGGATTTTAAAGTGCATTTTATCTATCATTTGTTGCATATTACTAATATGTGGTTGTTATTCATGTCACACTATTAGCATTAATATCTTTAAGGCTGTATATGTCAAGGATATTGAGAAAATTGTAATAAAAGAAGTTGCAGGTGTTGGAAAATCAAGGACAGACAACTGAGAGGGAGGATGAATCAGTTTTCACATAATTTCAAACGTTTTTACACTTAATTTTACTTTACTTAATTTAATCTTTGATCTAGTGAATAAGTAATTAAACACAAGCAAATAGAGCACCAGAAACACAGAGAACACCAAGATTTTTTTTTGTGGAAACTGTGTTAGGGAAAAAACCACGGTGGAAGTTAGTCCACGATTATACCTTGTTAGAAGTATAATCATAAATAAAAAGGGGAATGCACATGCATTTAGGCACACTGCCTAGAGCTCACTGCTTAATTACAAAAGGGGCTCACTGCCCAATAGAAAATGGACTAGATCCACAGGGATTTGAACTGATAGAATAGCTTCTACAAAAGTTAGATTACAGTTCCAATTAAACACAAATAACTTTCTTCAATCTTTGCTCTTTACTCTTCACACTTTGATTTTTCCTTTGAATGATCTAATCAATATTCACACATACAATCTTGCATCCACATCCACATCCACTCACACAACCACTTATATATCTATATCCAAAAATTACATCAACAACTTAGTTGGCCAGGAAAAATATAATTACAATATCGAACCAAATTTACAAATAAATTTTCAATGTGGGTCAAGCACTGTCGGCCACAATTAAGATAAGGCATAAAAAGATATTCTTGATCAAGCCAAACATTCAAATTTCAAAAATAAATGATTCACAACATCTATAATACGTTACTAGCATCATGTCGGCCAAGAATAAGAAAAACTAAACAGGCACAAGAAAAGTCTTCGACCATGAGCTCACCAATCAACACAAACATGCAACAATGATAGAGAATAATATAGAGACATTCAAGAATACCAAGAACCAATAGAGAAACATGCACAACAAGTAAAATCACTAGAATCTCATAGACTTCAATTAGGAACTTTGACAGAGACCTCAAAAATACTGTCAAAATGCAAATCTTCATAACATGGATAAATGGTCATACAAACCTTTGAAACTTCCAGTGGATGAACTAGACACTCTCAGCAGTAAACCCTTTATTCCACACCGGCTGATATTCAATGTACAAAACACAACACCTTCTTGACCTTGACTATTCCACAAACTGCCTAAATTTTTTCTTTAACAATTTTCTCAATATCCTTGATATAATCAGCTCAAAGCTAATAGTGTTGACATCAATGACAACCACATATCAACAGCACAACACTTCCCAAAAATCTCCCCATTTGGTATTGATGGAAACACATGATGTGAAAAAAACCATCAACCCAAACCTTCATTCTTCCTTCTCTTGTATAGGACTCTTCTCCCCCTTGGATTCAACTTCATCTTTCACATCACTCTCTCTTCATAGTGATTTTTCACATTGCTCTTCTACCCCTTTGAAATCAATGGCAAAGGTAAGCACCACCTTTCCATATGCACACTTTGGACCACATATCAACACATCTGACTACTCCCCCTGAGTAGTAGCCACAAAAAAACATCTATCTAGATCAGGATAAAGCTTTGATACACACGGATGGATGCATGTAAATGCATATTTTAGTTTGTATCTAGAGGGGTGATTACCCCTAGCAATCCTCTAAGATACTCAAAAGTAACCTTCGACAATGGTTTAGTGAAGATACCTGCAATCTGTTCTATTGTGGGCACATACTCCAATCTGACCTCTTTTTCACTTACTTTCTGTCTTAAGAAATGAAACTTGATAGATATGTGCTTAGTCTTTGAGTGGAGTACCAAATTCTTTGATATGTTGATAGCACTAAAGTTGTCACAATATATGGTGATGGGTTCATCATATTCAACACCAATATCTCTAAGCATTTGTTTCATCCACATTACATGTGTACAATTGTTAGTAGCAGCAATGTATTCAGCCTCAACAATAGACAGAGAAATAGAATTCTACTTTTTGCTCAACCAGGACACTAGTTTCTTCCCTAGGAAGAAAGCACCACCACTAGTACTCTTCCAGTCATCTACATCATTGGCCAAGTCAACATCTTTATATGCATTTAGAATAAGGTCATCATCCTTTGGATACCAAATTCCAAAGTCAATAGTTCCTTTTAGATACCTAAAAATTCTTTTAACAACAGTTACATGTGACTCTTTTGGATTGGCTTGAAATCTTGCAACCATACAGACTGCATTCATGATGTATGGTCTAGTTTGAGCTAGATAGAGCAATTCTCCAATCATTGACCTATACCTTGTTTGATTGGCTTTGGGAGAATCATCATTTTGAGTCATCTTGCATCCAATCACCGTGGGAGTAAAAATAGGTTTTGAATCATCCATACCAAACTTCTTTAATAATTCTTTCACATACTTGGATTGTGATATGAAGATCCCATTATCTAACTAAGTAACTTGTAATCCCAAAAAGGATTTCATTTCACCAACCATGCTTATCTCAAACTCATTCTTCATCTCATCCACAAACTTCATACTCAGATTATCATCTCCACCAAAAATTATATCATCAACAAAAACCTTAGTAATTAACACTTTGTCATGATCTAACTTAAAGTATAAGTTACTATCAAAAGTACCTTTGTTGAAACCAAGTTTGAGTAAATATTTGTCTAATCTAGCATACCAGGCTCTAGGGGCTTGATTTAATCCATACAAGGCTTTCTTCAACTGAAAGACCATTTCTTCCTTGTCAGTTAGTTGAAATCCACAGGTTGTTCAATATAGGCTTCTTCCTCCAGATCACCATTAAGAAAGGTTGACTTCACATCCATCTAATATACCTTATAATTCTTGTATGCAACATAGTCAAGAAACAATCTTACTGCTTCAATTCATGCAACAGGGGAAAATGTTTCTTCAAAGTCTATTCCTTCCATTTGAGAATACCGTTTGCAAACTAACTTTGCTTTGTTTCTTACAACTTCTCCTTGTTCATTTAACTTATTTCTGAAGACCCATTTAGTACCAATTACATTCTTATCCTTTAGTCTAGGAACAAGTATCCATGTATTGTTCTTTTCAATCTACAACAACTCTTCTTTGATAGCTTCCATCCAATGCTCATTATTGCAGGCTTCATGGATATCTTTGGGTTCAATATGGAAAACTAGACAATATTCTTCTACTATCCTTCTCCTAGTTTGTACACCCTTATTCCTATCTTCTAAAATTTGACTTTCAAAATGATTAAATCTTCCATACCTTGGAATATTTTGATTCTAACACACACTTGATTCTTCTATTCTTTCTTTTGCACACTCACTTGTTTATGGTTCTTGACTATCTTGATTAACCGAAACAATTTGAAGTTGTCTCACCGGAACATAAGGCACAATTTGCAATTGATTTTGTGTCTAAACATTCTTCCCTTTGTTTGTATTGTCTTCATCAAAATCATAGCCATTACACGTGGATGATTTATCAAGATCTTCATCTACTTTGATATTAGTGCTCTCCACCATTTTCCTCAGTCTTTTGTTGAAACACTGATATGCATTACTTCTAGTAGAATAACCTAGGAATATTCCTTAATCACTTTTGGCCTTGAATTTTGCCATATCATCATCTCTCCTGATATAGCACTTACTTCCAAAAATCTTAAAGTACTTAAGAGTGGGCTTAAATCCAAACTAAAGTTCACAAGGAGTCTTACCAAATTTGCCATTTACATTCACCCAGTTTATAGTGTATACAACAATAGTCACAGCTTCACTCCAGTAGGTGTCAAGCACATTTCCTTCCAACATAATTTTTCTGGCAACATCTAGGATGGTTTTGTTATATATCTCTCAGCAACACCATTTTGTCGAGGGGTCTAAGGAGTGGATAATTTCCGTTTGATTCCATTCTCTTCAAAAAATGGATTGAACTCCTTGGAGGTGAATTAACCACCTCTATCTGACCTTAAGCATTTTATTTTCATTCCTTTCTCATTTTCTACCATTTCTTTGAAACTTTGAAACTTTTCAAATGCATCACATTTTTCTCTAAGGAAATCAACTCATATCATTCTAGAATAATCATCAATAATTAGCATAAAGGACCTTTCACCATAGAGACTTCTTACTCTTGAGTGACCACATAGATCTGTGTGCACCAACTCCAACAATCCATTCACATGATATTGTTTTCTTTAGAAGGAGGCCTTTGTCTGCTTGTCCATCTGACATTCTCTATAGATTGTGTTAACAGGCTTTACTATCTTAGGAAAATCTCTAACTGCTTGAGAGGAACTGATCTTCACAATGTTTTCAAAGTTCACATGACAACCTTCTATGCCATAGCTAGATTTCATCTATTTGTGCAATCAAAGAAGTTTCATTAGCAGCTATTAGGTGAAAAACATTACCTTTTATTTGTTTACCTGAAGCAATCAGATTTCTAGAACTTCTATATATTTTGCATCAGCCATCTCTGAATTGTAAATCATAACCCTTATGTACCATTTTTTCAAAACTCGGTAGATTTTGCTTCAAGCCTTCAACAAGAGAACATCATCAGTGTTTTGCTTGCCACCAAGATAGATAGATCCTCTACCACAAATTACACAAGTATTATTATCGCCAAATATTACAACCTCGCCATCATAATCTTCTAGGCTTACAAACTTGCTCTTATCACCAGTCATATGATATGAGCAACCACTATCAATGACCCACTCATCCTTATCTTCTATTTGGGTTGCAAGGGCTTATTCAACTATATTATATTTTGTGGCTTCCAAACCATATAGCTTAAGGGAAATAAACACCCAATCCTTTCCATTTCCTTCATTCTCATTCTCTACATCATCTTCTTCTTTAACAAAATAACATTTCTTTTAAAATTTATGTTTGTTAGGTTTAGGTCTAGAAACTCTATCAAGACACCTTGATGCAAAATGACCTACTTGATTGCATGAAAAATATATAAGAGGCAATTTACCTTCATGCTTACCTCGACCTCTACCTTCTCTCCTTGCAATCATTGCTTCAAGCTGTCTCATTTCATCTTCATATATGAATATATTTCTGGAACACTCACCTGGTTCATATCTTGACATGCTTCTCCTAGATACAGTAGCCTTGAATGCAATCTCAATCTTAGGATCAAATTCTCCAAATTCGCTTAATTCAAAAGCAACTAGTTTACCAACCAATGTATCTCTTGTCAGATTTGTTATAGCTCTGGATTCTTCAATAGCATGAGCCTTTGATTTGTAGGAAGGAGGAAATGATCTGAGTAACTTAGCCATAATTTCATCTTCGTCAACTATACCACCGACACATTTGATGCCCATCACTATTAATTCATTCACCCTTTGCATAAAGGAGGTGATATTCTCATCTTCTCCCATCTTCAGGTTCTCATATTTTCCCTTCAAACTTTGCAACTTGGCCATCTTCACATATTTATCTCCTTCATACAAAGTCTCTATCTTTTTCCACATTTCATGAGCCATCTTCAAACCTAGCACATTTGTCATCTCAGAATCTATCAAAGTGCTCAACAAGGCTTCCATAGCCCGAACATTGTTCTCGGCCTTTTTGATTTCGTCAGCAATGGAAGGACCATTTGCAACTATAACGTACTATTTTTGTGTGATCTTCCAATATTCTTAACCAATGCACCTCAAGTCACATTCCATTCTTGTCTTCCATAATGAGTAGTTGGTTCCATCAAATTTGGGGTTGTCCTTCTTGTAAGATGCCATTTCCAGATCACCTCAAGCCTTTAAGTTTCAATAGAGGAACCTTCTCTGATACCAATTGTTGGAAAATCAAGGAAAAATAATTGAGAGGGGGGGTGAATCAATTGTCACAAAATTTCAAACCTTTTTACACTTAAATTTACTTAATTTAATCTCTGATCTAGTGAATAATTAATTAACCACAAGCAAATAGAGCACTAGAAACAAAGAACACCAAGATTTTTTTTTCATGAAAACCCTGTTAGGGGAAAAACCATGGTGGATGTTAGTCGACAATTATACCCTATTAGAAGTATAATCAGAAATTAAAAGGGGAATGCACATGCATTTAGGCACACTGCCTAGAGCGCATTGCTCAATTACAAAAGGGGCTCATTGCCCAATAGAAAATGGATTAGATCCATAGGGATTTGAACTGACAAAATAGCTTCTGCAAAAGCTAGATTATAGTTTCAATTAAGAACATATAACTTTCTTCACACTTTTCTTTTTCCTTTGAATGATCTGATCAATATTCACATATACACTCTTGCATCCGCATCTACATCCGCTCACACAACCGCTTATATATATGTATCCAGAAATTACATCAACAACTTAGTCGTCCAAGAAAATATAATTACAATGTTGGCCCAAAATTACAAATAAATTTTCAATGTGGGTCAAGCACCACCAGCCACAATTAAGATAAGGCATAAAAAATATTATTGATCCTGCCAAACATTCAAATTTCAAATATCAACAATTTGCAACATCCACAACACATTACTAGCATCATGCTGGCTAAGAACAAGAAAAACTAAACATGCACAAGAAAAGTCTTCAACCACAAGCTCATCGATCAACACAGACATGCAACAATGATAGAGAATAATCTAGAGACATCCAAGAATACCAAGAACCAATAGAGAAACATTCACAGCAAGTAAAATCACCAGAATCTCACAGAAGTCAATCACGAACTCTGACAAAGACCTTAAAAATACTGTCAGAACTCAAATCTTCATAACATGGATAAATGATCATGCAGACCTTTGAAACTTCTTGTGGATGAACTAGACACTCTCATCAGTAAACCCTTTAGTCCACACCAACTGATATTCAATGTATAGAACAAAACACCTTCTCAACCTTGACTATTCCACAAACTACCTAAACTTTTTCTTTAACAATTTTCTCAATATCCTCGACATAATCAGCTCAAAGCTAATAGTGATAACATCAATGAAAACCACATATTAGAAGCACAACAAGTTGTTGGTGATGTAGTGAAGTTCAGTATGGTAGCTAGCTCAGTATATTAATGATAAAAATTTGTGGATTAAAGGGTTTGTTGACGAGTATATCTAGTTTATCCACATGAAGTTTCAGAGGTTCACATGAAGATTTGATTGAGTTATGAGTATTTGTGTTCTAACAGTTGCTCTATTGCTCTAGTTGGTGTTCCTAAAAGAAGATGATATGATTCTAGTAATTTGAGTTGTGGATCCTTCTGTGGTGTTTCATGATGCTTTTGGATGTTTCTAGAACATGTTGTATCTATGTTGTTGGTCCACATTGATTGTTTTTCTCATGATTGGTGATTTTATTCTATGAGTTCATGTTTTTGATGATCATGACCGACAAGGCGATTATAACATGCTTTGGATCTTTGAGGCATAATTTTTGAAAGTGTTCCGAATTTGGAAATGTTTTTTTGGGTCCTTACTATGTTTTGTCCATGTTGATAAATTGTTTATTGATTTGGGCCGACAGTTTGTACACATTTCATATTTTCATATTTTGTTGGGCCGACATGTGGTTGGTGTTATCCCTAGTTGTGGATATATATGATCGACTTTTTGTGTGATGGAAGTGGTGTGTTGAGTGCAAATAACATTCTAATCTTTTGAAGGAATAATTAAAGTGTGAAAAGGAGAGAGTAGATGAAAGCATTATGCACTTAACCAGAACTGTAATTAGGCATTAGTAGATGTTATTTTCTCGGTTCAAAAATCTTGTGGATGTAATTCGATTGTGATTGTTACATAGTGAGTCTTCCTTTGGGTAGTAAGCCTTTTTTATTTGAGCAGTGAGCTCTAGGCAGTGTGCCTGAATGCATGTGCATTCCCCATTTGTTATTTGTTATACTTTTAACAGGGTATAAACTTGTGGACTAACCTCCATTGTGGTTTTTCCCCTAACAGGGTTTCCACATAAAAAAATCTTGGTGTTATGTGTGTTTTTGATGTGGTGATGGTTTATACTTTCACATTTATTTATTAGATCTGAGAATAAGTTTAATTTTTATAATTTTTGTGGCAACTGATTCACCCCCCTCCTCAGTTGTATTCCCTTGTGTTTCAAACAATTAGTATCAGAGTAGGTTCCTCTAGAGAAGCTTTATTGCTTGAGGTGATCTAGGATGGTGACATATAAGAAGGATAATCTGAGATTTGATGGAAAAAATTATTCTCTATGGAAGACTCGAATGGAGTGTCATTTGAGATGCATTGGTGACCCTTACTGGAAAATTGCAAAGAATAGATATATCATCCCACAACATGGTCCTTCTACTCCATATGAGATTAAAGAAGTTGAGTACAATATGATGGCTAAGGAAGCATTGTTGAGTGCTCCGACTGATTCTGAGATGACAAATGTAATGGAGTTGCAGACTACTTATGAGATCTGGAAAAATTTGGAAACTTTATATGAAGGTGATACTCATGTGAAGATTGCTAATCTGCAAAGCCTAAAAGGGAAATATGAAACATTGAGAATGGGTGAAGATGAGAATATCACTTCTTTTATGTAGAGAGTGAATGAACCTATGTGTAGTATCAGATGTACTGGTGGAACATTGGAAGAATAAAAAATTGTTGTTAAAGTGTTCAAATCCTTTCCTGCTGCATACAAACACAAAGTTGTTGCTATTGAGGAGATCCATACTATGAAAAATGTAACCAAAGACATGTTGATTAGTAAGCTTTCTACTTTTGAGTTATGTGAGTTTGGTGAATTTCTTCTTAAGACAAAATTTTCACTCAAAGCTACTATCTTTGGAAAAGATAAGTAGGGATATGATCCAAGAAAGTTCTTCTAGAAAAATGTCCAAGTATGAGTAGGAAATGAGAGAGATTGAAGCATGTATTGTCAAGAGGGTAGCCAAAGGAGAAGGTAAGTATAAAGGTAAATTTCCTCTTAAATGTTTTTCTTGCAATACAATAGGTCATTTTTCCTCAAGGTGTCCAAAAAAAGTTCCTAAGTCAAGACCTAACAAGCCTAGATTCCAAAGAAAGTGTTATTATGCTACTGATGAAGGTGTGACAGATGATGAATCTGACAATGGGAATGTAAGTGAGGAAGAATGTGTATTTATTGCTATCAAGGAAGATGATCCGATACCTATTTAATTTGATAGTTACAAAAATGCGTAGAAATCTCTAGCTGCTAGAGTTGAAGAAAAAGATGAATGGGTGATTGACAATGGATGCTCCCATCACATGATAGGTGATAAAATTAAACTTGTGAGCTTGGAAAAGTATGATGGTGGTGCTGTAAGATTTGGTGATGACAAAGCTAGTGTAATTCGTTGTAGAGGATCCATTTCTCTTGATGGTAAGAATAATACTGGTGATGTTCTGTATGTGGAAGGTTTGAAGCATAATCTCTTAAGTGTTGGATAAATGGTTGAAAAGGGAAACAATATTCAATTCAAGGATGGAAAGTGTAGAATATTGGGGAGTTTCAAAAATGTGATTGCATTTGGCACAAAAGTAAAAGGTAATATCTTTCACCTAAGTGTTGCTAGTAAAAGTTGTTTGATCACTCAAGTTAATGAAAGTTGGTTGTGGCATAGGAGAATGTGTCTTGTAAACTTTGACAATATTATCAAGATCTACTCATGCAGTGAGAGATATTCCTAAGTTGATAAAGCCTACTAATGCTATATGCAAGGAATGTTAGTTAGGGAAGAAAACTAGAGTTTTGTTTCAAACAAAAAAACATTGTTCAAATGAAGTATTGGAGCTTGTGCATACTGACTTGTGTGGTACTTTTAGAGTCAAAAGCTTACAAGGAGACAAGTATTTCATGTTACTTATTGATTATTATTCTAGATTGATGTGGGTTACTTTCTTAAGGGAAAAATTTGAAGCTCTAGAGAAATTCAATATTTGCAAGGCTATGGTTGAGATAGAGATAGGTCTGAAGATTAAATGTTTGAGATCAGATAGAGGTGGTGAATTCACTTTGGGTGAGTTTAATTATTTTTGTGAAGAGCATGGGATAAAGAGACAATTATCTGCCCCGTGGACCCCTCTGCAAAATGGAGTTGTGGAAAGGAAAAACATGACAATTCAAGAAGCTGTTAGGGCCATGATGTTGGAAGAAAATGTTCCGCATATCTACTAGAGAAAAGTTGTGAACTTACTTCTGTTTACACTCTCAATTGGGTACATGTCAAAGGTGATACCGATAAGACTCCTTATGATTTATGGTTTGGTCATAAGCCTACTATTATATACTTCAAAATATTTGGGAGTAAATGCTATATCAAAAGAGATGAAGATATAGAGAATTTTATGCTAGAAGTGGTGAAGGAATCTTTCTTGTTTATTCTACTAAAAGTAAAGCCTACCAGTGCTACAATAAGAGATTGAGGAAAGTAATTAAAAGTGCTAATGTCAAGGTTGATGAAGACACAGTTAGACCACCTAGAACCGTAGATATGATTCAAATGATCAAAATGATAGTTCAGATAAAGGAAAGAAAGTTCAAACTCTAAATCAAGTTTAGATCATTCCAGTGAATCAAGAAAATCAAGAGGAAGGAACTAGCGAAAGTGCAAAGCTTGAAGTTCAAGGACACCCTAAGATTCCAAGGTATGTAAGACTAAATCATTCAAAAGATCAGATTATAGGTGATAAGAACAAAGGTGTTTAGACTAGGATAACAATTGCAAAAGAATATTGTTTGATTTCAAAAGTTGAGCCTAATAGTGTCAATGAAGCATGCAAAGATGAACGTTGGGTGGATGCAATGGAAGAATAACTACAAAAAAATTGAGAAGAATGATACATGGATTCTTGTTCCTAGACCTAAGGATAAAAATGTAATTGGAATTAAATCGGTCTTTCAAAATAAACTGAATGAGCAAGGTGAAGTTGTTAGAAACAAAGCAAGACTAGTGTGTAAAGGATATTCTCATATGGAAGGAATTGACTTTGAAGAAACTTTTTCCCCTATTGCTAGAATTGAAGTTGTGAGACTATTTCTTACTTATGTTGCTCACAAAAACTTCAAGGTTTATCAGATGGATGTCAAGTCAACATTTCTAAATGGTGAACTAGAAGAAGTGTATATTGAGCAACTTGATGGATTTCAATGACTGATCAGGGAGATATGGTTTTCCAGTTGAAAAAAAAATTGTATGGACTTAAGCAAGCCCTAAGAGAATGGTATGCCAGATTGGACAAGTATTTGTTGAAGCCTAGATTTAATAAAGGTAATATTGATAGTAATTTTTATTTCAAGATTGATCATGATAAAGAATTGATTGTTGAAGTCTTTGTTGATGATATCATTTTTGGAGGAGATGATAGTTTGTGCATGAAGTTTTTTGATGAGATGCAAAGTGAGTTTGAGATGTCTATGATTGGAGAAATAAAATTCTTTTTGGGATTGCAAATTACTCCACTAGATAAAGCGATCTTTATATCTCAGTCCAAGTATATGAAAGAATTGCTAAAGAAGTTTGGTATGGAAGATTCAAAGCCAGTTAGTACACCTATGGTGACCGGATGTAAGTTGACACAAGATGATGATTCTCCTAAAAAAAATTAGACTAGATACAAATCCATCATTGGAGGATTGCTCTATTTGACTCAAACTAGACTTGATATCATGAATTTTGTATGCATTGTTGCAAGATTTTAAGCTGATCCTAAGGAATCTCATGTGACAACTGTGAAGAGGATTTTCAGATACTTGAAGGGGAAAATTGATTTTGGCCTATAGTATCATAAAGATGATGACCTTACTTTGAGTGCCTTTATTGATGTTGATTGGGAAAGAGATGTGAATGAAAAAAGAGTACTAGTGGTGGTGCATTTTTCTTAGGAAACAAGTTTATTTCATGGTTAAGTAAGAAGCAGAATGCCATTTCTTTATCTACTGTAGAGGCAAAATACATTGTTGTTGCTAGCAATTGTACTCAAGTATTGTGGATGAAGCAGATGTTGAAAGATATCATATTTGTGTATGATGAACCTATTGCTATATTCTATGATAATTCAAGTGAAATTAACATTTATAAGAGTCTGATACTGTATTAAAAAACCAAGCATATATCTATCAAGTTTCACTTTTGAGAGAGAAGGTGAGTGAAAAGGAAGTCAGATTGGAGTATGTGCCCACTAAGGAACAAATTGAAAATATCTTTACCAAGCCCTTGCCTAAGGATAATTTTGAATATCTCAGAGGGAAGCTAGGCGTGACTACCCTTCCTAATAAAAAATAAGATGCATTGACTTGCATCAGTCTGTGTATTTCATAGTCATATCTTGTTATCCAGATTGATGTTGTGGTGGTTGCTACTCAAGGGGAGTAGTCAGATGTTCAGAAATGTGGTTCAAAGCTTGTGTGGAGAGAGATAATGTGTATCTTTGTCATTGATGTAAAATTGGGAGAAGAGTCATGTGAAAACTTGTGAAGGAGCTAAGGAGAAAAGAGTCAAAATCTAAAGGGGAGAAAGTGCTAAGATAAAGTTGCGTTAATAGTGTTTTTCACATCATGTGTTTCCATCGATTCCAAAGGGGGAGATTGTTGGATATTGCTAGTATGTGGTTGTCATTGATGTCAACACTATTAGCATTAATGTCTTTAAGGCAGTATATGTCGAGGATATTGAGAAAATTATAATAAAAGAAGTTCTAAGTTGTTGGTGATGCAATGAAGTTCAATATGGTGGCTAGCTCAATATATTCATGATAAGAAATTATAGATTATAGGGTTTATTGATGAGTATATTTAGTTTATCCACATTAAGTTTTAGAGGATCGCATGAAGATTTGATTGAGTTATGAGTATATGTGTTCTGATAGTTGCTCTATTTCTCTAGTTGGTGTTCCTAAAAGAAGATGATGTGATTCTAGTAATTTGATTTGTTGCAGATGCTTTTGTGGTGTTTCATGATGCTTATGGATGTTTCTAGAATGTGCTCTATATGTGTTGTTGGTCCACATTGATCATTGTGCTCACGATTGGTGATTTACTTCTGTGAGTTCATGTTTTTCATGATCATGACTGATAGGGTGATTGTAGCATGTTGTGGATCTTCGAGGCATAATTTTTGAAAGTCTTCCAAATTTGCAAAAAAAAAAATTGGGTCCTTACTATGTTTTGTCTGACTATGTTTTTTCTGCATTGATAAATTGTTTATTGATTTGGTCTGATAGTTTGTACAAATTTCATATTTTCATATTTTTTTGGGTCAACATGTGGTTGGTGTTATCCCTAGTTGTGGATATATATGATCGACTATTTGTGTGATGGAAGTGGTGTGCTAAGTGTGAGTAATGTTCTAATATTTTGAAGGTAGAAGTAAAGTGTGAAAAGGAGAGAGCAGATGAAAGTGTTATGCAATTAACTGGAACCGTAATTAGGCATTAGCAGATGCTATTTTCTCAGTTCAAAAATATTGTAGATATAATCTGATTGTTATTGTAAGAGAGTGAGTCTTCCTTTGGGTAGTAAGCCTTTTGCATTTGAGTAGTGAGCTCTAGGTAGTATGCCTGAATACATGTGCATTCCCTATTTTTTATTTGTTATACTTTTCATAGGGTATAATGTTGTGGGCGGACCTCCACCATGGTTTTCCCCTAACAAGGTTTCCACATAAAAAAATCTTGGTGTTATGTGTGTTTTTGATGTGGTGATGGTTTATGCTTTCATGTTTATTTATCAACTCTGAGAAGTTTAATTTTTATAATTTTTGTGACTGATTCACCCCCCTCTCAATTGTCTACCCTTGTGTTGCCAACATCATTTTCATCATATTTGCATTCAAGTTTCTTTTGGAAGCGTCGTATACTAGTGTATTTCCTTTTGTGCTCTTTCTATGCTACAAAATGGAGACATTGCATTTCGCCCATGGAATCTTAGGATTAAATGCATGTTCAGCCTTGGGAACAACCATTTGAGGAGAGCTTCTCTCACGAGGACCTTAGCCCGATATTTAAAGTTGATTGTCTGAGGGTAGAGGAGTCTGTAAGGTCAGTGCTTGGCATGGAGTTCACCAGTCCAAGAGCTCATCAATTAATCTTTCCATTTCAAGTTCTATCTATTTTTTTATCTAACACCATGGATTTGCTTCAATCTCTGAAGGAATTAGAGATAATTGCAGACAAATTTTTTAATCCCTAGTTCCTTGATAGAAATTCTTTGCTAAATGTGGTGCAAGATTATAACTTATTTAATGGGGAAGGTTATATTAGAGGTCTATTCCCTAGAGAGCATGTCAAATTGTGCTGAGGGTTTGAAGAAATTTTTGAAGCCATTAGGTTGTCCCTCTAGTTTAGAAATGATCACTTGCTTTTAAAAGTTTTAAGGAAAAACTGCAAAAGGATTTGTGTGTCTATGGACATTGACATAAGAGAAAAATTATATGTTGTGTCTCATCTCCATGACCATATGTCTCATTTTCCATTTAACTCCTCTTTTCTTGGTATGAATGAAAAAATGTCTTATGAAATTGGTGCAAAAGTCTTAGCAGGCAAACATGGGCAAGATTTTACAGAGAGCTCCAAAGTTGTGAATCATGGTTTCATTGCAAGGACTCATATTGATATTGTTGGTCAGTCAGAGAAGGCATAGGTGTCAATTAATGGGTTTGATTTCTTTTCCAAATATTTTCCTCCTCTCAACGAAGGTGAAGCCCAAGATGAAAATTTAGTTTGTGTCGAATGTATGGAGGAATAGTGTTAGTTCATGAATTCTATCAGCTGAATTTTGTTGAAGATGAATTGGAAAAGATAATTCAGTTTTACAGGGGACCTATTGTGCGTTAACAAGAAAATTTTATGGCTCAATTTTAAATCGATTAAAAGGGTATTTTAGTAGGGTAAATTTGTGGTTGGTGGATTTGTAGACAGCTAGCTTTTGTAAAATATGCTATGGGACCTCATTTTAGAACAATATTGTAATTTGCGAAATAATTTTGTAATATCTTGTACTTATTTGAGCTATAACCAGAGGTTTTCTTCCTGGTTCTTTCCTGTCGATATGCTCTTTGAACTAGGATTTTATATTAATTATTTATATATATAATATATTATAGGGGCTTGCCACTTTTGTTTAATTTTTTTTTTATCAAATTAATCTAAATATGATCAAATTCACTTAACAGAAAACTGAAAACAATAAAATGAAATGTAGAAACAAATGTTGTAGTGCCCAAAAAATTAGGAAATGTCCCTGATTAGGGACTAGTTTTCCATAGGATGAATGGGTCCTAGGTTAGGGTTTTTAAATTTTTTTTACAGATTTATGAGATGATTTCAATGGTTTCCAAATTTTGATCAAAAACATCAAGTTAAGTTACAGTTTGATCTTTCTATGAATTTAATGTTGAATGCAAGTGAAAAATGTGAAAAAATGACAAACTAGCAGACCTAATTTGATATGCAATTTTGTTTCAATTTTCAAATGCAAATGAATATGATACAATGCTATGTAAATTATATGTAAAATGATTGATTTTTTTTCTATTTTTCAGATTTAAAGAATACAAAGATGCAATCCTAAAACCCTTAAATGAAATGCAAAATAATGCAAGCTAAACAACCCTAAATGAGACTCAATTCAATGCAATGAAATGCATATGAATGCAATATCTAAATCTAGGGTGCAAATGGACTCTAAAATCAAAAAATTACAATGCTTAAAATCAAGTTTGCCAAAATGAAAAGATGGGAATATAAATTAAGTTGAGATCCAACCATGAAATGCCTAACAATGAAAAGATGAGCCAAATAAAGGCATGAATCTACAAACTACCTTTTTATGCATGGACGGGGGTATGAGTCAAACAATAATTTGGGGAGAAAGATTAAAAATAGAAAATCAAACCCAAAATGTAAGTTGTAAAGGGAATTTAGAGGATTAACCTCAATTTTTTATGGAACCAACAGTTAAATTGTAGATCTAAGAAGGGGAAAGTGAAGTGTACTAGTCACCAAAAAGGATTTTTCAAATATCACTAAGGAATCATTTTCCCTATGGTGAATGGATCCTGGCTAGGCCTTCTGAAAATTAGTTTGTGGGTTTTTTTCTACTATTTCTACACACCCACATTCTCAAATATCATAGTTGAAAAGCTAGAAATAAATTTTGTAGGTCAATTTCTATAAATTTTCAAGAATGATGACAAATTTGACAACTTTGATAACTTTGGAAATTTTGTTCTTTAAGAGATCTTTTACCTAATATTTGCAAACACCCATCAAGAAAGAAATTTTTTGTTTTGTTAGGTGAATGGGGGTTTGCCTTAGTCAAACCTCATTTTGGTAATTAAACCTTGTATTGAAATAAAATAGAATGAAGGAATGATGAATGAACAAATGCAATGTCACAACTCACCAGACCCTTCTAGATGCACTTTATAGCTTGCATTTTGGGTTTGACTTTCTATTTTTAATATTTCTCCCCAAAGTGTTGTATGACTCATACCCCTGTCCTTGCATAAAAGGGGAATTTGTAGATTCACACCTTGATTTGACTCATCTTTTGGATGTTAATTCACAAAAATTGACCTACATAATTTATTTTTGGTTTTTCGACCATGAGATTCAGGAATCTAGGAGTGTATCTACACAATAGAACACAACCCATAAACAGATTTTCGTTCAATTCATTCCAGGAAAGGAATTGATAACAAAGTAGGTATGATGGAGGGTGATCCCACAATACTGGTTTACAATTTCTGGGAGATCTAGATTTTTGTTAAAATCACATATTTTTAGAAAATATAATTATTTAAGTCTTGAAAAATTCAATTTAAAGGATTCCAATTGAAGAGGGTTTGATCAAACCACCTTAGATCAAACCCCCTTGGATAGAACCCGGCTAGTTTTAAACCATACCTCTAACGGAGTCTCCTTTACACCTATCAAAATGCTAATAAAAAACCACTTTTGATTTACCTTTTGGAGGATCAAATGAATTCATTTAAAAGTTATTTTTTGTAAGTATGTAGTCCTTATTATAACCTTCCCAAAAAGTATAATTTTAAATAAATTTAATTTAATTATTATATTTTTTTTAATTTCTTGTGAATGCAATTTTTTCACCAAATATCAAGCTCTTTGTTCTGCACATGTGGAAAAATAGCAGATTATCAATTTTTTTTTGAAAAATATCAGTGCGCTAGATATTGAAGTCCTTGATCCAACAAAAAAAATTGAATTTCCATACATACAAAAAAAATTATGTTGTATACGGTCTGCCTATGTTTGAATTATAATTGGTTTGACTTTGAAACTTGATTAAACAAAATATATTAAATAAAAAACTATGAAACCAAATGAAAGTGCTAGATATCATAGTTACAAATCTAAATTCAAAAAAATAGAATTTTTTCCTTCATGGAAAAAAATTATGTTGTATACGGTGAGCATCACTCCTTAAAAATGGTCTTTACTGATAAAAACCAGTTTTCAAAGGAGATGGAAGAAGAAGTGCAATATAATTCCATAAATTTTGAAAAAAATATATTTAGAATCTATAGAAAAAATGTCACAAATCACTAGTTTGCATCATCTTGAAATTCCTCATGGTTTAGCTGCTATAGGTGCTCAACAGTGAAGATTTAGTTAAAAAAACCAGTTCAGTGTCTAGTTTCACCAAAAATTGTAAAACAGTATTGTGTGATCACCCTGGACCTATTTTCCCTCAATTCATTCAAGGAAATGAGATCCAAACCATGACATGACTAACAACCAAAAGGTGTTTCAAATAAAGGTGTGAATCTACAAATTCTCTTTTTATGCAAGGATGAGGGTATGAGTCAAACAACACTTTGGGGACAAAGATTTAAAATAGAAAATAAAACCCAAAATGCAAGCTATAAAGTGAATTTAGAATATTAAGCTCAATTTTGATGGAACCAACAGTTAAATTGCAGATTTGAGAAGGGGAAAGTGAAGTGTACCAGTGACCAAAAGTTCCTTTTCAAAGAAAACAGGGGACTCATTCACCCTTTGGCGAATGGGTCCTAGCTAGGGCTCTTGAAAATTTATTTATACGTTTTGTTTTGCTATGTCTACACTCTAAAATTATCAAATCTCATGGTCGGAAAGCCAAAAATAACTTTTATAGGTCAATTTCCATGAAATTGCAATAATGATGATAACTTTGCAATTTTTCTCTTCAATAGATCTTTCACCTAAAATATGCAAACACACATCAAGAGAGAAAAAATATTGTTTTGTTAGGTGAATCTAGGAAAATCCCATTTTGTTAATTAAACCTTGTAATGGAAAAAAATAGCATGAAGGAATGATGGATGAACAAGCCTATGTCATAAGTCACCAAACCCTTGTTTGAACCTTGGAATATAGATTTGTAACTTGCATGATATTGCTTCAATGGATGTCGATCTTGATCATGAAACTTGATTTGAAACAATGTCTTTGATATGCTTGAATGAATATTAAACACTACATCAACATATTAGCTCAAATAACATACATGATGCAAGAAATCCTTGACATGATAATGGAATTTTGATTGTTGTAATAATCTTCTTCAAATCTGCTCTTGAATGACTTGAAATACTCTTGAATTTCTCACTTGAAATGCTCTTGAATATCCTTAGCTTGCTTGAAATCTTCTAGATGAGACTTAGTGAAATGACATCTTATTCATACATATGTAAAAATTAATTCCTGAAATTCAAATAATGCAAGCTGACATGTGAATATACATTTGAAATCATTGAAATACTACCAAAAACATATATGAAATTTAGGTCCTGGGCCTAAGTGAGGACCCATTCACCCTTGGGTGAATTGGTCCTAGGTCACTTACCTAGGACATACATTCTCCTATGCTAAGTGTTATGCTATTGCATTGGTGAATGTCGGGTTTTACCCTTCAAAAATTGCAATTAATTAGGCTTGGATTTGAATTAAAGGGCCCAATTGAGGAAAATTAACCTCAATTAATTGATAAAGCCCTAAATAAGTGTGAAAGTGTAAAGCTACACCTTACAACACCACAAATAATGCAAAATTAAGTCTATTTTAATTAGTAAGGCCCTAAACTTAATGTGAATATGTAAAATACATATTACAACACTAAATTAAGGCATCATTTAGTCATTTTATTAATATTATTTCCCAAATGAAGTGTAAAAAAGGGATAATTTTTCCTACAATACAATTCATTGTGCCTACTTTATGAAGCCTATAATTCTTGGAAGAATAATCATAATTCTTACTATTGAACTTTTTCTTAGCAAAATTGTAAAGGAATGATGTAAAAAATTTGTAATTTTTAGATTGAAGCGAAATAAATTTTTGAATATGCTGAAAATGATGCAATTTTGAAATCGCACAATGCACTAAATTTATCAAATTAAGCTAAATATGATCAATTCCACTTAACAAAAAATATGTAAACTGAAACATAAATCTGAAAACAGTAAAATGAAATGTAGAAACTGATGTTTTAGTGCCCAAAAAATTAGGAAATGACTATGATAATGGACTCATTCACCCTAGGGAAAATGAGTCCTAGGTTAGGATTTTTAAAAAGTTTTTTATAGATTTTTGAGATGATTTCAGTGGTTTCCAAATTTTGATAAGAAAAAAAAAGTTATTGTCTGATTTTTTCTGTGAATTTAATGTTGAATGCAAGTGCAAAATGTGATAAAAATGAAAAACTAGGAGACCTAATTTGATGTGCAATTTTTTTTCAATTTTCAAATGCAATTAAATATGATACAATGCTATGTAAATGATATCCAAAATGATTGATTTTTTTTTCATTTTTTCAGATTTAAAGAATGCAAAGATGAAATCCTAAAACCCTTAAATGAAATGTAAGGTTAAGTGAAAATTAAGCACCCTAAATGAGACTCAATTCAATGCAGTAAAATATAAATTAATGCAAGATCTAAATTTAGGGTGAAAATGGACTCCAAAATCAAAAAATTACAATGCTCAAACTTAGGTTCACCAAAATGAAAGGAGAAAATAGGTTGGGTGGTTCACCATAATGAATTGATAACAAAGTAGGTATGGTGGACTTATTTTCCCTCAATTCATTCAAAGAAATAAGATCCAAACCACTAAATGACCAACAACCAAAAGATGAGTCAAATAGAGGTGTGAATCTACAAATTTCCTTTTTATGCGAGGATGGTGGTACTAGTCAAACAACACTTTGGGGAGAAGGATTAAAAATATAAAATCAAACCCAAAATGCAAGCTATAAAGTGCATTTAGAAGATTAAGCTCAATTATGATGGAAACAATAATTAAATTGCAAATCTGAGAAGGGGAAAGTGAAGTGTACGAGTCACTAAAAGTGCTTTTTCAAATCTCACTAAGGACTCATTCACCCTAAAAAAAATGGCAGCTAGGGCTCTTGAAAATCAATTTTTAGGTTTTAAACATTGGAATGTGGATCTACAACTTGCATGAGATGGATTCAATGGATGCGTATCTTGATCATGAAACTTGATTAGAAACATTCCCTTTGATATGCTTGAGTAGATCTTGAACACTACATGAACATATTAGCTCACATAGCATGCATGATGTAAGAAATATTTGACATGATAATGGAATATTGATTGCTACAATAATCTTCTTCAAATATTCCCTTGAATCCCTTGAATACCTTGAATATTCTCTTGATATGCTCTTGAAATTGCTTGCTTGAAAAATCTAGGTGCTCATGAAAACTTTCTAGGATGAAACATAGTGAAATGACCTCTTATTTATACATATGTTAACATGAACTCCAAAAATTCAAATAACACAAGACAACATGTGAATACACATGTGAAATCATTGAAAAACCACCAAAAACCATATTTGAAATTTATGTCCTAGTTCTAGGTGAGGACCCATTTGCCCTTGGGTGAATGGGTCCTAGGTCACTTACCTAGGACACACATTCTCCAATGTTAAGTGTTATGTTATGGAATTGATAAATGTTGGGTTTTAGCCTTCCTAAATTGCAAATAAATAAATAAAGAAAGAAAAATAGGTTACAAGGGGTTCACCAAAATGAATTGATAACAATGAAAGAACTTAATTATGCCTTAATTTAGTTTTGTAATATGTATTTTACATATTCACATTAAGTTTAGGGCCTTATTAATTAATATGGACTTAATTGTGCATTATTTATGGTGTTGTAAGGTGTACCTTTACACTTTCACAATAATCTAGGGCTTTATTAATTAATTGAGGTTAATTATCCTTAATTGGCCCCTTTAATTCAAATCCAAGCCTAATTAATTGTAATTTTTGAAGGGAAAAACCTGGCATTCATCAATTTCATAACATGAATCTTAACATTAGAGAATGTGTGTCCTATGTAAGTGACCTAGGACCCATTCGCCTAAGGGCGAATGGGTCCTCACTTATACCTACGAACTAAATTTCAAATATGTTTTTGGTGGTATTTCAATGATTTCAAATGTGTATTCACATGTCGCCTTGTGTTATTTGAATTTTGGGAATTCATGTTAACATATGTATAAATACGAGGTAATTTCACTATGTTTCACCTAGCAAGTCTAAGACTTTCAAGCATCTAAGCATGTGTGATCAAGAGAATTTGAAGAGTATTTTCAAGGAATTCAAGGGCAATTTTATAGAAAAATTATTGTAGCATTCAAGATACCATTATCATGTCAAATTCTTCTTGCATCATGCATGTTATTTGAGCTAATATATTGATGTAGTGTTCAAGATCCATCCAAGGAATCAAAGGCATTGTTTCAAATCAAGTTTCATGATCAAGATCTACATCCATTGAAGCCATTTCATGAAAGTTGTAGATCCATATTCCAAGGTTCAAAAAAAGGTTTGGTGAGTTGTGAAATTGCACTTGTTCATTCATCATTCCTTCATGCTATTTCATTTCATTACAAGGTTTAATTACCAAAATAGGGTTTGACCAAGGAAAACCCCCATTCACCTAACAAAAAAAATTCCCCTCTTGATGTGTGTTTTTCAGATTTTATGTGGAAGATCTCTTGAAGATTAAAAATTTCAAAGTTATCAAAGTTGCATTTGTTGTCACCATTCTTGTAATTTCATGAAAATTGACCTATAGGATTTATTTTTGGCTTTCCAACTACAAGATTTAGGAATCTAGGAGTGTAGAAAAAAAAAAAATCCTAGAAATAGATTTTACAAAGCCCTAGCAAGACCCATTCACCATAGGGAAAATGAGTCCTCAATCAGCTTCTGAAAACACCTTTTTATGAGAGGTACCCAAGAATTATCTCTTCCAAATTGTCCAAAAGCTTTATAGTATCCATTAGTATTATGCTTAATCTTCTAAATCCACTTTATCGATCATAATTTTTCTATTATTAATTTTTCTCCACAAAGTGTTGTCTAACTCATACCCACTTTGACTTGACTCACCTTTTGGTTGGCATTCCTTTCATTGTGTGGATCTCATTTCCTAAATAAATTAGAGAATTAGGACCCCTTTTCCATATTTGGATCCACTTTTCCATTTTGGGAAACTCCCCTATCCTATTTTTCTATGTTCCATTTTGGTGAACTCAACGTGAAATACTACAAAATTTTGTTATAGAAATGCTAGTTTGAAACCTGAAATAGAGAACACATATAATAACTCATAAATTGCATTTTTCAATTTGAAAGGAAACATGTATAGGGATGCATTCGCCCGTAGGTGAATGTGTCCTTGGAGGCCTACAAAAACCAACTTTTTCAAGCCTTTTTTAGGTTTTTTGCACTTGCTAGGTCTACTGGTAACCTATTGTATTAGTCTAGAAAGTTTCAAGAATTTCTATTTTATGCATCTATGTCAAAACATCCATTTAGTATAGCCATTTTGAGTCATTCCAAAATCATCTTAGTAGAAAAAATCATCAGATCTGAAAAATTTTATATTCTTGAAGTTTTCCATAATATGGATAAAATTACTTTTCACTTTTGCATACACAATGTTTACATTCATGAAACTTTGCATAAGTTGTATAAAATAACTTTTCATTTTTGGATACACATTGTTTACATTCTTGAAGATTTGCGTAAGCTGTATAAAAGTACTTTTCATTTTTGGCACACAATGTTAGTATCTTACCTTTCTAAGAATTGTAAGAAAAATTGCATCCCTCCCACTCATAAGAATGTTTTAATGAAAGAGAATACAATAGGGGACACTCATGACAATAAAACTTGGTCTTGTCCCAATATTTCTCCTATTTTTGAAGAAGATATTTTGTTGTTAGAAGGTTCAATCAATGAGAGTCACGAGAATCCTATTTTTCTCTTCTCCTACCCCTCCTACTTCGGAAAACATTATTGAACAAGAGAATGCTATCATTGATAAACCAAAAAATTCAACCATTGATGAATCCCCTACTTGTGATGAAGTTATTTTAGAAGATCCAACCATTCAAAGTCATGAACATCTAGTTTGTTACTCTACTAAAAACTCTCCTACTAGGGAAGACATCATAGTGGCAGAAAATGAGAATATTAAAACATGTATTTCAAACAATAATAACGCGACTTCCTTAGGTGAAGATCATGAAGTGACCTTAGACTCTCCTACACTATAAGATAATCAAAATAAGGATATATTTTGAGGTTATAACTACACAAATTGGATCTCCTTTAATTAGTGAGCCTCCTAAGTCACCTCCCATCATAGAAACATCTAAAAAGAAACCATTAAAACTATGAGATATCTTGAACTTTACAAGGAAACTTTGTAGTAACAATGTTTTGCAACAACCGAGTTACAATACTGTTGCTCAAACATATAATACCATGAACAATAGGCAACAAAAAGCCACTCCCACTTCATTACCATTTCCTCAATATATCCTTAAAGAACTTAAAATACTCTTGATAATATATCCTTATGGGATCTTATTCACACATCACCTACATACAATCAGATGACCCAAGAAAGTTTGTAGAAGAATGGTATCCAATGTTCTATGAAGTTGAATGATGTAGCATCCTCTTTTGATTATATGCAAATCACACAGTCATAAATCACATTCCCTAAACATAAATTACCCTCACTTTAGATACAAAATAAACATGAGCCCTTAATGATAAAGGTGATCATTAATGAAAGTGCAGTTAGGCGCATTCTCATAGACAAAGGGGAAGGTCTTGATATTTGTAGCATTCATCTCTTAGATAAAATTGGTGTGTACAAGAGGTTTATTCAACTTAATAATTTTAATATTTGTGGCTTTGACAATGTTAATAGGGAACCATTAGGAATGATTACATTACCTATTGAGGTCAGACATGTAGTGTTGCCTACCCCTATCCATATCATTGCAGGACCTCTTTCATACAATCATCTCCTAGGGAGACCATGGATTCATGCATGAAAGGAGTCCCATCTACTCTTCACCATGAGATGAAATTCAAATACAACAACAAGATATACATGATTGAAGTAGATGAACAAATCTATAAATCACAAGTTCAACATGATCATAACACTTCCAACTCCCCTAATACTTTCATTCCAACCTCAAAAGGAGAACCTATACAATTCAATGCTAATCCTAATTTTATTTCACCTACAACAAAACTCTTTAGTGATAATTGGGGGTCGTTATATTTTATGCCTCATTTCAACAAAGAGTCCAAAATCTCACCCTCAAATTCCAAAGCATCATATACAAATGATTCATGTTTAGACACATGTTTTAGTGGTGATTGGGGTTCATTATATTTTACACCCTCCTATATGGGAGAGTACAAAATATCACAATCTACACCTAAACAACCTTTTGTTTCATCAAATTGGTTCTATGATTACAACATCACCCCATGGTGGTGATGGGGGCTCTTTAACTCGCATCCCTTATGAGAGGAAGATGCATAACTTTAAGAAACTTAAAAAGGATTTGTGTTCTCATGAAAAAGACAATCCTTCTCAGAAGCATAAACCCTCTTCATTTGAGTTGGAAGCATCTTATGGTCTTGGATACAAAACTCTTTTCTAAACATGGATATAATGGAAACAAGGAGAAAAATAATAGAGAACAAGTGAACTCTATACCACACTTTTTCAAGAAATACCTAGGTTTACTACCTTTAAATGGGTAAAAGCACAAAGTTGTGTCACACTTTTTAAAGTAAATACATTGATCCAACTTTTAAATTTGAATCACTAAAAAGTGGCATATGTGTTTTGAATTTTGAAATGATGTAAACTAATGAAATATTTCGTTTTTAGTATATTTTATACTTGTATTTTTTTAAAAAAATAAAATTATTTGAATATATTTTTTTATAAATTGGCACTATAATTTAGTTGCTAAAAAATACTGAAAAGTGAAGTCTCATGGGAAATCAACCTTTATATAGTAATTTTTATTTTTTATCCTTCAATTTTTTTGTGTGTATTTATAACTTGAAACTTTAGTGCATGGATATATTTTTTTCCAATTTTGATAAATATAATTTTTTAAATAAATAGTAAAATGTGCGCATATTAAAACATAGTTTTTTTCCATTTGACGTCAACTTTCATATTGTTTATTTATCTAAAATGGAAAAGAAATTATACCCTCTTGATATAAATTCTTTTATCTAGTGCATCCTATTTTTTTCAATTTTTTTTAATAAGTTTTACTATTTTTCCTTGACATTGTAATCAACCTAATAGTTTATGCCGATAACCTACTTTTAGTAAAAATAAAAGTAATATATATATATATATATATATATATATATATATATATATATATATATATATATATATATATATATATATATATTTGAAAACTAGACTTATGGATCTACAAAAGGGTATTTTTATATTTAAAAAGAATGTTATTTACATGAGTAGAAATTGTTAAAACATCAAATTTTTCAAATAAATTTATTTTTTTGGTAAATTGGCCTCAAAATGGTGCTACATATGCATTTAGCCAACAATTTTAGTTGGAAAAGTTGTTTATATATCTAACTTAGCTAGAATGAATCTTACAAGATCATATGTTTGACCAAATATATTTTTTGTTAGAAATACTTAAATTCACTTGTGTTGATAAGTTGGTTGAAAGTGTGACACAACTTTATACTTTTACCCCATCTATTGTGTGTATAACATCTTGTGCTAAGAAATTAAAATCCCCTACTATTAATCAAGAGAGTATCTTGTCGACACTCCTTGAGATCATTTGATACCTCTCCATCCAAGAACACAAAATAAATTTTACAACAAGAGTTTATTTTTTGCATATCATAGAGTTCATGGTCATTATACTAATGAATGTAAGGCTTTGAGTAATAAAATTCAACATATTAATGATTTTGATGCTCTTCCTTGTGTTGAAGCATCTAGTTCCTCTAATTGATACCCGTTTTCATGTTTCCCATCAATCACCTCAGCTCAACCTTGTCTTGCACTAAGTGGGGGAAAGGGGTTAGGTAACCTTGTCCTCATATGGAACTTCTTGTTGTCCCTTTGGATTGTTTTCCTCCTTTCGAATACACTGAATAAGATTGGAATGCGGACAACTAGCTATAGGTTGAATCACATGTGCCTTACTATTCTTTTCCTTTATTTTATTTTTCATGTTTCTTTGTGTGATTTCATGTTCATGATGTGATCCCCTATAGTCTTTTGTTTGATGTATCTCTCTTCATGTACATTCTTCTATATGTATCTACATTCTTCTCTATGTCATAGATTTTTTATCTTTTCTCTCGTATTGTGTTTTCCTTTTGGGGATGAAGCAAGGCATCGAGACATTTAGATCTCTTCCATGTTGACCCAAAATATTTTCTTTGATTTTTCTCTCTATGCATCATTCTTCCTATTTTGTGAGTATTTGGGGAATGATGACGTTTTTGCACTCTAAAACAACATTGTAGAAAAGATATACTGACCTTGAATCCGTGGATCCCTTATGTGTTTTGGGATTTCATTTTGTTGGTAACCCCTTCACATGATGCAACTTCATTTAGAAATATTTGACTTGGCATAGGGATTTCCGAGTAAGCTCTCATGTCTTCTTCTAGTTTAAATTTATTGTTCACAACAATTGTGTTAGCAATTCCTTTAAAGTGGGGGCATACATTGGTGTCTCTACATTCTTTGTATGATTTTCTTACTTCTTGTGATGCATGCTTTTTTTGGTGATGTCAGTGGGTTTGACGTCCTCCGAGAGTGTGATATTTCTTAGCATACAACTTTCCTCTTAGTGGTGATGCTACACATTGCATTCCCTAAGCTGAATTTTTTTTATCTTGGACTTGTCCTCTCTTGGAGAAATTTAAGTACGATGATTCTTAAGAAGAAGACTTTACATGAACTAAGCAATATCCCTTTGAACAAAACCATATGTAATGTTCATAAGAGCTTAGCATAATACAACTTGTTAACCTTGTGAAACTAAAATCTAAAACGTGTGGTGAACCCTATCAAAGTTGTCAGAGGGATAACATTAGTATGTTTAGTGAGAGCCAGGATAGAGGCATGAATTTCTCTTTAACCCACTTTCTTGGGGGCTCACCTAGTGGATGACCTAAGGTTCCATCAACACATGTGAACGTACATGTCATTTTCATAGTTGACATCATTTTTTTCTTGTGAACGTGAAGGAAAAATAGTCGTGTTCCACATTGCATTGGGATAATCGAAGGTTGATCCACCCCTTCCCTAGACAGACAACTGTGTTTTGTATTGTGTTGGTATAGTCAAAGCTTGATCCACCCTTCTCTTCTCTTAGACTTTGATAATACATTATTGAGTATCTTTGTCATTGTTTCATACTTAAGTGCCTTGAATGTCTATTTCAGTGTGAGTTTGACATGGGGTCATAGTCTCTCTAAAGTGGGGGCTAAATGTAGTGTAGGAAAAAATATCCCTTTTTCAAACTTAATTTGGGATATAATAATAAATAAAATGACTAAATTATGCCTTAATTTAGTGTCGTAATATGTATTTTAAATATTCACATTAAGTTTAGGACCTTACTAATTAAAATAGACTTAATTGTGCCTTATTTATGGTGTTGTAAGATGCACCTTTACACTTTCACACTAATCTAGGGCTTTATTAATTAATTGAGGTTAATTTTCCTTAATTGGACCCTTTAATTCAAATCCAAGCCTAATTAATTGCAATTCCTGAAGGGAAAAACCCGACATTAATCAATTCCATAACATGGCACTTAACATTGGAGAATGTGTGTCCTAGGTAAGTAACCTAGGACCCATTTTCCCAAGGGCAAATTGGTCTTCACATAGACCTAGGACCTAAATTTCAAATATGTTTTTGGAATTATTTCAATTCTTTTAGTGTAAAATTAAATTATATTTTCCCCAATTGGCCCCTTTAACTCAAATCCAAGCCTAATTAATTGCAATTTCTGAATGGTAAAACCCGACATTCATCAAAATCAAGGTGTGAATCTGAAAATTTCCTTTTTATGCAAGGAAGGGGATATGAGTCAAACAACACTTTAATTAAATAATTGAGGTTAATTTTCCTTAATTGGATCCTTTAATTCAAATACAAGCCTAATTAATTACAATTTTTGAAGGGTAAAACCTAACATTCATCAATGTGAAATCAAGGTGTGAATCTGCAAATTTCCTTTTTATGCAAGGAAGAGGGTATGAGTCAATAACACTTTGGAGAGAAAGATTAAAAATAGAAAATCAAACCCAAAATGAAATCTATAAAGTACATTTAGAATATTAACCTCAATTTTGATGGAACCAACAGTTAAATTTCATATTTGAAAAGGGGAAAGTGAAGTGTACCAGTCACCAAAAATTCTTTTAAAAATCTCACTAAGGACTCATTCGCCCTATGGTGAATGGGTCCTAGCTAGGGCTCTTGAAAATCAATTTATGGGTTTTGTTTTGTTGTGTCTGCACTCCCAAATTCCTAAATCTCGTGGTCAAAAATCCAAAAATAAATTTTGTAGGTCAATTTTCATGAGATCAAGAGTACCTTCACAAGAGCATTATTAGAGAAATTTAAGAGAATTTTTAGGGCATTCAAGGGAAAATTTGATGAATATTATTGCAAAAATCAACATTCCATTATCATGTGAAAGATTTCTTGCATCATACATGTTATTTGAGCTAATATGTTGATGTAGAGTTCAAGATCCATTCAAGCATTCAAAGGCATTGTTTCTAATCAAGTTTCATAACCAAGGTCCACATCCATTGAAGCCATTTCATGCAAGTTGTAGATCTACATTCCAAGGTTCAAATAACATTTTGGTGAGTTGTGACATTTTTTTTTCATTCATCATTCCTTCATGTTGTTTCATTTTATTACAAGGTTTAATTACTAAAACGGGGTTTGACCAAGGAAAACCCCCATTCACCTAACAAAACAAAATATTTTTTTCTCTTGATGTGTGTTTGTAGAATTTAGGTGAATGATCTATTGAAGAGAGAAAATTGCAAAGTCATCAAAGTTGTCATGATTCTTGCAATTTCATAGAAATTTACCTACAAAATTTATTTCTGGCTTCCTGACCACAAGATTAGGGACTCTAGGGGTGCAGACATAGCATAACAAAACCCAAAAACTGATTTTCAAGAGCCCTATCCAGGACCCATTTTCCATAGGGCGAATGATTCCTCAATAAGCTTCAAAAAGGAACTTTTGGTGATTGGTACACATCACTTTTCCCTTCTCATATCTGTAATTTGACTGCTAGTTCCATCAAAATTGAGTAATTTTTCATGAGATCGAGTACTTTCACAAGAGCATTATTAGAGCATTATTACAAAACAATATTTTTTTGCTTTTCTAAGCTCAATGTGAATATGTAAAACACATATTACAACATTAAATTAAGGCATACTTTAGTCCTTTTATTTAATATTATTTCCCAAATTAAGTGTGAAAATTAGATACTTTTTCCTATACTACATTTAAAATGAAATGAAGAAAAATAGGTTATAATGGGGGTTGGGGAGTTCACCATAATGAATTGAGAACAAAGGAGGTATGATGCACCTATTTTCCCTTAATTAATTCAAGAAAATGAGATCCAAACCATGAATCAAATAACATCCAAAAGGTGAGTCAAATCAAGGTGTGAATTTGCAAATTCCCTTTTTATGCAAGGGCAAGGGGTATGAGTCAAACAACACTTTGGGGAGAAAGATTAAAAATATCAAATCAAACCCAAAATGCAAGATATAAAATGCATCCAGAAGATTGTCAAATTCTAAACAAGGTAATTTTCTGATTACATATTGCAAAGACTTAAAAATGATATCTTGTAAATGCAATTTTGAAATCACACAATGCACTAATTTTATCAAATTAAGCTAAATATGATCAATTTCACTAAAAAATATGTAAATTGAAACAAAAAATTGAAAAAAAAAAAATGAAATGCAGAAACAAATGTTGTAGTGCCCAAAAAATTAGGAAATGACCCTCACCGGGGACTCATTCACCCTAGGGCGAATGGGTCCTAGGTTAGGATTTAAAAAAAAAATACAAATTTCTGAGATGATTTTAGTGGTTTCCAGATTCTAATTAGAAAAAAGTTACAATTGTATTTTTCTATGAATTTAATGTTGAATGCAAGTACAAAATATGACAAAATGACAAACTAGGAGACCTAATTTGATATGCTATTTTATTTCAAGTTTCAAATGAAAATGAATATGATGCAATGTTATGTAAATTATATCCAAACTGACTATTTTTTTGTATATTTCAAATCTAAAGAATGCAAAGATGCAATCTTAAAACCATTAAATGAAATTCAAACTAATGCAAGCTAAAAATTCCTAAATGAGACTCAATTCAATGGACTGAAATGCAAATGAATGCAAGATTTAAATCTAGGGTGCAAATGGACTCCAAAATTAGAAAATTACAATGCTCAAATTCGGGTTCACCAAATTGAAATGAAGGAAAATAGGGCGTATTGTGAAGGCTTGAAATGTGGGGTGAGCCAAATATAGTAAATAACCCTATTCTCCACTATTTCTTCCAAGAAATGAGATCCAAACAATGAAATGACTAACAACCAAAAGGTGAGTCAAATCAAGGTATGAATTTACAAATTTTTCCTTTTTGCAAAGACAGGGTTATGAGTTAAACAACACTTTGGGGAGAAAGATTAAAAATAGAAAATCAAACCCAAAATGCAAGCTATAAAGTGCATCTAGAAGATTAAGCTCAATTCTAATGGAACCAAGAGTTAAATTACAAATCTAAGAATTGGAAATTGAATTGTACCAATCACCAAAAGTGCTTTTTTAAAGCTTACTGAGGACTCATTCGCCCTATGGAAAATAGGTCCTGGCTAGTGCTCCTAAAAACCTATTTTTTGGTTTTGTAATGCTATTTCTACACTCCCATCTATTCCCAAATCTTGCGGTTAGAAAGGTGAAAATAAATTATGTAGGTCAATTTTCGTGAAATTACAAGAATGATGACAACTTTGACAACTTTGACAACTTTGCAATTTTTTTTATTTAATAGATCTTCACCTAAAATATACAAACACACATCAAGAGAGAAAAATGTTGTTTTGTTAGGTGAATGGGGCTTTTCCCTGGTCAAACCCTATTTTGGTAATTAAACCTTGTAATGAAATTAAATAGCATGAAGGAATGATGAATGAACAAGCAACGTGACAACTCACCAAACCCTTATTTGAACCTTGGAATATGGATCTGCAACTTGCATGAAATGGCTTCATTGGATGCATATGTTGATCATGAAACTTGACTTGAATCAATGCCTTTGAATGCTTGAATGGATCTTGAACACTACACCAACATGTTAGCTCAACTAACATAAAAGATGCAAGGACTTTGAGATTACAATGGAATCTTGATTGCTGCAATAATCTTCAGTAATTCTTCCCTTGAATTCCTTGAAAATGCTCTTGGTAATGCTCACTTGAAAACTTAGAGTGCTTGAATCAAAATTGTTAGGTGAAACATAGTGAAACGACCTCTTATTTATACATATGTTAACATAAATTACCAAAATCCGATTAACTCAAGCCGATATGTGAATATACATTTTAAATAATTGAAATACTTCCAAAAACATATTTGAATTTTAGGTCCTAGGCCTATGTGAGGACCCATTCACCCTTGGGTGAATGGCTCTTAGGTCACTTACCTAGGACACACATTCTCCAATGTTAGGTGTTATGTTATGGCATTGATGAATGTCAGGTTCTAGCCTTCCAAAATTGCAATTAATTAGGCTTGGATTTCAATTGAAGGGTCCAATTAAGGAATAATTAACCTCAATTAACTAATAAATCCCTAGATTAGTGTGAAAGTTTAAAGGTACCCCTTACAACACCATAAATAAGGCATAATTAAGTCCATTTTATTTAATAAGGTCCCAAAATTAATGTGAATAAGTAAAATAAATATTACAACACTAAATTAAGTCATAATTTAGTCCTTTTATTATTATTTACTTCCCAAATTAAGTGTGAACAAGGGATTTTTTCCTACACTACAAAAATTATTTGTTGAATCATGACATCAAATGTTCCTCTATTGTACAAAATAAGTATTTAAAAGAAACAAACCATTACATATATGTAATTAATCATTCTCTAATAGAAAATGATATAAGAAAATAGTGTGTCAATATTAGTTTGTAGAAGTTTTTCAAACATGGCATAGGACATGACTTAGAAAAATTGATGTCAATGAGAAACAATATAAAAATGAATATTTCATGGCCTTTATCAAGTATAAAAATACAAAGGAACAAAGTCTATGAATATCCTTTTTTTTTCTTAAGAATAATTGATGAATAAATCCCTCAAAAAATGTCGTAATTTCACAATTTAGGTAACCAAAAGAGAATAAAAAAGTAGATGAAAAAATTATGACAAGGAATAAGAATTATGAAAATGTTTAGAGTGGAAATGATGAAGGGTACTCCCCTTACAATCTAAAACCAACAAAAACAATGACAAATAATTGCACAAACAAAATTCAAGAAGGAAGCAAATATTTTCTATTATCAATGAAATCAAAATGAAATTATAACATTACAACTGCCATCACATGGGCTTTTTGATTACATAAATCTATAAATCTGCATATCGCAGCCACAATCTACTCTTCTCTACCTTCCCTATTTGTAACCCCCTTCGTATCCTTTTATCTGGAATGCATAACCACCCTAGAATCTTCTAGAAAGTGTAACCCCCACAAGAAGAAATTTCAAAAAAAAAAATTATTCATTTTGGTAGTGCAACTTCACAAGGTCATAACTTTCGATCCAACCATTGGATTTTCAATTATAATGACTTTTTGAAAATATCGTGAAGATGTTTACAACCATCTTTCCCTAAATCTAAAAAGATCAAATAAATTGCACCCTATTTCGAGGCTCTGAAGGGCCACAAGTTTGACTTCAAATATTTTAAACATGAATTTTGGAAATTGAAATTTTAATATCTAACAAATGATAAATGATATTTAAGTGATTTATTCACCATTGGCTTCAATTCACCATTATGGAGATGTATGCAAGATTTTGTATCCAACTGTGCATAAATACAATCTTACTAATAATATTAACTCTACCAAATTCAACCCTTATTAAAAAGAAACAACACATTTTTGGTCATGCAAGTTTTCTCTTACACTCAGGATGCTACTGCATCAAGAAATATCTAAAATTAGAAGTAATTGCACATTACTTGGAAGCGATGGAATGATACTTGTATATTTGGATTATAAGTTACAAATGACATATTCTTTTATTTAGTCTAGGATGAGAAGTTATACACTTTGTGTATTTTAAATTATCAAATATGAATTTAATATAAAAATGATGTTTTATGTGTTTGGAAAAAATATTTGTAAGACTATATAATCTCAAGCTATTAAATGTGAAGTCAAATTCATAATATTTTAACATTTATTCTTTATTTACAATAAATTAGATTGGAACACACCATATGTGCACCTATTACAATCTCAATCATGTAGTTACAAGGAATCCTACATCATAGGTTGTAATAATTACCCATTAAACACACATCAATTTAATTTATTATAACAAGTGCACATAGGAAATACCATGAAACCTTATGAATACCAAGTACCCATTTCAATGAACTCAACTATAAAGTATATCTAAATTAAGGTGTGTAAACTTATTGTGCCAATTTTTTTCTCAAATAATCTACATTGGAAATGTGTGATGATCCATAAGATGACTCAAAACTATGAAATTTATAAATATAAACCCATGATCAACTCTACTTAAAGAAAAATGTTTGTTATTTTGTAGTTGTCAAATAATTACATCATATGGGGAGAACTCAACTATTTTCCCATCCCTATTACAAAAAAATTGGTATATAAAGAGAAGATTAAAAAAAAATATTAGGAACATAAATCACATCCTCAATGTAACCATCTATCAACTATATAGTACTTAACCAAAAAATTGGAATTTGTACCGAAAATTGACTTAAGTAGATCATATGAGTTGATCATGTAATGAGAGGCTCCACAATCAAATATCCAATTCTCTATAGATGAATCCAAACCTTTAGTTATTAGTGCTTCATTTTTTAGTTATTATTGTTTCATCCTTTGAAAATAATGTATTATATAGTGACTCGATATTTTAGAAAAATAAAATGGATCATTTCTTTTCTTCTTTTTCATGGAGGTATCTCAACTTGACTTAGAAGAGATAGTAGATTTTTTATTCAATTTATTCTTCTACTTGGAGTTATTCTCACTTAGTAAAGTAGATCAAATTTTGTAAGTTAAATGATGGTTTATTTCCATTACCCTTAGATATTTTTGCTTTTAATTTTTGAATTTTAAAGCAAGTTATTGTATCCATGGAGAATAAATTAGATTGTTCCCTTTCGAGTCTATCACAAGCCTTAAATTAAAAACCAAGAGCATCCATTATAGATTAGAAGGTAGAAGACTAGACTTGAAATGGGCCTTTCTAATTAGATTAGATTAATAACACATATTCTTTGTTGCAAATATGAAGGTGTTGTCATTTATTTCAATAGAAAGTCAACAAGCTAGTGTTGTCATGAAGAATGTTGCATGATGAAGATGTCAAGGGAAATAGTCATTTTATAGATGACATAGTGAGGAAGTTTTGTGAGTACATGGAGCTATCGTTATGTTGAAAGTTCTTGTGAGATGTGTTGGAATGAAGTAATGTGCTAAGATGGTGTCTCTAGGACTTGGTTTGCAAGTACTTTTGAGAAAATTTAGTAAATAGAGAAAATAGTATTGTGCAAGTATTCAAAATGTACTCCGGGATGTTCTTCGCTTTTCTTCTATGTTGATCATATGCCTGTGCAAATATATTATGTTGTTTAAGGTTGTTAGTACTTTCTATATCCAAATTTTGGTTATTTGGATCATTGTGCAAAGTGAGATGTGTTCATGAGTTTGTGAACCAAGTTTTTAGTGTTACTTTCTGTGGTTTGGGAGAAATGTATTTTCTCCGCATTTCTCCACAGTTTTGTTTTAGGTTGCACAGATCTGAGAAGTTTCTAATAATTTTTGTATCATTTAGTATTCAAGTTTTCACTTGATTTTTTATAGTATAGTGTGTGTTTCATGCATCAACGTGCATATGAGGTTAACCAAATGTTCTGAGTTGAAGTATTTCTACGATGCAAGATTGGATGAAGTTTTTGTTGGATCTCAGGAGGTTTGTGGATTGTTCTAGATATTTTTCAAGAGAATTTTGTTATCCAAATGTTTGGGATTTATTAAAGGAAGTGTGTACTTGATTTTATTATCTAGAAGGTAACGACCGACCTAGTGTTAACACTACATGTGAAGCTTGTGGAAGCATGTTGAGATGTGTTAGGATATATTTGGGTCCTAAATAAGGACTTATATGGGTCACCTTCATTTCTATCCATGTGGCAATGTTTGGGTGCTGACCTAATTTGAAATTTTAAATATAATAGATAGTTGTTGATATTGGAAAAGGTTTTCAAGGTTGAGGATGATATAAATAAGAATGATGTTGTAAGTTGGTGGAAGAGGTGAGATAGATGCAAAATTGATAAAAAATAGATGTGAATGATGAATATAAAGTGAATTGCATAGGTGTAGATGTGAATTTGATTAGAGGAAATAAAAATTTAAAGTGTTGGATTCCTAAAGGTAGTGAGTTGAAGGTGTCCTCAATATTTCAAAAATGGTTGTGAGAGTGTTGAAGCAATTATGGTGGATTATCTATTGCATTGAGAAGATGGTCTTTGTGTAAAATTTTCTCTTCTATCTTCTTTCCTTTCTATGGCAGTGAGCCCTATTAGATAGCGTGTCCTATTCTGGAAATGAGCCCTTATACGAATTAAATTGTAGTTAATTATATTGTGAGCTAATCCTCACCATGGTTTTTACCTCACTGGTTTTTCTACGTAAATATGGTGTTCTCTTATGTATGGTGTTGTAAATCTACATTTCATGATTAATCCCTTTGAAAGAATAAAGGTTTAGTGAATGCTTGTGGGTCTGATTACTACTAAGGATTTTGGTGTATTAATTTTCTACAACTAATTCACCTCCCCTCTCAGTTATCTTGTTCCTTCAATAATTGGTATAAGGGTGAAGTTCCTATGAGAAGAGCTTAACCACTTAAGGTTGATCTGGGATGGCAAACAAGTTGGACTACCCTAGATTTGATGACACAAAATATGCATTCTAGAAGACAAAGATGGAAGGATATCTAGTATCTCATGGATATGATATTGAGAAGGCAATAAAGACTCCATATGTTGTGCTTGAAAATGTTCCAAGCATAAGTTATGAGATCAAGGCACATGAAATAAATGGTAAGGAAAGATTTATCATTATGAATAGTCTTTCAAATTTTGAATTGGTAAAAGTTATGAATCTTAAGACTACTAAAGAAGTTTGGGATAAGCTTGAAATAATTTATGAAGGAGATGATAAGGTTAAACAAGAAAAGTTATAGAATTTGAAGGCACAATTTAAGACCCTACGTATGTCTAAAGATGAAATGATTACAATCTACATGCAAAGGGTTGATGATTTGGTATGTGCTACGAGAGGTCTTGATGCACAAGTTAAATAACCTAGAGTGGTAAAGAAAGTTCTCAAATCTCTTCTTGATTCTTACAGTGAAAAGGTATCTGCTATTGAGGAAGTTGCAAATTTTAATACTTATTCTAGAGATTAGTTTCTTAATACAAGTTAACTTCATTTTAAATTAGGAAACTTGGTTTGAAAAATGGTACAAAAGTAGAGAATATTTTTAAGGCTAGAAATAAAAAAAAAGATTCAAGATTCAAATGATATGGAAGCTAACTTTATAAGAAAAATGACAAGGGTCATTGGTAAGTACAAATTTAAACTACCCTTTAAATGTTTTAGTTGTGGAGAAATAGGTCATTATGCTTTAAGATGTCCAAAGAGAGTTGTGAACAATAAAAGTAAGGAGAAAAAAGGAAAGATGATTAAAATATGTTACTATGTTAGAGAAGATGTTGGTATTTATAATGATGAATCTAATTATGGAGATGATAATGAATGCTTATTCTTGGATATAAAATATGAATCAACTTCTACCAATTCTGAAATTTGTGTGAAGGAAAGTATTCTAGAGAAGAAGGATAAGGTTGAAGGTACTCTGGTTTCTGATTTTAAAGTTGAAAAGGATAAGAATTATGAGGTTTTTGATAGTGGTTGCTCTAATTACATGATCCTGAAGAGAAAAATGTAAGTTTGTTAAACTTGAAAAGTATGATCAAGGATTAGTCAACTTTGGAGATGATTCGAGGGCTAAGATTTGTGGAGTAGGTTCAATCAGTTTTGATGACAAGAATAATACTAAAGATGTTTACTATGTTAAAGGTTTAAGGCATAATAAATGAGTGTTGGAAAAGTGTGTAGCAACTTGGATAAAATCTTGTGTTTAAGGATGAAATATGTGAGATCTGTGCGAACCCCAATCTTGATGCCTACAAAACAACAAGAATAAACAAGTTGTACAAGGAATTGCAAGTCAAAACAAGGATTCCCCATGAAATCCATTTATAAATCATAATAGGAATGAAAATATTGAAGAACACAATGCAAATGATAATAACAAGATAAAAATCCTAATTAGATCTATGCAAACTCTTGATCCCATGGGGGAATTGGTGACAATTTGATGTGAAAATTGGCCCTTTCACAATTCCTATGATGCAAGATTTGAATGTTGAAGATGATGTTGATCCACTTTGAAAAAAGATGAGAACCCCAAGCCAAATCTGCAAAAAGCTTAGCTAAGAATTCAAATGATGGATGGAAATGGCTAAGTATTTTAGCATGGTAACTTTGCTTGGATTGTGGATGATAAAATGAGGAGAGAAGCTCTTCATTTATAGGATTTCAAGATGGATGAATGTCCAAATTTGAGCAATGTGGAACTAACATTCATCCAATGATATGGTGCCACTTGTCAAGCTATGAATGGATGATGGCTATGCAAGATTTGGGGTTTTTGCCAATAAATGCCAATATTTGAAATTCAAATTTGTTGAAATGACATGTAAGAGGAAAGGGAAAATGCAATAAATGCCACTTGACTCAAAGCAAAGGACATGTAAGAGGTTTTAAATGCGTTGTTGGATGTACATGTTGACTTGGAATTTTTGAATTCAAATTGAGGGAATATTCCAAAAGATGCCATGTGAGGGAAAATAGAGATTTAATAAATGAATTAAATCTATTTTCATGTGCGACTTGCATTATCTAGAGGATGTGACATGAGATAAGGTTAACTTAATCAAGGGTTAATTAATTTAACAGGAGATTAGATGATGTAACTTATTTGACTTAGATTTATGGGTTTATTTAAATCAGATAAGAGAGGAATATGATAAGAGGCTAATTAAATAAATATTTGATTTATTTAATTAAAAGGGATGGTGTTAGATTAAATCAAATAAGGTTTTAATTTATTTAATTTAATGGATAGACTTTAGAAATTTTAATCAAATATATTGATTATTTAATTAAATAGGGATAATTAGATCAGATGGGTTGATTTAATTAACAAAAGGAATTGACTTAATCAGATAAAATGATTTATTTAATTAAAAGATGAATATTGATGAATTTAATCAAATAGGGGGATTTGATTAAATGGTTAGACCAAGGGATGATTTAGGAAGAAACGATGTTAGTAAGTCAGGATTAGATGCACGATGTCAATCAGTATATTTTCGATGTCTACATTTTGCCCCTCTTTGAAGCAATGCATTCATTGTGTTGGTTCAAAGAATAAATGATCTAGATCAAAGCCAAAAAATTTTGATATTAAAAACTTGCCCCACTGCTACATGGCGAGAGAAAACATGCCATTATAATGCCCCCTCGAGAGATCGGATGAAAATTTCAATTTTTTGGGTGATCTCGCAAAAAAAGGTGACAAAGTGCCTGACCAGCCCAAAAGGGGTCCAAGAGGCAAAAAAATGTGTCTAAATGCAATGAAACAATGAAAAACAAGCCTCGAACGGACAAAAATAGGTTTGGGGGACCAAAACCTTATTAGGATAGCCCTAGAGGTCAAGAAACCCTAATTTTTAGGTTTAAAAGGGGCCCGATGGATCACTTTCAAGTCATTTTCACACACTTTCACTAGCAAACCTTGAGATTCGAGCTCTAACCTCCTGACGATATGGCACAACAACTTCCCCTACACATTTCTAACCGAGTTCGGACCTACCAGTGGCCACCTAGCATTGGTGCCCTGATATGTGACCCTAACTGAAGCTTTATTTTTTGATTTTTAACGCATTTATTACATGTTTAATGATGAGCTCGCCTCCAGCGGTGCTATTATAGCACCATTCGGTGTTTAAAGTGCACCGCTTTAAGCCTTTTTACATCGTAGCAGTCCAATTTGGAGTTTAGAAACTTCATCGATGGGCTCGGGCCCAGCTTGGACTTGGCGGGCTAGTTTGGACGAAGTGTGCTACGGTGGCACCCTTTTCATTCAAATTGCAACGCTGGGTGTTAAAGTGCGCCATGGTGGCTCAATTTAGCTAAATTTTGGGTCCAACGTTGGAGTTTGAGGAAACTCAAACTACAATGCCTTCACAAACTATGCCATTGGAAATGAGTTTGGAGCGTTAGGCCAGGATTTTCTTTCAAAAACTTTAACGTGTTGACTTTCCTTGATGCAGGACAGGCCTAGGGAGCTCTACTCTCGGGAGCACCAGTTGCGGGATTTGGCGAGTGTCCTATGGGACTTGAGTGACAGAGATCAAGACCGACTGGGGGTCACTATTTTATGGCATATTACATATGTAGCGCCCATGTGCACACACCTTGGGATGTTGTCAGCACTAGCCAAGAGATGGCATAGCGAGACATCATCGTTTCATCTTCCCATTGGTGAGGTGACCGTCACATTGGAGGATGTTTGGCACATACTACGGTTGCCCATTCATGGCCATTGGGTGATCCATGATGTGCAGGAGGGTCGCAAGTGTTGTACTCGAGTCCTCGCCACTCGAAATATCATTTACTGCGAGGGAAAAATTGAGTTGGAGCGGTATAGAGTTATAGCACCTCCCTTCCACTGGGCGATTGTGGCTATCATTTTAGGTTTGGTTGCCCCAGACAGATGAAGGTGGTATTTTAGTCTGGGTTGGGGATACTGCTAGGAGAGGATGGTCTAGGATAGGCCAATTCAGTTTATGTGGGGACCTGTCCTTCTAGCCTCACTCTACAGGGATTTTCATGAGTACGCGTATATGGATGGCAGAGCGTTGGGGGGCAGCGTGACACTTTTGCATGTCTGGGCATGGGAGCACATTTCAGTGCTACGTCCATGAGTCTTTCTAGTTCTGATGGGGGTAGAGGATGCCCTGGTGGCACGATATAGAGGGGGTGTGTCCTTCACACACACCGAGTATGGGATCCCCTACTGGAGGCGGGTCCTAGATGAGATGCTCATTTTACTTTGCGTCTGTACCTTGGTCGGCCCAGATGGGCCGACGATGCAGATCAGCTCTTTTACTGCCGTCAGGATCGATACATGTAGGGTCGAGAGCATACGATGATTGAGCGATACCTGCCTGGGCGTGTATAGCATTAGTTTAGAGAGCCCCAGGATCGGCCAGATGATAGCTATGTAGCCGTGTTTGCACCTAGCATGACACAGGTGTCATGGGGGCCTAGCATTCCTACCGAGGAGGCAGTCGACAATTTTCAACATTTGGTAGCCCGACCATGGGCCTATGATTAGGGCTTGGCAGATCCGGGCACCACACAGTCCTACAGAGATTGGTTCAGGCCTCCTCTTCGTTTGACTATTCCAGATGAGGATCCAGAGGCACACAGGGTCAGAGGTAGGGGGAGAGGACAAGGATAAGGACCCAGGGTCGTGATTCAGTAGGACCCACCAAGGGTGCCCCCAGTTCCGCTAGGTCAAAGAGATTTCCATATGCAGGACTAGTAGCAGGATCTTCCAGTCTCACCCCCACAAGCTGAGGGTGAGAATCAGGTTCATGTATAGTATGGGCACAGCCAGCAGGGCAGGCCGATGTGCGGGATGCCTTGATTCTACAGTTACAGGCACAGGTACAGGCATTGACAGTTGAGAGGGACCAGGCACAGGCTAAGAGAGAGCAGCTCAGAGCAGAGAGGGATCAGGTTGTACAACAACGACAGGCCGCAGAGCTACAAGTAGCTACAGAGCTAGGCCGCAGACAGTAGATTGAGAGCATGACAGCCTCTGCCTCCTCCCAGGGTACAGTGCCGATGCAATCTTACAGGGAGGCTATCCGAGAGATAGAGTACTACCACCGGGCTTACCATGACATTGTACCTAGAGAAAATTGGGTCCCCGATTACTCAGAACAGGCTAGCCAGAGACCACCAGAGGGTCACAGTGACAGGGGTGAGGGCAGCATTCGCGGAGATCGATCTTGATCCATATATTATGATGTACCTTTTTGTGCCTTATGGGCTCATTTTTGATAGTCCGATGGGAATTTTGTACCAATTGACATATATGTACAATGATCTGATTATTATTATTTGTACTATGATAGTGATATGATATATATATGAGCCGATTTTTGATGCGATGCAATGTGTCCCTATATGATTTATTTCTATATGCTTTTGCAATGATGTTTATGCAATGATTATGACCTATGATATGATGTGTCATGATGTTAACTATATGATGATTTGTTTTATGCCAATGTGATATGTGAAATGATTTGATTTGTGGTATATGCAATGATGTGGAAAAAATGCTTATATATGAGATGATTTATGGATGAATGTGATATGATGCGATGGTCGTGATATAATGCAAATGAAATGATGGTATGAGATGCTTATAATAACAAATTTTATTATCCTAAATGATGATGTATGTGATGTAATGATATGTTAATGCAAAGTGATATGCTGATGTGTAATGAATTAAATGCTTATATGCCTATTTGCTTATGATTAAAAATGTTGATGGAATGATTCTGTAGATGCTTATGTGATGATCTAGATGGTAATGTGAAATGGTTATGTAAATGAAAATGAATGCTATGCAATGTAGTGCAATGGGTGAAATGCAATGATATGTATGCACCTATCTATGAAAAATGTTTATGATAACCTATTTATGATGATTTAAATGCAATGTGTATGTTTGCTATATGATATGCTTATGCGATGTGCTAATAATGTCTATATGATGTGCTTATGTAATATGCTAATGATTTGTGGATGCAGGATCAATGACGGTAATGGTGATGGTGATGGTGATCAACTGTCATAGTACCTTGTTAGTGTGATTAGTAAGAAAAGAAGTCATTTCAACAAGACAAAAGATTACACAAATGCAGATGATGACGATGATGATGATGATGATTACTTGCTGAGGAATTGGGATTTTCAAAGGAAAAAATTTTCTTATGTTTGATAGAACACGTGGTACGATGCATCAAGGTATAGCAAACTAGGATGGCGTGGTACCTAGTGTGATGGAATTTGACTCAACAAGTAGATAGGAGCATTCTTGTTCACACCTGACATATGGAAACCTTGCTAGGATGTACTTCAGAAGTTTTAGACACCTTGGACCAAAGCATGAAAAAGGTAAACCTATCCCTATAATAGTCAACAAGTTGCCCTAGACCTCTTCCATGCATAGCTAACAAAGCAAGTATTTGTCGAGGTTATATTACAAGAACATCCAATAAGCACAACAAGCAAAAGATAATGATCATTGCCCCATTCCTATTTCTCTAAATCCCCTGTTTTGGGATATCATCGAGACATCCTTGGAATGAGCGAAAAATAAGATAAGTCAAAAGATTAAGACCAAGTAAATAAACAGACTAATGCTCTTCAATACTGCTAACGGAAAAGGATGTGTTTTCTAAGGATGATAAGCGAAACTTATTGCCAAAAGATAATGCCCATTGTAGGAAGGATTCATCCTAGGACATGTTAGTGGATGGCGGCATGCCATTTCATTTATAAGGGATGATTGATATGGGACAAATTCAGATGATGTTGTTATCGATACATAGAGATGACCAATTTGCTTACGTACTAACTTAGACTTAAGACTTGATGTTTTGGAGTTCTACTTGTAATCTGCTAGACTTGTTTCTGATTATTTTACCAATTATTGAAGATGACGATCAGTTTATTATGGATGGTGCTTATTGTGGGTGTAAGCGAGATGAGGTGGATGGACTTTTTCAAATATTTGGATGTTTTGCAATGTTTTGCAATGTTCTGAGGCTATTTTGGTATTTTTCAAGGTTTTTTAAATGTTTTGATTTTGGATTTTTTCAAATGTTTTGGGGTTTTCTGAGATTTTGACCAAGAGACTAGCCTAAAGACCTATCCTAGGGGTCTTGAGGGCTGGTCAATAGACAAGCCTTGCCTACGCTATACATGTAGAGACCACGTAGTTTGACTGACGACTCGACCGATTTACAAATGATGATATACATGATGAAATGTCAATTTATTATGACAGACTCCTATAGGACTGACCTAAATGTCTCGGGGGATGATCAGAGATCAACCTTGCCTACATTCAAGCTCAGAGATGACGTAGTTTGACAAGACGACCTTATTTTTGGATTTTTGAAAGACTTTTTGACCTATTTTTGGGATTTTTGATGTTTTGAATGTTTTTGGATTTTCTAATTATCTGATGTTTTTGGATTTTCTAATTTTCTGAGGTTTTTGGATTTTCTAATTTTAGGGACTTTAAGATCATACACGAATCTGATCCAATAAGAACATGCCCCCAACGTGATGCAATAGACTACTCTGATAAAGGTAGGACAAAACTGACCTTGAGAATGAGTCAAGTAGTACTAGGAGGGATTATCATACGAACATAGGACCAAGCTATGGTGCGAATGTGAGTGGATGTGTGATGGATGGAGACTTGGATGTGATGGATGATGGAAGTGAAATGGATGGATGGTGTCAAACAAGTCGTATGGATCCTGGTGGATGGAAAGTGCTTATTTACACAAGGCACCTGTTTGCCAGGTTTTCACCTAGGTACTTGCCCAAAGTGCCACCAAAGTGGTTTTCACTAGAGGACGGTTTTTTTAATCATTTTTTCTGATTCTTTTTTTATGGATTTTTTTGCTTTTTTTTTTTGTTGTTACCAAGATGCCTGTTTGCCAAGTTTTCACTGAAGTAACCTTTTTTCAGGACTTTTTATGATTTTTTTGGATTTTTTTGGTTCTATACCTTGAAAGAATTAGGTATAAAACTTTTTGAGATGGGAGCTATTCATTGGCTCCTCTGAGGTTCCCCTTCAGGTGTTGATAATTGATATGCCCTTGATTTATAACTTGCTGTTATGACAAATGGTCCTAACCAATTAGGTTCAAACTTTCCTTTGCTATTGGGGTTCGAGACATTCTTCTAATTTTCTTTTAAGACTAGTTCTCCGACTTGGAAAGTTTTGCTTCTTATTTTCTTGTTGTAGCTCTGTTTGAGTCTATTTTGGTAGACTTGCAAATGATTCAAAGCATCTGTGTCTCTCATCCAGTAGCTCTAGCTCATTTAATCTTGAAACCCGATATTCTTCATTCGTGACAAGGTTTTGTAGTGATATCCTGAGAGATGGAAGCTCGATCTCAATGTGGAGTACAGCTTCTGATCCGTAGACCAAGGAGAAGGGGGTGGGGCCGATGGGTGTGTGAATGCTGGTTCGATAAGCCCAAAGGGCGGGATTAAGCTGTAGATTGCAGTCACGACCTACGTCATTGACTATTTTCTTAAGGATTTTGAGGATGGTTTTGTTTGTGGCTTCTGCTTGGCCATTGCCTTGGGGATAGTATGGGGTGGAAAAGCAATGCTAGATTTTGAATTTCTTGCACAAGTCGCGAACCTCCTGGTTCTTGAAGGGTGTCCCATTATCTGAGATGATGGCTTGTGGGACACCGTAACAACAGATGAGATAGTTCAGGATAAATTTTGAGATCTGCTTTCTAATGATATAGGTCATAGGTATGGCCTCCACCCACTTTGTGAAGTACTCAGTTGTAGTGATGATGAATTTATGGCCATTGGATGAGGTAGGTGTGATTTTTCCAATGAGATCGAGTCCCCATTGCGAAAAGGGCCATGGTGTGATAATGGGATGAAGCTCTTGAGTAGGAGCATGGATGAGGTCCCCATGTTGCTAACATTGTAAACACCTTTTAGCATGATCATGTGCTTCTCTTTCCATTGTGGGCCAGTAATACCCCATCCTAAGCAGTTTCTTGGCAATGGTCATCCCACTCGAATGTGAGGCACAAATACTGTTATGAACTTCGGTTAGGGTGGTTAATTCCTCCTCAGCATTTAAACAACATAACAAGGTACCTTCTATGCTTCTATAGTATAAGGTATTACCTAGGATGAAAAATCGGGATGCCTTTTTGATAAAGGTTTGTTTTAGGTTTGATGGAAAATCTACGGGTATGACTCCTATGCGAAGATATGTGTAGATGTCATGATACCAAGGATCACCAGGACCAATGATTTCACACACATATTTTCATTCTGGTACCTTGAATGTAGGAATGAGAAGTTGCTCAATCAGAAATTCATATTTTGGGACATTTTGAGGGATGTCTAATAGAGACCTAATTGTAGCCATGGCATTTGTTGCTCTGTTGTTGGTTCTTGGAATATGCTCAAATGTTATGTCGATGAAGGATTCCTTTAGAGTCTCCACCAATTTCTTGTATGGAGTTAGCTTGTCATCCTTAGTTTGATATTCATTATTGACCTGATTTATGATCAACTGAGAGTCTCCATACACCTTTAGAGCTATGATGGTCCATTGTACTGCTATCCTGAGACCTATAGTCAAAGCCTCATATTACACTATGTTGTTAGTGCAAGGAAATGCCAATTTGTATGACTTCGATATGTAGTCCCCTTGTGGGGTGATGAAGAAGACACTAGCTCCTAACCCGTGTTGTGTGTATGAACCATTGAAATATAGTTTCCAATAGTCCGCTACGTTGAGGTTAAAAATGGATTCGTCTGGAAATTCAGATACAAGAGGATTCTTAGCATAAATTGGTGCCTCTGCCAATTGATCTGCAATAACTTGGCCTTTAATAGCTTTCCATTCTACATACTCTATCATACTCCAAAAATATCATTACCCATTTTTCCCTTCTGCCTGTGAGCATTGCCTTGGATAAGAGATACTTTAGGGGATCAATTTTGGAATTGAGCTTGATCTTGTGTGCCAACATGTAATGTTTGAATTTTTGGGATGCAAACACTACTACAAGGAAAGCTTTCTCAATGAAGGAGTAATTTAGCTCATAACCGACCATTGTCCTGCTGATATAGTAAATGGCCCTCTCCATTCTGTTTTCATCATACTGAGCTAGGAGAGCTCCAAGGGATGCTGTTGTTGCTGATACATATAAGATCAATGGCTTCTTTAGGATAGGTGGCATTAAAACTAGTAGTGTCAGTAGATATTCCTTGATTTTGTTGAATGCTTCTTCACACTTTGTATCCCATTTATACGCTACCCCCTTGTGGAGTAGGTGAGAGTATGGGTTATGCTTGTCTGCCAGTTGTGCTATGAATCGTCAGATGGATTATAGTTGGCCTTGGAGGCCTCTCAGTTGTTTTAATGTCTTTGGTGCTTCCATCTCAAGGATTGCCTTTACTTTTGCTGAATCCACCTCGATACTCCTCATGGAGACTATGTATCCTAGTAGTTTACCTGATTGTACGCCAAAGATGCACTTCTTGGGATTCAGTTTGACTTTGTATTCCTCTAGTCTATCAAAGATAGCACTTAGGGTTGCTATGTGATCTTGTCTTTTTCTAGATTGTGCTAGGATATCGTCAACATAGTCCTCCACCATCTTGTGAATCATATCATGGAATATTAGTGTCATGGCCCTTTCATAGGTTGTACCTATGTTCTTTAGGCCGAAAGGCATCATGTTCCAGCAATAGGTCCCCCATGGACAAGTGAACGCTATCTTATGTTGATCTTCTTTTGCTATCATGATTTGGTTGTATCCTGAAAATCCATCCATAAGTGATAGCATCTCATGCCCTACCATCATATCTACTATCATGTCAATGTTGGGAAGCAGGAAATCATCCTTGGGACATGCTTTGCTCAAATCTCTGAAATCCATACAGATTTTGACGGCTCCGTCAGGTTTTGAAACAGATACCAAATTGGACACCCATTCTGGATAATCAATTGGTCGGATAAATCCCGCATCTAACAACTTTTTGAGCTCCATTTTGACCAATAAGGCAATTTGAGGATGCATCTTTTGAAGCTTTTGTTTGACTGGTTTGGCTTTTGGATACATAGCTAAGTGATGGACCATAGTCTCTGGATCGAGCCCTGGCATATCAGCATAACTCCATGCGAATTTTATTTTCCTTTCTTTTAGGAATGCTGCTAGGAGTTCTTGTTCTTCTGATAATAATGATTCTGCATAGAATGTGATATGTGGGGTCTCCTCTATTCCTATGTTGACAGGATTGCACTTCTCGGCCAAGACTGCTGACTTCTCCTAATGAATAGCTCTTAAGGGAAGATTGAATCCTTCATCCTCGGGCGCCTCAGAGAGGTTTTCATCATTGGATACATCCTTTTTTTTACTATTTTCTTGTTAGAGAGTGCCACAGTGTGGTTTTCACTCAAGGACTTGGATATGATTCTTAGTTTATCACTTTTGTGACTAAAGGATTGAATCGTTTCCCCATAATAAGCATGTGTGTCTAACTTGATTATAAACCCTACCTTATGATCTCCATTTGGAATGTTATCCCTCAATCCTATGAATTTTGAGTGCCTCATCGTTTTCGAATGTATCGAGAATTGGTGGTCCTCGTTGGTCATAGTCGATCAGTTAGGGATAGACTAAGCGGATCTCATGATTCGGATGATTGGTTTCGAAGGAGAGGGTGCTAATCATACACAAGGTGGTATCTTCGAATAACCTAGGTAGATTAGATATGGGATCTTCATCATTGCTACTAATATAGGGCTCAGTTATGAAATTATGTGTGTCTCTACCTGTGACTATTGGTGAGTGTACTTGTATTAGCACTGGTTGAGGAGAGACATTAACTGCTCTGATCGGAGGATTTCAGCCACGTATGGTTATGCTCAGAGGGGTACATCCAAGACCAAGATTTGTTATGGGTCATGTCTCTGGCATGATAGGTATTATGAGCCCATTGACATTTTTTCCTAGTCTTTTATTTCTTTCGTAGCCCATTGCGAGCATCATTTGTAGGCCCCTGCTTCTTTCGTCCATTGGTAATTCAGGTGTTGGTCTTTCATCTCGATATAACATGTGAGATGGATCTGCTTCAATAACCTCATGGCCAAGGTCTCCCCATCTTGTGAATTCAGGATATTCTTTAGGATATGTTTGTGATGAAGAAGCTTGGTTTTCTTGTGGACGTCCCCATGATCTAGGAGATTGAGGTAACTCTCCTATCACAAAAGCATTGTTAGGGAACTTGTAGCTTCCACAACCATCCTCTTGGATGATGAGCTTGATGTCAGAGATGGTGGGAATGGTGGGGATGGCGAGTGTCTCTGTCACAAAAGTGGATGCAAGAGTGGCGAGGTCGATGTATGGTGTGGATGGGCCCTGATCATTCTTTGGTACTTGGGGGATTTTGTAATACTTTGCCTCAAGATTATTGCAATATGAGAACGGTTTGGGATCCCCATGGATGGTAACGTCTTGTCCATTATGTGTGAATTTCACACATTGGTGGAAGGTTGATGCTATGGATTTCATCGCATGGATCCATGGGCGTCCCAGGAGGATATTGTATGGAAATTCAAGGTCCAAGACCTAAAAAGTGGTTTCCATGAGAGTCGGCCCTACTTGAATAGGGATTTTAATCGTGCCTTGAGACAATCTTTCTTGGTCATCGTATGCTCTTATTGTGATGCCTTTCCCTTTGTCGATGGAATCTTCTGATATTTTTAACTGCTTGATGAGGCTAAGAGAACAAATATTCAAACTCGCGCCTCCATCCACCAAGACCCTTTTGATTTTTCTCTTATTTACGATGGCTTTCAAGTGAAGTGCACGGTTGTGAGATGGTTGGGTGGGGAAATCTTGGTCAGAGAATGTAAGGAGATTAGGTGTTATGATATTTCTGACCATAGCTTAGAATTGGTCCGCATCAAGATCTGCGGGGACAATGGATGAGGCTAATGCTTCCTCAAGGATCTTTTTATGTGTTGATGAGATTTTTAACAACTCCATGATGGAGATGTGTGTTGGAATTCTCTTAAGTTATTCTACAACATTGTAGCTATGCGAAATGACTCTAGATGAAGGGACTCTATTAGGTTGGGATGATCCTACAATGGTGACTTTGTCGCCTCTTGTGGTGACTCCACAATCTTCGGCATGGGCACCCTTGATGGTGATGACCATGCAGTCTTCATTTAGGGAGGCAACAACCATTTCATACACATGGTTGACACTACCCTTCCCTTTATCATTTTTATTCCCTTTGTTGCCATGATTCAACATCGAATTCATGTAGATTTTAAGATCTTGATTTCCCATAGGTTGTTCCACATTTATGATATTCTTGTCAATGAGATCTTGGATGATATTTTTGAGTCTTATGCAGTTGTTTGTGGTGTGGCCTTTTATTTTATGAAATTCACAAAGTTGATTTTCGTTATACCAAGGGGGTTTGACATCGGGTTCTTTGTAATTCTCGAATGTAGGAGGCTTGATGATTTTTTCGTCAATCAATTTTCTCAATATGTCCTCCAATGGTTCCCCCAAAATGGTGTATTTTCATTTGGGATAACTTTTGCGTTGGGGTGGTCCTCTTTGATCATTGAGGTTATTGATGGTTGGATTGTTGTTGGGTTGATATGTTGTGTGATGAGTGTTTTGGTGTTGATTTTGGATTTTCAGTGTGGGTGTATTTTGGCGTGGACCACTAATGACCACCTTGGCATCTATGACACCATCATTAGTAACGTTCTTGTTCCTTGCCCATGTTTGAGGTTTATCATTGTAATTTGATAGTGGGTGATTTTTTTACTATTCATGATATGATGTTGATTCCATGGGTTGAGTCATAAGGGCTCTTTCGATGCTAAGCACCTTGGAAATCAATTGATCATATGTGGTGATGCCCTGAACCTTGAGATGAAATGACAAGCGGCTTTCAACATTGGCTATAATGGTGCAAACTTGTTCTTTTGGCATGGTCCATTTGCTCCGATTGGGCTTGGATCGCCATCGTTGAAGGAATGAAGCAAAAGATTCATTCTTTCCTTTTTTTAGAGCGTATAATTCTTCGAGACTGACATCCATTGCAATGTTACATGCGTAGTTTTTAATGAATTCATCCCTTATTTCTTGGAAGGTTCTAATGCCTGAAGGTAAGTGAGAGAACCATTCTATCGCGGGACCTGCCAAGCTTCTAGGAAATAGTCACATTAGATAAGTATCGTCATATGCGACCTCCATGCAATGAACCTAGAATTCCCTGATGTGATCTTCAAGGTTTCCCATCCCTTGATATTTGTCAAATTTAGGGATCTCAAATCCCTTGGGGAATGGTTTTATCTCTAAACTCCTATCAAATGGATAGGGACACAAGTTGCTTGGTGTTTTGATTGTTCGTCTCGACTGGAGGTCGAGCACTTGTTGTGATAGCAACCTGAGTTGTGTTGTTACATCACTTTGCGGATCAAGGGGTAGGATGAATGTGTTGTGGGGTGTTTCAATTTTTGATGGATTGGTCGGTGTTCTGCTCAATGGTATATGTATGTTCTAGCGAGCGAGGTAGGCTTCTACTTGCTTTTGAATGAATGATGCCTATTTTTGATCTTGTTGTTGTTGCGCTAGTATTTGTGCTTGTTGTTGCGCTTGTTGTTGTTCCAACAACACTTGTTGTTGTGCTTGTTGTTGTTCTCACAATGCTTGTTGTTGGGCTGCCATTTTTGCTGCTTCTTGCTGCTCTTGGTATTGCTTTAGTGCTTGTTGATATACTTGCATTTGCACTGCTTGTGCAAGAAGTTGTGCGTGTGCTTGTGCTTGTGCTTGTGCTTGATGTGCCTGATATTGAGCTTGTGCTTGTGCTTGTGCGGCTTGTTTCTGCAATAGAAGTTGTGCTTGAGCAGTCCTTTGTGTTTGTAATGCTTGCGCAACTTGGGCAGCTTCTTGTTGTTGTTGTAATAATGCTTGAGCTTGTTGTGCTTGTTGTGCTTGTAATGCGGCTTGTGCAGCTTGAGCGTTTTGTGCAACTTGAGCAGCCTATTGAGCAGCTAGATGTACAACTTTTTGTTTCTACACTTGTTGGTATCCTCTTTGGAAAGTGGCTTGCAATGCTGCATTGAATTGGTTTGATGTGGTGAACGTTGGTGTTGGGGGGGGTGGTGGTGGATTTGGAATGGTGGTGGATGATGATGTTGTGTTGGATAGTGCTATTGATGTGATTGTCCTTTGAGAGACCATGCTTTGCAATGTTAAAGGGATGTTTGATGTTGTTTCCATTGCTTGTGTGTTCGTCATTTGTTGTTTCGATATCAACGACAAATTTTGGTGTTCGGTGTGATGTTTTGATTGATGGTTGGGATAGCAGTTTGATTGATACTTGGTAGAGGGGGAAGCCCTAAACCAAGAAGTGGTGTGGATGATAATGGCAATGGTGGAATAGGTAGAAATGTAAGGGGCGTTAGTTGTTGTGTGGTGTCAAATATGCCCCTTGTTCTGAACATATCTCCCTCCTCTTGTGAATTTGTGAGAAGAGGTGTTTGTGGTGCTTCGTAAAAAGATGTTGATGATAGGTCATGATGTAAAGTGAGAGGAACATTTTTGTGGAATGGATTTTTGGGAATTTTTTGTACCAATGTGGTGTTTGCGTCCAAGTTTTGATTATTAACAAGGGGATGTGATTGAAGAGCATTGAGAAATGTGTTTCCCTTGTTAACGTTGGGTTGGGTTGGAGAAAATGATGTTGTGATTTGCGGAATGTTTTGCGTGATATTTTGGGATGGAGGTGTAGATGAAATGGGGATGGTGGATGAGATGGGAGGAAATGATGTATCTACTATAGTACTCACATAGAAATCCGAAGGCAACTTGGCCCCTTGTTTTGCTAGTTCAAGCATGTACAATGAAGGGTTAAGTCTCATCATGATGTTGATGATTCTATGGTTGTCTAAATTTTGTAGCATTTCAGTCATTTCCTCATGAGACATTCCAAAGGTTAGGTCCTCCCCATTGATTTTCTTCTTGTGGATTTTGGGATGATGAGAGGGTCAATGGATTGCTTGATTTTGCTGGATTCATTTCTACGTTGGTTTGGCTAAGATCGCTTGAAGTGGGTGTTTCTTTGTTGATTTCCATACTCCTCTTGTAGTGAGATCTCGTTTGAACCATAAAACAAGGATCAATCTTCAAGAATATGGGAGATGAATCTCTTGATTCTTTGGATTGTTCATTATCTTATGCTCCAAAGTATAAAGTTTTAGGATGCCTTGAGGATCAAATGTAATGTTGTTTAAGGATGGATGATATGAATGTTGTGGCTTTTGATAAGTCTTGAATGAGACGCTAGTCTTTTAGGACTTGCTGATTTTGATTTTGATTTTTAGATTTTTAGATTTGAGATTTTGTTCTTGATTTTGATTTTCTTTTGATTTGGATTTTGAACAAAAAGATCCTAAGATGTTGGATGATGATCTAAGGGATAGCTTTGTTCAAAGGATGATAATTTGAATATGTGTGAGGAGAAGGATGCATCTACCCACACCTATTCAAAGAAAGTGATTGTTTCACTAAGTATATGGAGAAGGATTCATCTACATATACTAAGCTAGACGAGATGATTTTGATAACTTTGACTAAGTATATGCAAAAGGATGCATCTACACATGCCTAGCCAAAGGTGTTTTGATAAATGTTTTCAAAGATTTTGTCTCAATGATATTGATGGATTTGATTTTTCCATAAAGCCTAGTATCAAGGATGATTTCAAGATTTTCAAAAGGTGATGATGAGATGGATTTTGTTTGGATGTTTTGATGGACGGATGAAAAAGGATTTTGATGTGTTTTGATCCTTAGATGAACCTAAAAAGATACACTTTGTTTGCTTAGACCTAGGTATTGAAGAGCATGCAAATGCTTCCTAATGGCCTTTGTAACCAAGAAATGATTTCATTTGAACATTCATTTTCAAATTTCCAATCAATGGCTTGTGCTTTGGGATTTGGAATCTTCAACACATATGAAAGTTCATTTTGCTTAGCTTTGCTTAATGTCTTTATTTTACCAAAAACACTTTCTTCAATTAGGTTTTCAAACTAAGATGTCCAATGTCTTAATTTCTTCAAACCCCACAAGATATGTTATGTGGAAATTTAATGAACTTAAGGCAAGGGTTTTCCTACTGTTTACTTAAGAAGACAAATTGTGATATAATCCAATGCTTGGAAACCTCTAAGGATGTGAATCCCAAGGGAAAGAAATAACATATGGATTGAGTCAATTGTATTTATCTTCAAAAGGGTTTGAAATTTGGATGATGTTAATTGTTTTTTTTTGAGATGTTTTTGATCAAGCAATGCATTTTGTAACCCAAGAATAAGTACAATCCTATGGATGTGTAAGATAATATTTGTTGGATTCCCACTTGGACAAGTCCAGCTACACTTATCTCTAGTGAATGGTTAGATGCTTTACCCCACTGGTTCCCCTCCATGGCACTCACTTATATGGGGTAGCCAAGCATCAACACCCATGAAACTCCCATGGCATGTTTTCCATTTCTACTAGAAGACCATAAAAGTATGGGGTGGCTTTAGAATGACCATTCTTGCACCAAAAAATACATAAAAGGATTTTGGAAAATTCTACCACATGGGTTTTAGTAAGGACTTTCCATTCGTAGGAGTTGACCCAACCTGGAAAGATTCCCCTTTTGGATCCATCTTGTCAGAGTCAACCGTGTGATATTGGCATTTTGTCCAATATCCACATTTATATCCCGGCTGAAAATACTCATGGCTTTAGAGTGTTACCAGTTGAGTCATTCCCTTGGGTGGGTACTTTTTCCCTAAGGCAAGCCCTCTAGGATAAACAAAAGTGAATGAAGAAAAATATTCGTAACTCGATCAATCCTTGTTGGCAACAAGGAGAGAGAATGTATGCAGCAAAGTCCCCACTCACACTCGCACAATAGTTTGTTCAATTTTAAGCCCAAATAAAAGTGTGGAGGTGATTGCTTTATCTCAACCCAAAGTAATGGAAAAGGCCTTTTGATTCTCATGATCACTATAAAGCACGAGAGAAGCTCATACGTCCTTTTCCAATGCCTTTAGTCCAAGTAAGCCCTCACAAACAAATAAAGCTACACTTGTTCTTTTTAGATCCTTAAAGCAATATGTGAGTTCATTTTAGAGCACCAAATCACAAGTGAAAGACATTTGTTCAATTTTTTAATCCCATAAATGAAATCTAGTAAGTTGTTGGTCCTATTGTTCGTTTTAACCTTTGCAAGAAATGGAAATTAAAAGGTTATTTTTAAGCCCAAATGAAAGCTAGTGTTCTAAAGATGAAAAGATGACAAGTTCCTAAGGAAGTGTTAAACAAACACTTAAGTGTTTAAAAACACTTTGATTAGACCAAATACCCTTTCCATGCTTATCTTTCCTTTTCTTTCGATTTCCAACCTACAAAGAATAAAAAAAATAGTCAGATTCTTAAAAAAATAGAAATTAAAAAAGCAGAAAACAGAGGAAGAAGCAATCATAAATTAAAGCACATGCTAAAAAATTAAATTTTCCCTTTTACTGTCTCCCAGCATCACAACTCGTGAAGGCGTCGCTATTTTTAACTTCCAGCGTCACTCCTACAGTGCCGCTTACCAGTCAATGGTACTCTGTGTTGCGACAGAGAGCACGATTGTGTCACACTTTTTGCCCAGCGTCGCACTTTTTGAAAGTGTCAAAGTTTAAGTTTTTTGAAATTTTTGTAGATCAGCGAGTCCAGTGGCGGAGTTTAAGATTTGAAATTTTTTGGCGGGATGAGTCCAATGACGCTAAAACAACGATGCTGACAAGCCCGCGGTGCTAAAACAGCGACGCTGATGATCCCACGGTGCTAAAATAGCGACGCTGAAGAGCCCGCGTTGGAATTTCGTGTGTGTCAAGAAAAAACACGGAAATTTTAAGGAAATGTTAGAAATTTTGATGTCAAGCCCTCCCTCTAGCGCCAAATGTGCAAACCCCAATCTTGATACCTACAAAACAACAAAAATAAACAAGTTATACAAGGAATTGCAAGTCAAAACAAGGATTCCCCATGAAATCCATTTATAAATCAAACTAGGAATGAAAATATTGAAGAACACAATGCAAATGATAAAAACAAGATAAAAATCCTAATTAAATATGCAAACTCTTGATCCCATGGGGGAATTGGTGCCAATTTGATGTGAAAATTGGCCCTTTCCCAATTCCTATGATGCAAGATTTGAATGTTGAAGATGATGTTGATCCACTTTGACAAAAGATGAGAACTCCAAGCCAAATCTTCAAAAAGCCTAGCTAAGAATTCAAATGATGGATGGAAATGGCTAAGTATTTTAGCATGGCAAATTTGCTTGGATTGTGGATGATAAAATGAGGAGAGGAGCTCTTCATTTATAGGATTTCAAGATGGATGAATGTCCAAATTTGAGCAATGTGGGACTAACCATCATCCAATGATATGGTGCCACTTGTCAAGCTATGAATGGATGATGGTTGTGCAAGATTTGGGGTTTGTGCCAATAAATGCCAATATTTGAAATTCAAATTTGTTGAAATGACATGTAAGAGGAAAGGGAAAATGCAATAAATGCCACTTGGCTCAAGGCAAAGGACATGTAAGAGGTTTTAAATGCGTTGTTGGATGTACATGTTGACTTGGAATTTTTGAATTCAAATTGAGGGAATATTCCAAAAGATGCCATGTGAGGGAAAATAGAGATTTAATAAATGAATTAAATCTATTTTCATGTGCAACTTGCATTATCTAGAGGATGTGACATGAGATAAGGTTAACTTAATCAAGGGTTAATTAATTTAACAAGAGATTAGATGATGTGACTTATTTGACTTAGATTTATGGGTTTGATTAAATCAGATAAGAGAGGAATATGATAAGAGGCTAATTAAATAAATATTTGATTTATTTAATTAAAAGGGATGGTGTTAGATTAAATCAAATAAGGTTTTAATTTATTTAATTTAATGGATAGACTTTAGAGATTTTAATCAAATAGATTGATTATTTAACTAAATAGGGATAATTAGATCAGATGGGTTGATTTAATTAACAGAAGGAATTGACTTAATCATATAAAATGATTTATTTAATTAAGAGACGAATATTGATGAATTTAATCAAAAAGGAGGATTTGATTAAATGGTTAGACCAAGGGATGATTTAGGAAGAAACGATATTAGTAAGTCAAGATTAGATGCACAATGTCAATCAATATATTTTCAATGTCTACAAGATCAAAAAAGGGCTTGAAACTATGATTGTTGCTAGAAAGAAGACAGATGGAAACATTTATCAGCTTAAGGACGTTGATGGTCATTACTTTATGTCTTAGATTAACGATGGTTGTGGCACCGAAGGATGTGTCACATGAACTTTGATAATTTCTTCGAATCACTTCATTTCATGTAGTAAGAGATCTACCAATAATCACAAAGCCTATCAATGTTGTTTGCAAAAGAATGTCAATTTGGAAAATAAACAAGGAGTAGTTTCAAGGGAAAGGAATAATCTTCTATCAAACTACTAGAATTAATACATAAAAATATTTTTGGTCCTACAAGGGTGATAATTCTTCAAGGTGATAGGTATTTCATGCTTTTTACATATGATTAATCTAGAATGATATGGGTTAAACTTTTCTTAGAGATAAATTTAATGCTCTATATAGATTCAAAGAATTTAAAGCCATTGTTGAGAATGAAATAGATTTAAAAATTAAATATTTGGAGTCTCATAGAGGTGGAGAATTCACCTTCAATGAGTTTAACATGTTTTGTGAAGTTCATGGAATAACGAGACACTTGTTTTCCCCTAGAACTCCTCAGAAAAATGGAGTGGTTGAAAGAAAAAAACAAGACTATTCAAGAAGCTACAAGGACTATGATGAAAGAATCTAATCTATCAGAAGTCTATTGGAGAGAAACAATTCATACTACTATTTATATTCTTAATAGAGTTCAACCCAATGCTAACAACACAAAAACTCCCTATGAGTTATGGTATGGAAGGATTCCTACTGTCAACTACTTTAGAGTATTTGAAAGAAAATATTATATCAAAGGAGATGAAGGAAAATTAGGAAAATTTGATGCAAGGTCTAATGAAGGAATATTCCTAGGATATTCTAATAAAAGAAATTCTTATAGATGTTACAAAAAAAGGCTAAGAAAGATGGTTGAAAGTGCAAATGTGAAGGTTGATGAAGATTTTCAAAATTCAATTGCTATAGATGTATATGTGTCAAATGAACCTACTTGTAAAGAAGAAGAAGAAGAAGAAAAGGTTGAAGAAAAAGAAGTATAGAATGAAGAGGAAGAAGCTCCTAAAAAAACCCCTAAGGCTGCTAAGTATGTGCAAAAAAATCATTTTGAAGAATAGATCATTGGAGACAAGAGGAAGGGACTATTGACAAGAAGAAGAGTTGTTGAAGCTGGGGTGAATTTGTGTTTACTTTCTAAAGTTGAACCTAAAATAGTGAGTGATGCATGCAAAGATGAATATTAGATGAAGGAAATGGAAGAACTTATGCAGATTGAGAAAAAATAGACTTGGGAAATGGTTCCTTGACTGGAAAACAAGAACATAATTGGAACTAAGTGGGTATTCAGAAACAAACCAAATGAGAATGGAGAAGTAGTAAGAAAAAAGGAAAGGCTTGCATGTAAGGGTTACTCACAAGTGGAAGGAATAGACTTTGAAGAAACATTTTCTCTAGTGGCTAGGATGGAAGCTATAAGAATTATTTTGGCATTTTAAACATACAAAGACTTTAAAGTTTATCAGATTGATGCAAAGTCTGCTTTTATGAATGGTGAGTTGGAAGAATAGGTTTAAATGGAACAACTAGAAGTATTTCAGCTATTAGATCAACCATATATGGTTTGTAGACTGAAAAAAGGCACTATATTGATTGAAGCAAGCTCCCAAAGCTTGGTATGCAAGATTGGACAAATATTTAATACATCAAGGTTTTAGTAAATGCCATACAGATAGTAATCTTTATTTCAAAACTAAGGAAGAAAAAATCCTAATAGTGGTTGTGTATGTGGATGACATTATCTTTAGAGGAAATGAAGCTATGTGTAAGATATTTGTAGAGGAGATGTAGAAAGAGTTTTAAATGTCAATGTTTGGGGAGATGAATTTCTTCCTTGGGCTAAAAATCAATCAAACAAATAAAATTATATTCATTTCATACTCAAAATATGTCAAAGAGATATTGAAGAAGTTTGGAATCAAAGACTCCAAATCAGTATGTACACCTATGGTGAATAGCTACAAATTGAGAAAGGATGGTGAATAATCTAAGGCTGATCAAAGCAACTATATATCTAGGATTGGTGGATTACTATATCTAACTGCTACTAGATCGGATATCATGCATGAAGTTTTCATGTCGCTAGATTTCAAGAAGATCTTAAAGAGACACATGTTGTAGTAGTGAAGAGGATATTCAAATATTTAAAAGGAACTTCATATTATGGCTTATGGTATCCGAGGATACTTATTTCACATTAAGTGCATAAATAGATGCAGATTGGGCTAGTTATATTAATGACAGGAAAAGTAAAAGTGGTGGTGCAATCTTTCTTGGATGCAAATTAGTGTCATGGATGAGTAAGAAGCAAGATTCCCTTTCTTTATCCAATATAGAGGCTGAGTATATTGCATCAAAATCTTGCTACACACAAGTATTATGGATGAGACATACATTGAAGGATCTCAAAGCAATGTATGATGATCCTATTTCTATATTTTTTATAATACAAGTGTAATTAACATTTCAAAGAATCTAGTAATGCATTCAAGGACAATTAAGTATCACTTTTTGAGAGAAAAGGTTATGGAGAATGAGGTGAAGCTTGAATATGTACCTACAAAGGATCCTATTGTTGACATATTCACTAAGGCTATTCCAAAAGATACTTTTGAGTATCTCAAGGTGAATTTGGGGTTATTGCCCCTCCTTTGAAATAGATGCATATGGAGATGCATTAGTCAAATGGATCTATGGATTCATCTCTTGTTTGAAATAGTGTTGGTGGCTACCTCTTAGGGGGAGTAGATAGTGTCAATGTTGCAAAAAGGAATATGTGTTGTCATTATGCAAATTTGATTAGGTGTAATCCTAAGGGGGAGTATTCAAAGCGGTAAAAGGAAAATGACGTATCTTGTTTTAGTGTCAAAGGGAGAGAATAATGCCAAGAACTTTATCCTTTACCATTGATGTCAAAGGGGGAGAGAGAATCTTGTGAAAAAGTGCAAGGTATCAAGAGGAGAAAGTTGAGTATGTTGTCTAATCATTATTGTCAAAGGGAGAGAGAAACATGTTGTAAGGGGGAGAGTGTTCCAGAATGTTGTGTAGGTTGTCTAATCTAGAAAATAAAGGATGATGTGCATGTTGTATTGTCTTTGATGTTTCTTCACATCAGGTGTTGTCATCAATGAAAAAGGGGGAGATTGTTGCAAATATGAAGGTGTTGTTATCGATGTCAAGGGTGATCCCACAATAGTGGTTTACAATTTTTGGCCAAACTGGACACTGATATTTTTTTAACACAATCTCCATATTTGCGCACCTATAGCGATTAAACCGTAAGGAATTTGAAGATGATGCAAACTAGAGTCTTGTCATATTTTGTCTGTAGATTCTAAAAATATTTTTTTCAATTTTTTTGGAATCAGATTGCACTTCTTTTTCTATCTCCCACGAAAATTGGTTTTTTTCAAAAAACAACATTTTAAAAAAGTGATGCACATCGTATAATGCATAACTTTTTTTCCTTGAAAGATAAAATTCCAATTCTTTCAAATTTAGATTTATAACTCTGATATCTAGTGCTTCCACTTGGTTAGATAGTCTTTTATTGAAT
>VDFB02193867.1:482826722-482880671 GCA_007258455.2 Sequoia sempervirens | reverse complement strand
CTCTATACCACACTTTTTCAAGAAAGACTTAGGTTTACTACCTTTAAATGGGTAAAAGCAAAAAGTTGTGTCACACTTTTTAAAGTAAATACATTGATCCAACTTTTAAACTTGAATCACTAAAAAGTGGCATATGTGTTTTGAATTTTGAAATGATGTAAACTAATAAAATATTTCATTTTTAGTATATTTTATACTTTTATTTTTTTTAAAAATAAAAACTATTTGAATATATTTTTTTATAAATTGGCACTATAATTTAGTTGCTAAAAAATGCTAAAAAGTGAAGTCTCATGGGACATCAACCTTTATATAGTAATTTTTATTTTTTATCCTTCAATTTTTTTGTGTGTATTTATAGCTTGAAACTTTAGTGCATGGATATATTTTTTTCCAATTTTGATAAATATAAATTTTTAAATAAATAGTAAAATGTGCATGTATTAAAACATAGTTGTTTCCATTTGATGTCAACTTTCATATTGTTTATTTATCTAAAATGGAAAAAAAAAAACCCTCTTGATATAAATTCTTTTATCTAGTGCATCATAATTTTTTCAATTTTTTTTAATAAGTTTTACTATTTTTCCTTGTCATGGAAATCAACCTAATAGTTTATGTCGATGACCTACTTTTAGTAAAAATAAAAGTAATATATATATATATATATTTGAACACTAGACATGGATCTACAAAAGGGTATTTTTATATTTAAAAAGAATGTTATCTACATGAGTAGAAATTGTTAAAACATCAAATTTTTCAAATAAATTAATTTTTTTGGTGAATTAGCCTCAAAATGGTGGTACATATGCATTTAGCCAACAATTTTAGTTGGAAAAGTTGTGGATATATCTAACTTAGCTAGAATGAATCTTACAAGATCATATGTTTGACCAAATATATTTTTTGTTAGAAATACTTAAATTCACTTGTGTTGATAAGTTGGTTGAAAGTGTGACATAAATTTATACTTTTACCCCATCTATTGTGTGTATGACATCTTGTGCTAAGAAATTAAAATCCCCTACTATTAATCAAGAGAGTATCTTGTCGAGACTCCTTGAGATCATTTGATATCTCTCCATCCAAGAACACAAAATTATTTTACAAGATTTTATTTTGTGCATATCATAGAGTTCATGGTCATTCTACTAATGAATGTAAGGCTTTGAGTAATAAAATTCAACATATTAATGATTGTGATGTTCTTCCTTGTGTTGAAGCACCTAGTTCCTCTAATTGATACTGGTTTTCATGTTTCTCATCAATCACCTCAGCTCAACCTTGTCTTACATGAAGTGGGGAAAAGGGATTAGGTAACCTTGTCCTTATATGGAACTTGTTGTTGTCCCTTTGGATTGTTTTTCTCCTTTCGTATACATTGAATAAAATTGGAATGCAGATAACTAGCTATAGGTTGAATCACATGTGGCTTACTATTCTTTTCCTTTATTTTATTTTTCATGTTTCTTTGTGTGATTGCATGTTCATAATGTGATCCCCTGTAGTGTTTCATTTGATGTATATCTCTTCATGTACAATCTTCTATATGTATCTACATTCTTCTTTATGTCAAATTTTTTATCTTTTCTCTTGTATTTTGTTTTCCTTTTGGGGATGACGCAAGGCATCGAGACATTTAGATATCTTCCATGTTGACCCAAAATATTTTCTTTGATTTTTCTCTCTATGCATCATTCTTCCTATTTTGTGAGTATTTGGGGAATGATGACATTTTTTCACTCTAAAATAACATTGTAGAAATGATATACTGACCCTGAATCTGTGGATCCCTTATGTATTTTGGGATTTCATTTTGGGGGAAACCCCTTCACATGATGCAACTTCATTTAGAAATATATGACTTGGCATAGGGATTTCTGAGTAAGCACTCATGTCTTCTTCTACTTTAAAGCTATTGTTCACAACAATGGTGTTAGCAATTCCTTTAAAGTGGGGGCATACATCGGTGTCTCTACATTCTTTGTATGATTTTCTTACTTCTTGTGATGCATCCTTTTCTTGGTGATGTCATTGGGTTTGACATCCTCTGAGAGTGTGATATTTCTTAGCATATGAATTTCCTCTTAGTGGTGATGCTACACATTGCATTCCCTAAGCTGAATTTTTTTTATCTTGGACTTGTCCGCTCTTGGAGAAATTTAAGCACGATGATTCCTAAGAAGAAGACCTTACATGAACTAACCAAGATCCCTTTGAAAAAAAACATTTGTAATTTTCATAAGAGCTTAGCATAATACAACTCATTAACCTTGTCAAACTAAAATCCAAAACGTCCGTTGAACCCTATCAAAGTTGTCAGAGGGATAGCATCAGTATGTTTAGTGAGAGCCAAGATAGAGGCATGACTTTCTCTTTAAGCCACTTTCTTGGGGGCTCACCTAGTGGACGACCTAAGGTTCCATCAACACATGTGAGCGTACATGTCATCTTCATAGTTGACATCAAGTTTTTCTTGTGAACGTGAAGGAAAAATAGTCGTGTTCCACATTGCATTGGGACAATCGAAGGTTGATCCACCCCTTCCCTAGATAAACAGCTGTGTTCTGTACTGTTTTGGTATAGTCAAAGATTGATCCACCCTTCTCTTCTCTTAGACTTTGATAATACATTATTGAGTATCTTTGTCATTGTTGCATACTTAAGTGCCTTGAATGTCTATTTCAGTGTGAGTTTGACATGGGGTCATAGTCTCTCTAAAGTGGGGGCTAAATGTAGTGTAGGAAAAAAATCCCTTTCTCACACTTAATTTGGGAAATAATAATAAATAAAATGACTAAATTATGCATTAATTTAATGTCGTAATATGTATTTTACATATTCACATTAAGTTTAGGACCTTGTTAATTAAAATAGACTTAATTGTGCCTTATTTATGGTGTTGTAAGGTGTACCTTTACACTTTCACACTAATCTAGGGCTTTATTAATTAATTGGGGTTAATTTTCCTTAATTGGCCCCTTTAATTCAAATCCAATCCTAATTAATTGCAATTTCTGAAGGGAAAAACCCAAAATTAATCAATTCCATAGCATGACACTTAACATTGGAGAATGTGTGTCCTAGCTAAGTAACCTAGGACCCATTTTCCCAAGGGCAAATGGGTCTTCACATAGACCTATGACCTAAATTTCAAATATGTTTTTGGAATTATTTCAATTATTTTAGTGTAAAATTAAATGATATTTTCCTTAATTGGCCCCTTTAACTCAAATCCAAGCCTAATTAATTGCAATTTCTAAATGGTAAAACCCGACATTCATCAAAATCAAGGTGTGAATATGAAAATTTCCTTTTTTATGCAAGGAAGGGGGTATGAGTCAAACAACACTTTAATTAAATAATTGAGATTAATTTTCCTTAATTGGATCCTTTAATTCAAATAAAATCCTAATTAATTACAATTTCTAAAGGGTAAAACCTGACATTCATCAATGTCAAATCAAGGTGTGAATCTGCAAATTTCCTTTTTATGCAAGGAAGAGGGTATGAGTCAAATAACACTTTGGAGAGAAAGATTAAAAATAGAAAATCAAACCCAAAATGCAATCTATAAAGTACATTTAGAAGATTAAGCTCAATTATAATGGAACCAACAGTTAAATTTCAAATTTGAAAAGGGCAAAGTGAAGTGTACCAGTCACCAAAAGTTCTTTTTTAAATCTCACTAAGGACTCATTTTCCCTATGGTGAATGGGTCCTAGCTAGGGCTCTTGAAAATCAATTTATGGGTTTTGTTTTGTTGTGTTTGCTCTCCCAGATTCATAAATCCTATGGTCAGAAATCCAAAAATAAATTTCATAGGTCAATTTTCATGAGATCAAGAGTACCTTCACAAGAACATTATTAGAGCAATTCAAGAGAATTTTTAGGGCATTCAAGGGAAAATTTGACGAAGATTATTGCAAAAATAAACTTTCCAATATCATGTCAAAGATTTCTTGCATCATGCATGTTATTTGAGCTAATATGTTGATGTAGAGTTCAAGATCCATTCAAGCATTCAAAGGCATTGTTTCTAATCAAGTTTCATGACCAAGGTCCACATCCATTGAAGCCATTTCATGCAAGTTGTAGATCTACATTCCAAGGTTCAAATAACATTTTGGTGAGTTGTGACATTGTTTGTTCATTCATCATTCCTTCATGTTCTTTCATTTTATTACAAGGTTTAATTACCAAAACAGGGTTTGACCAAGGAAAACCCCCATTCACCTAACAAAACAATATTTTTTCTCTTGATGTGTGTTTGTAGAATTTAGGTGAATGACCTATTGAAGAGAAAAAATTGCAAAGTCATCAAAGTTTTCATCATTCTTGCAATTTCACAAAAATTTACCTACAAAATTTATTTCTGGATTTCTGACCACAAGATTAAGGAATCTAGGGGTGTAGACATAGCAGAACGGAACCCATAAACTGATTTTCAAGAGCCCTAGCTAGGACCCATTTTCCATAGGGTGAATGAGTCCTCAATAAGATTCAAAAAGGCACTTTTGATGATTGGTACACATCACTTTTCCCTTCTCATAACTACAATTTGACTGCTAGTTCCATCAAAATTGAGTAATTTTTCATGATATCAAGAGTACTTTCACAAGAGCATTATTACAAAAAATATTTTTCTGCTTTTCTAAGCTCAATGTGAATATGTAAAACACATATTACAACATTAAATTAAGGCATAATTTAGTCCTTTTATTTAATATTATTTCCCAAATTAAGTGTGAAAAAATATACTTTTTCCTATACTACATTTAAAATGAAATGAAGAAAAATAGGTTATAATGGGGGTTGGGCGGTTCACCATAATGAATTGAGAACAAAGGAGGTATGATCCACCTATTTTCCCTTAATATATTCAAGAAAATGAGATCCAAACCATGAAATAGATAACATACAAAAGGTGAGTCAAATCAAGATGTGAATATGTAAATTCCCTTTTTATGCAAGGGTAGGGGGTATGAGTCAAACAACACTTTGGGCAGAAAGATTTAAAATAGCAAATCAAACCCAAAATGAAAGATATAAAGTGCATCCAGAAGATTTCCAAATTCTAAACAAGGTAATTTTTTGATTACATATTGCAAAGACCTAAATATGATATCTTGTAAATACAATTTAGAAATCACACAATGCACTAATTTTATCAAATTAAGCTAAATATGATCAATTTCACTAAAAAATATGTAAATTGAAACAAAAAATTGAAAACAACAAAATGAAATGAAGAAACAAATGTTGTAGTGCCCAGAAAATTAGGAAATGACCCTCACCAGGGACTCATTCACCCTAGGGCGAATGGGTCCTAGGTTAGGATTTAAAAAAAAAATACAAATTTCTGAGATGATTTTAGTGGTTTCTAGATTCTGATTAGAAACAAGTTACAATTTTATTTTTCTATGAATTTAATGTTGAATGCAAGTACAAAATATGACAAAATGACAAACTAGGAGACCTAATTTGATATGCTATTTTATTTCAATTTTCAAATGCAAATGAATATGATGCAATGCTATGTAAATTATATCCAAACTGACTATTTTTTTGTATTTTTCAAATCTAAAGAATGCAAAGATGCAATCTTAAAACCATTAAATGAAATTCAAACTAATGCAAGATAAAAATTCCTAAATGAGACTCAATTCAATGGAATGAAATGCAAATGAATGCAAGATCTAAATATAGGGTGCAAATGGACTCCAAAATTAAAAAATTACAATGCTCAAAGTCGGGTTCACCAAAATGAAATGAATGAAAATAGGGTGTATTGTGAAGTTTTGAAATGTGGGGCGAGCCAAATATAGTAAATAACCCTATTCTCCACTATTTCTTCCAAGAAATGAGATCCAAACAATGAAATTACTAACAACCAAAAGGTGAGTCAAATCAAGGTATGATTCAAACAACACTTTGGGGAGAAAGATTAAAAATAGAAAATCAAACCCAAAATGTAAGCTATAAAGTGCATCTAGAAGATTAAGCTCAATTCTAATGGAACCAAGAGTTAAATTGAAAATCTAAGAATTGGAAAGTGAGTTGTACCAATCACCAAAAGTTAATTTTTAAAGCTTATTGAGGGCTCATTCGCCCTATGGAAAATAGGTCCTGGCTAGTCCTAAAAATCTATTTTTGGGTTTTGTAATGCTATATCTACACTCCCATCTATTCCCAAATCTTGGAGTTAGAAAGACAAAAATAAATTATGTAGGTCATTTTTTGTGAAATTACAAGAATGATGACAACTTTGACAACTTTGAAAACTTTGCAATTTTTGTTCTTTAATAGATCTTCACCTAAAATCTACAAACACACATCAAGAGAGAAAAATGTTGTTTTGTTAGGTGAATGGGTGTTTTCCCTGGTCAAACCTTATTTTGGTAATTAAACCTTGTAATGAAATTAAATAGCATGAATGAATGATGAATGAACATGCAATGTGACAACTCACCAAACCCTTATTTGAACCTTGGAATATGGATATGCAACTTGCATGAAATGGCTTCATTGAATTCATATGTTGATCATGAAACTTGATTTGAATCAATGCCTTTGAATGCTTGAATGGATCTTGAACACTACACCAACATGTTAGCTCAAATAACATACAAGATGCAAGGACGTTGAGATGACAATGGAATCTTGATTGCTGCAATAATCTTCAGTAATTCTTCCCTTGAATGCCTTGGAAATGCTCTTGGTAATGCTCACTTGAAAACTTGGAGTGCTTGAATCAAAATTGTTAGGTGAAACATAGTAAAACAACCTCTTATTTATACATATTTTAACATAAATTACCAAAATTCAATTAACACAAGCCGATATGTGAATACACATTTTAAATAATTGAAATACTTCCAAAAAAATATTTGAATTTTAGGTCCTAGGCCTATGCGAGGACCCATTCACCCTTGGGCAAATGGCTCTTAGGTCACTTACCTAGGACACACATTCTCCAATGTTAAGTGTTATATTATGGCATTGATGAATGTCAGGTTTTTCCCTTTAGAAATTGCAATTAATTAGGCTTGGATTTGAATTGAAGGGTCGAATTAAGGAATAATTAACCTCAATTAACTAATAAAGCCCTAGATTAGTGTGAAAGTTTAAAGGTACCCCTTACAACACCATAAATAAGGCATAATTAAGTCCATTTTATTTAATAAGGTCCTAAACTTAATGTGAATATGTAAAATACATATTACAACACTAAATTAAGTCATAATTTAGTCCTTTTATTATTATTTACTTCCCAAATTAAGTGTGAACAAGGGATTTTTTCCTACACTACAAAATTTATTTGTTGAATCATGACATCAAATGTTCCTCTATTGTACAAAATAATTATTTAAAAGAAACAAACCATTACATATATGTAATTAATCATTCTCTAATAGAAAATGATATAAGAAAATAGTGTGTCAATATTAGTTTTTAGAAGTTTTTCAAACATGGCATAGGACATGACTTAGAAAAATTGATGTCAATGAGAAACAATATAAAAATGAATATTTCATGGCCTTTATCAAGTATAAAAAATACAAAGGAACAAAGTCTATTAATCTCCTTTTTTTTCTTAAGAATAATTTATGACTAAATCCCCCAAAAAATGTTGTAATTTCACAATTTAGGTAACCAAAAAGAGAATAAAAAAGTAGATGAAAAAATTATGACAAGGAATAAGAATTACGACAATGTTTAGAGTGAAAATGATGAAGGGTACTCCCCTTACAATCTAAAACCAAAAAAAAAAATGACAAAGAATTGCACAAACAAAATTCAAGAAGGAAGCAAATATTTTCTATTATCAATGAAATGAAAATGAAATTATAACATTACAACTGCCATCACATGGGCTTTTGATTACATAGATCTATAAATCTGTAGATCAGAGCTAGAAACTACTCTTCTCTACCTTCCCTCTTTGTAACCCCCTTCGTATCCTTTTATCTGGAATGCATAACCACCCTAGAATCTTCTAGAAAGTGTAACCCCCACAAGAAGAAATTTCAAAAAAAAAAATATTCATTTTGGTAGTGCAACTGCACAAGGTCATAACTTTCGATCCAACCATTGGATTTTCAATTATAATGACTTTTTGACAAGATCGTGAAGAGGTCTACAACCATCTTTCCCTAAATCTAAAAAGATCAAAAATTTTGCACCCTATTCTGAGGCTCCGAAGGGCCACAAATTTGACTTCAAATATTTTAAACATGAATTTTGAAAATTGAAATTTTAATATCTAACAAATGATAAATGATATTGAAGTGATGCATTCACCATTGGCTTCAATTCACCATTATGGAGATCTATGTAAGATTTTGTATCCAACTATGCATAAATACAATCTTACTAATAATATTAACCCTACCAAATTTAGCCCTTATTAAAAAGAAACAACACATTTTTGGTCATAGAAGTTTCTTCTTACACCCTGGATGCTACTGCATCAGGAAATCTCTAAAATTAGAACTAATTGCACATTACTTGGAATCGATGGAATGATACTTGTATATTTGGATTATAAGTTACAAATGACATATTCTTTTATTTAGTCTAGGATGAGAAGTTATACACTTTTTGTATTTTAAATTATCAAATATGAATTTAATATAAAAATGATGTTTTATGTGTTTGGAAAAAATATTTGTAAGACTATATAATCTCAAGCTATTAAATATGAAGTCAAATTCATAATATTTTAACATTTATTCTTTATTTACCATAAATTAGATTGGAACACACCATATGTGCACCTATTACAATCTCAATCATGTAGTTATAAGGAATCCTACATCATAGGTTGTAATAATTAACCATTAAACACACATCAATTTAATTTATTATAACAAGTGCACATAGGAAATACCATGAAACCTTATGAATACCAAGTACCCATTTCAATGAACTCAACTATAACATATATCTAAATTAAGGTGTGTAAACTTATTGTGCCAATTTTTTTTCTCAAATAATCTACATTGGAAATGTGTGATGATCCATAAGATGACTCAAAACTATAAAATTTATAAATATAAACCCATGATCAACTCTACTTAAAGAAAAATGTTTGTTATTTTGTAGTTGTCAAATAATTACATCATATGGGGAGAACTCAACTATTTTCCGGTCACTATTATGAAAATTTTGGCATATAAAGAGAAGATTAAAAAAATTTATTAGGAACATAAATCACATCCTTAATATAACCATCTATCAACTATATAGTACTTAACCAAAAAATTGGAATTTGTACCAAAAATTGACTTAAGTAGATCATATGACTTGATCATGTAATGAGAGGCTCCACAATCAAATATCCAATTCTTTATAGATGAATCCAAACCTTTAGTTATTAGTGCTTCATTTTTTGCAGGTTTGGGAATAATAATATTGAGTTTCTACATGGGATTATCCAAGGATTTCATCCTTTGAAAATAATGTGTTATATAGTGACTTGATATTTTAGAAAAAGAAAATGGATAACTTCTTTTCTTCTTTTTCATGGAGGTATCTCAACTTGACTTAGAAGAGGTAGTAGATTTTTTATTCAATTTATTCTTCTACTTGGAGTTATTCTCACTTAGTAAAGTAGATCAAATTTTGTAAGTTAAATGATGGTTTCTTTCCATTACCCTTAGATATTTTTTCCTTTAATTTTTGAATTTTAAAGCAGGTTATTGTACCCATGGAGAATAAATTAGATTGTTCCCTTTTGAGTCTATTACAAAATTTCTCAAAAGTAGGCTTGACTTAAATTCAAAACCAAGAGAATCCATTATAGATTAGAAGGTAGAAGAATAGACTTGAAATGGGCCTTTCAAATTAGATAAGATTAATAACACATATTCTTTGTTGCAAATATGAAGGTGTTGTCATTTATTTCAACAAAAAGTCAACAAGCTAGTGTTTTCATGAAGAATGTTGCATGATGAATATGTCAAGGGAAATAGTCATTTTTGCATGTATAGATGACATATTGAGGAAGTTTTGTGAGTACATGGAGCTATCGTTATGTTGAAAGTTCCCATGAGATATGTTGGAATGAAGTAATGTGCTAAGATGGTGTCTCTAGGACTTGGTTTGCACGTACTTTTGAGAAAATTTAGTAAATAGAGAAAATAGTATTGTGCAAGTATTCAAAATGTGCTCCGGGATGTTCTCTACTTTTCTTCTATGTTGATCCTATGCTTGTGCAAATATATTATGTTTTTTAAAGTTTTTAGTACTTTCTATATCCAAATTTTGGTTATTTGGATCATTGTGCAAAGTGAGATGTGTTCATGAGTTTGTGAACCAAGTTTTTAGTGTTACTTGTTGTGGTTTGGGAGAAATGTATTTTCTCTGCATTTCTCCATAGTTTTGTTTCAGGCTACAAAAATCTAAGAAGTTTCTAATAATGTTTGTATCATTCAACATTCAAGTTTTCACTTGATTTGTTATAGTACAGTGTGTGTTCCATGCATCAACATGCATATGAGGTTAACCAAATGTTCTGAGTTGAAGTATTTCTATGATGCAAGCTTGGATGAAGTTTTTGTTGGATCTCAAGAGGTTTGTGGATTGTTCTAGATCTTTTTCAAGAGAATTTTGTTATCCAAATGTTTGGGATTTATTAAAGGGAGTGTGTACTTGATTTTATTATCCAGAAGGTAATAACTGACCTAGTGTTAACACTACATGTGAAGCTTGTGGAAGCATGTTGAGATGTGTTAGGACATATTTGGGTCCTAAATAAGGATTTATATGGGTCACCTTCATTTCTATCCATGTGGCAATGTTTGGGTGCCGACCTAATTTTAAATTTTAAATGTAACAAATAGTTGTTGATCTTGGAAAAGGTTTTCAAGGTTGAGGATGATATAAATAAGAATGATGTTGTAAGTTGGTGGAAGAGGTGAGATAGATGCAAAATTGATGTAAAATAGATGTTAATGATGAATATAAATTGAATTGCATAAGTGTAGATGTGAATTTGAGTAGAGAAAAGAAAAATTTAAAGTGTTGGATTCCTAAAGGTAGTGAGTTGAAGGTGTCCTCAATATTTCAAAAAAGGTTGTGAGAGTGTTGGAGAAATTGTGATGGATTCTCTATTGCATTGAGAAGATGTTCTTTGTGTAAAATTTTCTCTTCTATCTTCTTTTCTTTCTATGGAAATGAGCCATATTAGATAGTGTTTCCTATTCTGGAAATGAGCCCTTATACTAATTAAATTGTAGTTACTTATATTGTGAGCTAATCCTCACCATGGTTTTTTCCTCACTAGGTTTTCCATGTAAATATGGTGTTCTCTTATGTATGGTGTTGTAAATCTACATTTCATGATTAATCACTTTAATAGAACAAAGGTTTAGTGAATGCTTGTGGATTTGATTACTACTAAGGATTTTAATGTTTTAATTTGCTACAACTAATTCACCCCCCCTCTCAGTTATCTTGTTCATTCAATAATTGGTATAAGGGCGAAGTTCCTAGGAGAAGAGCTTAACCGCTTAAGGTCAATCCGGGATGGCAAACAAGTTGGACTACCCTAGATTTGATGGCACAAAATATGCATTCTAGAAGACAAATATGGAAGGATATCTAGTATCTCATGGATATGATATTGAGAAGGAAATAAAGACTCCATATGTTGCGCTTGCAAATTTTCCAAGCATAAGTGATGAGATCAAGGCACATGAAATAAATGGTAAGGCAAGATTTATCATTATGAATAGCCTTTCAAATTTTGAAATGGTAAAAGTTATGAATCTTAAGACTACTAAAGAAGTTTGGGATAAGCTAGAAATAATTTATGAAGGAGATGATAAGGTTAAACAAGAAAAGTTATAGAATTTTAAGGCACAATTTGAGACCCTACAAATGTATGAAGATGAAACAATTACAATCTACATGCAGAGGGTTGATGATTTGGTATGTGCTATGAGAGGTCTTGGTGCACAGGTCAAATAACCTAGAGTGGTAAAGAAAGTTCTCAAATCTCTTCTTGATTCTTATAGTGAAAAGGTATCTGCTATTGAGGAAGTTGAAAATTTTAATACTTATTCTAGAGATTAGTTTCTTAATACAAGTTAACTTCATTTTAAATTAGGGAACTTGGTTTGAAAAATGGTACAAAAGTAGAGACTATTTTAAGGCTGGAAATAAAAAAGATTAAAGATTCAGATGATATGGAAGCTAACTTTATAAGAAAAATGACAAGGGTCATTTGTAAGTACAAATTTAAACTACCCTTTAAATGTTTTAGTTGTGGAGAAATAGGTCATTATTCTTTAAGATGTCCAAAGAGAGTTGTGAACAATAAAAGTAAGGAGAACAAAAAAAAGGTGATTAAAATATGTTACTATGTTAGAGAAGATGTTGGTATTTATAATAATGAATCTAATTATGGAGATGATAATGAATGCTTGTTCCTAGATATAAAATATGAATCAACTTCTGTAGACACCGAAATCTGGTTTAGGCCTACGACTTCAATATTCTTTATAATTCTTATTCTTCATGGTCATGATTAAATAATCTTAATTATTTAATTAATTCATCTTAACATTAATTCTTCTATTGATTAAATAATCTTAATTATTTAATTAATTCATCTTCTTTTATTTCTTCTATTAATTAAATAATCTTAATTATTTAATTAATTCACCTTTCTTTATTCTATCTGATTAATTAAATAAACGCTTTTTATTTAATTATCTTACTAATTAACCTTATCCTTCTTAAATTAAATAAATTCTTATTTAATTTATTTATCATATTCAACTATAATTAAATAAATTCATTTATTTATTTAATTATTCATTTAAAATCCCTTCATCACTTAATTAAATAAATATTATTTATTTAATTATTCTTCGAATATCAAGTCTTGAATTAAATGAATTATTTAATTCATTAATTCTATTTTAACACATTCCTCTATATTTTAGATAATTATGTGAGTTATCTAAATATTCACTTTGACTCGACTCGACATCTATTTTAATCGTTCAGTTAACTATTGATTTAATGTCTGAGTGGCGTCTTCGAGTAATCTCTTCGTCAAATCATGCAATCCTTTAGTTCTAACTTATTTGCGTGCACATGCATATTAATTAAATATTCTTATTTAATTAATTAAACCTCATGCATGCATTCGAACAGAGAGTCGTTATAATCAATTGTCATGCAAAGATATTTCTAATGTTTTCGAATGCCGAACTGAAGATTAAATCATTTATTTAATCTTTAATTCTATTTCTAATTCAAATCACTCATGTCAATACTATCAGTTATCTAATTGCATATCTAATCTATCAATCTCAACCGTCTATCAATCTTTCAATCTTGACCTGTCGTTCGAATAATCAATTTTCTATAAATTGATCTGTCATTCTTCATTCCAAACTCTCTCACAAATTTGGTAACTTTGGAGAGCACTCTTGTCTTGAATCTTCGATATTTTGCTAATCTTTATCATTAGGCTATACTTGCACGAACTTGAAAATCTGAGGGCAATTATACTACACAAGCAAAATGGAGAAGGGCAATCGAGATGATTCATGGAAATACGTTTGGAATTGGTGAGATTGTTCTAGTTTTAATTACGTTTTTACTTTCCCATGTTCTTTGTTGCTTAACGTATGAATTTGCATTTTAGATTTAGTATTTTGTATGCATGTGTGCTGCTAACGGATCTAATCTTCTTTGTTGTCTATTGTGCAAAAGGCTTGTTTTCATTTTTCAGCGTTACATTTTGGTGAACCTGACGTGAAGACACCATCTTCGCGAATCCGTAGATCTTTTAATTATCATTTTTGCAGATTTTTCGTACGGAACGACGCATGTGAGGTTTTCGCACCGCAATTGATTTTCCGGAACCGCATGTGAATTTTATGAACTGCAATTATATTTGGGAATCGCATCTGACAGATAAACGACGCATCTGATAATTCCTGAACCGCAATTGATATCCTGAGTCGCAACTGAGAAAGAAACGATGCATCTGACTGGTAACGAAATGACGTAACTGACTGGTAAGATTTTATTTTCGTTTCCCACGATCTAAAATTTTTAATTGATTTTTGTGCTACTGATATCTTATTTTCAGCGTGTGGCCTTTTTGGAGTTAACAAGCTTTTGCAGGATGATTGACGAAGACAATATTGCAAATTACTAATGAGTTTTTCTGCAGGACGTTTGTCGAAGACCCTAGTTAAATTTTGAAACAGATTGTTTGGTAGTGTAGAAAATCTTTCATTTGGATTAAAATTAACAAGTGTCTGCTTTGTTTGGTGCGAAAGCACAAGTTTGGTCACCCTTACGATTTGGTACACCGAAGTATCCTCTCCCCTTGCGCATCCGTGCGATCCTGGGTGTAAGAGAAATGGTTACCAACTCTAGAACTTGGGCCTATTCTGGTGGGAAAAAGTACTCACCCCAGAACGACTCAGACCGGTAGCACCCTGAACCCGAGGGACTTCCAGCCGGTATACAAAAGTGGGTTCTTGGGGAAACCCCAAGAATCACGAGTTTGGTTCCGACGAGATGGATCCGAAAGGGGACTCGCGCTGTATGGATCACACCCCACGAATGGAATGCCCGAATTAAATACCCTTTGTTGTAGAGACCAACCTGTTTGTGGCCGTTGCTTGGTATTAGTGCAGGGTACAATATCATGCCCGAAGATTACTCACTACTGATCCCCTTGAGTAGAGATAGCAGTTCTTGGGAAGTCACTGCCCAAAGAATTCAGAATTGGTGTGCTCAAAAGACGTTAATGAGCCGTGGAGGGGAGCCAATGCCACCAAATTCCTAAGCTATCCACTCTCGAGAAGGAAAGGTGTTCATCACCAATCCGGGGTATAACTGGTGGGCTATACCAAGTAACAAACCCTAGGCCTTTGGCCTATTAGGATGTGCTTGTCTATTGTCACTTTAAACGTTCTTTGAGTCCAAAATTGAAACTGAAAACACTTTGTCTTACGATTATCTTTGATTGTCAAAATTTGATCACAAAAAACCAAGTCAGTTTAAATTTCATGTCACTAAAAATTCACAGAGAGTCACAACTGTTCACCAGAAACACGCATCTAATTTTTTTGAGTCGCATCTGTCAATTTTGAGTCGCATCTGTCAATTTTTGAGTCGCATCTGTTATTTTGGCTCGCATCTGTTCTGGAAACACCGCATGCGTTATACTCTGAGCCGCATCTATCAGTTTGAGTCGCATCTGTTAATATTGAGTCGCATCTGGTAATTTTGAGTCGCATCTGGTAATTTTGAGTCGCATCTGGTAATTTTGAGTCGCATCTGTCAGTTTGAACTGCAACTGTTAAATTTGAAATGCATCTATCTGATTACCAGAATAACCAAAATTCACTGTCACTGTCCAGTTAGCAAGGTTATACCAGTTTCAGTGGTCTTCATACAAACAGTCTTTGAAATAGAAACCTGAAACGATTTGCTCAATTTTGCATCCTTTAGGTTCATTTAGTCATTACTATAGTTGTCTTCAGTTAGAGTTTCTCTTCATCTTAGGGTTCATATTACTTTGCATTAAACTTCTAGGAAGGTCACTTTTACAAACTTTAGGATAGGTCGATCATCTATACTCTAGAAAAGTCATAGTGTCAACAAAATTTGTCATTGAACCTAGTCTTATCATTTTATCATTTGTCCTATAGAGAGTCCTCCTAGCTCATCAGTCTAGTTAAGAAACTCAACTTGTCTTTGATCCTTGTCCTACATTGGTTCCTTGACTTAACTAAATTGACACCTTGGTTTGACTTTAGTTAGTTGGTCCCTTCACCTTGAGTTCATCGAGTTGATCATTTTAGGGTCTCACTTAGACTTCTTGCACCTTTAGAGTCTAGGATAGTATCATCATAGGATATCCCTTATTTTGCATAAAAAAAAAAAACCCAAAAACATAGAATAGAGTCATACAGTTTCTAGATATAGTCTTGCATTTCCTGCATATTGAGCTTGTCTTACATGGTTGAAACTAGGTCTAAGAGAAGAGAGAGAAAATATGTCGAACCCAAGCGAGTTCATCAACCCATTTTCTTCAAGACCTCATAAGACTCTATTAGACAAATTCACCACTAGAAACACTCAAGGACATGTTACAACATAAGACATAGAGGCTGCCGCGCAAGACCCTGAGTTTGCCTCTTTTGTAGATGAGTACTTAGCAAACGATCGTCAACGGTTCTTAGGAAAATTGCTAACTGAAGGTGCTACTTTACCTCCAGGATTTGACATTAGCACCTTACAAACTCAACCTACACAAGGGACAAATACTACGACTACTAGTACTACTATACCTCAAGTCAGCACAACTATACCATCTAGCATGTCTACACAGAGTACGACAGTCCACACGTCCCCATTTGGTACACCCACCATGACATCAGGATTTAATTTCACTACAGGGGCTTCATCATCTACTCCTTTTGGTCCTCTTAGTGGGAGTAAACGACCTAAGACATCAGCCCATACATCTTATGTCGGTGTCACAAGTGCGCAATCAACAACCACACCTACTGCTAGAATTATGGGTACCTTACCACAGTCGATGGCCATACCTAGTGCTCAGGTCACTAGTACTATACCAAGGATTACACAAACAGGGGGCATTCCCTCCTTCCAATATGGCAATCAAAATCCACCTTTCCAGACTAGCAGTCAAAACCAATTTACATCGGTTCTGAATCAGAACCCCTTTTCACAGATTGGTAGTCAAAATCCGTCTACCCAGATTCCAAGCCAAAACTATTTCACATCGGTTCTGAATCAGAATCCCTTTTTATAGAGTGGTACTCGAAATCCATTTACACAGAATCCAGGACAACATCAATTTATGCCGATTCCAAACTAGAATACATTTACCAACATTCCGAATCTGAATCCCCCTCAGATGCCAACGTTCAATCAAAACCCATCACGAGACTTTGGATTTCAGAATACATACATGGATCCGCATAATCCTCCTAGCACATCTTTGACTCAAGTTGACGTCCTACAAAAACAAATGCAAGCATTACAAACGCAAATGGATAACATGTCAGTGTCAACTAAGAAATCATTTTCACCAAAGGACATATGCCCATTCCCTTTTGATAGATCATTGTACATGACACCTTTCCCTCATGGATATGTCATACCGAATCTTCCTAAGTACAATGGAAAATGCAATCCAGTAGAACATATCAGGGAATTTTCTACCATATGCATTGATGTCACTTACGACCCCATGTACCTTATGAGGCTATTTCCACGAAGTCTTGTAGGAGTTGCACTAGAATGGTTTTCGGGTCTAGATTCTGGCATTAGATCATGGGGAGAACTAGTCGAGAAATTTGTGGAGCAATTCTCCTTCCACATTGACCATGAGATAAATATAGCAACCTTGTGCCACACAACACAAGACGAAGGTGAAACATTCATTGCTTTCTTCCAGAGATGGAGAACTATTGCTAGTAGATGTCCTGTCGAGATACCTGAAAAACAAAAGGTTACAATGTTTCAAGAAAACCTTCATCCAAAACTCAGGAGTAACTTAAGGGTACATTGTTGTATATCTTTTTCAGAACTAGTGGAAAAAGGGGTGATAATAGAGAAGGGCCTCATTGAAAAGGGTGAACTCAAGATGACAACACCCAATCGAAACACGGTCGTACAAAACACCTCCACGGATAGAAACAGATTTTGGTCTCGCAATAAAAATGTCACAAATGATGGGGTAGTCGATGCTAAAACATTACAAGCAGGACCCCTCCTCACACTAAAAGGGCCTCATAACTTTGCCAATACGCTTAATGCTGTCAGTCAACCTCCCAACATGGTTCAAAATACTCAATGTCCCCCACCAAGGAAATTCCAGAAACGTGAGTTCACTCCTTTAGGGGAACCCATCGAGTCAGTGTTCAAACAACTGTTACAACACAACCTCATACAACTGCATGAACCAAGACAATACGATCTAGGATAGTTTAAACCAACTTGGTGGGATGACAATGCCTTCTGTGATTATCATAGGACAAAGGGGCATAACTTACAAAACTGCCGACAACTGAAGAACATCATACAGGATCTTGTTGACAAGAGAATTATTGAAGTTAGTGGACAAAAACAAAAGACATCCAACACTGATCATCAAGTCTTTTCAGACCCACTACATGACCATGGGAAAGGAACTGTCCCCAGTTCGAGTACTAAGACCAATATGTCAGCCAATTATGCGAATATCAAACATGACTATGATAGTGGCAAAATCATTCATTGCCTTCACGCCGCCAATGACAACATTAATACCATTACTATCAATGCTAATCCGGAATGTGCGGTCAATACTCGTCGTACTAAGTTTGTTATCCAAGGCCCACCATTGCATCAAGCATCACAACCTTCCAAGTTACAATACAACCTACTTGACCAGTTGGGGAAGACCCCAGCCCAAATTTCAATCTTGGAATTGTTGCGTATCTCCCCTGAGCATCGGTCTATCCTTGATAAGGCTTTACAGAACACCACGGTCCCTAATGACCTTGATGTCAATCGTTTCCAAGAAATGGTGGGCTACTTAACCAATAATCATCATGCCACGTTCTCTGAACAAGACTATGCCACAGATAAGACGAACCACAATGACCCTTTACATCTAGAAGTCCTTGTTGATGACACCAAAGTTAGACGAGTTTTGGTAGACGGAGGAGCAGGGTTAAATCTATGCACTTTAAAACTAATTAAGGCATTAGGTATTTCAGAAGCATGCGTAGATACCACCAAGAGTATTGTCATTAAGGCTTATGATGATGAAGAAAGAAAATCAAAGGGGGTGGTAACACTTCCTATCAGAATTGGTCCTGCAGTAATGGAGACAAAATTTCAGGTCTTGGATCTCACCCTCCCATATAACCTTTTGTTAGGTAGACCATGGATTCATGCCATGAAGGCAGTCCCTTCCACGTATCATCAGTGTCTTAAATTCCCTTACAATGGCACCGAAATAACTATTGATGGTGATCCCAATCCTTTCCAGTATTGCACTAACCTAAAGGAGATTCCTCAACGCCAAGTGCTAGTCAACCAAGAGGCCTCATCGTCTAATCCATCTTCTTATGTTGACCCGTCCACACTCACTCGACAATCTGTTGCACCTTCACTTCCCACTACTCCTAGGGTTGAGATCCAAGACAAAGGTTGTGGAGAGTATTATATGAAGACTTCTTATTGTGTTAGCCACTTGGTTCCTCCTAAGTCATATGGTTTGCCTACAACAGGTAGTGGACAGTCTATAATCACTATACATGTTCCCCCCACAACAACTTTCACTAAATGGGGTGAATTAAGCAAAGAGGCCGTAGATACAGAAGATGTCACTTCCTGGCTGTATAAGGAAGATAATCAAGAACCCCTTTTACTTGCTCATATTCCTACAAGATTATATGGAAAGGGTTTCAAAATCATGCAAAGCAATGGATATGATGGGCAGAGTGGTTTAGGCTTAAACCAAGATGGCAGAATTGAACCAATATTTGTTTCTCAGTGGACAAAAGGAGTAGGGCTAGGGTTTCAACCGATTCAGATTGGCGTTCCTAGTACTCCATTACCCTTACTTGAGGAAGTACATGCTTCAGAAGACATTAAGACATCTCATGAACCCATAGACCAAACTCATTGTAACTCTCCTAACTCTAATGATTATGAGTGGGATTCCTTATCATCTACTTCTTCCATGGACCTTGACAAGTTATTTGGAGAACTTGACTTGCTGTTAAGTTCCTCACCAAACCCCTTAAATTCCTGTCCACCGAAGAAAATGACAAAAGAGGAGTGGTTTAAACACTACTATTGGGAATCACTTGACCCTACCTCTTGGCAACCTCAGCCACCTGTTTCAAATTGTCAAACCTTGGCATTAGGCCCACCTATTCATCCATCTAGACCCAAACCCAAGAGCAAAAAGGACTTGGTACAAGAATTTTGTGATCATATGAATAATTCAATCCTTACCTTGACCCTATTAGACTTTGATAACTCCGATGATGACATGCCCTTAGTTTATCCCCAACTCATTGATTGGGATCAACAAGATACACCCGTTTTAGACACTTTTGAGAATGACGAAGCAATTGCTGAGTTCCTGGGATTACGTGAAGGCATACCTAACGAAGATCATAAAGCTGGTTTTACCATTGACTTGGAAAATAAAGCATATTTTGGGGAATCTGTTCAACCCTCCATTCACAAAAATGAGAAAAAGAATAATCAAGATAAAAAGGATGAGTCTCTAGGTGAAAACCGAAAGGCACCTCTAGACAATGAAAAAGTAAAAAGAAAGGACGCATCTGAAGGTGAAAACCTCTCTGAGGTGCCTAAGGATGGAGGTTTGAACATTCTTCCCATTATACAGGAAAAGTCACCTATGCTCGTGGAAGAAACTGTAGAGGTCAACATAGGCACAAAAGAGAACCCACCACTAGTTTATTTTGTAGCGTCATTGACAACAGAAGAAAAGCCTGAGTTCCATGACTTCTTTGCACAGAGACAGATAAATTTTGCTTGGTCATATGCGGACATGCCAGGGTTAGATCCTAAACTTGTGCTACATCACTTACCTTTACAACCAGGTGCCGAACCAGTGAAACAGAAGTTGAGAAAAATGCATCCACAGATTGCTTTGTTGGTCAAGGCAGAACTCAAGAAACTCTTAGACGTTGGTTTCATTAGATCTATTGACTATGCAGATTGGATTTCCAATCTTGTACCAGTTACCAAACCAGCTGGGGGCATCTGCATCTGCACTGATTTTTGAGATATCAACAAGGCTTGTCCTAAGGATGACTTCCCTTTGCCTAACATAAACATGATAGTTGACATGACAGCAGGATATGAGATGTTGTCCCTTATGGATGGATTCTCAGGATATAACCAGATCAGAATAGCCACTGAAGATCAACCTAAGACAGCCTTCACTTGTCCTTGGGGAACGTATTGTTGGAATGTTATGCCCTTTGGACTCAAGAATGCAGGAGCAACCTATCAACGTGCCATGACTACTATCTTTCATGATCTAGTACATACTTGTATGGAGGATTATGTCAATGACCTTATTGTAAAATCCAAAACAAGAGCAGAACATTTACAGGTTTTAGACAAGGTATTTCAGAGGCTAGAGAAGTATAATGTGAGACTCAACCCAAAGAAATGTGTGTTTGGAGTCAAGTCAGGAAATCTTTTAGGTTATATCATTTCTAGATGAGGCATTGAAGTAGATCCTGCTAAGGTAAAGGCAATCATGGACATGCCACCCCCCAACAACCTCAGTCAACTAAGGACATTACAGGGAAGGTTACAATCTATCAGAAGATTTATAGTGCAGCTAGCAGACAAGACACACCCTTTTCAACATCTACTTAGGAAAGGAGTGCCCTTTGCATGGACTCCTAGGTGTGAAGAATATTTTCAACTGATTAAAGAATATTTACTTACACCACCTGTCTTAATTCCACCTGTTGAAGGAAGACCCTTGATTCTTTATATCACAGCAACCCATTCGTCACTCAGCGCATTGCTTGCACAGAATGATGATGAAGGACATGAACGGGCAGTCTATTACATCAGCCAGACTTTGGTTGGTTATGAGCTCAACTATAGTAACATCGAACGTTCTTGTCTTGCAGTAGTATTTGCTACCCAAAAACTGAGACACTACATGCTAAACCATCAAACAAAGTTGATTGCTAAAATAGATCCTCTGAAATATCAGCTCAGCAAGGCAGCATTAACAGGGCGTCTGGCTAAGTGGGTTATGATACTTAGTGAGTATGATATCCAGTATGTAGAAAGAAAGGCTATTAAAGGATAGGTCATTGCTGATTAGTTAGCTGACACACCCATACAGGCTGATCACCCATTAGTGGCAGACTTTCTTGATGAGTTCATATTCACTTTTGACACAAACATAACATGGAAACTGTACTTTGATGGCTCATATACAAATCATGGTTCAGGGGCTGGGATATTGTTTATCACACCACAGGGTGATTCCATCCCTAAGTCATTCAGGATTGCATTTCCATGCACTAACAACATGGCGGAATATGAAGCTTTAGTGACAGGTTTACGCATGGCAGTCAAGTGGAAAATCAAGAACCTACAGGTATATGGTGATTCTCAACTAGTAATAAGATAGGTAAATGATGATTATGAGACTAAGGATGAGAAGCTTGCTCCGTACAAGTGCATGGCTGATAGTTTTAAAGAGTACTATGACAAAGTCAAGTTCCATCAGATACCTCATGTTTTAAATAAAGAAACAGATGCTATGGCTACAATTGCCTCACTCCTTGACATTCCTAACAACGTGCCTAAGTTTGAGTTCTTGGTCGAACAACTTTTGGTCCCCACCTATGATATCCCAGATTCTGAAATGGTGTGTGACATTGTTGGTCCTGATTCCCCATGGTACAAAGAAATCTATGATTACCTTCATGCCGAAATCATCCCCATTGGCCTATCCAATAACCAACGTAGGACATTCCTTCGCAAGTCAGCCAAATACACCATCGTCGGAAACACTTTATATAGACGTGCCCTAGATAATACCCTGTTGAGATGTCTTGATTCTAATGAAGCACAAGCAACCTTGCGTGGGGTGCATGAGGGTATATGTGGTTCCCATTCTAGCAGTCCTACTTTAGCCAAAAAGATTATGAGACTAGGTTACTATTGGCCTACTATGGAAAAAGACTCATATGTCTTTGTAACAAAATGTCGCCAATGCCAAGTTCATGGAGATTTGATACATGCCCCAGCACAGGAGCTCCATCCAATCACGTCACCATGGCCCTTTGCCCAATGGGGACTCGACCTCATAGGTAAGATCCACCCTACATCATCAAATGGACACAAGTTCATTATCACTGCCACTGAGTACTTTACAAAGTGGATTGAAGCCATTCCTATGACATACATTACTGGCACACAGGTTTCTAGAATTATCTTGAACTATATCATTTGTCGGTATGGTGTCCCTCAGTCCATAATCACTGATAATGGCCGTCCATTTAAGAACCAAGAAGTTCATCACTTATGTGATCAATTTCATATTCAACACCACTTCTCCACTCCATACTACCCACAAGGTAACGGCCAAGCGGAGGCATCTAACAAGACCATCATTAGAATCCTCAAGAAGACTGTCAATGATGCTGGTCGTGACTGGCATTTACAGCTTAACCCTGCCTTATGGGCCTATCGCACAAGTATCCATACTCCTACTGGGGCTACTCCATATTCACTTGTCTTTGGTTTTGAAGCCATTTTGCCTATTGAGGTTGAGATTCCTTCCCTTAGGGTATCCCTGAAAGGCCATATTGATGATGAAGAGTATCGAGTGTCGAGACTCCATGAACTAGAATTCCTGGACAAGCGAAGACAGAAGGCACTGGACCATCTCCAAGCATATCAGAATCGCCTTCGTCGTAGCTATAACAGGAGGGTGTTAAACAGAAATTTTGACATTGGTGACCTAGTCTTAATGGAGAACCCAAAGAATCAAGCAGAAAGAGACAAACCAGGAAAGTTTGAACCTAATTGGTTGAGACCTTATGTTGTTACAGAAGCTTTTGGATCAGGAGCGTACCAACTCTCTACTCCAAAAGGCGAACCATTGTCCTCACCAATCAATAGTATGCATCTGAAGAAGTTCTACGCATAGCTTCTGGGAGCCTTTGTCTTATTTAGCAAAAATACAAAAAAATTGAAAAATCAAAAAAATCGTTATCAAGGTGAAAACCTGGAAAACAGGCGTCTTGGTAACACCAAAAAAATTAGTTAAATATGGAAAATAGTAAAGAAAAATCAATCGTCCAATGGTGAAAACCACTTCGGTGGCGCTTTGGATAGGTACCATGGTGAAAACCTTGCAAACAGGCGCCATGTGTACTCAACTCTGCTCCTTTGTCTACTATTATTCTAATCTATCTTGTACATACACCACCTATTTGTACATAGTCCTTATCCCTGTACATAGTCTCTACCGTGTATATAGCCCACATCCCTTTACATAGTCCACTACCCGTATACATAGTTTATATCCTTGAACATATCCCGTATCTTTCATATCCATCACTTGTATATATCATTCATAATAAGTGGTAGTCTTTCCCATAACTTGGAACGATTGACATCGAGAGCATTTCATATCCCTCGTTTTACCCTATTCATAGTTAGTTGGTCTTATACTCGACTGGGGGCAAACACTTTGACATATGTCATATTGGTTCTTACATTGGTTATGTTGAAGACGTAAAACCATGGACAATCCACAAACATTGCAAAATGACCTGGGAAAAACACAAAAACATCAAAAAACTTCAAAAAGACAAAAAAATCAAAACATTTTGAAAATCCAAAAACAGAGTCAGAGTCAGTCGCACTTGTTAGTCTTTATCGTTTGTCGAACTACGTTGCCTCTACGACTGGATGTAGGAAAGGCCATCTGCCGCTGTGCCCCCGAGGCATTAGGTCAGTCCGTTTAGGTTTGTCTGTATAAAGTCATGCGTCAATCCATATGTCTATATGACAAGGTCTTTGGTCGTGTCGAACTATGAGGTCTCTGCGTGTACAACGTAGGCAAGGCCATCACACGATGAGCCCCCAAGGCCACACTAGGTCAGTCCACTAGGGTTCATCACATTCACTTTTACACGTCTTTTATTTTTAGTCAGTCTTGTCGGTCATTGGTCAAGTCGAACTACGAGGTCTCTGCGTGTACAACGTAGGCAAGGCCATCACACGATGAGCCCCCGAGGCCGCACTAGGTCAGTCCTTTAGGGTTTTGTCATCACACACAGTCAATTGTCAACTCATCATATCAAGTCATGCATCAATCTGGTGAACAAGTAAGCAATGTCTTTAAGTCAAATCAAACAACTTGCCAAACAAAACAATTCAAACAAATCAACCAAAAGTCTACTCTAGGATGTGTCCTTCTTGGAAACAGGCGTTATCAAAATAGTCAACCTATGTCTTATACAGGATGAGTCCTTCCTGCATAATCGACAAGGTCAAACAATCAAGCATAGCCTTATACAGGTTATCACATCAACGGCATCTGAATCAAACATCTTATACGATACATGCCTTTCTGAAACCAGGCTTTGTCATGCCTTATACAGATAGTCATAAACATCAAAACCAGACTCACAGTCTTATCCGGTATGTGTATCTCCTGAAATCAGGCTCTACCAATCAACAAATCAAACAAACAAATCTTGTTTTGGAAAATATCTTCATTGGCTTTTTGACTTTATTGGCTTATTTATCTTATCATTTATCTTGAATTGATGACTAGGATTCATGTTACTAGCTTTCTTAATGATGTCCCATGAAGGATTTAGAGAAGCAACGACGTATCAGAATTCTATTTTCTTTGACTGCTGTCTGTCGACTGTCTGTTAAATTTGATTTTGAGTCATGTTACTAGTTTCCTCAAGGATGTCCCATGAAGGATTTAGAGGAGTGATGACGTCGCATGACCCGTCTTTTTCTTTTGTTTGCTATCTGTGGTTTGTCTCAACAAAAAGACTAGGGCAACTTGTGTCCTTAGTATGAGTTAATGACAATCCTTGTCTGCGACTGTCTATTATTAGCAAGTGGATGACCTTGCACACCTTGATCTATGTCATATCATGGTGTTTTTCTCCATTTGTATGAGTCCCGCCCAATGATGATAAAGTGCAATACCTTTTGTGATACAGTGAAACATCGAAGATTGCTAATACTAACATTTATCTCCTATCTTTCGTTCTTTGTCGATCTTTCTTTTTGCACTAACATTTCTTCTTTTCTACATCTTCATCACCCTTATCTATTTTCCTCTCTCCTTTTTTCTTTCATCTTCTAGTTCTCTCATCGATTTCGAGAGCACACTCATGTTCTTTGAACCCGCCTGTCCTCCCGAGGGGGCATACATTCACCAGTTTTAATCTGGAGCGTGACTGGGGCATATTTCCATCAATTTTCTTTGACACAACGCCTAAACGACATTGTATCAAAGAGGGGCAAATGTAGACACCGAAATCTGGTTTAGGCCTACGACTTCAATATTCTTCATAATTCTTATTCTTCATGGTCATGATTAAATAATCTTAATTATTTAATTAATTCATCTTAACATTAATTCTTCTATTGATTAAATAATCTTAATTATTTAATTAATTCATCTTCTTTATTTCTTCTATTAATTAAATAATCTTAATTATTTAATTAATTCACCTTTCTTTATTCTATCGATTAATTAAAGCGCTTTATTTAATTATCTTACTAATTAACCTTATCCTTCTTCTTAAATTAAATAAATTCTTATTTAATTTATTCTTTATCATATTCAACTATAATTAAATAAATTCATTTATTTATTTAATTATTCATTTAAAATCCCTTCATCACTTAATTAAATAAATATTATTTATTTAATTATTCTTCGAATATCAAGTCTTGAATTAAATGAATTATTTAATTCATTAATTCTATTTTAACACATTCCTCTATATTTTAGATAATTATGTGAGTTATCTAAATATTCACTTTGACTCGACTCGACATCTATTTTAATCGTTCAGTTAACTATTGATTTAATGTCTGAGTGGTGTCTTCGAGTAATCTCTTCGTCAAATCATGCAATCCTTTAGTTCTAACTTATTTGCGTGCACATGCATATTAATTAAATATTCTTATTTAATTAATTAAACCTCATGCATGCATTCGAACAGAGAGTCGTTATAATCAATTGTCATGCAAAGATATTTCTAATGTTTTCGAATGCCGAACTGAAGATTAAATCATTTATTTAATCTTTAATTCTATTTCTAATTCAAATCACTCATGTCAATACTATCAGTTATCTAATTGCATGTCTAATCTATCAATCTCAACCGTCTGTCAATCTTTCAATCTTGACCTGTCGTTCGAATAATCAATTTTCTATAAATTGATCTGTCATTCTTCATTCCAAACTCTCTCGCGAATTTGGTAACTTTGGAGAGCACTCTTGTCTTGAATCTTCGATATTTTGCTAATCTTTATCATTAGGCTATGCTTGCATGAACTTGAAAATCTGAGGGCAATTATACTACACAAGCAAAATGGAGAAGGGAAATCGAGATGATTCATGGAAATACATTTGGAATTGGTGAGATTGTTCTAGTTTTAATTACGTTTTTACTTTCCCATGTTCTTTGTTGCTTAACGTATGAATTTGCATTTTAGATTTAGTATTTTGTATGCATGTGTGCTGCTAACGGATCTAATCTTCTTTGTTGTCTATTGTGCAAAAGGCTTGTTTTCATTTTTCAGCGTTACAACTTCTACTAAATTTGAAATTTGTGTGAAGGAAAGTATTCTAGAGAAGAAGGATAAGGTTGAAGGTACTCTGGTTTCTGATTTTCATGCTGAAAAGGATAAGAATTATGAGGTTGTTGATAGTGGTTTCTCTAATTACATGATTAGAGAAAAAATTAAGTTTGTTAAAATTGAAAAGTATGATCGAGGATTAGTCAAATTTGGAGATGATTCGAGAGCTAAGATTTGTGGAGTAGGTTCAACCAGTTTTGATGACAAGAATAATACTAAAGATGTTTACTATGTTAAAGTTTTAAGGCATAATAAATGAGTGTTGGAAAAATGTGTAGCAACTTGGATATAATCTTGTGTTTAAGGATGAAATATGCGAGATCAAAAAAGGGCTTGAAACTATGATTGTTGCTGGAAAGAAGAAAAATGGAAACATCTATCAACTTAAGGGTGTTGATGGTCATTACTTTATGTCTTAGATTAATGATGGTTGTGGCACCAAAGGATGTGTCACATGAACTTTGATAATTTCTTCGAATCACTTCATTTCATGCAGTAAGAGACCTACCAATAATCACAAAGCCTATCACTGTTGTTTACAAAAGAATGTCAATTTGGAAAATAAACAAGGAGTAGTTTCAAGGGAAAGGAATAATCTTCTATCAGACTACTAGAATTAATGCATAAAAATATTTTTGGTCCTACAAGGGTGAGAATTCTTCAAGGTGATAGGTATTTCATGCTTTTTACATATGATTACTCTAGAATGATATGGGTTAAACTTTTCTTAGAGATAAATTTAATGCTCTAGATAGATTCAAAGAATTTAAATCCATTGTTGAGAATGAAATAGATTTAAAAATTAAATATTTGGTGTCTGATAGAGGTGGAGAATTCGCCTCCAATGAGTTTAACATGTTTTGTGTAGTTCATGGAATAAAGAGACACTTTTTTTCCCCCAGAACTCCTCAGAAAAATGGAGTGGTTGAAAGAAAAAAACAAGACTATTCAAGAAGCTACCAGGACTATGATGAAAGAATCTAATCTATCAGAAGTCTATTGGAGAGAAGAAATTCATACTACTATTTATATTCTTAATAGAGTTCAACCCAATGCTAACAACACAAAGACTCCCTATGAGTTATGGTATGGAAGGATTCCTACTATCAACTACTTTAGAGTATTTGAAACAAAATATTATATCAAAGGAGATGAAGGAAACTTAGGAAAATTTGATGCAAGGTCTAATGAAGGAATATTCCTAGGATATTCTAATAAAAGAAAGGATTAAAGATGTTACAAAAAAACGCTAAGAAAGATTGTTGAAAGTGCAAATGTGAAGGTTGATGAAGATTTTCAAAATTCAATTGCTATAGATGTATATGTGTCAAATGAACCTACTTTCAAAGAAGAAGAAGAAGAAAAGGTTGAAGAAAAATAAGTATATAATGAAGAGGAAGAAGCTCTGAAAAGACCCTTAAGGCTGCTAAGTATGTGCAAAAAAATCATTTTGAAGAACAGATCATTGGAGACAAGAGGAAGGGACTATTGACAAGAAGAGTTGTTGAAGTTGGGGTAAATTTGTGTTTACTTTCTAAAGTTGAACCTAAAATAGTGAGTGATGCATGCAAAGATGAATATTGGATGAAGGAAATGGAAGAACTTATGAAGATTGAGAAAAAATAGACTTGGGAACTGGTTCCTTGATTGGAAAACAAGAACACAATTGGAACTAAGTGGGTATTCAGAAACAAACTAAATGAGAATGGAGAAGTAGTAAGAAAAAAGGAAAGGCTTGCATGTAAGGGTTACTCTCAAGTGGAAGGAATAGACTTTGAAGAAACATTTTCTCTAGTGGCTAGGATGGAAGCTATAAGAATGCTTTTGGAATTTTCAACATACAAAGACTTTAAAGTTTATCAGATTGATGCAAAGTCTTATTTATGAATGGCGAGTTGGAAGAATAGGTTTAAATGGAACACCTAGAAGTTTTTTAGCTATCAGATCAACCAGATATGGTTTGTGATTGAAAAAGTAAATATATTGATTGAAGCAAGCTCCCAGAGCTTGGTATGCAAGATTGGACAAATATTTAATACATCATGGTTTTAGTAAAGGCCATACAGATAGTAATCTTTATTTCAAAACTAAGGAAGACAAAATCCTAATAGTGGCTATGTATGTGGATGACATTATCTTTGGAGGAAATGAAGCTATGTGTAAGATATTTGTAGAGGAGATGTAGAAATAGTTTTAAATGTCAATTTTTGGGGAGATGAATTTCTTCCTTGGGCTACAAATCAATCAAACAGATAAAAATATATTCATTTCACAGTCAAAATACGTCAAAGAGATATTGAAGAATTTTGGAATGGAAGACTCCAAATCAGTATGTACTCCTATGGTGACTAGCTGCAAATTGAGAAAGGATGATGAATAATCTAAGTCTAATCAGAGCAACTATAGATCTAGGATTGGTGGATTACTATATCTAACTGCTACTAGATTAGATTTCATGCATGCAGTTTTCATGTGGCTAGATTTCAAGATCTTAAAGAGACACATGTTGTAGTAGTGAAGAGGATATTCAAATATTTAAAAGGAACTTCATATTATGGCTTATGGTATCCAAGGATACTTATTTCACATTAAGTGCATATACAGATGCAGATTGGGCTAGTTATATTAATGGTAGGAAAAGTAAAAGTGGTGGTGCAATCTTTCTTGGATGCAGATTAGTGTCATGGATGAATACGAAGCAAGATTCAATTTATTTATCCAATAGAGAGGTTGAGTATATTGCATCAACATCTTTATACACACAAGTATTATGGATGAGACATACATTGAAGGATCTCAAAGTAATGTATGATGATCCTATTTCTATCTTTTTTGATAATACAAGTGTAATTAACATTTCAAAGAATCTAGTAATGCATTCAAGGACAATTATCACTTTTTGAGAGAATGAGGTGAAGCTTGAATATGTACCTACAAAGGATCCTATTGCTGACATATTCACTAAGGCTCTTCCAAAAGATTCTTTTGAGTATCTCAAGGTGAAGTTGGGGTTATTTCCCCTCCTTTGAAATATATGCATATGGAGATGCATTAGTCCAATGGATCTATGGATTCATCTCTTGTTTGGAATAGTGTTGGTGGCTACCTCTCAGGGGGAGTAGATAGTGTCAACGTTGCAAAAAGGAATATGTGTTGTCATAATGCAAATTTGATTGGGTGTACTCCTAAGGGGGAGTATTCAAAGTGGTAAAAGGAAAATGGCGTATCTTGGTTTAGTGTCAAAGGGAGAGAATAATGCAAAGCACTTTATCCTTTACCATTGATGTCAAAGGGGGAGATAAAATCTTGTGAAAAAGTGTAGGGTATCAAGGGGAGAAAGTTGTGTATGTTGTCTAATCATTATTGTCAAAGTGAAAGAGAAGCATGTTGTAAGGGGGAGAGTGTTCAAGAATGTTTTATAGGTTGTCTAATCTAAAATATAAAGAACGATGTGTATGTCGTCTTGTCTTTGATGGATTTTTAGATCAGGTATTGTCATCAATGAAAAAGGGGGAGATTGTTGCAAATATGAAGGTGTTGTTATCGATGTCAACAAGATGTCAACAAGTTGACATTTTCATGAAGAATGTTGCATGATGACAATGTCAAGGGAAAAAATTGTTTATGCATGTATAGCTGAGATATTGAGGAAGTTTTATGAGTGCATGAAGCTATTTTTACATTGCAAATGTCTTAGAGATGTGTTGGAATGAAGTAATGTGCTAAGATGATGTCTTTGGGACTTGGTTTACAAGTGCTTTTGAGAAAATTTAATAAAAAGAGAAAATAATGTTGTGCAGGTATTCAAAATATGCTCCAAGATGTGCTCCACATTCCTTCTGTGTTGATCCTATGCCTATGCAGATCTGATATGTTTCTTAATGTTTTTAGTAGTTGTTATATCCAAAGTTTGGGTTTCTGGATCATTGTGTAGAGTGATATGTGTTCACCAATTTGTGAACTAGGTTTTTAGTGTTACTTGTTGTGGTCTAGGAGAAATTTATTTTCTCTACATTTCTCCATAGTTTTGTTTCAAGTTTTGTAGATCTGATAAGTTTCTTATAATTTTTGTATCTTTCAGTATTCAAGGTTTCACCTGATTTGGTATAGTGTGTGTTTCATGTATCAATGTCCATATGAAGTTAACCAAATGTTTTGAGTTGAAGTATTTCTATGATGCAAGATTGGATGAATTTTTTTTTATCTCAGGAGGTTCATGGATTTTTCTATATCTTATTCAAGTGAATTTTGTTGTTGAAAATTTCATATTGATTTAACAAAGTGTGTAATTAATGTTTTATGGTTTTTAGCATGAGTATTGATTGAACTGGTATTAACACCACATGCAAATCTTTTGGAAGTGTTTTGAGATGTGTTAGGACACACTTAGGTCCTAAAAAGGGATTTATATGTGTCGCCTTCATTCCTATTCATCATGGGAATGTTTGGGTGCCGAACTAGTTTGAAATTTTAAATTTAATGAATAGTTACCGACCATGGAGAAGGTTTTCAAGGTTAAGGATGATATGAATAAGAATGATGTTGTTATATTTTCGTGGAAGAGGCAAGATAGGTGTGAAATAGATGCAGTGATGAATATAATGTGAATTGCATAATTGTAGACGCAAATTTGAGTAGAGCATAGCGAACTTCAAAGTGTTGGATTCTTGAAGGTAGTGAGCTAAAGGTGTCCTCAATATTTCAAACAAGGTTGCGAGAGTGTTGGAGCAATTGTGGCAGATTCTCTATTGCATTAACAAGATATTCTCTATATATCATTTTCTCTTCTATCATTTTTTTTTCTTTCTATGGTAGTGAGCCTTGACCGTGAGCCCTATTGGACAGTGTGCCCTATTTTGATAGTGAGCGCTTGTACTAGTTTTTCAATTACTTATATTATGAGCTAATCCTCACCGTGTTTTTTCCCTCATTAGGTTTTCCATGTAGATCTAGCATTCTCTTGTGTATGGTGTTCTTATTTCAATTTATGTTATCTGCATTTCATGATTAATCACTTTAATAGAATAAAGGTTTAGTGAATTCTTGTGGATCTGATTAATATTGAGGGTTTTGATGTCTTAATTTGGTTCAACCGATTCACCCTCCCCTCTTCTTTGTCTTGTTCATTCAACATTCTTTATCCATTTTTTTCACAACCTAGAAAATATGAAACTAGATATTTGAACTTAACTAGGAAGACATTAATTAAAGGTGTAGACATCTAAATTTGGACACTTAATTTATCCAAATTCACCCCCTTTCATCTTATTCTCGTTAATTAAGTAATACTGCTATTATTTAATTAATAACTTTAATTCTGCCAAATCCCTAAGGTATTTAATCAATAATACCTTATCTCTTTAATCCTCCTTTCATCAAATGAATTAATAAAATATGACATTTATTTAATTCCTCACATGTCACATCCTCCATCATTTTTATCTAATCCTAATCCTTCTTCTAATCTCATTATTAGGATGTGCACATGCCTAATCCTTGATTAGGAGGTGTCACATCCTCCAACTTTTGCAAGTTGGCCTCTAATCTTTCTTAGCCACCTAACCTTCCTCTAACCCCTCATCAACTTGTCTAATCACCCCCTTTAGTCAACTCTTCCCATCCCCCAAGGAATTTTTAATTCCTTTTGTCTTCCCAAAGTCCTTTGAGGAATTTTTAATTCCACTCTCATCTTTCAAGGAATATTAAATTCCTTTTCTCTTCCCCATGTCCTTTATGACATGTGTCCTTGGTCAACCTTATTAAAGGATTTCTCCTTTTGGGCAAGGAACTCCACTTCCCCATGTGAATTTTTAATTCACTTTTTAATCCCCCAATGCACTCAAAAGGAATTTTTAATTCCTTCACTTCTTCCCACATGTCCTCTATTTATTCTTTATTCTTTCCCCTCTCTCCATAAGGATATTTGAGGAATTTTTAATTCCTCACATGTCCTCTCACCCACATGGGACAAGGACATCCCTTATGAGGATATCTTGACCAAATCCCTATGGTTCTTTGAAGTACATCCATGTCATGTACTTCCCTTACACCTCATGTCCACCTCATCTTTCTTAAGCCTCTCCCCTTGCCACATGTCAAGATGTGAGGGCTTGTGAGTTCTCAACTCACCATAGCCCTACATCTTGGCCATGTTGGGATCAATCTTAGCCATCCATTTCTTCTTGGAATCCTCAAAATTCCTATAAATACCCCCTCTTTTCTCTCATTTGGGGAGGGATCATTTTGCTAGCCAAACTCTTGCAATTTTGTTTCTCAATCTACACTTAGCCATTTGCATCCATTTTTTCCAACTATGTTGCATCTCACACTTCACATCTTGCATCTACTTGCCATCAAGGAGCATACATCTCATCTACAATCGAAGGGCCAACCAAAGAACAACTCTACAAGGTAAAAGGTTCCATTTTTATGTTGTTAAGTTCATCATTTGCCCAATCTTGAAGTGTAGGGTGTTTTTGGTTGTTATTTGCACTTTCTTTAGTTTGTTGCTCATCTTTTTAATGATTATATTCCCCTATCACATTTCTGGCATGCCCGATGGGACCCACAAATGGGTCTTTTTCTTTCACATTTGTCATTTTTGGCATTTTTGTAGGTTCAGGTTATAGATTGGTGGACCTGACCTCTCTGGTGGTGGACCTAACCTCTGGTGGCAGACCTAACCTCTGGTGGTGGACCTGACCTCTCCGGTGGTGGACCTAACCTTTCTAGTGGTGGACCTGACCTCTCTAGTGGTAGACCTGACCTCTCGAAGGTGAAATTTCAAGTTTTTACCAATTGTTCTTTGGTAAATTAGGCACATAGTTTAATTAGAGGGGTCAACAAACCTTGTTTGACGTGCTTGTGGAAGGCTATTTGATGTATCCAATCCCCTTGTGCCATTTGGTGATCTTGGGTGATGAGAAATCATAGCTTTCCAAGTCCTTTGAGTCACCCTATTTCCATTTTCTTAGTGGGGCCTACTTGGGGATTTCATCACCCCAAGAGACAATTCCAACCACGCGTATCGGCGGGGTATATAAAGGGGGAGAGTGAAAATTGTACCTCAATCCAACCACGTTGTAATTGGTGATGTGTTGGGATGATGTGAAGAGTTGGTCTGAGCCTTTAGTATCTCGCTAAGGTTCCTGACTCACGCTTGTAATGGGTTGGTGTTCACGGTTTGGGCCTCACGTATCGGGTGTATATCAAGGACTCCTTAGCAACCATGTTCATCCTAGAGTAGAAGACTTTGTTGGCCATACACGTTTCTACTAATCTTAGGGTTGTGCTGTCTGAATTATCTTTCTCGTGCAAAACTAGTCATTTTCAGTTTAGCCAAATATTTTTATCAATGTTTGCTATATTTTGGGTCCTTTGCCTTACTCATCCATAAAAAAATCGAGCTTAAACTTATCCTTTGGCAGACCTGACCCCATCCTTTGGCGGACCTAACCTCATGCTGTGGCGGATCTGACCTCATGCTGTGGCAGATCTGACCCATGCTTTGGCGGACCTAACCTCATGCTTTGGCGGACCTGACCTTCTGCTCTTTCTTCCCGAGGTCACCATTTCCACACCATTTATTTGATTGACTCCGTTCAAAAATAGTTCTCATTTTTTTGTGCTCTTTCTGACAACATATACCACTTCATACTTTTGAGAAGTTGGCTGGGGCACCTTTTTCTTCCCCATCCACCTCCTCGAGGGGGGCATACCCTACCATTCTCATCCGTTTACTCATTCTGAGTAAACGTTCATCCATTTAACACATCCTTTCATCATTCTGAACTCTCATTCTATCATTTTGATCATCCGTTTACTCGTTCTGAGTAAAAATTCATCCATTTAACACATCCTTTCATCTTTTTGAACTCTTGTTCTATCATTCCAGTCATCAGTTTACTCATTCTGAGTAAACATTCATCCATTTAACATATCCTTTCATCATTCTTAACTCTCATTCTATCATTTCAATCATCCATTTACTCATTTTGAGTAAACATTCATCCATTTAACATATCCTTTCATAATTCTGAACTCTCGTCCTATCATTTCAATCATCCGTTTACTCATTCCGAGTAAACATTCATCCATTTAACATATCCTTTCATCATTCCAAACTCTCGTTCTATCATTTCGATCATCTGTTTACTCATTCCAAGTAAACATTCATCCATTTAACATATCCTTTCATCATTCTGAACTCTTGTTCTATCATTTTGATCATTCGTTTACTCATTTCAAGTAAACATTCATCCATTTAACATATCCTTTCATCATTCTGAACTCTCATTCTATCATTTCGATCATCCGTTTACTCATTCCAAGTAAACATTCATCCATTTAACATATCCTTTCATCATTCTAAACTCTTGTTCTATCATTTCGATCATCCATTTACTCATTCTGAGTAAACATTCATCCATTTAACATATCCTTTCATCATTCTGAACTTTCATTCTATCATTCTAATCATTCGTTTACTCATTCCGAGTAAACATTCATCCATTTCGTACCTTCATCTATCATTCTAAACTCTCGTTCTATCATTTTGATCATCTGTTTACTCGTTCTGAGTAAACACTCATCCATTTAACACATCCTTTCATCATTTTGAACTCTCATTTTATCATTTCAATCATCTATTTACTCGTTCCGAGTAAACATTCATTCATTTAACATATCCTTTCATCATTCTAAACTCTCGTTCTATCATTCTGATAATCCGTTTACTCATTCCGAGTAAACATTCATCCATTTCGTACCTTCATCTATCATTCCAAACTCTCGTTCTATCATTTCGATCATCCATTTACTCATTCTGAATAAGCATGTCAAACCTCCTTCCTATCATTTTGAACTCTTGTTCAACAGTCCTAATCAATCGTTTACTCGTTTTGAGTAATCTATCATCCATTCTAAGCCTTCATCTCCCCATTTCGAGAATCATTCATCTATTTTGAGCAGTTGTTTACTCATTTTGAGTAGTCGTTCATCTTTTGTGATCAATCATTTACTCGTTTTGAGTATTCATTTATCCATTTTTATCGTTTGTTCCTCCAATCAAATCATTCAAATCCCCTGAACTTTGTCTCGGGTTATTATCCAAATTGACCTAGGTATCTGATCTGATCATCATCATCAACATCCTCTTAGGATTGTCATCCATCCTAAGTTAATCATCATCGTTAGCCCAATCAATCCATTTTCAATCTCAAAGTGGATTTGGTGTCATAATCATCCATTTATCCTTTAACCTGATCAATCAGTATCCTACATCACCTAGGATAATCTCTGAATGGGGTTTATAGTCCCTCTCATCATCCTATCTGATCCATCAGTCAATCTTATCAATCAATCGATCAATCCAATCCAATCCAATTGCATCCTTATCCAATCACCTTCGACCCAATCAATCTACTTCCATCTCGAAGCAGATTCGGTGTCGTAATCATCCTTTGATAATCCAATCCAATCATCAAAATCAATCCCATCGCATCATCCAATCATCCTGATTTGAACTTTAATCCAATCCCGATCTAAGCTTAACCTAAATCCTGATTTTGAGCTCTAGTCTATTCCCATCCAAAATCTTTATCCATCCTCTTTATCCTTCCATCATCATGAATTCTTATCCTCCATCAATAGTGGTCAAGGGAAACCCTAATTACGTCGACGACGATAATGAAAGTCTTGTCGATCAAGAAGAATGCGACATGGATCCCCTTGACACTATCATTGCTAGTAAGTTTTTCTCCACCCGCTTTCCCAAATCCAATCACCCCTTTGAGTTATCCCATCATGTCTTCATCTATGCCTAATCACACTCCTTATGCTACCTTTGACAAGGGATGTCCATCATATCCATCATATCCTTCATCTACGCCATCCCCTTATCCTAGTTTGTCACAATACCCCTATCTTGATCCCCCATCCACATCCTCTTATCTCAATCCTTCATCCACATGTACCCACTACCCTAATCTTCCATACCAATCCGCTCAGCCTAATCCTACATTCACACCTTCCTATCCTAGTCAAACACACCCATCAACTTATCCTAATCCAACATCCGCATCTCCCTATATTAATCCAACACCTGCATCTTCCCATCCTAATCCACCATCCCAATACCTTTATTACAACACGCCACCCATATCTTCTACCAATGATGCACCATCCATGTCATCCTATCCTAATTCCCCATGCCCATATCGTATTCAAGTTTCTCCAAGGACTTATAGCAAAGGAAACATCCCCCACTCCACACATTGCAGTCGTGGAACCATGCCATCCCAACCCATCATCCATGGTAGTTAGTGACGAGACCCTTCTCCATCCAACACCTATCATTGATGATACCATCACATCCTTTGAATCCACTAAGTCCCCATCTCCTACCATCACATTTACCAAATCCATTGAACACCCACCCCCTACTCCGAGAGTCGTCAAACCTATCAACGACACCCAAATCCAATCCACTTCTTCCACTCCTAGTATCCATTCCCAGGAATATTTTGAATCCTCCATCCTTCCATCTTCCCCACTTGAAGATTCCCCGCATGACTCCATTATCATGCCTCTTGCACACAATGATTCATGCCAAGAGCCTAATCCAAAGCATGCCAACATATTCCCTCCTCTAGATCAAGATCCTACCATCCCATCTAGTCTATCACAAGATCACAGTCCCCCATCCATTCCATCCCATGATCCTCTTGACATTCAAGATTCTACCACTCCATCTCCATCTCCATTGCATGAGCCTGCTACCAGAAAATCAGATCCTATCATGTCCCCTACTCCCTCTATAGATACCACCCATCCAAATGCTGCTATCCCATCATCTCCTTCTTAGGATCCCCCATCATTGCCTAAAAATGCTATCCCCACACCGCTTGCATATCCCCTTGGTACTCTCACATTCTTCCATGGTGGCCTCCTTGCAGAAGAAAAACATAGTGTATATACCACCCATCATCCCCCACCTAATAATGGACTCACATCATGTTTTAATAACAAAAATCCTATCATGGATCGAGTGCTCAAGAACATGAACTATCAAGGAAAAGGTCTAGGCCTTCATGAGCAAGGTATTTTAGAGCCCATCCAAGTCAAGAACAAATCTGCATGCAAGGTCTTGGATCTATTCCCCAAGACTCACAATCTAAACACGTTGGTACAACCTCTAGATGTCCTCAACGAGCCTTTTCCAAAAGAAATGTTGGCTCTTCCCATCTCTCCACCAAATCATATGTTGCAATCCCTCCCCCTCTATTGTATCACCTCAAAACAACCATCCATATTCCTCCTTCATTTTCTCCATCCATCTTGGGTCCTTATATCCCTCCATCCACCATATCCCATCCTTCATCTACTCCATCCGTCTTGGGTTCTTATGTCCCTCCACCCACTCCATTTACTTTGGGTCCGTATATCCCAAAATCACCTCCTCCATCTCATCCTTTTATCGATCCAATGCCTATCCATGTCATCCATCATAAACATCCTAATCGGGATCAACAAAGGCACATACCTACACATTCTCCATCTACACATAATCCTCATAATCCTACCTCCATCACTCCACATCATCCATCTTCTCACACCCATCCCATTGCTAATAAAATAACTTTGGATGCCAGAGGAAAAATGCATCAGTCTAAACACACACATGAATGTAAAGCTTCCCATGTCCCCTCTAAAAGACATGGTAAAGAAAAGAAAAACAAAATCCAAAATCAAAATCAAATTTATAGCTCGCAAAGAGCCACCAAAGTAAAGATCAAAACTATGTGGATCCCAAAGAAAAAAGACGCAATGCCATTAAATGAAAATTTTGTAAGAACATCCAAAGTTTCTCATCCAAAAGCTAATCCTTTTCATCCACTCTCTCCTACATCTATTCTAGGTCCCTATGTCCCAAAATACACTATTTCGTCTTCTCCATTATCCCCGCATTCTCCATCCATTAATCCTTTTATCTTTCCACATCCATCACCACATGTGCCAATGTTGGTCCTAAACACATCTCTCCATCACATATCCACCCCATCATTCCATCCATACACTTTCCAACATCCCACCCATTATCCCATGTATCTCCCCCATCAAATCCCTCTAATTCATCCTCTTGCATAATCCATTTATCCTCATAAGATTGTACCAACATCTAACAGTCAGTTTGAACATGAGCTCTTAATACCTCGTATAGAACTTGATGCTTGAGTCCTTCATACATATCCTTATCGCATGTCTTCTAAATCCACTTATTCACCTCCCTATCCTTATCCATCTCCTTCTACATGCTATGCAAAAAGTCCAAAAATCCAAAAAAGTTCAAAATCCAAAAAATTCAAAAAAATCAAAAAATCAAAAAATAAAATAGTAAAGAGAAATAATCCATCCAATGGTGAAATCTTGGCAAACAAGCACCTTGGATAAGTACCATGATGAAAACCTGGCAAATAGGCGTCATGCGTAAATCCCCATCTGCACTTGGGGGTAGCTTCCTGATATGCATTCCCTCCATTCGCTATGCTTCCTACTATGCTTCTAGCTATGCACCTGTCTTCCTCTTATACATCCTTTTCATTCATCCCCTCCATCCTACCTATCTTATACCTCCCGCTTGGCATATCTCATTTATCCCGTCCCTCCATCCTTCTTGTGATCTTGATAAAAAAATAGGGGCACCTATCTATGCATGATTTTGACACCTCTTGGTATACATTCCCTTCACACATGCTCTATCATATCCCTTAATCACCCATCCTATCCTCCTCCAGTTATCTCCTTCATTTTCCCATCTCTCATGCCTCATTATACATGATATATCTAGAGTAGGGGCATTTATCTTCCTTTGTGATACAGTCCTTTGAGACATCATCCATTCCATCAAAACAATCCCTTCCATTTCCCTCTCCTCATCTCCTTATCGTTATATCTATCTCCCCATCCTTATCTTTCTATCCTTCCATCATAGCATCCCTTTTCCTCATCCAAATCCTTATTTTCCTATCCATCAATCCAACCAATCATTTTCACCTTCCCATCCTTATCTTCATATCCATCAATCCAACCAATCCTTTTCATCTCCCATTCCTAATCTCCTTATCCTCATCCCATCTTATAATCCCTTGTCATTAGGTATCTATCTATAGGCTTTTCCCCACCAATCCAATGTCATCTATCTTATCATCATCACTTCTACTTCTTTTGCACATCTTTTCCATCTCCTATCCTTTCTCATCATTCATCTATTTCTCATCTCATCCTCCCAATTCATATTTTGATGATTTGAATAACTATCCCATCCTTGAGCTTTGTGATCGTCACCATCCTTTGATCCAATCCCACAGGTCTATCTTGTCCCATCGTGTCAGTCCAATCATTTTATCCCCTTATCTAGGGTTATCTCATCATCTTTTATCCATCACTTGTCTTTGACCTTTCGTTGAACTACGTTGCCCTTGTGCTTTCACGTAGGCAAGGTAGATCATTTGATCTATCCCTGGGGTTCCATCATTGATCTTCATTGTCCAGTTTGTCCCTTTATCGCCTATCATCAATCTTTCTACTTTGTCCATTTGATCCTTTATCATCTATCATCAATCTTCATATCTTGTTCCTATTTGTCTATCCCATCTTTATCATCCATTGAGGTCTCCTATCTTGTATCATGTCTCTCGTGTCACGTCATTAAGTTGTGCCCTTATCTAGCTAGTTCTTAACCAACAAGATCCACTTGTATCATCAGATCTAATCAGTTCTAAATATCCTGCATCATATCAATCTTTTAATTTAGTATCCATCATCGGTCTCAACAGGATACATCCTTTCTAATAGACCTCATCAATCCCATCCATCCCCTTGATTGATCCTATGGCAAAGGACGTTTGAAATTGATTGTGATCTTTTGATGCTTTTTTCTTTTGTTTATCATTTGAGCTCCCTATCATCACTTGTCATTGTCACCTTGATCCATCATATCATGCTGTGCTTTGACTCGTCAACATAGCGGTGTATCTTGATCTTTTCTTTGTCTTATTGGTTGTCCCACGTAGTACCCACCAAGATCCCAGAGGTCTTGTGTTATGCTGGGGCATCCTTGTGTGCTTGTGGTTATCCCAATACCTGGCCCAACCAAGGTCACCATGACTTTGGGTTGTTGGGATAGCCTTCTTGTTTTTTATGTTTGTTTTATACATTAGACACTAATCCACCTTGGTTTTTCATACCTTGGCGTCTTGTGTCTTATGCTATAGCAAAAATCAGTGCTCCAACGATGGCAAATTGCATTTGGATTTCATTTCCTATTCATCCTCTTGTCTATCAAAATCCCCCCCATCCATTCATCCTTCATCACGCTCCCCTCCCAATCTTCCATTACATTGCATCATCATCTTCAACTCCCCTTGCATCATCTCATCCATTTCGAGAGCCCACCTATGTTCTCTTGAACCCACATGTCCTCTCGAGGGGGCATCCTTCATCCCTAATATTCATCATCTTTTTCCCTTCCTAATCATTCAAAGGAATGACTGGGGCATCTTTCCCAATCTAACCATCTTCTTCTAGGTTCTATGTTTTAATGATCTTTGAAATGATGCTACTTCATAACACCATCTCAAAGAGGGGCAAAATGTAGACATCTAAATTTGGACACTTAATTTATCCAAATTCATCCCCTTTCATCTTATTTTCGTTAATTAAGTAATACTGCTATTATTTAATTAATAACTTTAATTCTGCCAAATCCCTAAGGTATTTAATCAATAATACCTTATCTCTTTAATCCTCCTTTCATCAAATGAATTAATAAAATATGACATTTATTTAATTCCTCACATGTCACATCCTCCATCATTTTTTATCTAATCCTAATCCTTCTTCTAATCTCATCATTAGGATGTGCACATGCCTAATCCTTGATTAGGAGGTGTCACATCCTCCAACTTTTGCCAGTTGGCATCTAATCTTTCTTAGCCACCTAACCTTCCTCTAACCCCTCATCAATTTGTCTAATCACCCCCTTTAGTCAACTCTTCCCATCCCCCAAGGAATTTTTAATTCCTTTTGTCTTCCCAAAGTCCTTTGAGGAGTTTTTAATTCCACTCTCATCTTTCAAGGAATATTAAATTCCTTTTCTCTTCCCCATGTACTTTATGGCATGTGTCCTTGGTCAACCTTATTAAAGGATTTCTCCTTTTGGGCAAGGCACTCCAATTCCGCATGTGAATTTTTAATTCACTTTTTAATCCCCCAATGCACTCAAAAAGAATTTTTAATTCCTTCACTTCTTCCCACATGTCCTCTATTTATTCTTTATTCTTTCCCCTCTCCCCATAAGGATATTTGAGGAATTTTTAATTCCTCACATGTCCTCTCACCCACATGGGACAAGGACATCCTTTATGAGGATATCTTGACCAAATCCCTATGGTCCTTTGAAGTACATCTATGTCATGTATTTCCCTTACACCTCATGTCCACCTCATCTTTCTTAAGCCTCCCCCCTTGCCACATGTCAAGATGTGAGGGCTTGTGAGTTCTCAACTCACCATAGCCCTACATCTTGGCCATGTTGGGATCAATCTCAACCATCCATTTCTTCGTGGAATTCTCAAAATTCCTATAAATACTCCCTCTTTTCTCTCATTTGGGGAGATATCATTTTTGCTAGCCAGACTCTTGCAATTTTGTTTCTCAATCTACACTTAGCCATTTACACCCATTTTGTCCAGCTATCTTGCATCTTACACTTCGCATATTGCATCTACTTGCCATCAAGGAGCATACATCTCATCTACAATTGAAGGGCCAACCAAAGAACAACTCTACAAGGTAAAAGGTTCCATTTTCATGTTGTTAAGTTCATCATTTACCCAATCTTGAAGTGTAGGGTGTTTTTAGTTGTTATTTGCACTCTCTTTAGTTTGTTGCTCATCTTTTAATGATTATATTCCCCTATCAGAAAAGGAAAGGAATTAGGAGATAGTGTAATCAATTGAACATCTAATTTAAAAGTATAAAATTCATTAATTATACCAAATTTTTATTCTTGATTTATCCCACATTTATTTATGTGTAGGACAACTTTCAAGATGAAATTTTAATCGTTGTCAAACATTTATGAAAGATAACGATCCCCATTGCTTCATCTAATTTGTTGTTCTAAATAAATTTTATATATCCCCTTATAAATTGTTTTTATTCTCTTAAAAAAATCTTAATCCTCAAGATTATAAGAGTTTTTGAACTTTGAACTTCCATGTGTGATATTTATATAGAGTTAGAAGGTTAATTTGAGGATCCATGATTGTAGAAACACAAGGTGGCAGTTGAAATTGTGCCTTTAAACCATACAATATCAATTAATGTTGTAAAATATGTCACCTCAAAAAATGACAATTTTTTTGTACAAGTGTCAAGTTGGAAGCCTAAATCATTCATTTATAACACATTGATTTTATAATTTTTATAAAAATTAGGCATTTCAAAGTTAAAAATTACATGTGTAGTAAAAATCCTTACATTTTTTTATTAATTTAAAAATCTAAAATTTTGATATTAGGGGTGAAGGTTATGTCTTGTTGAAAAATAATGTAATGATTGAATTTAGAGGAAATCCCTAGAAAAATATACCAAAAACGACAGAATATAAGAACACTAAGATGTAGTGAATAGAACTAGCTTGTCAACTATTCAAGCTTGAAAAATAGAATGTAATTTATGTTAGATATTAGGGGTCATACCCTTCTAGTATTTATATGTTGTTCTAATATAAGGCTATAAAATCTTATATATTATATGTATTATTAAGCATATCCCACTTAAAATAATTTTAGTCTAATAACTATTAGATTATTAATTCTTTATGAATGGTAGTTTTGAATAGGCGTGACTAATACCCCTTTACGAATTTGACCACACCTTCTATATTTAAGGAGGTTCTTTCTCATTTGAGAGGGTGTGAATTTGAAGATTCATCATGAGTTATATCACTATACACAAGAGATATTATTTGACCATGTGGAATTATGTAGAGGTATGTCCCCAAGTTTAGTCTATTTTTTAATAGACTATTCTTTGTAAGTGTTTTAAAAAATAATGATTTATATGGGGATTTTTAACTGAAAGGGTTTTTCCCACATATATCTTGTGTAATATGTAAAATCTATGTTTGTATAATTCTCATTTTATTTTTGTTTATAATTATTATAATCATAAGATCTTAATTTCTAACATGGTATCAATTCAGATTAGGCTATACTAATCATATTTTTAGGTTAATCAATTAAGTGGATTCAAAATCATCCTAAAATCAAGAGACACCTATCTTTTTTTATATGAGGACAATGGATTGGCCAATTTATGTAGTATAGAAGACTAAGAAGATGACCAATGTAACATGTTAGAAATTGGGTATTGCTAAATTTATTCATTTTCTTTTTAAATTTTTATGTTTTATTTGATTGTAAATTTTGGTTAGTCTTATATTTGTTACTAAAGGCCACTATAAAACCTTTACTATATTATAATAAAATATTAAAAAATAACCATTTAACACACTATTGCCTATATCTAAAAACTTAAAACTTGACTTTATAATGCATCATTTGAGCTTCCCCCGTGACACCTTGTAATTTTGCATCTCAGGTTACTAGCTGAGACGACACTTTCAATAAGATATTGCAGTTGGGAAAAGTTTCCCCTTTTGTCAACTGCTTAGGGAGAATTTAGGGTTTTGGGAAATATTTCCACTTCACAATCCAAGAAATGGAAACTATTTGCACACTATATATCCGGGAATGAACATAGCGATATACGAAATGTGACTTGTAATATGAAATAAGTAGGATATCAAAATTGATTAGACATTTAAATATCAAAATTTTAAAATTATAACGTTAATTTTAATTTATTAAAAAATATTTAAATACAGTTCGAATTTTAGATATTAAATTGGTTTCAGATTTTCAAACTTCAAAATTCATTCAAAATGTTTAAATTAAAATTTTCAATATTTAAAATGTTAATTATATCATGGTATAGAATAAAACAAGACAAAATAAACTATATGATATTATGAAAGATTGCAACATAATTGTCACCACAACAAAGTGTCAAAACTCAAAGTTCAATTTAGTGATAAATATTCAATGTAATAAATCATCAATTTGTTGATGAAAAAACGTCGGTAAGAAAAATAATGCAATGTAGTGAAATAATGTGATAGACAAAGTATGTCAATTGCAACCAAAGATTTTCACCAAGAATGTGACCAATGAACTCAAACCTTATTGACAAGGATGAAACAATATGCACATGCATTATAAGTTTGGGCAAGCAACACAAAACTTGGTGTAGATAATTGTAGTGGCATAGGGAACAAAAAAATGTAGTGTAGTTATTTTGGATAAACTAGGAGTAGATTGCCCAAGCCATAATGGAATAACATTTAGGTTTGAATGATGACATAATATGATAAAGGGATGAGATAACAAACTGACAATATAATGTTATTTTGAACAACATATAAATCCTTATATGTTGAAAATAATGTTAAGATATAGTAAAAAGGACATAGCATTCAAGCAAGCATAGAAAACATCAACTAGAATGACTATTGAACATTTACAATATTTTCTTTCATTTATATATAGTTTTATATTCAATACCACTAAAATATTATAATTATGTAAATGTGTGCAAATGAAACCATACTTTAGGTGAATTTAATGTGTTGAAATTAATGAGAAAGTTTGTAAATTCTTGTTTTTTAATGGGCTAATTCTTAAAATGTTTTTATGGATCAATATTTTTTCAAAATATTGAGTAGTAATAGATATTTAGTTTTCCTAAGTATGAAGTAATACCAAGTTTCTTCATACCCACCAATATGGTTTCTTTAACATGTGTTTAAGCATTTTTATAAGTTTCATGTATTAATCCTCAATGTTGGAGTAATTAAGATAACCACTTAATGATTAATTAATCATAATTAATTATTAAGTCCATTATTACTTTCATTACTTAAGATAAACTCAAGAATTGTTTTTTCATTATTAGATTGGCTAGTAATAGCACATGGTGTCTCATTGTATAGGATGGTGAAATTTGTCATAGGCTAATTTAATCTTCTCCAAGAGTTTTAGATCTAGGGTATCTATCTTCTTTTCATAAGGATTGATCATTGATTGTAATCATTCATATAGGTTATATTTGCATCAATACAATCCTTAGGTTGAGCACAATCAATTGTTGTAATCTTTTCTATTGTGGGAGGTTATTTCTTGTAGGAAATTTCTAGGAGTCATGGGGTTGAATAAGAAAATTCATCATGGTACCAAAGCTCTAAGTTTGCATCCTTCTATTCAAAATTTGAGGGATCCATCCTTGAAAAAAAATTGGTGCATCTTGGAGAAAAATTGACCTTTCCATCACATTTGGAGTGGCCAAAAACCTAAGAATTGACTGTTCTACTTCATCTTCTTTAAGTTTTCCACCAAGGCCTCTGATGAAACTGAAAACTTCATCCATTTTCTACATGTAGCTCATAATATCTTCATCCTCTAACATTCACAGGGTTTCAAATTTGATCTTTAGGTTTTGCATCTTAACTTGCTTGAATTTTTCATCTCCTTCATACACACTTTCCAGCTTATTCTAGATCTCACTAGCAGATTTAAGATTCATAACTTTCCCAATTTAAGAATTAGAAAGACCACTTGAAATAGCATTTCCTGGTTTCTCGTTGTTCTCATAGGCCTTGATCTCATGATAAGTACTTAGACCATTTGTAGGAACAGTATATTTAGATTTAATGGAGTTCTAAGCTCCAAACCTTAGTGAAACAAGGAAACCTTCCATCTTAATCTTCTAGAATTCATAATCAGATTCATCAAACATAGGGGCCTCCTTCTCGTGTGCCATCACAAATCTACCTCAAGTGGTTAAGATTTCTTCCAAGGAACCTTGCTCTAATTCCAATTGTTGAATGCACAAGACAATTGGGAGGGGGGTGAATTAGTTGTACATTAAAATATCAAACCCTCATTAACATTCATAAAAATATTAACCTTATTAGCCTTTAATTTGTTAAATGATTAACATGAAAGAAAATGGTAGAAACTAATAACAACCACACCAAACATAGCATAACACTAGATTTACGTGGAAAACTTGAGATGGTAATGAAATATATAGAAAAATAGGCTTAATCAATTGGAAATGGGGAAAATGCAAGTATGATGGACCTATCTTCCTAATTTCATTAGGAAATGAGATCTACACAAAGAATTTACTTACAACCCTTATGTGATTCAACTCAATGAGGGAATCTAGAGATTTCCTTATGATTGAGGATGGGGGTATCAGCCTAAAAAACACTTTTGGGAGAAAATATAAAAATAGTAAATCACCACAATTATGCAAGCTAACACTTGGATCTTGTAGATGAATTGTAAAACTATGAGAAACAACAAAAAATTGGTATATCTGAGAAAGTGTGAATGTTATACATGCCTATCATAAAAGATTTTTCTTGAGGTTATTAGGGACTCATTCACCCATAAGTGAGTGGGACCAAGTCTCTATTTCTAGAAAATCATAAACTAAGATCTTAGTCCTATTCTTGCACTTCTAAACCTTCACTCCTATATTTGTACATATGATAAATCTACAAAAAAAGTGTTTTTTGGTGATGGATAGGGGTTTTCCTCGATCAAACCCCAAGTTTGGTAATTATATCTTGATGAAAAATATAGATCTAAAACATGAAAGTGTGTACAAGCCCTAATATTAAGTGTGTCTAAGATTATTAAGAGCTAAGATGCAACTAAACCCTATTAAAATGTGTTAGAATAAGATCCATAAATGAAACATGAAAAATTATGAAGACCTACTTTGGGAGATGTCAAATCATCCTAATAAATCATAAATATGATAATATCTTCCTTTAGGTAGAAAGTAGAATGATAATAGAAGATAGAACCACTTAGGAAACAAGATGGAACCACTTAGGAAATAATTCGTTAGGCTTGATTAAATTTCTTGGTGCATCTCCCAAAACCTAGAATGCATCATGATTCTCCATAGGCCTATATCTTCAATCTTTGATAATGCTTGATCTTGTTAGCAAAATGAGCTTTAAGGCCTACAAAAATAAATAGAATGTTGCTTCAAGACTTCAACTATGAATACTTGACTAATTTATCCTTTGATAAGTAGGAGGTATTTTTCCATAGCATTTCAACTTATGATATTGCTAATTTATCCTTGCTCATGAGTGTAAATCCTTGTGATCTCATTCGAATCTCTCTCTCGTCTAGTGAAAAATGATTGAAAGACTTAGTTTTTTTAAGCTTCCTTTCTAATTTCTCATTTATTAAATATCAAAATTTGACAATTAAAATTTGAATTTAGGAACTTAAAGGGGACCCATTTGTCCATGGGTGAATGGATCCTGACCTAAAAGTTTAGGACTTAGATTGTGTTAGGGCATTAAATCAATTAATAACATGTATTCAATGTGGGTTATATTGTTAATAAATAATTAAAATAGGCCTTGGGATGCATAATAAAGGTTATTAGGGGCCCATTAATGAGACTAAAAAATTCATAAGGGTATGTGCAGGGTCATGGTGGGCCAAAAAGTGGCAATATGATGGGTATGTGGCTGATGATTTTTTTACCCAAAATTGATAAAACAAAAAGGGTTTTTAAAGGAGATTCTCAGCTTACACCAATATAAATTATGCTTTACTTTGAATTTAATAATTAATTATTATTCATTTTCTATTCAAATTACGACTAAAGACCTGATTGATAGATTGATTGAAAAACATCTATAGCTTTCAAACGATATCAATTTTTTTGAATTCAAAATATGTGTCACATTCTATGATTCCTATACTATAGGATTAAAAATAGCAAAAATTAATTTCATGAAGTTTGGACTAGATTAAAGTGGTCAGACATACAAGTTTTTTATATTTTTTAAAAGTTTTAATAAGAAATTCATAATAAATTGTTTACTTGGGAAAAAATTACAAAAAAATATGCATCACATCAGGACATAACTCCTCTACTTGTATCTAAAATATTATAAAAAAATATTATCATTTTATTGTGGTTAGGGTGGTTAGAAAAACAACTACTTATTTTTTCCTTGAAATTTAAGTATTATGCATTGAAATTTCCAATTTTCACTAAATAGATTTTTTTTAAGAAAACCTAGTAGTTTAGAAACTACATTCAATTTTCTACAAATTATATTCTTACATATTTTTGAAAAAATATAGATAACTTATTCAAATTTTTATGTCAATTTTCCTAACTCTGATTTTTCTAAATTTTTTTCCACTTAAGGGCCTATTTTTTCCATGATGATCCTGCACATACCCGTAAATGCAAGGTTACTAGAATATGTCCAAAATAAGTATGAAATTGTACTTTCACTTAGAAAGGAGTAAAATTTTCTACACTACATTTAACCCCACTTTAGTGATCGTATGACACTATGTCCATATGCAAGCTAAAGGAAATTGAGTTCAGTAAGTTTTATAAAAGGGATAATCATATGAATTTATTGACAAATAGGGAGAATGAACCCTCCAATTTTGTTTTCTACAAAACCACAATATTAGGAACCACATCTCATAACATCAATTTGTTAGTTGTTCAAAAATCCTTTTATCCAACTTCTACAAAGAATCAAATTTGAGGGTAGATGTATGCTCCCATAGATTCTACTTGCTTTATGGAGGTGGATTCAGGGTAGCCATTGAAATAATGAAAAATGGTTGTACCAAATTATGAAAAGGGAGAGTCTTCTTTAAACAGTAAAGGAAAAAGTGTAAACTACATTTATGACAACACCATTCATTGCATAATTTCTAAGGTTGAGAAAAATAATGCCATTGATAATCAAATAGATAACATTAGCATCAATGAAAATGCATCATTGAACGTGATCCCAAACATAAACACATCCGACAACCAAATCAATGTGATAAAAATTAGGGAAAGCCAAGACTATCAACCAGTCAATGTAAGGACAAGGGGGAAATCCAAAGTCATACTAAAAGGAGTTGCACCTAAAACCACTACTCCCCCTTCAAATCAAAATAGTGTAGTCAATTAACTACAAAAGATACTAGCACATATATCCATGCTAGAACTCCTTAAAATTTTACCATCACATAAGGAGGTTTTGGAATAGGCTCTTGTGACCACCACAGTACCCAATAATCTGAATGTCTATCAATTTCAAGCTATGGTGGGAAATTTGACCATGCCCCATTGTCTGTCATTCTTTGAACAAGATGATGTGTCACTTAATCATCCACACAATGTGACCCTTCATATAGAATTTTAATCCATAAACACCATCTCAAACATGTCTTAATAGATGGTGGACTTGGATTAAACATTTTTACTTTAAAACTAATTCATGCACTAGGTTATTCTGACAATGCTATTGATGCAAGAAGAATGATCACAATAAAAGCCTATGATGAAGAAGAGAGATCCTCCAAGGGGTTGATTGTGTTAACAATTCAAGTGGGACCAATTGTCAAGAATATAGTTTTCCAAGTGTTAGAAAAGGAGCTAACATATAATATACTCTTGGGACATTCATGGATTCATGAAATGCAGGGAGTACCTTCAACCTATCATTAGTGTTTAAAATTTCCTATCAATGGACAAGAAATCACTATTTCAGCTGACTATAATAATCCCCAAACTTGTAATGTATGCTTAAAGCAACTCAAGACACTTTGGTGCCCCATAATAGAGAAGAAAACACTTCTAGTTCATCTAGTGGTGAAAAGAAACTAAATTTTATATCCAAATGGGTTGATAAAAAGGACCAGTCAAAGGTGTGATAGGTCAAAGTTAGGTGCTAGAAAACAAGCAACAAGCAAAGTAATGCAAAATAACACTAAAACAACCTACACCTCAAGATTAGCCTAGTTGGATTCAAGACAAAATAAAGAAGACAAATGAAACCTTATACCTTTCCTTGAATCAATCATTTGGTTGGCCCTTCAATCTTTGGTGTTGTATGCTCCTTGGATGGCACAAGATGAAAGCTAGATGATGATATGATAATGGATGAAAGTGGATGCAAGTGTAAAAATGGCTAAGTGTGAATTATAGAAAAAAATTTCAAGAGTTTGGCTACAATGTATGATCTCTCTTAAAATGAGAGAAAAGAGGGGGTATTTATAGAGAATTTGGAGTTCTCTAAGGGAATGGACAGTCAAGATTGAGCTACCAAGATCAAGATGTAGGGCTAAGGTGAGTTGAGAACTCACAAGCCCTCACATCTTGAGATGTGGCATGTGATATGGCTCAAAAACATGAAGTGGACATGAGGTGGATTGGTAGTACATGACATGGAGGGAGTATATAGTACCTTGGGATTGGGACAAGATGTCCTCATAAAGGAGGTACTTGTCCCCATGTGGGTGAGAGGACAAGTGGGGCATTAAAAATTTCTCAAATATTCTCATAGGGATGAGAGAAGGAATTTAAAATTCCTTTAAATGCATTGGGGGATTAAATGTGAATTAAAAATTCACATGGGGAATGGAGTGTCTTCTCCAAAAAGAGAAAGCTTTTAATAGGGTTGACTTAGGACAAATGACATGGAGTGATTAAGGTTGTGCAAGTACTTGATTAGACTAATTAATGAAGATTAGAAGCAAGGTTAGATTTCACATGTGACTTGATGTGACGAGTCAAAGATCACATGGGAAAGAGTAAAAAAAATTAAAAATTCCTTGAGAGGTTGATTAGGCTAGTCAATGAAGGATTAGAGGAGGGTTAGGTGGCTAAGAGAGATTAGAGGCCAACTTGTAAAAGTTGGAGGATGTGACACATCCTAATCAAAGATTAGGCATGTGCACATCCCTAATGATGAGATTAGAAGATGGATTAGGATTAGATAAAAATGATGGAGGATGATACATAAAGGGATTTATATTTATTTAATTCATTTGATGAAAGGGGGAAGGCATTTAATTATTTAACTATATACCTTAGGGATTAGAAGAACTTTAGAGGGATTAATTAAATAATAGTGATATTACTTAATTACTATAGATAAGGAGATGTTTAGATGAAAGGGGATAAATTTGGATAAATTAAGTGTGCAAATTTAGGTTTCTACAAAAGGAAACAACTGTTGTTGACCCCACTTCATCAAGCAATGAAGATCCACTTAATACTTTATCACAACAGTTCAAAGATAAGATCTAGTTAAAAGACAAGGGCTTGGGAGAATATTCCATTGAACAATCTTTATGCCTTTCACAATTGCTGCCATCTCCAAAATCATATGGACAACCATCAATAAACACAAAACAATCATCACAACCTACCATAGTTTTGGATGAAAGGTTTGTAAAAGTAGGTACTCTAGAAGACAAATTAGAATATAATGCCATTCTCAATTGGATCTACAAAGATGAAAAAGCATCAACATCCGCAAATATCAGCATAAAGATAGATCAATATGGAAAAGGAAAAAATATCTTAGAGAAAATGGGGTATGAAGGACAAAGACCTATTGGTAAAAGAAAAAAGGGCATTGTAGAACCCATCCAACCTATCACACTTCAATCAAAGGAAAAAGTAGGACTGGGTTATATAGGAAAAACAAAAGGGTATGTGCAGGATCATGGTATGCCAAACAGCACCTTAAGTGGCAATGAAAATTCAGAAAAATCAGAGTTAGGCAACTTGACGTAAAAATTTGAATAAGTTATCTATATTATTTCAAAAACATGTAAGAATAGAATCTGTGGGAAATTGAATGTAGTTTCTAAACTACTAGGTTTATTTTTTTAGAACAAAATCTATTTGATGAAAATTTGAAATTTCAATGCAGATACTTAAATTTCAGGGAAAAAATAAGAAGTAGGTGTCTGTCTGACCACCCTAACCATAATAAAATGATAATATTTTTTTGTAAGATTTTATATATAAGTAGAGAACTCATGTCCGGATGTGATGCATATTTTTTGGTAATTTTTTTTTCCAAGTAAATAATTAATTATGAATTTTTATTACAACTTTTTAAAAATATAAAACTCGTATGTCTCACCACCTTTAACTTGGTCAAAATTTCATGAAATTCAATTTTTTTTTAACTCTATAGTATGCAGCCAGAATGTGACGCGACGTTTTGGATCTAAAAAATATGATACCGCTGAAAGTTATAAATGTTTTGCAATCACCCTTATCAATCGACTTTTGTCATAATTTAGTAGAAAATAAATAATAATAATCTATTAAATTCAAAATAAAAACATAATTTATATTGGAAAAAGCTGAGAATCTCCTACAAACCCTTTCATTTTATCAATTTTGGCTAAAATAAAGTCGTCAGCCACATGGACAAAGTCTAGAAAAACAAGGTGAGTTGTCAAACACATATTTTGTGTTGACTTCTTAGGATTGGCATGTCCAAGCCAAATACCAAAGCAAACCCAA
>VDFB02193867.1:482750686-482826622 GCA_007258455.2 Sequoia sempervirens | reverse complement strand
TATTGTTGCCTTTTTAGCAACACTTTTGACCTTAAGGAAATCTCGTCCAATGTAGCTCAGAGTGATTCGGCATAGTTGGGTGCAAAAGAGGACCATCCCTAGCGTAAACGTACCCATACGGACGCGTTGGAACAGTCCGCTTGGTTGTAGGAGTTGCAGAATGAAAGTTGCACCACTTTGCAACTTTACACTGCTTGCATCTGACAACGTTTCCCTCATCTGAAAAGTCATCAGCATTGGAAGACGCCTCCGAGATAGCAAAAACTGAGAGAGGTTTTCAGAGATGGTCCCAACATGATCACATAGCCTCTGACGGAGTGTCCTCAGATGCCCCATTTGCCCCAAGAAATAGCCCTCCAAATATTGCTGCCTTTTAGCACTTTGGACTCTTAAGGGAAATCACCGGTCCAATGTAGCTCGGAGTGATTCGGCGTATTTGGGTGCAAAAGAGGACCATCCCTGGCGTAAACGTACAACAAGATGAGAGTGTGATGTTAATCTAGGTGTTATGTGTAGCAGATCAAGCTTGTTGTCATGCAAATGCTGAATGATGGTTGATTGGTAAGCTTATTACCACAGTGATGTTACAATGGTTTTTCTTTGAAGCAAGGAAATTTGTGTTCACTTATCATTTTTTAGTATTATTATTCTACGCTTTCTTGTGTAACATCTAGGCTAGTGGCTTATAAGATGATTGTTATTTTGCTCGAATATGCACATTATGCACTAATCTTTCATTGATCTATGTTCCTTTGTAAGTGGAATGGTTTGAAAGTGTCATTTGTACCTACTAGTACAATTGTAGAATGGTATGGTGTGGTTATTGTGGAGGAACAATGCATTTGTGACATAGTTGTATGGCAAGACTTTCATGGAAATGTTTTGTGAATGCTTTTGCAGGAAAATAGTAAAATGTTAAGGTCTTTACAGTGGAAGGTTGCAGTAGGTTTTGGTTTCAAGGGGAGCTTCTTAGCATATTCTTTATTCTTGATATTTTTAGCTGATATGTTTATTGTGTATGTATGATGTATTAATGTGACAAGTGACAAACAAGCTTCATCACTGTTTCTGTTTGTGATCTCTTTTCATGTTATTATGGATTCAATGGTAGTTGGCATGACACTTCATCTTTTAGTTCTCGATGGATATGATACTCTACTTCTTCTGATAGTTCAGTTTGATGTTTCACTTGACAACTTGGTATTTGCATATATTTATATCTAATATTGCTTTAGTTTTTGACATCTTGTTGTTAGTTTGATAGATGAGGACAATGGTATCATGGTACATTTTGGTGATTTTTGATGCTTACCCACTCCTTTGACCTTTGGAATTGTTTTCAAAAGGGGGAGAAAAGTTGATATTTATAGTTGAGATTGACACTACATTGTACAAAAATAAGTTTTTCTTTATTTATCAGTTTCTTGTTGTATATTGGTTTATTGCTACAGGTTCATATTTTTGCATTCTTTGACATTGGTGATCATATACGTTGTTTGACATCAATTCCAAAGGAAAAGTTTGTTGACATTGATTTTGGCATTGATTTCAAGGGATGATCATAGGTGGCATGCATTCAAATAATGAGACAATTTTGTTTTTTGTTGAATTTTCAACTTGGCACATTTTTAGGTAATACTTATTGAGGCAACAATACTTGATATAATTGGGGTTTAGATCATGTAATGGTCTTTTGCATTTTTTTGGTTTATACTTCAATACTTGATATATTTGACTTTCAAATTAACACAAGGATTTCACTAGGATTCTTGTTCATTATGAAGTTAGACCACTTTCATAAAAGTAAATAGGGAGGATTGACATATATCATTTTTTTGTTTGGCTAGTGACTTTGAGAAAAAACACCGACATAATAAGTTGTTGCATATCTAAAAGGTAATGATGAAATTTCAACATAATGGTTAGTGGTTTGATAATTTCATTTGAAAAGGCTTACCAAGTTCATTATGACCTAAATATTTTTATTAAATATAAGCAACAAATCATTTTTAACACAACCAGCTTAGGGCTCAAAGAAACTTTCAAAGAGTTGGTTGTATTGTGGCTGCAAAGGATGGGTTTTAGGCAATAGACTTTTGGTTTTAGTTTCTATAGATAAGTCAATCTTCATTGATTAAGTTGCATTGTATTTATCTAAAAATTAGTTGAGTGTTTATTGTCTTTGCATTTGTTAAGGTTGATTTGTGGTTGCATTATGTATGGCTATCAAATTTGATTCAAAGTCTATCATTTCAATCTTGTTCAATTTTTCATACTCTCATTATGTTTTGGTATTGAGCACACATGTAAGTTTATTGTCTAATCTTATGTATATCCTTTTGCTAGGGCAAAGGCTCTCTAAAGGTATTGTTGTTCCTATTTTGTATTGTCTAGGGCATAGTTTTTTTACAAATGCATTGTTGTTTGTAAAGTGAAAACTAAAGTTTATTGATTGGATTGGTGTGGAGTATTTTGTGTAGTTTGCATACCTTGATTTAAATGCAATGTAAATAATATACCAGTGTGTATTACATATGTCTAAGGTGCATAGTGTTTATTTCATCAATAATAGTTTAAATGGCTGGAAATGCTTTGAGTTTGAAAGATGTGCAATGCAATGTAATCAGCAATATGAATAAACTACATAATATAACCATTCTTTTTATGCTATTGTACATCAAGATATTTAACCATTGCTCACTTGATTAAAATTTCAAAGACTTTAATTATGCACATGAGGAGGCAATTAAATTTCGATTGTCAACTTCTATATATGAAATTATCCAATAATCAAGTGTATGTCCATATACAAAAATGGCATCAACGCCAACTCAAACAAAGTTTTACAATATGTGGCATATGCCATCTCGGTATCTATTCAATATTTACATGCCAAAAATGTCTATCTCATCCTAAACTACTGGTGGATCATCAAAATGGAGCCTCTTTGAAGCACTCGTTGTCTCTGAAGGTAGCTGCACAAGAAAAAGTCAAACCACAATTGAGATTAGTTATACTATATAATTTAAAATCGAATAATTAACATCAAAATCAATATACATTAAATTATAATTGAACTTTAAAATTGTAATCTTGATTACCTGAAATATCCGTCTCTTCAAAGGGTCAGGAGTTCTAGAATATGCCCCTCTCAAAGAACCGACCAAACCATCTTTTGTAATTTCAATCTATATAGGTGAACAAAAACATAAAAGTGATCCAAGTTAGCATACAATTGTCAGTAATAAGAACATATAAATACTAAACACAAAATAAAATGAACACATACTTCTTTAGGTGTTTCAACACCTCCTCCTTGAGTCAAGCTTCAACACCTACTCCTCTTCCTGTGTGGGTTCCACACGCATCGGGCTTCGTGTGTTGTGGCCTCTTTGTCAACAAGGACGTGATAGCCTATAATACCCCGCATAAAAAATGACAAGTACATATGAAACTACCAATCTATGTCGATGTAGTGTATAATCAATATAAAGATCTTAAAATTTAATTCAATCAAATTTGAGTTCAATTACCTTGCAGGTTCTTTATCCAACATTATACACTTCCATAGTCCGGATAAGGTTGCACTCCGCCGGCAGAAGGTATTTCCTACAAGAGGAAATAAGATAAAACATATAAGTTATTATATAATTTCATTTTAATGGACAATTCAGCTGACAAGAAAGTATACAATAAATAAATGTAAATGAATGAGTGCAAAAATATATATCGTGGTAGCATGTCCAGCTAAATGAAATGGCCCTCAAGGTGCTATCATCTCATTACATTTTCAGCTCCTCCCTGACATCAACTGCTAAACAGGACCATGTAACAAATATTAGTACATTATACTATCTCTTATTAATATTCATTTAAAAATAAATGCAAGTTATAAATCACAACTTAAATTTTACCTCGCGGTCAATGACTCCAATGTCCCCCTCTAGCGTGAGAGGACTCAGATGGTGTGCTCCACTGCTGGCTCCGATCTATAATATCCACATCGTGGAAGCCGGTAATCGGCGTCTAGGGGATGCTCGGCAGGCTCTACAAGAGGACCCAAGCATATTTGGCAGCACATGGAGCAAGTATGTGGTACACAAATATGTGGGCTTGATGAGGATGATGCAGCAGCACTCGAGCCATCACCAACATCACCAGAATGTGGCTGAGCTACTATGGAAGCATGCGAAACCAAAAGACCACTCAAAGAGTGAATAGCATCGATAGTCTGTGTGGCCGCATCCTGCATAATATCTGGATGGTATACTGGAGGTGGCGGAGGAAGGAGAGGGAGGGGAACATGTGGGTGGGGTATTACTCTAACTGCCCCTTCTCTATCCTGGGGCATACCTCCACCAACGCCCTGGAAGGGTCTAATGTCAAAGTAATTGACATGATGCCCTAACACAAACTCAGCATATAATTTTTTTATAAAGTAAAATGGTACATTCAAATTGTTGTTCGGTGGTTTCAAAAAAACCATACACCAATGATCCCAAAAGTTTTCTGCAATGTCTCTATGAGTGCACCATTTTATAGAAAGTTTTATTTTATTAACATTAACCGGAAAACCAGTGTGGGGGTTAACAAATAAAGAGGCTATTTGGGCTTTGGTTATTCTGAGATCTTTCACATCATCATATATTCTCTCATGTCTTCTCGCCACGAATGAAAGGCATTATGTTGCAAGGAGAGGGTTTCTATGTTTTTAATTATTTCTTTCATTGTGTTTGACATCTCAAATAATCGAGGGACTCTCATATAAACTTCAAAAATGCCCCTTAATTTTTGCAATTTTTCACAAATTAATTCTTCAATTGATGGCTGTGGAGGTGGTGGAGGTGGTGGGTGTGGAGGCGGGAGGTGGTGGAGGTGGAGGTGGAGGTGGTGGAGGTGGTGGAGGAGGTGGAGGTGGTGGAGGTGGTGGAATTGGTGCATTTTCATTGTCAGCAGCCATAATGCCCGATTCAATATAAAAACAAATCAATCTAATTAGAATTAGACAATATAAATGAAAATATTATAAAAATACCCTAGTTTATAACAAAAATCTATAAAATTTTCTAATTTTTAATCCAAATACATTAAAAACACTCTTTTTAAGTCAAAATCCATTGCAAACATTCAAATTTTATCAAAATCCATGCTAAACTCAAATTTTTCATAAAAAATCTATCAAAACCACCCAACTATTTAGGTCCAACATTTACTGGGAGAGTTATCAAACCAATTATAGGGAAGCCATAACTATCATGAGCTTTTAATCATGCTTTTGATTGTTCATAATCATCTGCATAAAGTTCATGTACATACAATAACTCTTTTTTGATCATATTCACTATGTACATGGGATCAATGAATATTCCCCTTTTCGGGTTTCTGCAAACTTGATATAAAGAAGACCATCGAGTGTGGTTATAGAAGAATCAATATATGTAAAAGAAATGTCAAACACAATATTGGTTTTTCCTTTATGATTTTGAAATATTAATGTTTATAAAGATGGAAAATCATTATCATCTTCTTCATTACCATTGTATTGAACAAAGTTTGTTGAATGAATTGGCAATGGGCTTGTAAATATTTGTAAGTATTGATTAGGTGAAAACACCAATTTATTTCCTTTGTCATTAATAGGTCATCCAACTGGATTTGATTAGAATGAGGTCTTGCACTTGGTTATAAATATGCCTTGTCTATGCTATTGCTTACCATTATGCTTTGATAGATCTTTTCCAAGCATCCATAACTTGTTCATAAGCACCTGTTTTAGGGTTTTAGCCATAGCAGCAAGGCAGTGAACTGTTTGATAAAATGCTTTGTAGACATGTATGAAAATGGTATGCCCACAAACCCGTTCACCTGAATTTTTCTGCCAAATGTCCCATTCCTACAAACGCTGAATGGTGTCCCTAATTTTACTTCTTTTCTCAATGTCTTGTTGGTTACTATTATGCTTTGATAGATTTTTTCCCAAGCATCCATAGCTTCTGTTTGAAAGCACTGCTTTTAGGCTTTTAGCTACAGTGCTAAGGCAATGAACTGCTTTGATAAAATGCTTTGGTAGACATGTATGAAAATGGTAAGATAGACAAGGGCAAGTTGAACTCAGCTTTGAAAAATGTCCCCAAAGAAATGTAGTCTCATGGTGATGGAATGTTTATGACAAATGCCATGACAAGCAAATTGCTATGGATTGTCATGGCATTCCATCAATGTGATTAATCGCGATTTCTTTGAGGCATTTTTCAAACAATTCACTTTGTCTATGTTATTGCTTACTATTATGCTTTGGTAGATTTTTTCCAAGCATCCATAGCTTGTTCAAAAGCACTTGTTTTAGGCTTTACCCATGTAGCATGAAGGCGTTTTGAACTCCGCTTTGATAAAATGCTTTGCAGACATGTATAAGAATGTGGTAGCATAGAAAAGGTAGTGAACTATTTCAAAAAATGCTTCAAAAAAATGTGGTCTCATGGTGATGGAATGCCATAACTAATGCCATGACAAGCAAATTGCTATGGATTGTCATGGCATTCCATCACCATGAGACCACATTTCTTTGAGGCATTTTTTGAAACAGTGCACTGCCTTGTCTATGCTATTTCTTACCATTATGCTTTGATAGATCTTTTCCAAGCATCCATAACTTGTTCATAAGCAGGTCTGTTTTAGGGTTTTAGCTATAGCAGCAAGGTAGTGAACTGTTTGATAAAATGCTTTGGTAGACATGTATGAAAAATGTGGTAGCATTGGATAACCCACAAGATTTGATATTTATGCGCTTGTAGTATGTTTTAAAAATGTAATCAGCTTATATGAATATAACCAACAAAAATCTATTTTCTATAATTCATGGATTGAACTCTGTATTTTATTTGCTCTCAATGTCTGTATGCTATGGAAATGCCATTACATTTTTTAAAAAAGTAGTTTCTTACTATTTTTCTTCAATTTTTTATGGTTTTTTGTAAATCTACCAAAAAACCCTAATTTTTCTACCAAAAAACCCTAGTTTTTCTACCAAAAAACAATATTTTGCAAAAAATCAACTAAAAATAAACAAATCTAATTGAAAATTTGATAAAAAATAAAGAACTTTACCTGTTAGAGATGCAGTCCAAATCGGATATCGGATTTCACTGTCCACTGTGCGCCCGCCGCCGATGAGCTGAAAACAAATGAGAATGAGTGTTGGTCGCGGGCCTTTTTTAATATATATACTTCAAACAAATCGGATAGCCGATTCCCAGAACTAACTTTCCCTTTCTCTTGATCAGAATGAGTGTCAAAATGAGTGTTTTTTATTAAGTTCAACAAAATCGGATATCCGATCCGAATCGGATATCTGATTTGAATCGGATATCCGATTTGGATCGGATATCCGATTCCTAAAACTAAGTTTTCCCTCTGCCTCGGTAGTCACCCCAGCTCCAAAAAGTCAACTCACCATTTTCGTGTTTTTGAGTTGTAGAAACACGTATTTTTTTCTCCATTGCCACTTTTTGGCATACCATGATCCTGCACATGCCCAAAAGAAGAAACCACTCATAAATTTGTTGACAAGATCCTTCAAATGAGAGATAGCTTTGAGATAGATTGTAATAAATATGAGTGGGATTCTTTATCAGAAATATCATACAAGGACATACAGGTTGATGTTATTAAAGAGTATGAACCCACACATGAGGACGAACAAAGTTCAGGGACTAGACCCCTTATATTTGGATCACAAAATATTGATGACTCAAGTGAGGATGAATAGACATCAAGTGAAATAGACAACTTGGAGGAGAGTAACATCATAGACCTTAACATCACCATTGAAAAATTTGACAACATGGCTATTAGAACTCTCACTGCCGTTGATTTTACCCAGTCTGAGGACTTTTTACCCTTAATACATCTTGAACTTATTGACTGGGAACCAACTCAACCTATTGATATACTACTCTTTATGAATGATGATGCCATCATAAATTTTATTTGTAGTGACACACCTAACACAAGTTCTACTTATAAATCTCAAAACAATACTTCAAATCAGGAGGGTTCCAAATCTTCTAGTTGAAAAATTGAACATAGGAATAATGGATCTAATCATCAAAATCAATCAATGGTAGCATTAGATTTTGAAAAAGTAGAAACAGAGAATGCGTCTAATGGTGAAAACCTCTCTAAGGAACTAAAAGATGGGAGATTTGACACCCTTCAAGAGCATTATCATGAAATATCATTAGTACTGGTGGAGCCTGCACAGTCCATCAATCTTGGCACAATAGAAAAGGAAAAAATCCTACACCTGGCAACATTTATGACTGAAAAAGAGAAGCCCGAATTCACCAAATTCTTTGAATAGAGGCATATCAACTTTGCTTGGTCTTATTTTGATATGTCAGGGTTAGATATAGATCTTCTAGTGCATCATCTATCTCTACCATCCAAAATCAAACTTGTCAAGCAAAAACTAAGGAAAATGCATCCCTGCATCGCATTGATGGTAAAATCTAAGTTGAAAAAGTTGTTAGATGGACGATTCATTAGGTCCATTGATTATGATGAGTGGATATAAAATATTCTACCTATATCTAAACCAGATAATAGTATTAGAATATGCATAGATTTCAAAGATCTAAATAAGCATGTCTAAATGATTATTTTCCTTTACCAAACATTGAAATTATTATGGATTTAAGAATAGGACATGCCATGTTGTCGCTAATAGATGGCTTCTTAGGGTATAACTAAATTAAGATAACACTAAAAAAGTAGGAGAAGATAGCATTCACCTATCCATGGGGAACATTATGTTGGAACATTATGCCCTTTGGGTTGAAAAATGTAAGTGCAACACATCAACGGGCAATGACCACTATTTTCCATGGCATGATGCATACTTTTATGGAATATTACATGGATGATCTATTGAAAAAATCATATACCAAAGAAGAACATCTGGAGATTCTGGAAAAATATTTACTAGACTGGAGAAATTCAATGTCAGATTAAACCCTAAGAAATGTGTGTTTTGTGTCACATCAACAAGGCTCCTCGGATACATTGTTTCAAAAAAAGGTATCAAAGTGGATCTAGCTAAGGTCAAAGCAATAATGGAAATGTTTCCTCTAAATAATATCCATCAACTACGGTCTCTACAGGGTAGGCTACAATCAATTAGGAGATTTATCTCCCAATTAGCAGATAAAAGTCATCCATTCAATCAGCTACTACACAAGAATGTCTCTTTCAAGTGGGATCAAGAATGTGAAACAACTTTCAATAAAATAAAAAAATAGCTTATGTCTCCTCCCATACTCATTCCACCTACAGAAGAGAGACCATTGTTACTATACATTGCAACAACTTAAATTTCTTTAGGAGCTCTATTAGCACAGGAAGATCCTAAAGGATGGTAACAAGCTATTTGTTATATCAGTAGGACTCTGAATAGTTATGAAATAAATTATACCTTCATCAAGAAATCTTGTTTGGTGGTAGTATTTGCAACCCAAGAGTTATGAGATTACATGTTAACTCATATAGTTAGACTCATAGCAAATATTGATCCATTAAAATATCTACTCAGCAAGGCTACTCTAATAGGGAGACTAGCAAAGTGGTTCATGATCTTAAGTGAATTTGGCATCCAATATGCAGATCAAAGAGCCATCAAAGGTCAGGTAATTGTTGATCAATTAGTTGAAGCTCCATTACCAGAAGATCGTCCAATGAACATTGAATTTCCTAATGCAGACATTCTTACTGTAATAACACAACAATGAAGGCTTTATTTTGATGGGTCATATGTACACAACATGGGTTTAGTGCAAGAAAATGATAGATGATATCAAAAATTACTTTGTAGATATAAAGTTTGAACATATTCTAAGGGCATAAAATAAAACTGCAGATGGTATGGTGACAATTGCTTCTCTCTTGTAGTTACTAGAAAAATGAGGTCATTATGAGTTTATGGTAGAAAAAATGTCTAACCCTGCTTATGATAATCTAGATTCTCAAACCATATTCCAATTAGTTGACGTTGAATCCTCAATCTATGGGAAAACCTATGCTTACCTTAAGGACAATATCCTTCCTCTTGATCTTTCCAGAAACTGGAAACATAATTTCATTTGCCAATATGTATGACATACCTTAATTGCTGACATACTTTACCATTGAGGTCTAGATGGTACTCTTCTTTAGTGTCTAGAACATAATGAATCTAAGATAGATTTACATGAGGTTCATGAAGGTATTTTTGGAACTCATTTAAGTGGACTAACCCTAGCAAAGAAACTCCTTTGTTTGGGATACTACTGGTTGAATATGGAGAGGGAGTCTTATTAGTTTGTTAAGAAATGCTAGAAATCTCAAATCCATGGTAACTTAATCCATGCACCAGTGCAAGAATTACATCCATTTATATCAACACAACCCTTTTGTAAGTGGGGACTAGACCTAGTAGGAAAGATAAATCTGTCTTCATCCAATGGGAACAAATTTATAATCATAGCAAATATTACTTTACAAAATGGATAGAAGTAGTTCATTTTAAAAAAATCATTGGAAAATAGATCTCATATTTCATAGTGAACTACCTCATGTGTATGTATGGTATACCTCAGTCCATTGTAATAGACAATAGTAGACATTTTAAGAACCAGGATGTCTAGGAGTTGTGTGAGAAGTTTCATATCCAACATCATTTTTCAACACCGTACTACCTTCAAGGAAATGGTCAAATAGAGGCCTCAAATAAAATAATTCTAAAAATTATAAAGAAAATGGCTAACGATGTTGGACGTGATTGGTATGTTCAATTAAAGCCTACTCTTTAGGCATGCATAACAAGCATTAGAAAACCTACAGGAGCTACACCATATGCCTTTTTATATGGAATAGAGGCCATATTAGCCATTGAGGTTGAGATTCCATCACTCTATGTTTCACTCAAGGGTATCATTCCAGATGAGGATTATAAGGTCTCTAGACTTCAAGAGCTAGAACTATTGGATGAACGCCATCAACAAGTTGTGAATCATTTGATGACATACCAACAAAGAATGTCCAAAAGCTACAATCATAAGGTAAATTCTAGAGTCTTTTAGGTTGGTGACTCAGTTCTAAAGGAAAACCCTAGAAATCAATAACACAGAGAAATGAAAGGGAAGTTTGAACCTAACTATCTTAGTCCCTTTTTCATCATATCAGTTTATGGATTTTGGGCCTATCAATTGTCTACACCTGAAGGGAATTTGTTTGATAAACCTATCAATAGTATCAATCTTATAAATTTCTACACCTAAATCGTGCCTATTGCATAGTTTAAGTTATGGAAAATGGATTACCTTGATGAAAACTTAGCAAATAGGAATCTCGGTGACAAGAAAAATACCAAAAAAAAAAATACAAAAGAGAAAAATACAAAAGAAAAATAAAGGTTGAAAAAGTGCAATAAAAACATGTAGTGAAAACCTAGAAACAAGTGCTACTTGTGATTTCAACTAGCTTTTCCATCTATTAGATGCATGTCATAGTCGTTCACTTTTGCTATCATTTTTTCATCCATTATCATATCATTGCAATGTGGTCATGTCTCACCCTAGCTTGGGGGAAATAAACTTCGAGCTTAACCAAATGGACAAACAACAGTAAGAAAAACACAAAAAAAAATGATCAAAACACAACCCAACATTGAACATTCTATCACCATCGAAAATGCATCAATCATCTATATCACATCAAGATTCAAAAATAGGTCAAAAATCAATCAAAATGTAAAAAAAAAGAGTCATCTAGTTGAACTATGTGGTCTCTATGTGTATAACGTAGAAAAGGCTAATATTTTATCATCCCCTGAGGCCCCTAAGAAGGGTCTTTAGGTTAGGTTTTTGGTCAAAATCTCAAAAAATCACAAAACATCAGAAAATTGAAATCAAAATGAATGATCTAATTTGAATAATGGTTGAAATACTTTAAGCAAAGGTTGGATGGTTGTGCTTTGATATTTGTTATCAATGCTTTGGAGTAACTCAATGATGTATTGAACTAGAGAAGCTAAGAAGGAGAATGGTATTTTCTTTATGAGCTAATCATTATTATTATGTCAATTTTCATGAGACATGCTCTAGAAATTATCATTGATGACAATTAGAATTCACATAGGAAAGTGATTGATTCTTGTATGTTTATGCAAGAAATTCTTAAGTCATCTCATTTTAATTATACCTAGATGCTTTTGTTCACTTGCAATATCAAAAATCATGGAATTAATACTTAGGTCATAATGGTCTAAATTATACCATCGATGATTGTACTCACTTCCAACATTTTTAAAAGCTCTATGATGATATAAAGCACAATAAATGGTCTATTAAGATGCTAATGTTTGCATGTAGACTTACATGGTAAAATAGATTGCATTCATGATAGTTTTACATCTACAGAGTGTTTGTTACAAAATATGGTAAAGGATTCAAAAACAATGATATTTTTTCTCATTAAGGATTGAGTATACTTGACATTAACAAAAACATCATCATTATCATATAGTTGCATTATCATTTTCGAGAAGGCATTTAATTTATCATTTCATCATTCATACATTTAAATCAAATAATTTACATTGAAAATATCATATTTTTCATATCACACATAATAAAAATGCATGAGAGAACTATCAAAAACATCCAGAATATCATGTGATTACATTTTGATATCATACGTCCATTCATTATAACATACAATCAACATACCATTATATTCATTACATCATGTATTTGCATTTAAAATATATCACAAGAATAAAATTACACATATCCCATTTACATCATACATCATATAGCATTAAAACATCATATCCATCATCATACATATAGGCAAATTATCATATAATTTGGAATTATACATCATACATCTATTTGAAATCAATGTAAATAGTACATACATCATGCATCCATACATCATCATTATGCACATAATCATATTTACACCTCATAAATAGAACATCATAAATCATAGCATATCATCATGACTATAAATTATATCCATAACATCATAATATAAGGATTATCACATAGCATATAGAGCATAGGAAATAAATGCATCCATCATAGAATCATATAGAACACATAATAGATTGATAAAATCCACTGCATATCATATATATCTCAAAATCATAATGTCGAGTATACAATGATGTCTAAAATGAAGACAAATATATCATAAAAAATGGTTGTGAATGAAAATAATCATAGTGTATGTCACATCTCAAAATACAACAAAATGTACAATCATGAAACTATGTGTTGCTAGCTCCAGATGGTGTAGGCATCTCAGGACTAGTTCCTCCACCACCAGATGTACCAAAATCTTTGGGGTCTCTTAGGAGAGGCTATGTCACACCTCTAGTCACAATCATCAAATGGGACCTACCAAATCAGGACTGCACATAGCTCACTCTCTCCTATGAGGGAATGCCATCATAATATTTACCTATGTAGTACTCTGCCTCTTGACCTATATGGACAACCTCTCTCATATGATTTGCTAAGGATGCACCATCAGCTAATCTTTGTAACCTCTTGACTATCAATAGACATTTAAAGCACTACATTGGGTCTTCAAAGTGCTAAACGAAACTAAAATTTTAAAATGCAGAAAAATGCATGAAAAAATGAGAAAATGCGAATAACGAGGAGATTAATGGGTATGTACCAGAGGTGCATAGGAAGTCAGGTGGTTGTGTCATTGTACACACTCAAACTAGCGAGTGTGGTAGGGGATTGGTGTCTTGTTGGAAAAATTGCTAAAATTGTTCTCTCTCACAATTTTTCAAACTCAAATTACACAAATGAGTTTTAAAATCACCTTTTTGACCTTTTATAGGTTAATTAAGGTGGGATTTTTATGGGATTAATTTAATTTATTTACTGGAGGATTAATTTAAAACTCAACACAAGGGCATATTTCAAAATATTTGTTGGGAGATAAATTATTTCATCATCATATCTTTATCAAATCATCATAAATCATCAGAAAATCACAAAAAAATTGAAAAAATTCCAAAAATCATAAAAATCATAAAATTCATCAATTTATCTCCTGAGGGAGCATATATCCATCATTAGCTAAAATCTATGTCTAGGGCATATTAAAAGATAATAATAATAATTCATTAGTATTAGCAGCAAAAACAATTTATTTCCTTTGAAGCAATTCATTAACACATCACTTCAAAGAGGGGAAAAATGCATACACCTAAAAATGGTTTGGATAATCTAGTTAATTAAATGTGATTTATTTGATTAATTAACCTTTAATTCTTCTACTATTAAATAAATAGAAATATTTATTTATTTTACATCTATATTCTTTTGATTATTCTATCTTAATTAAATAATCAAACATCAATAGTTTTTATTTAATTATCATTTATCTCTCCTTTATTAAATAAACAATATAAAAAAACATTTGTTTATTAATAATTGTTATTTCTTCCTAAATTTGAAAAAATCTAAATATTCAAATATATTCATATTTCTACAACTCATCATTTTCTACCTACCAAATTAGATATAAAACATCTAATTTAATTCAACTGGAATTCATAAGAAAGATGTGGAGACAAATTGGAGACAAATTGGAAATCAATTTGTCAATCTCCTTGCTTTGATTCTTCCTATCCTCTAGAAAGATGTATTTTCTAGGGAGGAACAATCCCCATGATCGGCTCAAGCTTCTTCATCTATCACCATTCAATCCTCCAGATCAAATCCGGACCTTTATTGTGCTTCCCCTTCATAGGATGCTGCCGTGAATCTATAAAAATAACCTCTTTCAGCAGGAAATGGATTCCAACTTTGTGCAATATTACTTTGTAGAAATAGCAATCAAGCATTCAAGCATCTAGAAATTATCATTTAGCAATAGTAATCATTAGAATCATAATCATGGCATTTCATTTAGATTCATCATAGTTTACAGTAGTTTAATTTATCTATTTTACGTAATTTGCATCAGAAGGATTTCATCATTGCACTTAGAAATAGAATCATACAACTTTAGCATCATAATCCTAATAATCACATTCTCTAGATTGGAATTTTAACAATCACTGTGCTAACCAAAGAAACTGAAAAAGAAACTTAGTTACAAGAAACTTTTGGAAAAGAGACACTTCTTATATCAAAGTAGAAAAATCTTGCTTAAACATCAAATTTTTATCCATGCTATCACAACTTTGCTAGAGGATATACTGATGATTTTTTCTTAGAGAATTTATGTTCACAAGCTTATTTTCAATGGAGAGCTCTTTAACAAAAACATAATCATAGTTGACCCATTCGTCAATCTTTCATCTCACAACCAACAATACAATATTCCAATAGGCTAGATCAATTCTTACAATAGAGAAAAACCTTGGAAACATTAAGCTTTTCATAAAAAAATCAAAGATTTACTAGCAAAGATATCCTTTCAAAATACCTCAAATTTGAAAAATTACACCCAAAAGAAATCAGCCCCTTTACTAAGAAGAAAATCAGACAACATTATGGAGTCCCAAAATAGCGCTTACATAGTCTGTTTTAGCATATCCACCTTGTCTTTTAGCACATTTACAGTTTGTTTTAGCACATATAACAAATCTTATAGCGCATCTGTAGTTTGTCATCAAAATTCATCATAGTTAGAAATTACCAGATATTTTGGTGCATCTACAGTCTATTTTAGCCCATTTACCCTGTTTGATAGTGCATTTGTATCTTTTAGTGCATCCTTAGTTTGTTTTATCACTTTTTCCCTCTATAATAGTGCATCCACATAACAAGCAAATAGAGAGCTATTAGAAACATCTATCAGAATATTGACATCAAAAACTTGGGTTTTTATCAGGAAAAAAACATTTTCATAGGTCAGACAGTGTCTTAAACTTGAAACAAATAGGATCTTACAAGTTAAAATTCTTTTCAAGTTTAAACCTAGATCTTGCAAATTTAAAGTGTCCAACTATCAAACACAAATCTTTGTTATTAGGTTAAGTTTCATCATTAGGATTTTATCATCCTATAATCACAAAATGAAATAAAATAATCAAAATTTTAACTTGGTCTCATCAATAGAATATATCATTCTATTTGACTTTGTTACAATCCATTGACACTCATCAAAACACAAAAGATCAAAGTTTAGTGAGAATAACAAACACTTGTATGCCAATTTTGACAAGGTTATAAAAATAGAAACTTAGATAAAATGAAATTTAAATACCAAACATCATGGCTGAAGAAAATCCATTTCATAGATTTTGACAAAATGATACCAATGAAATAAGCCAATAGGATGTCCAAACTGCACAACAAGATCCAAATTTTCACAAATTCTTAGAAAAATTTTTGGAACAAGATATGGAAAAATACCTCTTGATGCTAGCTAAATTAGGTGAAAAACTTCCAAAATATTTTGGCATTAATCAATTAAAAGAAACACCTAGAGCAGGTGAAACTGAACCACAACACACACAAAACATAGATCAAGTGGTTGCCCTAACATGTCAAATGCAAACTTTTCAACAACTTCAAGATATACAAAACGAAACCACAAAGAGGTACTCATTACAAGACATTTTTCCTTATCCTTTTCATCCAAGTGTGGACCTAATACCATTTCCTAGACATTGTGAATTCCCCAAATATGACAAGTACAATGGAAAAACAAATCCAATTGACCATGTGAGGTAATTCAGAACAATGAGTTTAATTTTTGGACAAGAGGATACTTATCTAATGAGGTTATTTCCAAGGAGCTTAGGAGGTCACTAAATGGAATGGTTCTCTAAATTACAACCAGCTTTGAAGAACTGGTCAACAGATTTATCTCTTAATTCTCCATCAATTATCAACATGAAGTAACCATAAAAGATCTTTACAACATGAAACAAAAGAAAGGTGAAACATTCCTATAATTTCTACAACATTGGCAAAATTTGTTTGCTAGATATCCTCGTTCTATATCTGAAGAGGAAAAGATGGAATTATTTATTGACAACTTAACTAATGGCATGAGCTATAGGCTTGAACTGCAATGTCCCCCAACATTTGAAAAAGTGATTGAGAACAAGCTTAAATTTAAAGAAGCATTGGTCAAAATAGGAGTGATTAAATATTACAATGAAGGATGAAAAAAAAAAATTGCTCAAATCACTATGGCAACAATGATAAACCTAAATTTTGGAAAAAAAATAGAAATACTGGAAACAATGATTCTACAACTGATACACAATATGCAAAAATAGTATTCAATTTGACAACAACAAATATCAAGAATAATCAAAATGATAATCAGAACATTAATCAAGGTACCACTCAAAACACAAATCTAAACAATGAAGAATTTTGACCACCATCATATCAAAGACAATCCAATCAATGAAAATTTACACTGTTGGGACAAACACTGGAATCAGCAATGAGAGAGCTTATTGCAAATAGGACTTATTACCCTATTGGAAGTAGGAAATTGGGAGCAAAAAGTAAAACCATCTTGGTGGAATGCTGTTGACTATTGTAACTTTCATAAAAATAAAGGACATAAAACACATGATTGTATGCAATTAAAGCATCCATTACAAGATTTGATTAACAACAATAAGGTATTTTTAGAAGGACATCAAACTAAAAATGATCATAGTGCATTTACAAATCCTTTATCAAATTATGAAAAGGGAGAGTCTTCTTCAAAAAGTAAAGGAAAAAGTGTAAAATACATTTATGACAACACAATTCATTACATTTCTGAGGTTGAGAAAAATAATTTCATATACAATCAAACAAATAACATTAGCATCAATGACATTGTATCCCTTATCGTGATCCCAAACATAGACACTTCTGACAACCAAATCAATGTCATAAAAATTAGGGAAAGACACAAAGTTGTGTGACATATTCAACCAACTTATCAACACAACCGAATTTAAGTATTTCTAACTAAAAATCAATTTTGGTCAAACATATGATCTAGTAAGATTCATTCTAGCTAAGTTAGATACATCCACAAATTTTTCAACTAAAATTGTTGGCTAAAAATATATGGAGCACCACTTTAAGCCCAATTTACCAAAAAAATAAAATTATTTGAAAAACTTGAAGTTTCAATAAATCCTGCTAATGTAAATAACATTTTTTTTTAAATATAAAAATACCCTTTTGTAGATCCATAAGTTTAGTTTTCAAAAGTATATTTATTTTAATAGTTTAATTATTTTTTATATTTATATTTATATTTTTACTAAAAGTAGGTTATCAGTACAAAATATTTGGTTGATTACTATGCCAAGGAAAAATACTAAAACTTATTAAAAAAAATTGAAAAAAATACGATGCACTAGATAAAAAAATCTATTTTAAGATGGTATATTTTCTTTTCCATTTTAGATAAATATTTAATTTGAAAGTTCACGTCCGATGAAAACAATTATTTTTTGATTCACACACATTTTTAATATTCATTTACAAATATATATTTATCAAAATTGGAAAAAAAAATCCATGCACTAAAATTTCAAGTTATAAATACACAAAAAATTTGAAAAAAAAAATTTACTATAAAAAGTTCGACGTCCCATGCAACTTTATTTTTTAGCATTTTATTAGCAACTAAATTATAGTTTTAATTTATTAAAAACTAGTTTTAAATAATTTTTTATTTTTATTTTTAAAATACAAACATAAAATATACTAATTTTGTTTTTTTTACTAGTTTACATCATGTCAAAATTCAAAACATATATGCCAATTTTTAGTGAGTCAAGTTTAAAAATTGGATCAGTGTTGGTTGTTTCCTTTATAAAGTGTGGCACAACTTTGTGCTTTACCCTATCAACTAGTCAATGTAATGATGAGGGGGCAATACAAAGTAATACTAAAAGGAGTTGCACCTAAAACTACTACTTCCCCTTCAAATCAATATAGCATAGTTGATCAACTACATAAGATACTAGCACAAATATCCATACTAGAACTCCTTAAAATTTTGCAATCACACAAGGGGGTTTTGGAACAAGCTCTTGTGGCCACCACGATACCCAATAATCTAGATGTCTATCAATTTCAATCTATGGTGGGACATTTGACCATGCCTCATTTTTTTTCATTCTCTGAACAAGATGATGTGTCACTTAATCATCTACACAATGTGGCCCTTCATATAGAAGTTTTAATCCATAAACACCATCTCAAACATGTCTTAATAGATGGTGGAGTTGGATTAAACATTTGTACTTGAAAATTCATTTGTGCACTAGGTTAATTTGAGAATGCTATTGATTCAAGAAGAAAGATCACAATAAAAGCCTATGATGATGAAGAGAGATCTTCCAAGGGGTTGATTGTGTTACCAATTCAAGTGGGATCAATTGCCAAGAATGTAGTTTTCCAAGTTTTAGAAAAGGAGCTAACATATAATATACTCTTAGGACGTCCATGGATTCACAAAATGTAGGTAGTACCTTCAACCTATCATTAGTGTTTAAAATTTCTTGTCAATGGACAAGAAGTCACTATTTCAGCTGAATACAATAATCCCTAGACTTGTAACATGCTTAAAGCAACTCAAGACACTTTGCTGCCCCATAATAGAGAAGCAAACACTACTAGTTCATCCAGTAGTGAAAAGCAACTAAATTTTATATCCAAATGGGTTGAGAAAAAGGACCAGTCAAAGGAAACAACTGTTTCTGACTCCACTTCATCAAGCAATGAAGATCCAATGAATACTCTATCACAACAATTCAAAGATAAAATAAAGTTAAAAGACAAGGGCTTGGGAGAATATTCCTTTGAGAAATCCTTATGTCTTGCACAATTGCTTCCATCTCCAAACTCATATGGACAACCATCAACAATAACACAAAAATCATTACAACCTACCATAGTTTTGGATGAAAGGTTTGTAAAAGTAGGTAATCTAGAATATGAATCAAAATACAAGGCCATTCTCAATGGCTCTACAAAGATGAATAAGCATCAACATCAACAAATATCAACATAAAGACAGATCAATATGGAAAAGGAAAATAAATCTTAGAGAAAATGGGGTATGACGGACAAGGACCTATTAGTAAAAGAAAAGAGGGCATTGTAGAACCCATCCAACCTCTCACACTTCAATCAAAGGAGAAAAAGGGATTGGATTATATAGGAGAAACAAAAGAATAAACGACTCATAAAGTTTTTGAAAGGATCCTTTAAATGAGAGATAGCTCTAAAACAAATTCTAATGAATATGAGTGGGATTCTTTATTAGAAATATCATACAAGGACATATAGCTTGATGTTATAAAAGAGTATGCACCTACACGTGAGGAGGGACAAAGTTCAGGGACTAGACCCCTTGTATTTGGATATCAAAATATTGATGAATCAAGTGAGGATGAAAAAACGTCGAGTGAAATAGATGACTTGGAGGAGAGTAATATCATAGACCTTAACATCACCACTAAAAAATTTGACAACATGGCTATTGGAACTCTCATTACTATTGATTTTACCCAATCTAAAGACTTTTACCCTTAATACATCTTGAACTTATTGAATGGGAACCAAATAAACCTATTGATATACTTGTCTTTACGAATGATGATGCCATCATAAATTTTCTTTGTAGTAAGACACTTGACACAAGTTCTATTCATAGAGGTCATAATGATACTTCAGATCAGGAGGGTGCCAAATCTTCCAATTGCAAAATTGAACATAGGAATAGTGGATCTAATGGTGAAAACCATTCAATGGCAACATTAGATCTCAAAAATGTAAAAAAAGGAATGCATCTAATGGTGAAAACATTTCTGAGGCATTGAAAGATGTAAGATTTGACACCCTTCGAGAGCATTATCATTGAAGATCATCAGTACTGGTGGAGCCTAGACAAGCCATCAATCTTGGCACAATAGAAAAGGAAAAACTTCTACATCTTGAAGCATCTCTGACAGAACAAGAGAAGGCCAAATTCACAAAATTCTTTGAAGAGAGGAATATCAACTTTGCTTGGTCTTACTCTAATATGGTAGGGTTAGATCCAAATCTTCTAATGCATCATCTATCTCTACCATTCAGAGTCAAACCTGTCAAGAAAAAATTAAATAAAATGCATCCCCACATCGCATTGATGGTAAAACTTGAGTTGAAAAAGTTGTTAGATGCAAGATTCATCATGTCCATTGATTATGTTGAGTGGATTTCAAATATTGTACCTGTATCTAAACTAGATAATAGTATTAGAATATGCACATATTTTAGAGATCTAAAAAATTCATGTCCAAATGATGATTTTCCTTTACCAAACATTGACATTATTGTGGATTTAACAGTAGGACATGCCATGTCACTAATGCATGGATTCTTAGGGTATAACCAAATCAAGAGAGAACCCGCAGATTAGGAGAAGACAACATTCACCTATCCGTGGGGCACATTCTTTTGGAACATCATGCCATTTGGGTTGAAAAATGTAAGTGCAACATATCAATGGGAAATGAGCACTATTTTCCATGACATGATGCATACTTTTACGGAAGATTGCATGGATGATATATTGGAAAAATCATACACCATAGAAGGACATCTAGAGATCTTGGGAAAAATCTTTAATAGACGTGAGAAACTCAATGTCAAATTAAACCCGAAGAAACTTATGTTTGGTATCACATTAGCAAAGCTCCTTAGATACATTGTTTTAGGAAAATTTATCAAAGTGGATCTGGCTAAGGTCAAAGCAATAATGGAAGTTCTTCCACCAAATAATATCAGTCAACTATGATATCTACAGGTCAGGATACACTCAATTAGGAGATTTATCTCCCAACTAGCAGATAAAATTCATCCATTCAATCATCTACTCCACAAGAATGTCTCTTTCAAGTGGGATCAAGAATGTGAAACAACTTTGAATAAAATAAAGCAATATATGATGTCACCTCCCATACTCATTCCACCTACAGAAGAGAGACCATTGTTTCTATACATTGCAACAACATACATTTATTTAGGAGCTCTATTAGCACAAGAAGATCCTAAGGGGTGAGAATAAGCAATTTGTTATATCAACAAGACTCTTAATGGTTATGAAATAAATTACACCTTCGTCGAGAAATATTTTTTGGTGGTGGTATTTGCAACCCAACATTTATGACATGACATGTTGACTCATAAAGTTAGACTCATAGCAAAGATTAATATATTAAAATATCTACTCAACAAGGTTTCTTTAATAGGGAGACTAGCAAAATGGGTCATGATCTTAAGTGAATTTGACATTCGAGTATACATAGATTGAAGAGCCATCAAAGTTCAAGTGATTGTTGATTAGTTAGTTGAAGCTCCATTACCAAATGATCATCCAATGAACATTGTATTTCCTGATATAGACATTCTTATTGTAACAACACAACAATGGAGGCTTTATTTTAATGGGTCATACACACAATGTGGGTTTGATTCAAGAATTCTATTTTTTACACCTCAAGGACACACCATCCCAAGGTCCTATAGAGTCATGTTTCCATGTACCAATAATGTAGTTGAGTATGAGGCATTAATTAATGGCATCAAAGTCACAATTGAATGGAAAATCATAGAAATACAAGTGTATGGGGACTCACAACTGGTCATCTATCAGGTAAATGATGAGTATCAGACAAAAGATGAAAAGCTCATGCCATATAAGAAAATGATAGATGAGTATTATAGGGTCTCTAGAATTCAAGAGTTGGAACTATTAGATGAACTTTGTCAACAAGCTGTGAACCATTTGATGACATATCAATAGATGATGTCTAGAAGCTACAATCATAGGGTACAACCTAGAGTCTTTCTGGTTGGTGACTTGGTTCTAAAGGAAAACCCTAGAAATAAATAGGATAGAGAAAATAAAGGGAAGTTTGAACCTAGTTGGCTCAGTCCCTTTGTCATCATATCAGTTTATGTATTTGGGGCCTATCAACTATCTATACATGAAGATGATCTGTTTGATGAACCTATCAATAGTATCCATCTCAAAAATTTCTACAACTGAATCACCTAGTGCATAGTTCAAGTTTTGGAAAAATGGTTACCTTGATGAAAACTTGGCAAATAGGTGTCTTGGTGATAGGAAAAAAAGAAAAAAAAATCAGAAAAGAGAAAAATACAAAAAAATCATAGAGATTGAAAAAGTGCAATAAAAACATGTAGTGAAAACCTGGAAACATGCACTACTTGTGATTTCAACTAGCTTTTCCATCTATTAGAGGCATTCCATTGTCATTCACTTTCACTATCATTTTTTTGTCCATTATCATATCATTGCAATGTGGTCATGTCTCACCCTAGCTTGGGGGCAAGAATCCTGACCTCACTAGGGGCAATAAAATTTGAGCTTAACCAAATGGAAAAATAGTAGTAAGATAAATGCAACAAAAAAAAGACCAAAACACAATGCAATGTTGAACATTCAATCACCATCGAAAATGCATCAAACATCCATATCACATCAAAATCCAAAAATAGGTCAAAAATCAATCAAGAAGTCAAAAATAGAGTCATCTAGCCAAACTACGTGGTCTTTATGTGTATAATGTAGGAAAGGCTAATGTTTTATTAGCTTCTGAGGCCCCTAGGATAGGTCTTTAGGTTAGGTTTTTTGTCAAAATCTCAGAAAATCACAAAACATCAAAAAATCAAAATCAAAATTGAATCAAAATGGATGTTCTAATCTGAATAATGGTTGAAATACTTTAAGCAAAGGTTGGATGGTTGTGCTTTGATAGTTATTATCAATTATTTGGAGCAACTCAATGATGTATTGAACTAGAGAAGCTAAGAAGGAGAATGGTATTTTCTTTGTCTACTATTTGTGATTTAATCATTATTATTATGTCAATTGTTGTGAGACATTCTCTATAAAGTATCACTGATGACATTCAAAATTCACATAGGAAAGTGATTGATTCTTGTTTGTTTATGCAAGAAATGCTCAAGTAATCTCAGTTTAATTATACCTAGATGCTTGTGTTCACTTGCAATATCAAAAATCATGGAATTAATACTTAGGTCATCATGGTCTAAATTATACCATCTATGTTTGTACTCACTTTCAACATTTTTAAAAGCTCTATGATGATATCAAGCACAATAAATGGGTTGTTAAGATGCCAATGTTTGTATGTAGACTTGCATAGTAAAATATATTGCATTCATGATAGTTTTACATCTGTAGAGTGTTTGTTACAAAAGCTGGTAAAGGATTAAAAAATGATGATTTTTTTTTCTCATAGGGGATTGAGTATACTTGACATTAACAAAAACATCATCATTATCATATAGTTGCATTATCATTTTCTAGAAGGCTTTTGATTTATCATTTCATCACTCATACATTTAAATAAAATAATTTGCATTGAACCTATCATATTTTTCATATCACACATCATAAAAATACATGAGAAAACTATCAAAAACATCCACAATATCATGTGATTACATTTTGATATCATACGTCCATTCATTATATCATACAATCAATGTACCATTATATTCATTACATCATGTATTTGCATTTAAAATATATCACAAGAATAAAAGTACACATATCTCATTTACATTATACATCATATCCATCATCATACATATAGGCACATTATCATATAATTTGGAACTATATATCATACATCTATTTCATTAATGTAAATAGTACATACATCATGCATCCATACATCATCATTATGCACATAATCATATTTACACATCATAAATAAAACATCATAAATCATAGCATATCATCATGATTATAAATTGCATCCATAACATCATAATATAAGGATCATCACATAGCATATAGAACATAGAAAATAAATGCATCCATCATAGAATCATATAGAACACATAATAGATCGATAAAATCCATTGCATATCATATAGATCTCAAAATCATAATGTCAAGTGTACAATAATGTCTGAAATGAAGAGAGATATCTTATAAAAAATGGCTATGAATGAAAATAGTTAGAGTGTACATCGCATCTCAAAATACAATAGAACATGCAATCATGAAACTATGTGCTAGTGGCTCTAGATGGTGCGGGCATCTCAAGACCAGTCCATCCACCACCAAATGTACCAAGATCTCTCAGGTCTCTCGGGAGAGCCTGTGCCACACCTCTACTCTCATTCCTTGAATGGGACCTACTAAATCAAGACTGCACATAGCTCACTCTCTACTATGAGGGAACAACATCATAATGTTTACCTCTTAGTACTCTACCTCCCAACCTAAATAGACAACCTCTCTTATATGATCTACTAAGGATGTACCATCAACTAATTGTTGTAACCTCTCAGTTATCAAACTTGTACTTGAGCTAGAGCTTGTTCATGTGACTAGGCCCGTGCATGCATCTAAGCTTGTGTCTATGTCAATAGACCCTGAGCTTGAACTAGTTGACCTTGTAAGGCCTGAACTTGCACCTGTAGGATTGCAATCTATGTCTGCTATTGATGAGAGGGTACCCTGATCCACACATGTTTCTCTATAGGATCTACCACTACTTGCCTCTTACGAGGCACCATATAATCTTTCACATCTATGGCTAGACCCAAACCACCTACACTCGAACCACTTGCACCTCCTCCATCATCTCCACCACCACCTCCCACATCATCTCCACCATCATACCCTTCCTCCTCTCCATTGATCTCATCATTGTTTCCCTCCTCATCACCACTATCCTTGAAATCCTCCACCTCCTCGTCAACAACCTCCTCTCTCCTCAATCAATGATAGTGTGCAACGACAACCTCCTCCTCGGTATGTAGTGGTTTCAGCTCATCAGGAATGGTAATATGTGGAAATGGATGTAGAAACAGATACTCTACATAATCAACTGAAATAGGTGGCTCAACAATATCAGGCCGAATCTCCCAAACTAAAGTTGGTAGAGCCAGGAACTCTTGACCAATGACATCATATGAAAGGTTGGGTCCCCAGTCTATAGAATTTACTTGTCTACGAGAATAATGGGCAACACCTTGGGACATGCCCTGAATAATACCATAGGGTATGTGCAGGATCATGATGGGCCAAAAAGTGGCAATATTATGGGTATTTGTAGGATATGTGGCTGACAACTTTTTTTTTTACCCAAAATTGATGAAATGAAAAGGGTTTTTAGAGGAGATTCTCAGCTTTCCACCAATATAAATTATGTTTTAATTTGAATTTAATAAATTATTATTATTTATTTTCTATTAGAATTATGACTAAAGTCCTAATCGATAGGCTAATTGAAAAACATCTATAAATTTCAAATGGTATCACATTTTTTGAATTTGAAATATGCATCACATTCTATGCTTCAAATACTATATTATTAAAAAAATAAAAAATAAATTTCATGAAGTTTTGACCAAGTTAAGGTGGTCAGACATACGAGTTTTTATATTTTTTAAAAGTTGTAATAAAAGATACATAATTAATTATTTACTTGAAAAAAATTTACAAAAAATATGCATCACATCCAGACATGATTCCTCTACTTATATGTAAAATTTTATAAAAAAATATTATCATTTTATTATGGCTATGGTGGTCAGACAGACACCTACTTATTTTTTCCCTAAAATTTAAGTACTCTGCATTGAAATTTCAAATTTTCACCAAATAGAATTTATTTATTTTTAAATAAACCTAATAGTTTAGAAACTACATTCAATTTTCTACAGATTCTATTCTTACATATTTTTGAAATAATATAGATAACTTATTCAAATTTTTACGTCAACTTTCCTAACACTGATTTTTCTAAATTTTTTGCCACTTAAGGGCCCATTCTTTCCATGATGATCTTGCACATACCCCATACTATCTAAGCACTCATCTAAGAAAAAATTTCTCCAACACCCAATGTGTCCACTTGATCAGAATCATCGACTGGCAGAGGAAAGGAAACTGTACATAATCATCATCATCCCACTGCTTGCAATCTAAGTAAGGGTGCCATGTCACAACCTCTATATCATCCAATACTCTCATCTAGTAATCTAACATACCCAGTCTAGGATTAGTAATTCAACTTGTATATCTATGGATATATGGCCTCATATCTAGTCTCTGTCTAACTATCACTAGACATGTAACAACAATATGCTCCCATGCCCACACCTGTAGTAGAGTGACTCCTGAAGACAAACTATGACCTCCAAGGTAAACAATCGAATGAAAATCATAATATAGATTGGAAAGCATACACATAACCCAAGCATATCTCATCCCATGTACAATCATGCTCTCCAATACATGGCCCCAACCAACAAAAAGTCCCTTTGACTTGCGATTAGGACAAAGGAACCCTCCAATGAAACCAACCAGAACTGTAGCAAAAGTGGCATAAGCATCCACCATCTCACACCACAAAATCCAATGTCCAGAAATATGATCATCCTGAAATACTCTGAGGAGGGCATCGGTCCTACCCTACTCTGATGAATCATACAATAGGGTATGTGCAGGATCATGATGGTTTAAAAAGTGGCAATGTGATGGGTATGTAGCTGACGACTATTTTTTTACCCAAAATTGATGAAACGAAAAAATATTTTTAAAGGAGATTCTCAGCTTTCCACCAATATAAATTATGCTTTACTTTGAATTAAATAGGTAATTATTATTCATTTTCTATTCAAATTATGACTAAAGTCTTGATTGATAGGTTGATTGAAAAACATCTATAGCTTTCAAACAATATCACATTTTTTGAATCCAAAACATGTGTCACATTCTATGCTTCACATACAATAGGATTAAAAAAAGAAAAATTGAATTTCATGAAGTTTTGACCAAGTTAAGGTGGTCAGACATATGAGTTTTTATATTTCTTAAAAAATTGTAATAAAAAATCATAATTAATTATTTACTTGGAAAAAAATTACAAAAAATTATGCATCACATCGGGGCATGAGTCCTCTACTTATATCTAAAATCTTATAAAAAAATATTATCATTTTATTGTGGTTAGGTTGGTCAGACACACATCTACTTCTTATTTTTTTCCCTGAAATTTAAGTACCACTACATTGAAATTTCAAATTTTCACCAAATAGATTTTTTTTTTTTAAACATACTTAGTAGTCTAGAAACTACATTCAATTTTCTACAGATTCTATTCATCAAAGGGGGAATTTCTACATTCTTTATCGAGAGATAAATTATTTCAACATCAAATCTTCATCAAATCATCAGAAAATCATAAAAATTTGAAAAAATCCAAAAAATCCAAGAAAAAAAAAATATATCATCAATTTATCTCCTGAGGGGGAATACATTCATCATCACCTGAAAATCTTTGTCTAAGGCATACTATTTTTTTTTCATTAGTACTAGCAGTTGCAACAAAATTTTCTTTGAAGCAATGTAACACATCACTTCAAAGAGGGGCAAAATGTATACACCTAAAAATGGTCTAGATAATCTAATTAATTAAATATGATTTATTTGATTAGTTAAGCTTAAATTCATCTATTATTGAATAAATAGAAATATTTATTTATATAGTTCACATTTATATTCTTCTAATTATTCTATCTTAATTAAATAATCAAAACTTCAATAGTTTTTATTTAATTATATCATTTATCTCTCTTTTATTAAATAAACAATATCAAGAACATTTGTTTATCTTAATAATTGATTATTTCTTCCTAAGTTTGAATAAATCCAAAATATTCAAATTAAAAGCATATTCTATAGCTAATCATATTCACCAACCAAATTAGATATTTTATATCTAATTAATTTATCTCAACCTTTACGAGCAAATTTGGAGAAAAAACTTACAAGCAATCCTCTTCAATCTTTCTGCAATAATTCTTCCTATCTTCTGGCTGAGTTTTCTTGTGGGGAGGAACCATCTCCATGATAAGCCCAAACTTCTTCATCTCTCACCATTCAATCCTCCAAATCAAATCCATACCTTTGTTGTGCTTCCCCTTCACAAATATGTTGCCATGAATCTATAAATACAACCTCTTTCTACAGGAAATGGATTCCAACTTTGTGTAATCTTACTCTATAGAAATAGCAATTAGTAGAATCATAATCATGGCATTCCATTTAGATTCATCATAGTTTATGGTAGTTTCATTTATATATATTTTGTCATTTGGATAAGAAAGATTTCATCATTGCACTTAGAAATAGAATCATATAGCTTTAGCATCATAATCATAATCATCCCATCCTCTAGATTGACATCTTAATAGTCATAGTGCTAACCAAATATGAGAGCCCTCTGTGATTTAATTAATCTTTAAAGATAGGGAACAATGAGACACTTCCAAGAGTTTTCCTATATTTTAATTAGTTTAATTGTTGATTCTCTTGATATATTGTTTCATTAAGAAGTGTTTTTTGTTACTTTACTCATTACTCATTTCACACTTACAATAACAATGCACCTATTTCTCAAATTTCATTCAAAATGTGTGTTATAGAGGACAAATTTGAAAACTAATAGAACTAACTATCAAAATGCGGATCTGGAAAGGGTTAAATATTGTTTACCTATCACCAAATATGCTTTTACATACCTCACTAAGGAATGATTCTCCCTATGGTGGTCCTAGCTAAGGCTCCTGAAAAAATAGTTTTTGGGTTCTTTTCTTCTATGTATGCACTCCCAAGTTCTAGTTGTTCACTATCGGAAAGCCAAAAATAAATCCTATAGATTAATTTCTTGATTGAAAAATTTTCTGATAACTTTGAAAACTTTGCAACTTTCTTCAATTTTTCTCTCCAATGAATATAGGTCTTGATCATGAAACTTGATTAGAGATAATGCCTTTGATATGCTTGAATTGATCTTGAAAACTACATCAACATATTATCTCAAACAACATGCATGATGTAATACATCTTTGGCATGGAAATGGAATATTGATTGTTGCAATATTCTTCAATAAATATTCCCTTGAATTCCTTGAAATTGCTCTTGAATGCTCCTATAATGCTCTTGTGAATATTGTTTTATTGCTTGAAATTTTTAGGATGAAACATTGAAATAAACTCTTATTTATACATGAACATAAAGAAATAGGGTTCCACCTTTTAGGAGATGAGACACAGGATAAGGTCCTATTTCTCTTTAGTTCATTAAAGGAAACCAAGATCCATCAACTAATTGATTTTAGTGAGGAATGGACTAGGGTTAGAATGGTTTCCTTGGGTGTGATTACATAAAGGGGGTTCACCACTAAGGCTTAGAAAGAAGGAAATGCTAATGATATGCAAATCTAGCTATGTAACTTATAAAATGAAACTCAAAATCAGAATAATGAATTGGAGATAAATAGAGGTGCACCTAAAAAATTAGAGATACTTTAAACAAGGTCTGCAATACCAAAATTATGTGCACACTAGGACTCATATGCTAGGCTTGGTGATTTAGTCCTAGTTTAGGGTGTTGAGATGAATGTGGAATTTGCAAGTGCTAAACCAAGATCTACAAAAAATTCTAAAAAGTGGTCTACTGGGACTCATATGCCCAAGGTGGTGATTTAGTCCTAGTATCAAGGAATTTATGAAAATCTAATATCCTCTAGTGATCTTCTATAGCTTCTCTCATGTCCAATATCTAAATCTGAAACTTTGAATTCTAACCTATACATGACTTTTCTATGAAAATGACAACTTCTTGACAACTTTGACAACTTTCTTCAATCTTGCAACTTTGTCTTGAAATGATCTTCAAGCCTCAAAAACACCTAGATCTATAATCACACATGTAGAGGAGAGAAAAAATGTTGTTTTTCTAGTGGATAGGGGCTTTCCTGGGTCAAACCCCATTTTAGTTACAAGTGAACCTTGAAATGAAATAAAATAGAATGAAGGAATGATGAATGAACAAATATGCTATATTGCAACTCACCAAACCCTTAGAAAAAAGGCTACAAACTTATGTGAAATGGATAGCATGAATGTAGATCTTGAATCTTGGTTGAATGCTATGAATCTTGACTTGAATGATTGCTTGAATCATAAGAACCTACATCACAAATGTTAGCTCACAAATACACATGATGCATGATGACTTTGGCACGATGCTTGAATCATGAATGTAGCTAAATTTTTTTTGATATTCATCTCTTGAATGCTCTTTATTTCATAAACTTGCTAAGATACTTTCTCATAAAAGTTTCTATGAGAAAATATGTGAATTAACCTTGTATTTATACTTGTTTATGCCAAATTTCCTAAAATTACAACACTACAAGCCAACATCAGATCTAGGAGAATAAAACCATGGACCAAGAATTGAATTCAAAATAGGTCCAAGCTAAAGCAAGATTCATATTCCATTTGGAGCATATGAATCCTAGTATCCTAAACTTGGGACACAAATTTTAATAAATGTTAAGTTCTATGTCAAATTCAAGTTCATGCCCCAAAACATAGGTGAGATCCATATTCCTTAGGTTGAATATGAGTCCCAAATCACTAAATCTGGAACACACAACCCAATATTGTTTATTATGATTGGTTATTTAATAAATTTTGAGATTATCCTTAGAGAAATGCATTAAATAAGGCTTTTGAATACAAAATAGAACCAAATAAGGCATGAAGAAGCCAAATTTTGGCAGGGATACATTTTTTCTACACTACATTTAGCCCTCACTTTAGTGAGAGGAACTTGCTTCAAACACACACTAAAGTAGACAAACTCACATCAAGAGAGGTCCAAATGTAACAATTCTAATGAGATAGGATGACAATGATCAAGAGGGTTGCACAAACCCCCAGAATCAAGATCCTATGACAAACAAACATAGGAAAAAAAGAACATACATGTGAATGATGTATGAAGTAGTAAGAAGGAACAAGCATACACTGCTAAAGACATGACGAAGAAAGAAAAAGAAAAAGAAAAGTGTGGATCAAGCCTTGACCATTTTTCCAACATGATGTGATTCAAATCTAAGTTGTTTTTCCAAGAAATGCTTACAAGTGGAACATTATGTCCACTATGAAAACCATACATGTGCTCACAAGGGCGAGTGGAACCCTAGGCTATCCACTAGGTGATCCCCTAGAAAGGTGAGACACATATGAACATGAATGGTATGTGCTCACACACACAAGCAAGTGGCTTTGGGAAAGTCACACCTAAGTTCAAATCCCATATTCTAACCATACCAAAGCTATTCCTATCGAAAAATTTGATAAGGCACCACACAACATGAACATTAGGTTCCATGAGGCAAGCAAATTTTTTTTATGCTAACACCCATGAAAAAATAGGATGTCTCCATAGGAAAGCAAAGTGTGTTATGCAAAGTGACCATATAACAATTATTGTAGATGCAAAAGGTAGTGTAAGGTATGTTTGAATGATTTTTTCTTAATTCATGTAAGGTCTCAATTTATGGAACACCATGCCTAATGTCTCCAAGAGAGGACCAATCAAAGAATAGAAGATTCACAACCTAGGGGATGGAGTGCATCACATCAAGCCACTAAGAGGAATATAATATACTAAGATAGATCACACTCTTGAAGGACATCACACCCAATGTAACCACTAAGAGAAAGAAATATTTCATGAAGTAATAATACTACATAATGAAACATGAGTCATAATTGAAATGAAAAAGAATAATGCCAATGTATGCCTCCACTTTAAAGAAATTGCTAAACACCATGTTGTGAGCAATTACTTTAAAGTAGAAAATAATAAATGCTAACAATAAAGAGTAAATGAGAGCTTATTTGAAAATCCATATGCCAAGTCATATGTTTCCAAATAAAGCTACATTATAAAAAGGAGGGAGGGGTTTCCCCCAAAATGAAATCCCAAAATCACATAAGGGATCCACAAATTCCAGGTCACTATGTCTTTGCTACAATGTTGTTTAGAGACCTTGGAACCATCATCATTCCCCAAATACTCATGGAACAGGAAGAATGACACAAAGAGAGTGAAAAAGAAGAATTTTTTTTTGGTTCAACATGGAAGAGACCTAAATCTCTTGACGCCTTACATCATCCCCAAAAGGAAAACACAAGAAAAATGAAAATATAAATGGAAATATTTTGGGTCCACAAGGAAGATACCTAAATTTCTCGATGCATTGTGTCATCCCAAAAAGGAAAACACAAGAGAAATGAAAAGATAAAGGTTTACAACATAGAGAAGAATGTAGATAAAAATAGAGGAATGTCACAAAGAGAGAAGTACATAAAAAAGAATAGTATGGGGAGATCACATTACGCACATGCAATCACATAAAAGAAACATGAAAAATAAAATAAAGAAAAGACTAGTAAGGCACATGTGAGTCAACCTATTAGAAATTCATCTGCATACCAATCTTGTTCATCATATATAGAAGGAAAATAACTAGCCAATGGTAAAATAGCAAGTGTCGAATTAGTGGAAGGACCAAGTTCAATACTCTTCTTAGGATAATTGTCATTTAAGCTCATAGAAGAGGAAAACAATGTATTCAACTCATTATGCACTTCTTTATCATTTTTTGTAACCTTGTCATTATCATCCAACTTAATCACAATGGGAGGTCGAATGATAATGTCTAGAGAAGGATTCAGTTCTTGTTGTGGTTGCAATATAGGATCTTTTTGTTGCAACAAAGAGGGAAACTAATCATGTATTGCTTTAGTCAAGTTTGTTTGTTGATTTTATTTTTTGTTCTCTTTATTTAGTCTTTGAGCAATAGCATGACATCTACACCTACACTCTCTATCATTTTTTTTTCTTTTAGTACGATTTCAAGTTGCATTTGTGTAGGAGTGTGTTTATCAACCATAGGTTTATTTTCTTCCCTAAGGGGAGGAATGGAAGGAACCATAGGAGGTTTTTCACCCACTTTCTATTTAGCTTTGTAAACTTGTATTATTTTAGGTGGCATGACAAAATTGTTTTGGTTGTCTCCTAGTATTTTATAGGAGATAGGTACAGGATCTATCTTAGGTTGGTCTTGGTTACTTGGAATGTCTTTTGGTTCAATAATAGTTTCATTAAGGATAGGAGTCTCAATCATGGGTAGAGGCATATTTCTAAGGGATATTTTTTCTTTGAACTTCACCTTAAAATTTTGATAGGATTTCAAAAATAATTCCCTATGAGGTTTAATAGGTTCCATAGGCTTGGGCCAAAACAAATCCAATGAAAAGTTCCCATAGGAAGATACATGATTAAAGCCACTATGGTGCACAATAAAGATTTCATTGTCAAAGGGAAACTTTAAATATTTATGTACAACAAACGGGATGACTTCTATGGAGTGTAGCCATGGATAACCAAGCTTCACATGGAATTGATTTGATGTTGGGATGATGAAGAAAGAGACATCTAATTGTTTCAGTCTGATTTTTAGATGAAGGGAAATTGATCCCATCATAGGGAAAGCAAAACCATTATGCATTTGTATCCATTCTTTCGTTTTATCATATGTTTCTTGATATCTTTCATGCATAAGTAATAATTCTTTAGTTATCACATTTTCTCCACAAACACGATCAATTAATATCCATTAGTGGGCTTGTCATTGATTCAACCAACTATGTAAAGAGGACCATTAGGTGCATTTCTAATTAGATCCTTAGATGAGAAAGTAATGTCAAGAGTATTTTTAGTTTTTCTCTTATGAGGTAGAATTTTGATAAATCCAACCATATCATCCACATGACTTTATTCAATAGTATCCATAGGACCTTGTTCAATAGTATCCATGTTGTCATCATCCATGTCAACATTCATTACATCATTCTTCTTAGTTTCAATAGCTTTGAAAAATAAAATATATGATTCAACATAGGGTTGGTAAAGATTTACAAGTTTTGGTTAGGAGGGGAAAAAAACTTATTTCCTTGATCATTAAGACTTCCAATTTGAAGATGACTAGAATCAATGAGGTCTTGCACAAGATGTTTAATATGCTTACAATGTTCTGTATCATCTCTATTTTGTCAATGATAATGACAATAATAATTTGATCTAAAGTTTAGAGTTAAAGGCTTATGGGGATCAGGATTTTTAACAATACATAAGGAGATCATTTTCTATTCTAAAAGTTGTAACAATGTGTTATGAAGGGTATCGGGTAGGGAGTGAATTGTCTAGCCAAATCCCAAAATGTAAAAGGATTTGTATTCTTTATAGAAACCACGCGGGTATTAACATGTTGAGTTGGTTGAGGGGGATTTAGTTGAAGGAAACCTTTATTCTATTTTCTAAAAGGTTGATAATTGTTTTGATTTGTGGATTCGAACATTTTTAGGATGACTAGAGGTTGGTTTTTTTTCACGACTACTAACCAAGTTTTGATAATCATGAAGGGAAGTACAAAAGTGTAGAAAGGAAGTAAACTTCATACTTGTATATTAGTTTGCAAGTTCTTAGTGAACATCCGTCGAAGGTGAGGATTGGGAATCCTTACATTGCTTTGGGAATAAATCATTTGGTAGTGTGAAATGAAGTTAGTAACTTTTTCATCATCCTTTTGCTTACATCTCATCAAATCATCTAATATCATCTTAGGATTCAAGTGCACTTGGAAATGGTTAATAAATTCCTCAAAAATTTCATTGAGTGAACAAATTGAATTGTTTGATAACTAGGAAAACCATTCTAAAGCAGTATCTTTCAAGGACCTAGGAAAAAGCTTAGCCAAGAGCTTATCTTCAAGGAAAAAATCACTACATAAGGTGGTGCAAGTAGATACATGTGGTTAGAAGGGTCTCCTTACAATCCATATTTCTCAAACCTAGGAATCTCTATACCTTGTGGTATCAACATTCTCAATATCTCCAAGGATAAGGGATTTCTTTTGAAATAGTATGTAGGTGGGACATTTTGATTTTGGTTTATGGTGGAAATTTTCTTTTGAAGGGATGAATTTTTTTGCAAGAGTTGATTAAGAATGGCATCATTGGTCATGTTTTGAGATGGAGGTGAATACGGTGGAGGTGTATATGTGTTCAATGGGGAAGTGAATGGAATACTTATGGGAGGTAATGTGGTAGGAGATATGATGTGAGATGCAACATAGGTACTAGGATTGTTAGTGGAAATAACCAAGGTAGGAAATACATTACTATTAGGTTGCATCATTGTTGTAACTTGAGGGTTGGTATATGTGGGAATAAAGGCAATGGCTATAGGAGGAGGAATTTGAGTTCCTCCTTTAATTTGTACATTGTTTGAAGTTTGAGCACAACTAGTGGTTGAGGTACAAGATGTTTTTCAAAAATATGAGCTAGGTTATGTACAAGTTCTCCTTCTTCACTTTTAATCATGTGGTGTATGTTATCTATGGTAAGAATAGCAGTATTGGAAATGTTTTCAGTACTCACTTGATCGTGTAGTTTTTCTAACTCTTCATGGATTTGGATTATGTTTTTTTGAGGGATAGTAGCAACCATTATTTCAACACTTGTCATACTACTTGAAGGAAGAGATTTTTTAAGGGTATGGTCCATACCTAGTGAACTAGTGTCAACACTTTGAGTGAAATCTAGCTAGATAACCCAAGATCCATGATGAGTGTGCTATCATGGGATGACATGAGTCTCAAGTTATGTCTCACTATAGTATTAGCAATAGGGTACCAAGTTCTAAGGCTCATGCAAGGGATAGTCAATGAATGCAAGATAAATGAAATGAACACAAGATACATGATATTATTTAAATATGATTATTTTGTTTACAAATGCACTTTAAATGAAACCAAATTAAGCTAGATCTAATGAAATGAATGAAATAAAACTCAGTAATCAAACATAGAGATCTAACAACAATAAACATAAGCACATAAATAAGGTTTTTAATGTTGTAAAATTTAGTTTTAGGTCTGATACATGACTAAATCACCCAAAGGGGCATATGAGTCCCAATTAGGGTTTTTGAAGGGTTCAAATGCTTAAAAAAATCAACACATAATTCCTAGAAATTAGGTAAAATAACTTGTATTGAGACTAAATTGCCCAGAGGGGCGTATGAGTCCTAGATTAGAGTTTTTTACACTAAATTCAAAAAATTCTAAGTGAATGTTAAGGTTTTTGTTTTGTATTTTGTCTTGAATATGTGAAATTATAGATTTCAAATGAAATTCAATGATGCAAGATGCAAAAATGCAACCTATATGCACATTAACCTATATGCACATTTCACTAATGCATTATTTAGAGCCATAAATGCAAATTAACTAATGAAAGACCTAATACAAAGCTAGAATGTAAGCTATATCTAGAACTATGATGCACTCCAAATTAGAAATAAGTTGTCCAAAGGCTAGGTTCACCAAAAAGAACACAAAGAAATAGGATTCCACCTTTTAGGAGATGGAAGAAGGGATAAGGGCCTATTTCTCTCCAGTTCATCAAAGGAAACCAATATCCCTCAACCAATTGATTTAATTGAGGAATGGACTAGGGTTATAATGGTTTCCTTGGGTGTGATTAAACAAAGGGGGGTCACCACTAAGCAAGGCTTAGAAAGAAGGAAATGCTAATGATATGGAAATCTAGCTATGCAACTTAGAAAATGCAACTCAAAATTAGAATAATGAACTAGAGATAAATAGAGGTGCACCTAGAAAATTGGAGATGCTTGAAACAAGATTTGCAATCTCAAAATTATGACTTTTGATGTACAATGGGACTCATATGTGAGGCTGGGAAATTTAGTCCCAGTTTAGGGTTTTAGGCTAAATTTGGAATCTATAACTGCTAAACTAGGATCTATAGAAAATTCCTAAAAAGTGGTATACTAGGAGTCATATGCACAACGTGGCAATTTAGTCTTAGTATCATGGTTTTTCTAAGACTCCCATATTCTCTAGTGATCTTCTATAGCTTCTATCATGTCCAATCTCTAAGTCTGAGACTCTAAATTTTGGCCTATAGGTGACTTTCCATGAAGATGACAACTTCTTAAAAACTTTGAAAAATTTCTTCAATCTTGAAACTTTGTCTTTGAAGGATCTTCAAGCCTCAAAACACCTAGATTTGCAATCACACATGTAGAGGAGAGAAATTTTTTTTTTTTTTTAATGGATAGGGGCCTACCTTGGTCAAACCTTGTTTTGGTAATCAAACCTTGAAATGAAATGAAATAGAATGAAGGAATGATGAATAAACAAATATGCTATGTTGCAACTCACCAAACCATTGTAACTGTATAGGAGTGAATTTATGCCCCATGTGTGAATTCCCCTTTTGTCCCTTTCCACTTTAGAAAACTAAGTTCAGAGGCTTAATTCCACCTAAGCCTGCTACTTGCATCCTACTTGGTGCTTGTTTCAAGTGTCAGTGGAGTCATTTCTATCTGGGACAAGTGCACATCACTCAGACATCCACATGGTGCACTTACGTTCCTACAGATTCTTGTAGCTGAACCTGAAGAGGTGTTACACTTCTCATTAGGAGTCAAGTTGTAACACCCCCTTCGACTGACTAACCTAAATATGGTTGTTTCTTTCAAGCCTTCCTTCAAATCCATTCATGCAATAAGCTTTTCATCTTCTAAAATCCTCTAAGCATTCAAGAAATCTCCTTCACAACTTCAAGCCTTCAACTTCACACTCTTTCACTCTCTCAAGCTTTCAAGCAACATTCTTGCACTCCATTGCAACAAACACAACACTCCATCACTTTGGTAGGGAAAGTTGAGAAAAAAAAACCACTATAATAGAGGATTGAGTACTCTCATTTTCTCCCCCAAGCATCCTTGAGTGCACTTGGTGGAGGTGGTAAGCTTCTCTTCTCTCTATCACTTGGTTAAGTTAGCACTTTACTATTTTGTAGTGCTTTAGTGATTTTTGTTATATTGGTTTCTTTATCTCACTTTCTTGGCTATCTGTGGAGGTGGAAATACCTAAATGGGGGTCTAACTAAAGCAAGCATCTATACAACCACCCAACATTTTTCTCTCTTTGTGTGTAGGTGAACTGCTTTCAAGGAGCTAGCTGGTGAATGAGTTTCTTTGTGAGATCCTTCTTGCCACCTTTACTCTTGCATTTTTACTTTATTACATTAGAGAGTATTTAGTTTACTTGAACTTGTTAATTTGGACCTTTAGTAGTAGTTAGCTAGGACATTAGCACATTTTCTTGGGTTTGATCTTGTCTCTATTGTTGTCTAGTTGTATGGACACCAGTCCACTTTAGAGATGCCAACGTATCATGTTGTCATCCAAAGACTATGCTCTCATCCTAGGACAGAGAGTTTCCTAAGGCATAGTATTGAACCTAAAAACTAGCTTGCCTAGCCCCATTTTGAATCTTGGGATTACAAAGTGGCTGTAAGACTTTATAGTCCTCATCATTCTCATCCTCATATCCTAACACTCCATTTAGCTGAGGTAAGTTAGGACAAACTTCCATATCTTGGCCCTCAATGACCTTAGGCCTTGCATGTTGTGGTCCCTCTCTCTTACATTTTTCATAAACCTGACATGAACCAATGTCTATTCATCTATTGGTGTTGAGACCTCTCCCATGTACTTCGTGACTGTTGTGTTCTTGAGTGTTGTGAAGGTTTATAAGCATCACAACTCAATCCACAAATTTTGGGTATATCATTAGGAGAAGTGTATGACACATCCATATGGAAAGGAAAAAGGTCTTTATTGGGTTATCTATAGGACTTTTATCTTGTCCCACCATTAGTGTGGTTACATAGGAGCAGTTGTTGAGGAACAAGATGGGATTGGTTGATGAGATTGATCTCATCCCCACTCGTCCTACATCTCCTACACGATCATCGCTAGAAAGGCATGAGGTTGTTTAGATCCCTATAGAATATGTCTCTGTCATTGCTAAAGGGTTCGTTGACTTAGAGAATAAATTGGAAAGAAACCCAAAGATGGCAAAAGCCACTTGGGTTGTTAGTGAGTTAAAACATATGATGGATAAAGATTGAACATGTATAGAGATTCTAACTAGCCTCTTGGGTCTCACAAAAGCATGTGCTCCTTTGAACAGTTCTATATTTGTACAAGGAGTTGATTTCAAAGAGTGTGAGTGACAGTTAGGAGTATCGATGCCTCCCACGTCCATTTATATGGTTGACACAATCCCCTCTATCAATATACCTCCTATCTCCAAACAACCTAAAACTATCAAAGCAAACAGGGTCCCCTTAGGCTTTAGCTTCACCCCTTGTCACCTCTAGTGTTGGAAGCTTTGGTAGTGGTGGTGGATTTGGTAGTAGAGGTGGTGCTGGTGGAGGTCGGTCAAATCGAGGCCATATCACTAATAGTGGTTCTAGTAGCAATTTTGGTAGAGGTCACACTAATGGAAATTCTAGAGGTGGCTTTGGCAGTGGTTCTGGAGGAGGTTCCTCTAGCCCTCTATCTTATAATGACCCCATTTTGAACAATCTTCTTTAGAATATGGGTAAGATACAAAGGTAATTAGTGAATCTTTCTCAAGCCTCTGCCTAACCGATCTTCAAGCCCTTCTTCTGGCACATCCCATTGTCAGTTGTGATCTTAAACACTCCTTTCCCCCAAGGAATGGAGATACCTAAATTTGAAAAGTATGGTGGTAAAGAAGACCCACTAACACATGTGTCTACTTTTAACACCCTATGCATATATTTTTCCATCACGATGCATTGATGGCCAAATTGTTTCCTTAATATCTCAAGGAAATGACACTCAAGTGGTACTATTCCTTGCATGACAACTCTATTTTCTCATTCGACCAACTTGTTAATCAATTCTTTAGATAATTTCAAGACAAAATCAAACTGAAGATGATCTTCTCGGATCTTGTCTAGTGTAAACAAGGAGATAAAGAAAAAGTCACTGATTTTATAGTGAGCTATCAAGTGCTTTCAAAAATCTCATATCAGCTGCCCGATTATAATGTGCATAAGGTATTCATAGGGAACTTACAAAGGCCTTGGCAAGATAAGTTCTCCCTTATGAAATATTTTTGTTTCATGCACTTTTGTGAAGCTTTACAAGAGTACCAATAGATGGTTATTCAATTTGACGGATCCTCTTCGCACTCCCATTCAGAGGGAAAATCCATCGTATCAATCTTTAGGAAAGGTAAGGCCATTACAAACATAGTTGCTGCTACTGATAATGATGGCCTTAGGAATAACTAAAAGTTCACAAAGTTATCAGAATCCTATTCTTCTATCTTGCAAAATATGTTGAAGGATAAGATCATGACTTTGCCAAGTCCTAAGCCTATTAAAGAACCTTACACTATTGTTAGTACCATCAGGTTAATGGGCATGATACTGAACACTGTATGGGCCTACGTCAGGGTATGCGTAGGATCATGATGAGCCAAAAAGTGGCAATATTATAGGTATGTGTAGGGTATGTGGCCGACGACTTCTTTTTTACCCAAAATTGATGAAATGAGAAGGGTTTTTAAAGGAGATTCTTAGCTTTCCACCAATATAAATTATGCTTTACTTTGAATTTAATAAGTAATTATTATTCATTTTCTATTTGAATTATGGCTAAAGTCCTAATTGATAGGTTGATTGAAAAAAATCTATAGCTTTCAAACGATATCACATTTTTTGAATTTGAAACATGCATCGCATTCTATGCTTCACATACTATAGGATTTTTTTTTTTTTGAATTTCATGAAGTTTGACCAAGTTAAGGTGGTCGGACACATTTTTTATTTTAAAAAAGTTGTAATAAAAAATCATAATTAATTATTTACTTGGAAAAAAATTACAAAAATTATGCATCACATCAGGACATGAGTTCTCTACATATATCTAAAATCTTATAAAAAATATTATCATTTTATTGTGGTTAGGGTGGTTAGACAGACACCTACTTATTTTTTCCCTAAAATTTAAGTACTACTGCATTAGAATTTCAAATTTTCACTGGTCAAATAGATTTATAAAAAAAAAAAACCTTGTAGTTTAGAAACTACACTCAATTTTCTATAGACTCTATTATTACATATTTTTGAAATAATATACATAAATTATTCAAATTTTTACATCAAGTTGCCTAACTTTGATTTTTCTAAATTTTTCGCCACTTAAGGGCCTATTTTTTCCATGATGATCATGCACATACCCGTCATGAGATACAGGACTCCATCAAGGATGCTACCATTCACCTCGATGGGAGTAAACAAAATGCTAAAAAATAAATGGTGAAAGCTAATAGTGAATTGCAAATATACACAGACCCATTTTCATCACCTTCTGCAAACATGATTGTAGATCTCACTTATTCTACTACTCAACCTAGGGCCTATGTTAAAATGGTCAAGGTGACTTCTACTCCTCCACCTGCACCTGGTTTGTCAGACATTACATTCATATCACAAGATTTTCCTTTAAATAATAAACCCTTGCCCCTCTACATTCCTTTTCACGTCTATTATGACAGGAGTCTTGATAGACCTTGCAAGCCATGTGAATTTTATCATTGAAGAAAAATTAGTATTAAATTTATTACAAAAGGAAAGGTATGAAGAAACAAAATCTACCATCTGTATGCACAATGGTATGACTCTTAAACCTTGTAGCTCGATAACTTTGTCTATCTTGGTTGGACCTAGGTCTGTTGACATGGTTTTTGATGTTATCTCGAAGTCAGATCTACTCAGGCTAAATCTAGGCATCCCCTGGCTAGCTTCCATGAATGGAGTCACCTCCGTTGTTCACAAGTATTTAAATTTTTCCCATGAAGGTGTCCTACTTGTAGTGCATGACATGTCCTACTTGTAGTGCATGACACTCGATATCAACCCTTGGTGTCCTGTGGTGGATATCCTTTGGATCACTTTTGGCCCTCCCCACTTGGTCTACTTCATCCAAGAACGGACCTAATTTACAAGAATTATGTAAAGTATAAGATTGGGAGCAAGGGATAGTTGAAACTAACCCTTCTTGTGATGCAACAGTCAATTGTCTCCTCCTCCTAAGAGGAGAAGAAGAATCTCATATCAATTGCTCCCCCTTTCTAAGAAGGAAAGGAGAAGTCCCTGCTGGCTCCCTCTTCTCCCCAGAAAGGTAAAGAGAAGGTTGCCTTCTCTCAGACTGCCTCATCCTCTCTGCTTTCTTAGGAAGAGTATTAGATGATTTAGCTCAATGGCTACCCACTAAGCCCAATGATTCCTTCTTGGTGCAAGCCAAAGCTCAGGATCATAGACCTCCCTAATGAATACCCTAGATCGTGGTACTATTTATATGACAGAAAGAAGGGTTCATGAAGGGAATTCGATTTGTGGCCTCCTACCATTCCTACTCCCAAAGTAATGAATGGGAAGAGGCCTATTGTAGAGGCTCTTGAGTTGATTCTCCTTGTTGCTTGTCATCTTGTCCCTCCTACTCCCATTCAGGAGTTTGTTCCTCCACTGAAAACAACCATAGTGCATGTTCCCATGGTTGAGTAGGAGCCTCCTATTCATTCATAGCCTCTAGCCTCCAGCTCCAAGAGTCAAAGAAACTTCCTCACGTACAAGCGCAAGCATCAAAAAAATGATCTCTTAGCTGAGTAGGTCACTTGGAAAAGAGGGGAGGAAGAAACAACCACCCCTGCTTCAAGGCCTCTTGTAGTTTCTTCCTCTCCCCTTCCTTCTATTTCTCTTTAGTCTTGTTTTGCATCAGTTCTAGCTTCCACTGTGAGTATGAGTGTTCCTAACCCCAAATGGGTATAGGAGTTCATCATTCCTTCGGTGAAGCCACCTTTTCTAATGTTTGTTCTAGATATCTGGCCTTTCCCAAAGCTCATGGATATGATTAATATCTTAGTTGTATCCGTTGGGGTTCTTTCCTCCTCTTCCTTTGCACCTCTAGCCTCATTTGTGGGGAGTTCATCTCCTTCGATGAAGAAAAAGCTTGGATGTGGTCCTTCTAGCAGTGAAGGATGTAAGAGGATCCCACCTTCTCCATAAGGTGGCCTTGCATTGACTTTTTCTGTCTTTGTGATGGAACCAGTCCTAACTTCTTATGAGTTTGTCACTGCTCCCAAGTCATTAGGTGAGCCTAGTGGTGACTCTCAGGTGCATCCTGCCTTTTTCACTAAAGTTAGGCATGGCACTCCTATAGGGTGCATGTTTAACTCTATGGATGAGGTTCTAGCCTTGTCAACCATCTTCATGAAGTTGTTGAGCTTAGCTCCAAAAGAACTTGGTGGAGAGGACATTGAGGGGCCCTCTTCCTTGGCCCTTGTTGCAAGAGGGCCAAATGCCCCGCCTCTTAACATCCCACCAATACAAGCTCATCCTTCTTCCCCCTACGTTGGCCTAGAGTGGGAAGTGAATGACCTCTTGGTTGATCAGTGTTAGGAGGAGACCTCTTCTTGATCTTTTGTGTGTGTGTGTTTTGTGAAGTGTTCCCCCGTGATCGTGCTATGTGGTCCTGAATAACCCTTATCACCCCTATTGGCTTGGATACAAGAATCATTTTTATGTTGTAAACCTTCTTCTATGTGTATCATCATTCTTCCATTTTTGTGCTTGATTTTTGATAAATTTGGGATGATGTAAAGTGTTGGGGGAATTTAGTCTTCCCTTCCATGTTGACCCATTTTTTTTAATTTTTACTTTGTTTTCCATGCATTCTTCCTAATCTGGTTGGGGATTGATGATCTTTCACCTTGCACTGTGGTTACCTATTATTCATATGAGCTCAAAAAAATTTGACCTTGCTAAACTAGATCCCCTTGTGCCCTTTGTTTGTGTTGTTTTTTCTCTTTTTCTTTCTCTTTATCTTTTACTCTTCTTTGCTTGAGTTGTCTCTCTCATGTGTGACAATGACTTTCTTCAACATTTTGATTTTTAGAAAATTCATTTGTTGCCAATGAATATTTTCTTGAAAATCCTCATAAAACTTTCTTTGGAATCACATTCACAACTTGGAACCGTAACGGAACATGTTTCCTTCATCATCAGTTTGTAAAGAAAGGATTTAAAAACCTTCATCTGAAGCGGGAACAACTTTGACCTTCCCCTCACGTGGGGACATATTCTTCCTTTCGAATTTATTGATGAAGTGAATTTCTTTTGAAAGGATCCCTTGATGATGGATCGACTTGAGAAAGTGGTAAAAGCAAGAAGTTGGGTACACAAAAAGCTCAAAAAGTGAAAGTGATTTGGCTATTTTTCATAATTTGTTACACTTGGACTAAAAATTTGAGGTACTTACACAATGAATCTTAAAAAAAGAAAGTAACATGAAATTTAGCATTTTCAATCTAGTTTCCAAATATGTAAATTATTCAAATACCAAGATTATAGAAATTAATATTTGATGGTGATCTATAAAAACCACTTTTCAAAAGTCCCTATTTTTTTACCATACCAAGCACGTGTACAAACACCACTTTTTGACCTAAATAAAAGTAATTTTCTAATTCGTTTTGGGAAAAGAGAGCTAACAACATGAAGATTGATGTGAATTTTTTTTTGTAATTTTTTTTTATTGAATTTTTATTGGCCTTAATTGTTGTTTTTAAAAATCAACATTTATGGACAACATAATTGGACCTAAACTAAACATTTTTTGAATCTTTTTTGTTTTCATTGTGTAGAGAATTGTCTAAAGTTTGATGCCATATAATTTTTTACAAGAAACTTAACCAAAAGAGAGTTGTTAAAACCAAAAAAAAGCCTGATATTTTATGTTTAATGACTAGTTTTCTTAGAAATTAATTACAAAATATCAAACATAATCAAATCTTAATAAACATTCTATATTTTGAAAGAAGACATCATGTTTACTAATGTGTTTTAATTTTATAGATTGATTAAAAAAAAAGTCCATCAGCCATATTGCCAAATTTGGACATTCTTCTTCAATCTACTTTAGTTCTTTAGTTGCAAGTCAAAGGCTAAGGCTTGAATTTCCAAGCCTTTCCCAAGCCTAAAACTAAGGCTACATGTGGGTTGAGAATTCAATTTTTAAATAAAACATATGTGTTTTTAAAAAATGTGTACGCATTACAAAACACATATGCATTCTTTATTTTCTTGATTATTTAAACAATAAATACTTTTTAGAAATGCATATGCATTTTGCATTACAAAACGTGTACACATTTCTAAAAGATATTTAATTTTTAACAATAACACATCCATTTTTTTAATAATGTGTACGCATTTTCTGCGAGCTTTTTTTTTGGCTGAAACTTCCCCTCTTTGTGGACCCAGCTTCTTGCACTTACCCAAATAGAAGATCTATTTTTTGAACTAAAAAAGTTATTATCTTAGATGAATTCTACTACATCTAGCTTGGGGGTAGCCTGACTCAACCTCACTTTTCAAACAACATGTCCATTAAGTGGACCCCTCTTCTTTGAAGGGTTCCCGAGGGAGCCCTTTGAAAGACTTCCTAATCATCGATGGTCCATGTGACAATTCGCTTACTTGCTGATGTGGCCATTTCCCAACTCTATGGAGTCCGCTTTCCTAGGTTTCCTCCATGTGAGAGATCTTTTGGGATACCTCCTTGTAGGACTGAGATCTTGTAGGGTGCATCCTTTGAGCTTCCTCCATGCAAGAGATCTTAGGGGTGGCTCCCTTGCAGGATTGAGAGCCTACAGGGAACTTTCTTGGGTTTCCTCTATGTGAGAGATCTTCGGGGTTACCTTCCATACAGGGTTGTAGATCCCTAGGGTGCTTCCTTAGGTATTCTTCATGCAAAAGATCTTTGGGAATACCTTCCCTATAGGACTAAAATCTTGTAGGGTACTTCCTTTCGGTTTCCTCCATGCTAGAGTTTTTCAGAGATACCATCCCTATAGGATTGAGATCCTATAGGGCACTTCCTTCAGGTTTCCTCCATGCTAGAGTTTTTGGGGGACACCTTCCCTATAGGATTGAGATTCTGGAGGGCACTTTCCTCAATATCCTCCATGCTATAGTTTTTGGGGGACACCTTCCTTGTAGGACCAATAACCTGTAAGATGCTTTCTTTCTTCAACTTCATAGTTCCAAGAAACTATGAAGTCCTTTGCTTACCCTATACCTTTAGGTACACAAGAATGTGGTCTATTTCCTCGACAGTTTAGGTATACATTTCTAACCTCACTCTCTCCTTGATTTACTTTACCGAGCACTCATCAGTACTTGTGCTCGCTAAAGTGGGGGTAAAATATATAGGAGTGAATTTAAACCCCATGTGTAAATTCCCCTTTTGTCCCTTTCCACTTTAGAAAACCATGTTTGGAGGCTTAATTCCACCTAATCCTACTATTTGCATCCCACTTGGCACCTGTTTTAAGTGTTGGTGGAGGCATTTCTATCAGGGATGTGCACGTAGTGCACAGATGTCTGTGTGGCATGCTTACATCCCTAGCAGATTCATGCAGTTGAATATTCAAAGGCATTACACTTCTCATTGGGAGTCAAGTTGTAATGCCTCCTTTAGCCGATTGACCTGAATATGGCCATTTATTTAATTCCTTCCTTCGAATTCATTCATGCAATAAGCTTTTCATCTTCTACAATCCTCTAAGAATTCCAACAATCTCCTTCACAACTTCAAGCCTTCAACTTCACACTCTTACACTCACTCTCAAGCTTTCAAGCAACATTCTTAAACTCCATTATAGAAAACACAACACTTCATTACTTTGGTAGAGCAAGTTGGGAATGAAACACCATTGCAATAAAGGCTCGAGTACTCTCATTTTCTCCCCCAAACAGCCTTGACTACTATTGGTGGACGTGGTAAGCTTCCCTTTTCTCCTCTCTATCACTTGGTTGAGTTAGTACTTTACTGTTTTGTAGTTCTTTAGTTCTTTTTGTTATATTAGTCTCTTTATCTCGCTTTCTTGGGTTTCTGTGGAGGTGGAAAAACCTAAATGGGGGTCTAACTAAGGCATGCCCCTATACAGCCACCTAACATTTTTCTCTCTCTTGTCTGTAGGTGAATGTTCTTTCAAGGATCTAGTTGGTGAATGAGTTTCTTTGTGAGATCCTTCTTACTAGCTTTACTCTTGCATTTTTACTTTTTCACATTAGAGAGTGTTTAGTTTACTTGACCTTGTTATTTTTTCCCTTTAGTAGTAGTTAGTTGGGTTGTTAGCTCATTTCCTTTGGTTTTATCTTGTCTCTATTATTGTTTTGTTTTATGGATGCCAACACACTTTAGAGACGTCCGCACGCTACGCTGTCATCCAAAGACTATGCTCTCATCCTAGGACAAAGAGCTTCCCGAGGTATAGTATTGAACCTGAAAACTAACTCTCCTAGCCTCATTTTGAATCTCAAGATTGTAGAGTGGTTTTAGGACTTTATAGTCCTCATCATTCTCATCCTCATATCCTAACACCCCATTTAGGTGAGGTAAGTTAGGGCAACCTTCCACATCTTGGCCCTTCATGACCTAGGGCCTTACACGTGGTGGCCCCCCTCTCTTACAGTAAAAAAGGCTACAAAATTATGTGAAATGGATAGCATGAACGTAGATCTTGAATCTTGATTTAATGCTATGAATGTTGACTTCAATGCTTGCTTGAATCATAAGAACCTATATCACAAATGTTAGCTTAAAAACACACAAGATGCATGATGACTTTGATGAGCAAGATGCTTGAATCTTAAATGTAGCTCCAAAATGTTTGATAATAAGAGAAAATATGTGAATTAACCTTGTATTATACTTACAAGTTTATGCCAAATTTCTCAAAATTACAACAATATGTAAGCCTACATTAGATCTCGGAGAATAAAATCTTGCCAAGAATTGAATTTAAAATAGTTCCAAGCTAAAGGGGGACTTGCACGCTAATTGGGGTATATGAGTCCTAGTAGCCTAGGCTTGGGATACAAATTTCAAGAAATTTTAAGTTCTATGAAAAATTTAGTTTTAAGCCCTAAAACTTAGGTGGTACCCATATGCCCAAGGTGGTGTATTAGTTCCTGACGACTAAATCTAGAATACAAAACCCAAAATCATTGACTATGATTGGTTATTTGATAAATGTTGAGATTACCTCAGAGAAATGTATTAAATAAGGCTTGTGGATGCAAAATAGGACTAAAAAAGGTATAAAGAAGCCCCAATTTAGGCAGGAGGGTCTAAACAAGTGTTAAAATGTAAAGGGATACATTTTCATACACTGCTATACATATCTTGACTGTAATTCCCAAAATTCAAATATCACAAGCCAAAATTGAATTATAGATTTGAAATCATTAAAATACCACCAAAAAAATATTTTAAAAAGGGGTAGTAGGTCTAAGTGAGGACCCATTCTCCATAGGGTGAATGGGTCCTAGGCCTTTTACCTAGGACACACATCAGACAGTGTTAAACATTATGCAAAATTATGGTCATACCTGACTAAGTGAGGACCCATTTTCCCTATGGAAAATAGGTCCTACGTCATTTACCTAGGACACACATCTTCCAAAGTTAACTATTGTGTAAAGGCATTTATGAATGTCAAGTTTTAGCCCTCAAAAATTACATTTAATTAGACTTGGATTTGAATAAAGGGTCCAATTAAGGGATATTAACCTCAATAAATTAATAAATCCCTAGATTAATGTGAAAGTGTAAAGGTACACCTTACAACACCCTAAGTAAGGAAAAATTAAGTCCATTTAGTCTAAAAGGGCCCTAAACTTAATGTGAATATGAAAAATATATTACAACACTAAATTAAGGTAACATTAGGCTCATTTTATTATTAATTATTCTCAAATTAAGTGTGAAAAGGGATAATTTTTCTTACACTAAAAACATGATAACCTCATCAAATTTATTTGGTTCTATCATATGGTATTGGAAGTAAAACACCACATATTGATAGACATTGGATTAGATTGGGGATGAAATTGAAAATTCAATGCAACAAAAGATGTCAAAAATTGAGTTCGCTAGTCCCCATTAATTTAAATGAAACTTTTAATAAGGAAATAAAATAAAGAGTGTTTAGAATATTTTAATGAAGGGCTATGTTTTTTATAATAATTTTGAAATTTACCTTTTGAGAATTTACCTTGGTGTAGAGTTACTAAAGATGCCAAGCAGACAAGCGTAAATGCCTCCAAGACTAGAGATTTTACGTGATGAGGTGGCACAAGGTGAGCTCTAGCATACGATTATTGGATTCTACTATGCTTTATCTTTGCATTTATGTATTTATCATCTTGTGTCGAAAAGTGTCCCATTTTGTTGCAAATTGGACGAAAATGGCTAAAGTGTCCAGGACCCCTCCCCCTCCCCCCACGTCCAAAAATTTCCCAAATGTCCATGTTGGTCGCAAAGTGTCCTAGAGAAATTTTTGTGTACCTTTAATTATTTAATGCAAATATTTAGGAATTTTAGGGATGATTTATTTTGATTTTTATTTCTTTAGGTCCCTCCCTGAGCCTACCAACATCTAGGAGGAATACAATTTTGTTGTCTTTGAGAGCAAATCTCCCAGTTTTTAGAGGAGGAGGTTGATATTTTGTAGGAGACTAGATTATTTTGGGTATAGTCCATCCCACCTATGAGGTATCATGATGCCATGCTTATGGCACTAGTAGAGAGGCGAGATGTAGATACTTGCACCTTTCATCTTTCAACATGAGAGATGACAGTTACTTTGTAGGAAATTCACCATCTCTTGTGGTTACCTATCTATGACAAGACCCTCCATTCAATAGATGAGAAGTCATATGAGGAGATGCAAGATGTTATTGATTATTTCCTAGGCCATCCCATCCATGAGGTGATCGTCATAGTATGCACGGTCATCATTACTAAGGCATATCATGATCATTACCACAACACTAGCACTAGTTCCTAATGGATGAGACACACATTTAGATGGAGGACTAGTTCACCTTATATGAGATATGGAGCAACATCGTACCATGTATGTGTGGGGTCACAATATGGTAGCACATTTAGATTATGATCTAGGGTGCTTTGTCTACTAGGAGCTAGACGATATAGTAGATTTTACCCTCTTATAGGTGTGGTACTTCAAGCATATCACATGTAGAAGACCAATGGGCTATCTGACAATGGTAGCCATGGGTTAGCCATGAGCCATAGTTATCCTTTGAGACTATCATGGCGAGATGGATATTTATTATATTGGAGGGTTAGATTCAACTATCTAGAGGATGATGATATACTCTAGAGACCATACCTCTTGGTACCTCAATGGGAAAATGTCACACACCAGCTAGTCCGGATGTAATATGATCAATTTGTACTAGGGTGAAATTATTACACAGTGAGGCCCTTTTACTATGATCGTGGTATGCAGTCATGTGGATAGGTTCAAGTTCCACCTAGGCCATGACCCAATAGTCAACACAAAGTGCCTCTCGGCCTGGAGACTATCATCATCTCACCATCATTGATGTTGAATTTAGTGATTCAGAGGACGAGGATCATGACATTCCCTCAGTCTCAAATGTTGACTACATAGGAACCACACTGGCCTATGAGTAGTGGTGGATGGGAGCACAACTGAATCATGTCTTTCCTATGCATCATCCCACAGGTAATGTGGGACCTCTTTTAGGTCATGGGGATGATAGTGACGATGGGGTCACTAATGGAGAATTAGAGGATGAGGATAGAGTACAAAATTTATTTCCTAGTGAGGGTGATAATGATGACAAGGATGTCCAATCAATGAGTGATGAGTCTGATGAGGCAGATGAGGCCCAAGTTGCCCCAGAGAGGAGAGATTCACCTCCAACTTGAGTCACCAGAGTACATTCAACAACTGCAATAGGTAGTAGGACTCATGAGCATGGGGAGGCCAATAGTAGTAGACCATCCATGCGTCCTACATAGGGAGGATCCATTGTAACATAGTGAGACTCTGAGTGGTAGGCTAGAGACCCATGTGATGATGTGTTATTTATGTTTTTATTATGAATTTTTGTTTATGGTTATTATTTATATATCATTATGTGTACTTATATATTTTATGATTTCCATCTTGTAGGGTCCATATGAGAGTGGCAAGATCTCTATCAATAGGTGACTACAAAGATAGTACCTCCTTTTCTCCCACATGAGGATATACCTTCAGAGTACATGCCCCCACCTTGAATGGGGCATCATGTAGATCTCCTTGATCCTATTGTGAGGTTGCAGGCAGCGTATGAGAGCGCAATGAGACATGTTCACTTAGCTACATCTAGAGAGGAGGAAGTTGTAGGACAACTTTCAATACTACAAACTGCATATGACAAGCTTCAAGCTTCTTGAGTTTTAATTGATAATGGGATAGAGGACGTTCTATGGTTAGAATTCTCGAGGCTACATGGAGAGGTTACCAGATTGAGGGAGGATAGAGACTTCATATAGCAGAAGTGCATCACGACATTGAGATGGAACACTGGGGTGGTTTGAGAGGTACAGGGTCTACAAGCATTAGTGAGATTTGTGAGTAGATTGTGGTCACATTCTACTATCTCAAAATGGATGCCACCACTAGGCCCTGGGGGGTCTAGCAGCTATAGGCCACAGTAGAATTGTATTATTGATGATATGTACTTGAACCTTTTATATATAATATATGAGCATTCATGTTTGGTTTTATGAGCTTATGTTGAATTGAATGTCAATGTGATTTATTAAATATTCTTAGTAAGAATATTTAATAAATGTCTCCATGATCTAATTTTATGTGATCTAATTGAAACAGTCTTAGTTTATATTAGATACTACACTATGATTGAGCATGTTATGATAAATTAAATGTACTTATGATCTAATTTTAGAACATTAAATTCACATAAGGATCTAAATTAACACAACACACAAGTTTAGTTTGAATAGCAGGTAAACTAAAGTAATTATCCAACCTTTTTGAACAATTATCCTATAATCCAAGACACACAAAGATTTTTTGTAAAAGAGTGAAGCAATGTGAGATAAAATAGAACACAATCTACTTAATCTAAAAACACTACTTTAATATAGATACTATTCAAGGGAGATGTTATGTATACAATCGGTGCAAATGTACAGCATTGATAGGCTCTTTGAGAGGTGTACCATCTATTTTTGTTCATGTATATGCTCCAGACTAGTAACTTTCCTCAATTATGTAAGGTCCTAGCCAATTAGCACTGAACTTTTCATTTTTATTGATGGTGGCATTGACATTACGTTGATTCTCATATAATACCAAGTCTCCTTTATTAAATGCACGAGGAATGACGTGATCCTTATAACTACATTGCATTCATTTAGAATAAGCTTGAAGATGATTGAGAGTGTTAATATGTTGTTCATCAAGCATTTCAAGTTGATGCAATTGTTGCTCTTTATATATAGTGTCATCAATATGCCCCCTACAAGAAATTCTCAATGAAGAAATTTCTAACTCTAAGGGCATTATTTCCTCAGCACCATAAACAAGTTTATAGAGAGTGTTTCATGTAGATGTTCTAATACTTGTATGATAGGCCCACAACACATAAGTTAATTGAGTGTGCCAATCTTTATTATGTTTACTTACCATTTTCCTTAGGATTTGCTCAATAGTTTTGCTAGTTGATTTGACCTTTCTACAAAACACTCAAGCTGGGCCTTAACACGTTGAAAGTTTAAACATAAATTCCATTGCAGGACCTCAAAGATAGAACCGTCAACTTGTTTACAAGAAAAGTACAATTTGTCAAAGCTCAAATTCTCCTAGGTAAACTCAACACTGTAAAATGAGAGATACTTCCAACTCCAAGAATCAAAAGCAAAAGGAGGTCCATATCTTCTCGACACAAAAATGGATGTTTGGCATACCTCCCATGATAATATTTATCATCCTCTCATATAGAAATTATCAATGTCTTGTTATCTTTTCCTACATCAGATGATGATATGTGAGACTTACTCAGGAGGTATTACGATACATAATGCAAGGATCCAAACTATACATATTTCATATGAATTTGAAAGAGGAAAGTGTAGCCTCCCATACATGCATGACTTCTGTATACATAAGTAACGTATCTATTCATCAAACTCAGAGAAGAAACAACTGCTATCATTAAAGAAATGATATGGTACAACCGAGCTCCTCATTTACGTAAATTTGTCTTCTGCTTTATTTTGATTAGAATCCACCTTTTGTTTTGTCCCGTTCTTTTATCTTTGACATCTTTCTTCTTTTACCCCACTTGGGAACATGGGTAGCTTCATCGTTCTTGGTTTCTATCTATCCCTTTTACTCAGTGGGGACATAATTGATCCTCATCATTGCATCCATTTGTCTTCTTTATTGAATCTTGGTCTTCACCCTGCTTATTATCGATGCTCGTGATGGTTACTCTTGCTTATGATTTAGGTGCTATGGTCTATTACTTTTATTGTTTGCTATCTTTACTATATTTATTTTTTGTTGTATTGCATTAACATAAAGTAAATTAAGACCAGCGTAAAGCTGCAATCAAAACAAACAATCAGCCGCACAACACAATACAGGGTGTAGAAAATATGACAGCATATTATGGGTTCTAAGAAAATTCATCGCCAATTCATTGACAGAATATTCACCATCAACAATTCATCGAGAAAATTTATCACTATGGAAAATTAACCGTAAAAAAATCATGCAATTAATTTTTCGTGTGATGAATTGTTGACGGTGAATTTTCTGTTGATAAATTGCTGGTGGTGAATTTGTTGTATATTCAAAGTGTTTTGATTATGATTTTCCATTAACATATTGTATAATTTAAAATATATTTTGTTGATTTTATATTTTTATGTCAATTATTTTATATTTTTTATTGTTATCATTTTATGTTTTTAAATTTTTATATCATGATTATATTTACATATCTTATATTTAGATTTGTATATATAATTTTATATTGTTACATCTTGTTTGATACAACTTTCTTATTTTGATCATACATTGATATATCTTATTTTTTAGACTTTTCTATTAATTGTTGATTGACAAGTCCTACTTTTAAATCTATCATTGATTATATGAACATTGTTAAATTATTTCTAGTGTGATTTTAGTATTTTCCATTCCCAAATACTTCACAAAGAAAATAGCAATTAAAGAATGAACGGTTTTTTTTCTTTAGAAGATAGTTATAAAACAAAAATGTGTCACAATGCACAACTATGCTCTAGAGATATTGTGACAACAATGTATAAAGTATGTTTTCATATGCAAAATTATTAATTTTCTTGTGTGAAAGCATTTATGACAATGTCCATAAATGAAGGTAGAGTTTCCTCTAACCATGGTGATAAGGTACTAGACAACTAACCCATTCTTATAAATAAGTTGGAACCAAATAAGAACAAGCATCCCTTACCTAGTCCAAGGTGACCTAAGCATTATCTCATCCCACAATATAATCTATGTCATACTTATCCTATGATAAATGATGTGAAACATCAAATAAAACCATAAGGAACACTCATCTAGAAGTTTATACACTTGGGACAATCACAACATCAACCTTGTCTAGCAAGAGACTAACTATTTTCTCACATGGGATAACTTATGAAACAAAAAGAAGCACTAATAGAGGACATGAAACAATCATCAAATCACATTGATAGGTAAATAAGATAGGCCTCAATGGTCAAGATTCCTTTATGAAACCTTTCCAAAATTGATCAACATCTATAAACTATTGAGTAATCACTTCTTCAAAACCTTCCCTATTATCAATATATAACTACTCAAGTGATTCTAGGATCACCTTGGCTATGTTTGGATAGCCCCAACCAACGTACAATTTTTTATAAGGCTCAAATAATGGGATAATGGAAGACTCCAAAATTGGCACCAAAGATGGAAAAAGGATAATCTACATCTTTAACATCTAATTTATTATATAAATAAATCTCAACCTTCAATACGTGAACAAATTTCACCATTTAGGAAGTAGTTTGAACTTTGAACCAACACACAGTAAATAGGGCATGAATTCTTCATTTTGACTAATATTTTTATATATCTTGAACCATTAAATTTTAGCATTATTCATAAGGAAATATTCATTTCCGTACAATGTGACATAAGAAGAACATGGATAATAACAACTATTAAATCATTTGAATTGAGTGTAACAACACCCTACTAATAAATTTAACCTAATCATAGCTTGAATATGATTGCACAATATTATGAATAGTACCTTTTGTAATTTCAATGTAGACTAGCACTACACATCATATAATATTGACTTTACACATCATAAGATTCTATGACAAATCAATATACATTTTTAAATCAAATGATGATTATTGCGTGATAAAAATTCAGTGTCCACATCCCAAAAGTGGATGAATTAATATCAATGAATTTTTTTTCAATAATATAAATTTCATAACTTAATCAAGAAGAACAATATATCACTTTACAACTTTCTCAATATACACAAATAGAAAACTAAAAAAATTAATAGCTATAAGAATCTTGCATGGTCTAATATGCATCTATAATAATTTGACTATCCTTCATAGTGATTATTTACCACCCAACCGTATGGGCCAGTAAGGACCAAGGCTATAAACTAAAAGGTTTTCTATTCAAATAATATAAAAAATAGAATGGTTTCACAATCACTCATATTAATTACATCTCATACATAAGATACATAAAATTTCATGCATAAGGGCATATCAAATAACTAACTATTGTGTGGTTTCACAACACACCCCATTTTTCCCTTTGGAAAAATGTGGACCCCTTTTTCTTTCCTTTTCCCCTTGCTTCCACTCGCTTTGGAATTGTTTTGGTGGTTGGTAAAGTTGCAAGTTTCATTTTCAATTTTCTTGGTATTTGCTTTGCCTTTGTTCTCTTCTGGATTCAATGTCTAGGTATTTTCATAAGGTTTTATCAGTTTACGGGAAATTGGAGTCCTAGAGTCATTCATTGCATCAAGGATGTTGTATTTTTTGTTGGTATTAGTCTCACTTGGTAATTTTCCACCTCGATGTTATCAATCCTAGTGGTCACGTTCCCTATATTAGAGTTTGAGAGTTTTTTTTTGTTTTCTTTACCCGGAGGTCAGAAATCAGAGGTTCGATTATACAATATTTGAATCACTTTTGATTTCTCTAAAACTCAGCTCCCGATTCTTCTTTTGATCTAAGTTTTCTTTTAAAAATTAGAGGTAAGTGTCTTGATTCCTAGTAATCTTTCCAAGGTTTGGTACCTGCTATTTTCAATCCCGATGATACCAAATGATCACATATCTTAAAGTTTTAATTTAATTGATATTTTTGAGAAATCATAGTTTAGTTTAGTGATTAGATGTTGCTTTGAAAGTTACAAAAAATAGTAGATAAATTTCTATTTAGTATTCTATGTTATTTACCATTAAGCTAATTAATCTGATTTGTGGTTCTAATTGTTATTGTGCAATCAATTTCATATCTATCAGGGAGTGTGAAGAGCCTACATTTTGATGATCCACCACAACTTTAGGATTTTCTTGAGAAGGAATAGTTATTTGAGATGCACATTGTAAATATACCTCAAGATAGCATATGCCACAGTTTTCAAATATTGTTTTGAGTTGGAATATATACCAATTTTGTTATGTACATACACAATTACTCTACACTTATATAAATAAAATTTGATATTCCATATGTAGACATGGAAAATATATTGATTGGCATTACATGCTTGATCCCGACTACTAACACCATTTCATCCCTAATCATCCCTCAGTCTAAAAATTTAATCGAATACCTTTATTTGATTAAATTCATCAAGTTTCCTCTCTTAATTAAATAAATCATCTTATCTAATTAAGTCTTTCTCCCTTGTTAATTAAATCATTCTATATGATGTAATTAACCCTATGTCCATACTTAATTAAATAAATTCCCTTTATTTGATTAAATCTCTAAAGTCTATATATTAAATTAAATAAATTAAACCTTGTTTAATTTAAGCTAACATCATCCCCTTTTAGCTAAATAAATCAAAATATTTATTTAACTAACTCTAAAATCACGTTCTTCTCATCTTTGATTTAAATAAACCCATAAATCTAAGTCAAATTTGTCACATCATCTAATCCCTCATTAAATTAATTAACCCTTGATTAATTTAATCCTAACTCATGTCCTATCCTCTAGCTTTTTCCACTTGCACATGAAAATAGATTTAATTCATTTATTAAATCCCCATTTTCCCTCAACATGACGTAATGGATCTTGAATATTCTCTCAAATTTGAATTCAAAATCTAGGTGGACTTTGTCCTTCCAACAAGACATTTATTTCATCTTTTCATTGAGCTAAGTGGCATTTAAGACATTCCTTTTCCCTCTTACATGTCATTTCACTAATTTCAAATATCACCTAATTGCATTTATGGGCACATTCATCAAAATGTGCACATCCCTCAACCATTCTCATCTTGACAAGTGGCACCTTGCCATTGGTTGAATTTTAGTCCCACATTGCTTCATTTTGGGAATTTACCCAACTTGTCATTTTATAAATAAGATGTCTCATTCCTCATTTTAGCATTGAAATTTTGAGAAAAATTATTATACTCAAATTCATAACAAGTTTCATCCATTTAATCAAAGCTTTAGCTAGGTTATGCAGATTTTATCTTGGAGCACTTCAATCTTCAACAAAGAGGATCACATCTTCATCAAATCACCAAGGCTTGCATAGGAGTTGGGAAAGGGCCAATTTCCACATCAAATTGGCACCAACTCCCCCAGGAGATTAAGAGTTTAATTTGTATTTGAATAGGATTTAATATCTTTAGTTTATGCTCATTTATGTTCTTCATTTCATTCCTTTTTCTTTACAATTCAAATGAATATCTTGGGGAATCATGATACTAACTTGCATTTGAGCTAATATGGTGTTTGTTTCTTGTTTTTATGCAGGTTTGTAATCTTGGATCACATTTTCGTGCTAGAAAGAGGGAAAAACAGAAGTTCTAATCACATTTTTACACCAAATTCTGTGCTTTTTTGTTGTTTTTGTCTCTACAGGGAACTCGACCATTGGAAGACCAACGTCGTAGTTTACAACCTCTGGGATTTTAGCTTCGCTATATCACACCACTACAAACTTCAAACTCCGATGGTCTTTGTTTTTCGCCTGAGATTCAAACTTCTAAAGTGCACCGCTAAGTCTTTTTTGCACACTGGAATCTCTCAAAATTTCAAACTCCACCACTAACTAAAATAGTGACACCTTCATGCTCTCTATCCCTACTATAAAGCAACAGTAACTGGTAAGTGACGCTATACAACACCGCTAGAAATTTTAAATTGCATCGCCTTCATGGGTTGCACCGCTGAAGGGAAGTAAAAAGTTAAAATTAGTTTTATGACACATTATTTTTTTCAAATTCTGATCATTTGGATTATTCTCTGATTCCTTGACCTCTATTTTTGCAGATCTAAATGGTTTTCTTGTAGGTTGGCTTGATCAAAGGTGAAGACGACAAGAAGCATGAGGACATCACTTCATAATACCAAGTGTTTTTGAACACTTTAGTGTTTGTTTAACAATCTTAGAGGATTCACTATTTCTCTTAAAGAAAAATTGTTATCTTTCATGCTTAGGACATACTAGATTCATTTTGGGATCTAAAAAGAACACTTCAATTTCTTGTTACAAAAGGGCTTAAAATGAACTTTAGGACACAAACTTACTAGAGTTGGTTTTTGGATTTAACAATTCAACAAGGAAAATTTTCATATTTCCTATGGTGCTTAGAAAGAAGTCATTATTGCTTTGTGGATATTAAAATTAACATGTGCTACTTTGTTTTCTGATTGCTTACTTAAACTAACACCATTGAAAAGACGTATGCAGTTCTCTCGCGCCTCATAGCGATCTTGAGAATCAAAAGGATTTTTGGTTGTCTTAGGCTGGGATAAAGTAATTGCCTCCACACTTCATTTTGGGAACTAAAATTGAACAAAAAATCTTGGGACTATGAATAAACCTATTGCATGTATTCTCTCTTTGTTTCTCAACAAAAGGTCAATCGAGTTATAGATATTTTTTCTTCCTATTTTTTTTATCTTAGAGCCTGGTCTACCTTGGAAAAAAAGTACTCACCCAAGGGAACAACTCAACTGGTAACACTCTAAAGCCAAGAGTATTTCCAGCCAAGACGCAAAATTCGGTACTAGAACAAAGGCTTGTATCATGTGGATGGCTCCGATGAGAAGGGAAAAATGGTCTCTCACCTCGATGGGTCAACTCCTATAGACAAAAAGTACAAATTAAAACCCTTGTTGTAGAAAATCCAAAATCTCTATCTATTTGTTGGTGCAAGAACAGTCGTTCTGAAGCCACCCCACACTTTTATGATTTTTAGTAGAAATGGAAAGTACGCCATGGGAGTTTCATGGGTACTGATGCTTGGCTTCCTCAAGAAGTGAGTGCCATGGAGGGGAGCCAGTGGGGTCAAGCATCTAACCATTCACTAAAAACAAGCATAGCTAGACTTGTCCAAGTGGGGACTCAATAAATATAGTCTTTCATATCCATAGGATTGTGCTTGTTCTTGGTTACAAAACACTTTGCTTGTTCAAAAACATTTGGAAACAAAAATTTAACATTGTTATCAAAAATTCAAACCCTTTAGGAAGCAAATATAATTGACCAAATTCATGTGTTATTTCTTGCCCTTGGGATTTTATCCTTAGAGGTTTCTAATAACTTGGATTAATATCTCAATTTTCTTACTAAGGTTAACAATAGGTAACCCTTACCTTGATGTTGTCAAAGTTCCACATGGTATACCTTGTGGAATGAGAAGAAGTTAAGACATTGGAAATCTAGTTTGAAAAGCTAAACAAGAAGTGTTTGTGGTAAAACAAAGTCATTAAAGAAAAGACTAAAACAATTGAATCCCGCACATGTGTCTCCAATGATTTCATGCAAGTTTAAGATCAAGAAACCAAAGGTAAAAGCTCTTAATATGAAAGATCACCAAAAGGGTCTCTCAACACTATACGAATTTAGACAAAGACTGCTTCGTAACTTTTATAGAAAAGATTCAAGAAACAATCCTGGTTTGTACCCATTCTATTATTGTCAGAATCCAAATCTTTTTCATGAATTTGAACACTTAGTCTAGAGAAAAGCATGTTTTTCAAAATTGAGGTCTAGTAAACAAGTGTCTCTTTAGTTAAAAATAGGATCAAAATAAAACCTTCATCCATCCTTGAACATCATACCAAAATCATCCCACCATCAACTTTTGAAAATCTTGAAATCATCCTTCATGCTAGGCTTTTTGGAAAATCAAAATCATCAAAATCCTTGAAATCTTTGAATCAAAACATCAAATCATCTTTGGCTAGGTATGTGTTATTGTATCCTTTTTCATTTGCTTAGTCAAATTATCAAATCATCTTTTTTAGCTAGGTATATGTAGATGCATCCTTCTTCATATACTTGGTTAAATTATCATATTATTCAAGAATAGGTGTGAGTAGATGCATCCTTCTCCCTACACTTATTCAAATTATCATCATATGAGAAACTCTACCCCTAGATAATCATCCAACATCTTGGGGTCTATTTGTTCATAATCCAAAATCAAAGAAAACCAAAAAAATCAAGTCAAGGTCAATCCAAAACAAATCCAAACATCCAAAAAGTCCTAAAAGTCTAGCATCCCCTCAATATTTCTCAAAAGTTCCAATCATCCACATCATCCATCTTTTACACATCTCCATTATTTCACCTTTCATCCTTAAAACATCCTAAATTTTTCTCTTTTGTACTTAAAGTTAGATCAATCCAAAGAATCAAAGATTCATCTCCCATATTCTTGAAAATTGATCCCTATTTTATGGTGCAAACTAGATCTCAATACAAGAGGAACATGGAAGCCAACAAAGAAACATCCACTTCAAGTGACCTAAGCCAAAAAAAATCTGAAATAAATCCTGTTGGATCAAGCAACCCTCTAACTAACTTTCCCTCATCATCACTAAATCAACAAGAGGAAGTTCAAGTGGAGGATCTTACCAACAACCCATTCGAAATGTCACATGAGGAAATCACCGAAATGGTTCAAAATCTGGAGAATCATAAAATTATCAACATCATGATGAGACTCAATCCTTCACTATACATGCTTGAATTAGCAAAGCAAGGGGCTAAAATCCCCTCTAATTTTGATCTGAGCACTATTGTGGAACCATCCTTTGGGGTCATGCCCCCTCTCATCCACCATCCCCCTCTCATCTACATCTCCATTCCAAATAATCACTCAAAACATCCCACAAATCACATCATCTATTGCTCCAACTCAACCCATTGTTAACAAGGGAAGCACATTTCTCAATGCATTGCAAACACACTCCCTTGTAAACAATCAAGACTTGGAGTCAAACACCATCTTGGGACAATCCATACCTCAAGATCCATCACATTCATATGTCCCTCTTACCTTTCATGATCCCAACAACCCATCATCATCATTTTGTACAACACCCCAAAGCTCTCTCCCCATAACCTCGCAAGGAGAGGGTGACATATTTGGATCAGGGGGCATTTTCGACACTACACCATTTCCTCAAGAGATCACACCCCCCACATTTCCACCACTCCCACCATTGTCATCAATATCCACATCACCTCTTGGTTTAGGGCTTCCCCTTTTACCAAATGGAAATCAACAAAATCAGATCAACCCACCAAGCATCAATCAAAACATCATTCCAAATACTACCACCTTGCCATCAATATCACAAAAAAATATGGAAATCACCACCATCACATCATCAACCATACCCAAAACATCTCAAAACATGGTCTCTCAAGGACCAACCATATCAATCACACCTACGACCACTCAAACCCTAATCATCAACTCGACAATGCCTCTCATTACAACAAAAAGCACCATTCCAAATTCACCTCCACCATCACTACCAAAAAACTTGAACATATCAAGCCAATATAGTATTGGGTTGCAAGCCGCTCAACGGACTGCTTATTAGAAGGCATTACAAAAAATCCAAAACTGACAAGTTGTACAACAAGCACAATAGGTTGCATGAGCCTAAGCCTTATTGCAACAACAACAACAAGCCATTCAAGCAGCGCATGCTACACAAGCCACTCAAGCCACATAGATTGCACAAGCTACCACTCAGGCCCAAGCAAAACCTCAAGCTCAAGCTCAAGCCCAAGCTCAATACCTAGCTAAAAAAGCCCAAGCACAAGCATAATATATTGCACAAAAATAAGTAGCCCAACAACAAGCATATCAACAAGTGCTAAAACAATACCAAGAGAAATAGGAAGTAGCCTAATTAGTAGCCCAACAACAAGCTCAACAACAAGCACTAATAGCACAACAATAGGATCAATAACAAGCATTGGTATAGCAACAATTGCAAGCATACTTGGCTCAATACAATATGCAAACATCATCCGTCAACATACCAGAAAATCTGCCCATCCCACTGATAATTGAACCACCTCAGAAAACTTTCATCCCACCCCTTGATCTGCAAAATGATGTAGCACAAATAAAATTGCTCTCACAAAAAGTGCTCGATCTTCAATTAGGATGAACCACAAAAACACCCAACAACTTGTGTCCCTATCTATTCAAAAGAAGCCTTGTAATGAAACCATTCCCAAAGGGATTTGAAATCCCCAAATTTGACAAATATCAAGGGATGGGAAACCCTAAAGATCACATTAGGGAATTCTAGTTTCATCGCATAGAAGTTGCGTATGATGATACCTATTTGATTTAGTTGTTTCCTAGAAGTTTGGCTAGCCATGCCATGGAATGGTTCTCTCGCCTTCCTCTTGGCATCAAGAAGTTATAATAAATAGTGGACGCACTCATCAAAAACTACACATTTAGTATCGGAATGGATGTTAGTCTAGAGTAAATATTAGCTTTGAAACAAGGAAAGAATGAATCATTTTCTTCATTCTTACAACAATGGTGATCCAAGGCCAAACAAAGCAAATGGGTCACTCCTGAGGAACAAGTGTGCACTATCATATCCAACCTCGATGGAGCCTTGGCATTCCATCTCAAAGTTCAAGGCATCACAACATATGACCAGTTGATCTCCAAGGTGATCAACAGTGAACAAGCCCTTATGACACAACTTGGAGGGTCAACCGCATATCCTAAACAATAGAGCAATCGCCCATCCACCAGTAACAATGAAAAACCTCGCACATGGGAAAGAAACAAATTTTTTACCAATGATGGTTCCATTGATGCCAAATTTGTCATCAGTGCCTCTCGACAAAACACACTCGCACCAAAACAACAACCTCAAAATCACCATCAAAACAATCATCAAGCTAATACAACATAACAACCAAACAATCAAGAGATCAACAACATCAATGATCAAAGGGGACCACCCGAATGAAACAAAAATTCCACCAAGAGGAAGTACACTACCCTTGGAGAATCACTCGAGGTCATCATGAAGAAACTGATAAACGAAAACCTCATCAAGGCTCCTACCTATGAGAATTACCAGGAACTCGATGTCAAACCACCCTGGTAAGATAAAAATCAGCTCTGTGACTTTCAAAAAATCAAAGGTCACACCACTAATAGTTGCATGAGGTTGAAAAACCTAATCCAAGACCTCATTGATTAGAAAATCATAAATTTTGAGCAGCCAAAAGGAAATAAAAACCTCAAAATATACATGAATCTGATGCCAAACCATAACAATAAAGGGAACAATAATACTAATAATGGGAAAGGTACCTTTAAGAATGTGAATCATGTGTATGACCATGTTGTCACATCCCTAGATGACTACTATGCTACCATCACCATTAAAGGATCCTATGTCGATTGTGGAGTCACCAAAAGAGGCAAAAAAATTACCATTGCAGGATCATCTCAGCCAAACAGAGCACCTGTACCTAACCCAAGATTTGTTCCTTGTGGATACAATACCCTTGATCAACTAAAAAGAACCCTAACATAAATATCCATCATGGAGTTGCAAAAGTTTCATCCGCCCACAAGAAAATCCTTGAGGAAGCATTGACTTCATCAACCATCCCCATGGATCTTGATACATAAAAATTCCAAGCTATCGTTAGAAACATCATCACTCTGAATCTCCTTAAATTCTCCAATCAGGACTTTCCCACTCAACCATTTCATAATCGTACACTCCATTTAGAGGTCCTAGTGCATAAAAATAAATTCAAGCAACTCTTGGTGGGTGGAGGTGTAGGCTTGAATATTTGTTCCTCAAGCTTATTAAAAATCTGAATATCTTAGAGGATTCCATCGACAAAGACAAAGGTATTACAATTAGAGCATATTATGATCAAGAAAGAGTGTCCCAAGGCATAATTCAACTTCCTATTCAAGTAGGGCTAGCTATCATGGAAACCACCTGTCAGGTCTTGGACCTCGACTTACCTTATAACATTATCCTGAGATGCCCAAGGATCCATGCAATGCAAGTAGTAGCATCAACCTTCCATCAATGTTTCAAATTCACATATAAAGGACAAGATGTCACCATCCATGGAGACCTTGAACTATTCTCCTACTACAAGAATCTAGAGGCAAAATAATACAAAATACCTCAAGTGCCTAAAAATAATGAAGGCCCATCAACACCATACATTGATCTAGCCACTCTCACTTCCACTTCTATGATAGAGACACCCACCACTACTACCATTCCCACCATCTCTGATATCAAATTCATCATCTAGGACAATGGTTGTGAAAACTATACAATTCCCAAAAATGCTTTTGTGGTAGGAGAGTTACCACAATCTCCCATATCACAAGGATGTTCACAATCAAATGAGGCCTCCACATCCCGAACATCCATTGAAGGATATTCCAACTTCAAAAGTTGGGGAGATCTCGACCGAGAAGTCATAGAGGAGGACCCATCTCATCTCCTATAACAAGACAATAGACTAACAACAAATCTACCAATGGATGACAACATCAACGGTTTGCAAATGATGCTTGCAATGGGCTATGACAAAAACTAGAAACTGGGACAAAATGATAATGGGATTCTAATACCCATCATTCTAGAGACATGAATGAGAAATCTTGGCCTTGGATGTACCCCTCTGAGCATCACCATACGTGGCTGAAACCCCCAGTTAGGAGAGTCAAAACTCCTCAACAAATGGCATCCAAACTTCTCTTACCTGTATCTATAAGACGAGTTAGACAACTTCACATTTGACATAACTGATGTATCTATTAGTAGTAATGATGAGGATCCCATAGCCAACCTACCCATTCTCTTCAAGGAAACCACCCTTCTCATGATTAGCACTATGTCATTTGAGTCCACTGACCATCAAAACCATGAAATCTTCCTAGTTTACCCCCAACTCATCAATTATGACCAACAAGGACCACCAATTCTTCACACATTAAAAAATAATGAGGCGCTCTCAGAATTCATGGGATTGCTAGATAATATTCCATGTAGGGATCATAAAGCAGGATTCATCATCAAGTTGGATACACATGCATATTATGGGGAAATGATTGAATCCCTTAGTTCAAAAGCAAAAAACTGAGAAAAATCTCTAGGTCATTGAGTGAAAACCACACTATGGCACTCTCTGACCCAAAAATAGTAAAAGGAAAGGGTGCATCCAATTGTGAAAACCTCTTTGAGGTGCCTGAGGATGGGGGATTCAATCTTCCTCTTAGAGCTCTCCATCAGGAAAAATTAGTAGTCCTAGCTGAAAAATGCAATCCAATTAACTTGGGAACAAATGAGACCCCACACATCACATTCTATATAGAGTCATTATTATCAAAGGAACAAGAGATTGTAGCAGCCTTCTTGAGAGAAAGACAAGTTAACTTTGCGTGGAGCTATGCAAACATGCCCAAGCTTGACCTAGAGATTGTGGTTCATCATCTAGCAATATATCCTAAAGCAAAGCTTATCCAACAAAAATTGAGAAAAATGCATCCTTAGATTGCTTTATTGGTAAAAATGGAATTGAAAAAGCTACTTGACATAGGATTCATTTGACCAATTAACTACCTCAAGTAGGTATCCAATCTCGATCTTGTCTCAAAACTTGATGGGAGCATCCGAATCTGCATAGATTTTAGAGACCTAAGCAAAGCATGTCTAAAAGATGATTTTCCATTGCCTAACATTGACATGATGGTAGGACAAGAAATGCTTTCTCTAATGGATGGTTTCTCTAGATACAACCAAATAATGATCGCCAAATAAGACCAACAAAAAATGACCTTCACTTGTCCATGGGGGACCTACTGTTGGAATATGATTCCATTCGGCCTAAAGAATGTTGGGGCTACCTACCAAAGAGCCATGACATTAATATTCCATGACATGATCCAAAAGATTGTTGAAGATTACATTGATGACATACTAGCAAAATCTAAAAAGAGGAGGGATCACATAACAACTTTGAGTTCCATTATCGATAGGCTGGAAGAATATAAAGTCAAACTCAACCCAAAGAAGTGTCTTCGGAATACAATTAGGAAAGATATTGGGATACAAAGTGTCAATGAGGGGTATTGAGATAGATCCAACAAAAGTGAAAGCAATCCTAGAGATGGAGGCACCCAAAACATTGAAACAATTGAGAGGCCTCCAAGGCAGTTTTCAATCCATCCATAGATTCATCGCATAACTGATAGACAAGAAAATTCCTTATTATCACCTACTCCACAAGTGGTTAGCGTACAAATGGGATGATAGGTGTGAGGAATCCTTCAAAAAATAAAAGAATATCTACTCACACCTCTGGTCCTCATGCCACCAATCCTAAGCAAGCCATTAATCATCTATGTGTCAGCAATAGCAGCAACCCTTGGAGTTCTCCTAGCTCAACACAATGAAAATAGGACAAAAAGGGCCATCTGTTATATCAATAGAACAATGGTGGATGATGAGTTAAACTAATCATTCATTGAAAAAGCATGTCTAGCAGTAGTGTTTTCTTCACAAAAATTCAAACATTACATGTTGGCACACAAAATCAAACTCATCACCAATATCTACCCCCTAAATTACCTACTATCAAAAGCAATGCTCACTGGAAGGATGGCCAAGTGGGTCATGATTCAGTCTGAATATGACATTGAATATGTGGAGTGAAAAGAAATCAAAGGCCAAGTAATCCCAAATTATCTTGCAAAAGCACCCATGTATTCAGAGTTTTCTGATGAATCTATCTTCAATCTCATAATAGCCAACCACTAGAAACTCTACTTTGATGGTTCCTACATACAACATGTATTAGGATCTAGTGTTTTCTTCCTCATCCCATAGGGGGATTGTATTCCTAGATCCTACAAATTGGCATTCCCTTGCACCAACAACATTGCAGAGTACGAGGCTTTAACCATAGGTCTCAGAATAGTAGTGCAGTGGCAAATCATGACCCTCAAAGTATACAAAGACTCCCAGCTAATAATAAATCAAGTCAATGATGAGTACCAAAAAAAGGATGATAAGTTGACTCCATACAAAAATTTGGTAGAAAACCTCAAAGAATCATTTATTGATATCACATTTGAGTAGATTCCTAGAGCAAACAACAGAGTAGCAAATGCCATGGCAACAATTGGATCCTTACTAGATATCCCTCGCAATGTCCCAAAACATGAATTTTTGGTAGAGAAACTTCTCATACCCGCATTTGAGGTACTAGAGTTAGAATTTGTGTGTTAAATCACTTGTTTCGGTGATCCCTAGTACCATGAAATTTATACCTACTTGTGAATAGGGGTTTTACCTACTAACTTACCCTCAAGCCTAAAAATAACCTTTGTGAAGAAAGAATCCTGATTTGTCATCCTAGGAAACACCCTTTACCGTAGAAGCATATAAGGAACCTTATTACATTGCCCAAATGTTGAAGAGGCATTGACTGCCTTAACTAAGGTGCATAATGGTATTTGTGGTTCACACTTGAGTGGAATGACCTTGGCCAAGAAATTGTTGAGGACAGGGTATTATTGGCCTACAATGGAAAGAGAGGCACATGATTATGTCAAAAGGTGCCTACAATGTTAGCAACATGGGGACATTATACATGCTCCAGCTCAAGAGCTTCATCCTATTATCACACCATGGCCCTTTTCATAATGGGGGCTTAATTTCATTAGAAAACTAACTCCCACCTCATCCAATGGTCACAAGTTCATCATAACCACCACTAAGTACTTCACAAAGTGGGTGGAAGCCATCCCTATGACATACATCACTAGAAAGCAGATATCAAAGTTCATCCTAAACTACCTCATATGTCGATATGGAATTCCCAAAGCTATTATCTTAGATAATGGGACACCATTCAAGAATTATGATGTCTGTGACCTATGTCAAAAATTCAAAATCCAACGTCACTTTTCCACTCCATACTATCCCTAAGGAAATGGCCAAACAAAAGCCACCAATAAAACCATTATGAAGATCCTAAAAAGAATAGTCAATGACATAGGTCATGACTGGCATCTATAGTTGAATCCTACCCTTTGGGCCTATCAAATTAGCATCCACACACCAACAGGTGCCACCCCCTTCTCCCTGGTGTACAGATCAAAGGCAGTATTACCCATTGAGATTGAGCTCATGTCACTGAGAATATCACTACAAAACCTCATCATGGATGAAGAATATCGAGTATCAAGACTAAATGAGTTGGAGCTACTAGATGAGTGGGGTATGGATGCTTTGAATCATTTGCAAGTCTATAAAAAAACTCAAGAGGAGCTATAACAAGAAGATCAAGAGTAGGACTTTCCAAGTCAGAGAACTTGTGCTAAAGGAGACTCAGAAGAATGTCCCAAATCCAAACAACAAAGGAAAATTTGAACCCAGCTAGGTGAAACCATTTGTTATCACAACAAGCTACAAGTTAGGGGCATATTAGTTATCAACACTCAAAGGGGAACCTCTATAGGAGCCCATGAACAACTCCCATCTCAAAAAGTTTTATGCCTAATATTTCAAGGTATAGAACCAAAAAAAAAGAAGATAAAGTCCTAAAAAAAGGTCACCCTGATGAAAACTAGCAAATAGGCATCTTGGTGACAATAAAAAAATCAGAAAAAAAAATCCCAAAAAAATTAGAAAAAGAATAAAAAAAAAAGTAAAGAGAAAAATTGTCCTCTAATGAAAACCACTTCGATGGCACTTTGGGAAAGTACCTTGGTGAAAACCTTGCAAACAAGCGCCTTGTGTAAATAAGAACTTTCCATCCACTAGGATCTTCACAACTTGTTTTGTATCATCCATCCATTACACATACATCTTCCATTGCATTCCATATCTCCATCAATCACCCATCCATTCAACATTTGCATCATAGTTTGGACCTATGTTCATGTCATGATCTCTCCTAGTACTACTCGGCCAATTCTCAAGGTCAATTTGTCCTGCCTTTATCAGAGTAGGCTATTGCATGATGTTGGGGGCATGTTCTCATCAGATCAAATTCGTGTATATTCTTGAAGTTAGAAAATTAGAAAATCCAAAAACATCAAAAATTAAAAAAAATCCAAAAACATCAAAAAATCCAAAAAATCCAAAAAAATCAAAAAATTACAAAATGGAAAAACATTCAAAACATATCATAATCCCAAAACAAGTCAAAAAGTCAATCAAAAATTCAAAAATAGAGTAGTCTTGTAGAACTACAGGTCTTTGAGCCTTGAACATAGGCAAGGTTGATCTATGATCATCCCCTGAGACACTTAGGTTATCCCTTTAGGAGTCTGTCATAATAAACTAGCAATCCATCTGTTCATATTTCATCAATAATTGAGTCTGTGTCAGTCAAACTACATGGTCTCTCTGTGTATAACGTAGGCAAGGCTAATCTACTGATTAGCCCCCAAGGCCTTTAGGATATTTCTTTAGGTTATTCTCTTGGTCAAAATCTTAGGAAACCCCAAAACATTTGAAAATCCAAAAATCAAAACATTTGAAAAATCTCAAAAATACCAAAAAACAACCTCAAAATATTTCACAAAACTCCAAAAACATCCAAATATTTGAAAAAATCCATCTGTCTCATTTCTCTTTCACCCACAATAAACATCACTCACAATAAATCAATCATTATCCCTAACCTTTGGTAAAACAATTAGAAACAAGTCTAGCGGGTTAAAAGTGAAAACTTAAACGTCAAAATCATAAGTGTAGGTCAGTACGTATACAAGTTAGTCAACTCTTTATGTCAATAGCCTATCATCCAATCAAGTCCCATATTAAATCATCTAATATCATCATGTCCTAGGATGCATCCTTCCTACAATGGACATCAACATTAGGCATCACCATAGTTTAGTATTGGCTAGCGGTATTGAAGAACATTAGCTTGTTTGTTTACTTTATCTTTATCTTGTTGATTTATCTTATTGCGCTCATTCCAAGGACCTCTCGATGATGTCTAATAAAAATATTTAGAGAAATAGGAATGGGGCAATGATCATTATCTTTTTATCTATTGCGCTTGTTGGATATTCTTGTAATATAACTTTGTCATGCGTGCTTTGCTCGGTTTGTATGGAAGATGTTTTAGGTGTCTTGTTGACCACATAGGAAGGCTTTCTTTTCTATGTTTTCATCTAAGATGTTTGAAATATTTGAACTAAACTCTGAATAAAGTTTCATACACCAGGTGTGAACAAGGATACTCCCATCTGATTGTCGAGTATTGAAAATTCTATCACACTAGGTACAATACCATCCTAATTATTCATACCTTGATGCATCATACCTATGTGTGTTATCAAACATAAGTTAATTGTCCCTTTGAAAATCCTAACTCCTCGGCAAGAAAATCATCATCATCATCATCTCATCTCTTGTTGGAATCTCTTACCTTCTTCTATCTCTTGCTTTTTGTGTTAACAGTCATATCATGATAGTTAATTAGATCATCATTATTATTGCATCCATCCTACATCCTTAAACCATCAACATATTTCATATTGCACAACATATCATATAGAAACACATATTGCATTTCCATACATATAGATAAAGCATTACATAAATCATTTGCATCATCATAGGCATAACATAATCATCCCACATATAAGCATCATTTACATCTATCATATCATTTGCATTTATCATACCATAACATTGCATTGCATTGCACATATAAGCATCCATTACACCATCACTTACAAAATGTTCATTCATATAAAATTATACCATCCATCATTGCATAGTATAGATTTATTAGTCTAAGTATTTGAATAACATAACATTTACACGATCATCATAAAAAGTGCATAGAAATATACTAAAAAAGAAATGCATCCATCCATCAACATCTACATAATCCTTGTATCACATCATAATGGAATATCATCATACATTAAACTGCATCACATAGGATAGAACATCATTGCATAGCATATAAAATAAAGATCATCCACAATGCATAAAATAGGACCATAACATATCACATCAAAATCGACATCTCATATATCATCAAGTATGAACTATCATGATACAAAAATCAGATTAATGTACATGTGTATGTCAATAAGTACAATCAGCCCATGGGGCTATAAAAAATGAGCCCAAAGGGTGCAAAAAGAATCTTGTCTCTAATAAAAAATGAAGGCCTAGCCCTGTTGGTTGTTGCCCTTGTCACCTGCTCTCTCCCCATGTTGGTTTGCTGGTATGTGACCTATCCTTTGGGAGAAGTTTGGAACTCGAGCTACCCTCAGCATGGCCTATTAGTAGTACATCATGTAATAGTCTTCCTTCTACACTACCTCTCTGTAGGCCCAGAGTGATACTATGTTTCGAGAGAAGGAGGTGGCCATGCTCTCTAGTTGCTATTAGCAACCCATCTTTGTTGTCGCCTATAACTTTGTAGCCTACCTTTGTAAAATGGCCTAATCCCACCTAGCCCTAGCTTGATCTCTCTCAGTTTTCAGTGCTTGTACCTAGGCCTATAGTTACAAAATCTTCATATATCTCAGATCTGGCTATGGAGGTGGCTGCACGTGGGGCTGATCATGCTCTCCATCCCTGGGAGGCATCATGATCTTGTCATGGTGTCCCAGATCCTACTCCTATCGGTCTTGGTGTCCCAGATCTTTCTCCTACCTCTACTCTCCAACCTATGGATCCTTGGGTGACTGGTCCTATGGCCCATGATCCTAAACCATGCCTAGGGATCTAGTCTGGAAAGCATTAAATGAGCATGAAAAAAGCAAAAAATAAGCTCAAGTCAAGCTGACTCACTGATGGTCCAGTGCCAAGAAGCCTCTAATACGTCTAGACTCAGTTGGAAGTGCACATCATAACTCTCATTGTTCCATCTCACTAAGGTGTTAGATCTCAAAATCATAGAATTTTCTTAGGCTAAATGTGAAAATGAATTGGCAAGAGCCCCTTGAGGCCTATTTAAGCCTAAAAATTGGGGTTTTTTTACCCTGTTTGGTCGTCTAGGAAGGGTTTAGTCCCCTGATCCTGTTTTTGTCCATCAAAAGGTTGTTTTGCATCATTTTTTTGTGTTTTACCTCATTTTTGACCTCCTAGAGCCTTTCCAAACCCGTCAGGCACCTTGTCCTCCTTTTTCGTGAGATCAACTAAAAATCAAGCTTTTCATCTGATCTCTTGAGGGGCAGTATATTGGCATAATTTTCTCATCGAGGCAGTAGTGGGACAAATTTTAAATAAAAAATTATGGCTTTTGATCAAAATAGTTTATTCTTTGAATCAACGCAACGAGTACTTTGCTTCAAAGAGGGGAAAAATGTAGACATGGAAAATATATTGATTGGCATTACGAGCTTGATCCGAATTCTAAGACCATTTCATCCCTAATCATCCCTCAGTCTAACCATTTAATTGAATACCTTTATTTTATTAAATTCATCAATTTTCCTCTCTTAATTAAATAAATCATCTTATCTAATTAAGTCTTTCTCCCTTGTTAATTAAATCAATCTATCTGATCTAATTAACCCTATGTCCATACTTAATTAAAAAAATTCCCTTTATTTGATTAAATCTCCAAAGTCTATCTATTAAATTAAATAAATTAAACCTTGTTTAATTTAAGCTAGCATCATCAAAATATTTATTTAACTAACTCTAGAATCACATTCTTCTTATCTTTGATTTAAATAGACCCATAAATCTAAGTCAAATTTGTCACATCATCTAATCCCTCATTAAATTAATTAACCCTTGATTAATTTAATCCTAATTCATGTCCCATCCTCTAACTTTTTCCACTTGCACATGAAAATAGATTTAATTCATTTATTAAATACCTATTTTCCCTCAACATGGCATAATGGAGGAATATTCTCTCAAATTTGAATTCAAAATGCAAGTGGACTCTGCCCTTCCAACCAAAAAATTATTTCATCTTTGCATTGAGCCAAGTGGCATTTAAGACATTCCTTTTCCCTCTTACATGTCATTTCACTAATTTCAAATACCACCTAATTGAATGTATGGGTGCATTCATCAAAATGTGCACATCCCTCAACCATTCTCATCTTGACAAGTGGCACCTTGCCATTGGTTAAATTTTAGTCCCACATTGCTTCATTCTGGGAATTTCTCCAACTTTTCATTCTATAAATAAGAGGTCTCATTCCTCATTTTAGCATCGAAAATGTGAGGAAAGTTTTTATACTCAAATCCATAGCAACTTTCATGCATTTCATCAAAGCTTTAGCTAGGTTATGTAGAATTTATCTTGGAGCACTTCAATATTCAAAAAAGTGGATCACATCTTCATCAAATCACCCAGGCTTGCATACGAGTTGGGAAAGGGCCAATTTACACATCAAATTGACACCAACTCTTGCAAGAGATTAAGAGTTTTCTTTGTATTTGAATAGGATTTAATATCTTTAGTTTATGCTCGTTTATGTTCTTCATTTCATTCCTTTTTCTTTACAATTCAAATGGATTTCTTGGGGAATCATGATATTAACTTGCATTTGAGCTAATATTGTGTTTGTTTCTTGTGTTTATGCGAGTTTGGAATCTAGGTTCATATCATATAATGTGTTCTTTACAGTGTGCATGTTTTTCTACTTTGAAACTTAAAATTTGAATGTATAATCACTTCATAATGGTTGAGCTATGATCAATACCATTTTATAGATTGGTTTATTGTAATATTATACTTTAATAGTTTATAAATTACATATCATTTCCACTCATAAAGTATTATCAGTCATTTATAATTCATAGTCCATCTTGATCTCTGTACCACCATCTCTAATAGAAACAATCATTTTGTTTAAATTTTTAGGTAAAGGGTAAAGCAATAAAATAAAAAGAATTCAAACATTTTTTTCTCTAAATTATCATATTTCATTTACAAATATTATAATCATTTTTTAAGACACTATTTATTGGCTAAAATTTTACTTAGTACCTAAGAATTACTTGTCCTCCTCTATAGCTTGTGTGTAGAGGTACCAATCCATTTACATTAACATATATACTAATACTAAATTTAGTTTCCTTGAACAACTTCACCAAATTTGATAAATTTTTCCTTAGTCTCTATAGTTGCAACATTCTTTATCCTTTCACTCATTGATTTGTTAACATCCTTGGTATCTATAGTTTATTTTTGGTTTTGATCCTTTGAATAAATTTTATTTTCCTCTTTAGAAATGATAATTTTTCAATTTGAATTTAATTTTTGATTAGTGCACCAAAATAAGTGACATGGAATGTGAATTATGCATTAAAATTAATGATAAAATTGTATATAAGTTTCTTTATTAGTGGGTATGTGCAGGATCATGATGGGCCAAACAGGCCCTTAAGTGGCAATGAAAATTTAGAACAATTAGAGTTAGGCAACTTGACGTAAAAATTTGAATAATTTATCTATATTATTTCAAAAACATGTAAGAATAGATTCTGTGGGAAATTGAATGTAGTTTCTAAACTACTAGGTTTATTTTTTAAAAAACAAAATCTATTTGG